>CM075652.1:137436596-138686596 GCA_037953625.1 Crotalaria pallida | reverse complement strand
TAATATCTCGAGGAGCAGCAAGAGAACTAGTTGCTGGAGTTGGGTCGGGGGTTCGGCTTTTAGCCGAGGATCCCGACTCTCTTATCACAGCAGCTAGTTGAGCCATCCTAGCCGAAGCAGCGACACTCTTCTTAGCTTTTGAGGCTTTCTTCCCCATATTCTCTGCAACAAGGAAATATGCTTCAGACCGACTAAAAAAAAAAGTGTATATATATATATGTACCCAACTCGGCCTTCACTTCGGCCCTTGTTCTCTTCAGCAATATTTTCTTGGTATCAATTTGACCATTCGCTCTGAGGTATTCCCAAACTCGGTCGCACAACCGTCTCTCGGCCTTCGTCAAATCGGCCTTATAATCAAATTGATACAAGGAGGCCCCTCGGTTATAGATACCGTTTGACCAACCCAGAGGGAAGCGAGGTATGACTTTTATTTCTCCTTCTTCTTCAACTTGCTCCGTAAACCAGCACGCGCTAGCCCCATTGTACTCATACCGAAAGAAGAGAGGCTTGAAGGACTTCCAAGAGTCGGTGACTTTAGCGAAGAGTGCATGGTCCTTCCGAGCTTTCAGTGACACCCAAAGCCCTTTGGAGTTGCCGAACTTGTTCACTTGAGGGGCATATAGCCAAAAGAAAGATCGAAGTGTGGCAACTAAACCTTCGGCGTCGCAGAACTGTTGGAATGCTCGTACAAATGCCCATCCACTTGGGTGTAGCTGACTCGGGGCTATACCTAAATGGTTGAGTACTTTGATTTCAAAAGTCGAAAAGGGCGTGCGGATTCCGACCTTTGTTACCGTCTCTTCGTAGAAGTAGAAGGATTGTTGATTTTGCGGCACTTCAAAGCAGATCCGGTCGTCGATGTTCACGTGCCTTAACTCAAATTCCGACGCATTTCCATCAGAGCTCGGAGGGGTTAGGAGAGGACGAAGATGGTTCAAACTGTTACTCGTCAGCAACGAAGGCCTTGTTCTAAGCACCTCCCGATCAAAGACTTCATCGTATTGCGCATGATTGGGCGGTAAGGGATATTCTTCAGGATTGGTGTCACACCTGCGCTCCACCATATCTTGGAAAAAAGTAAAAGGCTCGGCATTAGGATTTTTTATAGCAGATGTTTTAATTTTAAAATTAAGGCCGAGCCTAGGACTTTTTCCCCCCTCTTTCCTCGAATCTCCCAAAGATTCTTCCTCCATTGTACAATGCTCGGGGCTAATCCTAACCTGAGCCCTACGTTCAGCAAACCTATAAGCCAACAGCCACTTGCTCTCTTCAGCGGCATCCGATGGGTATTTTACGGCTAACGATTTTGTCTCGATGAATCCATGGTTAAGGGGGGGGGGGGGGAAGAAGGATCTACTGCGTAATCGGTGTCAAAACTCCTAGAATCCCCAGAAGAACCCGAATCACTATCACTAGAAGGCTCATCTCCTAATTTCCTACAAAGTTCATGATAAATTCTCTTCAGGTCCCTCCAACCTCTCATGATTAACAAATCCAAACCCTTAACACTATCTACCCAGAACAAAAATCCCAAAATCCCTGCAAAACCCAGAAACCAAAACCCCTTTTACAAAAAGAAAACAGAAGAAATCGCAACACTAAGAGTGGATGATGGAAACAAAAAGCAGATGATGAAAACAAGAGTGGTAGTTACCTGCTTTAGATGGATGACCGTGACAGTGTGGAGGAGATGCGCCGGAAGAGGAAACAAGGAGAGTTTTTGGGATTTTGGGAAATGAGAAGTGAATGAAAAGTGATGGGAGGAAGAGTGAGTGATTTGAATAACCCCCAGAGACTGTTCAATTTCGTTCCACGATACACATATGGGCCGAAAGCCCATTATCTTACCAGCCACTCACGCGATGAGACGTGGCAGTTACAAAGAGGCGCTTTTTCAAATTTCAAAATTTGCAATGATGTGGCACAACTTTCAAGAACACGCGCTGTACCTAGAGAACCCAAAACGTCACCTCGAACAGGCTACAAGGTTAAAGCGGGAAACAGTTGTCAAAGCGATCCCAAACTAAGACATCCGAAAAGGTCAACCCTAAACACTTGCTACCTCGTCACAGACTTCTCAAAGTCTTACGAGCTGGGGGGCTTGTAGGGTCTGCCGACCAGATACGGATTCAAGCCTTGTCAAAGGGATTCTCTAAGGGCACGTCCCTCGGTTCACTTAACATGAACGTCCCTCGCTCGGACTCATGGAATCCGAGCATAACCAAAGGACCAGGCTCGGACTTGATGGAACCGAGCCTCATCCTTGGTCCTCAATCCATCAGGCTCGGGACTCTAGGGCCGAGACATACTGTCGGCTTGTGGATAGACTCAGTCTTATCAAGGCTTCTTATCCCTTCCGCAAATCTCTCCTAGATTCTCGCTAACAGCCTAGACATGAGATCTTCAGCTGATCCTAACCAGATTCTTAGAGCATAAACTTCCGGTATTATCTCAACAGAGTCCTGGTTCAGCACGGCTCTGATATAGGGCCCAAACGGCCCATATCAGCTTCCTCCAAACCCTATAAATAGCTCATAACAGCTAGGGTTTCAGGTACGTACTCTCATCCCTAAGTTGACACTCTGCACACACGTTGACTAGGGAGATCCTGCTTTTCCCAACTGGAACTGCAGAAACACCATAAGTCACACATTGACTGTTGATCCTCTTTAGAGCTCCTGATTCCATAGTCTTGAGCACTTAGAGGGTTAAGGACACCTAGTGTTCTAGGACACTACAAAACTGTCACTTTAGTCCCTCACTTTGTAAGATTTTTCACTTTAATCCCTGATTTTTCAATAATTCCTTTTTAGTCCCTCACTTTGAAAAAAAGTTATTCATGTTAATCCTTGACAACTTTCTCTCTGTTTATAGACGTTAGCGTCTTAGGCATGTAGCCGTTAAATAACATATACACATGTGACCATTAACATCTTACACATGATGCTGATTTCAAAAGACAATAATGAGAGGAATGATAGGCTAAAGAAGTAAGGTCACTGAAGAGACAGCTAAGACAATTGCAGATAAGGCAGTTGCTGAAACTATGAGCTGCAGAAAATACAGCAGCTGATGAATCTGTGGCAGCAGCACAACAACTAGACGTCGTATAAGTTATTTAACGGTCAAGTGTGTAAGATATTAAGGTATGTGAACGGAGAAAGTCGTCAAGGATTAAAATGAGTAACTTTTTTCAAAGTGAAAGACTAAAAAAGAATTATTTAAAAATCAGAGACCAAAGTGAAAGCTCCTTACAAAGTGAGGGACTAAAGTGATTTAATATTATATTGATTAATGGTAACTTGTAAGGTTTCCTAGACTATTATTTGCCCATAGTCATATATTTTTATATCAGTAGTGGAAGACAAGACTACATTGTAGCTTGATTGATAATTTATAGTACCGTACTTGTTTTGATTCTAGCAAGATCTTCCTTAAATTCTCTGATACACACTATGATGCAAGCATTTTCTAGCCATACGGATACGGAAGAGTGTAAGACTATTCAAGCACAAGTTAACAAATAACTAGTCCATACAGCAGCAGAGCAATGTATATAATTTGTTATACCCCACCATCGCCGAACTTTTATTTCGGCAACGAAACTTTGTGTTTTGACATTGAGGTATACCTCATTGTCCCGACATTAAATATAAAAAAAAAAGGGTAAAATTGAAAATAATAAAATTAGTGGCTTGTCTCTAGCCACAAGTGGAATAGCAAAAGCCCCACTGAACCAATACAACTAATCAAATATGGGTTGGATTGGGTTTAGTGGATTCACATATCGATTTTGACTCGCTTATATCTCTGCTCTCTAGTTCCATTACCTGAAAACATATATGTACAAAACTCTTGTCCCGTGGAAAAAAATGATAATAACACAAATTAATGAACTTAATTTTTCAAAATATATTTAATATATTTTGACTCTTTATAATTAATCCTAAAATTTGAAGTTAAGCAAACTTATAATTTATTTGCATAAAAAAATTGATACCCTTCCGATTTACAATATAAAAAATTTTTAATAAAAATTACACTTATTAAAAAATTTAGTTAATTATATTTAATTTTTTTAAATTTATAAAATAAAAATAGATGTATTTTAAAAAATAACATTGAAAATAAAACAAAAATTAGATAAAACCACTTTTTAAGAGTATTTTAAAAAAATAACATTGAGAATAAAAAAAATTAAAAAGGTTAATAAACTTTTTTTTTTGTATTTTAACAAAAAAAATAATTTTTTTTTCTGTTACAAATTGGGAGGAGTATTAACTATATGTTCTGGATCACACAAATTAGGATATTTTGTTTTATACATTATCTTCATGAAAATGAATGAGGCAACCAAAGAAATTCTAGAATTTTAAATGTATTTACAATAATTAATCTATGGATTAAAAGCAACAATATCCGAATAGTGTACTGCTTTGAGCAGGTCTAAAGCTTATTTACATCAATCAATCAGTTTTGAAATGAAAATGCACTGCACTGTATTAATGGAGGCCCAACACCAACAACACATAGCTCAGCAAGAATACCTTGTCCAAGTTCCTCTAAACAATTCACAGTTAAAGATTGTTGAGCCTACTACAGCAGTCCTGCTTCAACTAGCTAGTTAGTTTTCATGGCAGCTTTCCTTTGGGTCCAAGTACTTGTAGCAGGTGTTCTTTTCAAAGCTTTGATTCCAAACGGGTTGCCTTTGCTCTGTTGCATTCATGAACATAATGATATCAGCAATAAAATTCATAAAAAACTCACAATAGACTGATATAAACATTCTCAAAAACTTGCCACATTTTTTTACCCATGATATTTTTCACACCTAAATCCTAGTTTATCATCTGTTTATTGTTATTTCCTAATAAAAAATCACCTTATCAATATTAATAATCATAAAATAAATATAGGTTGTGTCCGATAAGATAAACTTATAGCATATCCAATAATTTTTAGTTTATCGATTCAGTCAATAAACTACTAGAATTACTTGATGAAAAAAAAAAAAAGCTTATAATTTTTAAAAAAAATGAAGCCTATAACTTCATAAAGTTATGTGAAGCAGTTTTCTAAAAAATAAAATAGTTTTCAATAAATTATATCTTAATATTATATTTTTTTACTCCGAAATTATGATTATATATCTTGGCCAATTTATATCTTTTAAATTATTTAACAAATTTAAGCTAATTGCCCAGCTAATTATCAACTATAAGCTCAGCTATGATTATAAGCTAATGGCTGTTGGCTAGTTTTGTATAACAGAACTATAAAAAATCATGATTGTGAAGCAATGTAATGTGAGGAAGAGGATATAATTACATACCAAGCGGCAAGTTTCAGCTTCAACATCACAGACAGGGTATTCAGGGGGGCAGCAGCTAGAGCGGTCTTCACAGCATGTTGCAGACTCAACAGGGCAGCATCCCCATCCAAAGCATAAGCCTCCATACTGAAACAAGCAGCAGCAAGTGGTTCCAGAAGAGCAAGAGTAGTACTCATCACACACAGTTGAAGGAGGAGCTGCAGGAGTTGGAGGTGATGGACCAGGACGTGGAGGGTTCTGACCCTTCTTTATTGGGTATGATGGCTCTATTGCTATCCCACACTTACCCGTCTCAGATGTTGCTATACTACGTTCCATTTTAATGTAGCCACTTTCACCCCATTCTGGACCCCATGAGTTCTTCACTAGCCAGTAATCCTTGCCATCTTCTGTTCCATATCCAACTACTGTAACACCATGGTCTAGTTCTGTTCCACATATGCCAGTAAATACACCCTGTACCAAACAAAATTTAAGTTAGAAAATTTTGAGACAGCAATCATTCGAAGTATACGCCAACAAAAATTACAAATAAGCACATTTGAAGGGTAGTCATTCACATCATTTTTGTCACGCCATTAACACATGTGCATAGTTTATCTTATAAAATTTTATCCCACCAAAAACAAGTAAGTAGAACAGCAATTTGTGCCCAAAAAAGCTACCATTGTGAAATCACTTAATGGGTATAATTATATATATATTATATATATATATATATAAATGACAGGTCTCACAATTTAAGTGGGTATGAAGAAATAAGTTTTCTGCTTACACAAGAAAAAACTTTATTCTATATATAAATAGGAGTGTGTGTCTATATATATATATATATATATATATATATATATATATATATATTGTGCTTATGCTATACATAGTTAATTCTAAGTCTGAATAAGAAGTAAAAGTTGTGTTAAATAGTCAACAATCAACATAAAATTTTGTTAAATCTTAATGATTACTAATGATTTTGATATACATATATAAAAGATAAAAAATAAATTAGACATAACTTCGTTTATATAAAAAGGAGTATCCAAATTTTGATGTCGAAACAATAGGACTCTATTTTGAAAATTTGCTCTAAGATGGTGAAATCAAACATAAGGAAGATAGACATAATACCGAGTCATAAAGTTGAAATGCCCTGCCACCAGCTTCAATGGCAACACTAACTGGTTGATGTGCAACAGCATTCTTCAAGGATTGCTCATCATTTGGTGGGACATCTTCATATCCATCAATGGTGACTACCCGAGCATTTTTCTAACAACATGAAAAAAAAAAGCATATAATTAGATTAAGATATTTATATTTAAGTTAAAGGTGTAATAAGTTACATGACTCAAAGATAAGCACAAAGGCTTGGGACACAGAAAATAGAACATACTCGGTTTGGATCACATGTATGATCACGAGCACGGTATGGGTAATCCTCTTCGGTATCAATGCCACCATTTTTAACAATAAACTCGAATGCATAGTCCATGAGACCTCCATTGCATCCCATGTTATATTTTTTGTCACAATCCACCAACTCTTGTTCTGATAGAGAGATCAGTTCGCCGGTTACAATTTGATTGATACCTTCCACTGCAGCAACTGTGGAGAATGCCCAGCAACTCCCTTCATAAAACAAGAAAGAATTCAACTTAATCAGCAAAAAACATATCTTGTTAGGCCACATGATTTTCATGATATGAAATTTTAAAAAAAAGAGGGAAGGCTACAACATTTTTTTAAAAAGATAAACAAAATAATGCTTGTAATAGTTCATTAAGAGAATAAAAAAAAGCATTTGAGTCAAATGGTAATGAGATTAATATCAGGAGGTAACTATCCTGATACTAATAGCTTAAACATTTGAGCAGCATTATTATTATACTCATTTTCCTACACACCTTTTTATATTTATTTGTCTCAAAAACAATGGATTAAAAGAATACTGTATTGAAAAAACGATTGATAAATGATCAATTGTAAAAGTATGCATAAAACAATATCAGATTATAGAAAGAGGGTGTGAGATGGTCATTTTATTTTTCTAAACAATCAGATAAAAAAATTCAACTTTTATGCAAATATATCATGTCAACTAGGTTGAAAACACATCAAAAGGAGGTCAAATATAATCATATATGCAAATATCTAGATTTTAAAAATATTTTGAGAAGGGTAAGGCCCATGATCGTGCTCTTCTCCCTAAAAAAGATAAAATGTGAGATCTTTTCATGAAACTTAAGATGCTCATGGTCCCTCAAACTTTTATTTTTATTCATATGTTATAGTATATTTTTTGGTCTGACCTAATTTCTTGATGAATAAAGATTTTGTTTCTCAATTCTCATCCTTGTAATATATTCCTAAGAATATTGACATAAATTATGAATTAATTTGTTTTTCATCAATTCACAACCATGGTCCATGGCAAAACATGATCTATTCACTTCTGCAAGCACAACAAAAACAATTTATAAATTCAAAGAAAGAAAACTAACCACATTGGCCTTGATCCTTAACAGGAGCAACTGCACCTTTCTCCCTCCAATCCACAAAAGAAGGCAACTCCTCGCCATCTTTATAAGCATATAGACCACTCTTCCTGGACCCCGAAAGAAACCCTTGTTGTTGAGATCTACGCATCCTTGTACCCAAATACATCTTCCTATACTCCTCATTGGTGAGATCAGCAAATTTATTCAACCCCAACTTATACGTTCGATTCGTCGTCGCGCTGTTATGCTCGACGATGAACCGAACATTGTCCTTAAAAGTCTCAAACCTACGTTCTTTTTCACCCAAGGCATTATAAGCCTTGCCATGCTTCACGAGCCACCCCTCGTACATGTTCTTAAGGTGAGACTCTTCGACCCTTAAATCGTAGTCGATGATGGACATGTCTAGGGCAAAAGATAGAGAAAGAAAAGAGAGAGTAAGCATAAGGACGAGAGGGAAACGTAAGAGAGCCATGATTGTGTGTGTGTGTGTGTTTTTTTTTTTTTTTTTTTTTGGGTTTGATGAAACTGGTGAAGGAGGAATGTGGAGGGGTTATAATATATATAGAGAGAGAGAAGGATGAGCTTAGAGTTATGGGTTAGATAAGGAGAACGTAGGAGGAAGGAGATATGAGATTGGTTCATAGAACGGAAACTGCGTTGAAATAGGAGGTCGTACAAGTCACGCATGTCAATGTCTTTCAAGGCTCCCGTGCATTGGAGAAAAAGGGACTTGTGTGTGTATTCGTTGTTGGGCGTTTTTGTTTATTTGGGCCTAAATTTAGGATTTGATTCATCATATCACAACTATTATTTTTCAAGTTTTATTTTTTATCCCCATAAAATTATTTTTTATGTATTGTATTTGGATTGAATTTGATGTTTTATTCTTTCCACTTTTCTATTTTAAATGCTAATTTAACACATCAAAAAAATACCAAAAAAAGTAAGATAGGATAAGGTAAACTTATTTTATTGTGATTATCTGCTCGATGAGCTAATATCTTATACTATCTTATTTTTATAATTTGAAGAGCTAATGATAATATAAAAGAATAAAATAAGTTTATCTTATGTACTAATATTATCATGCTCACCAGTATATTTTTGTCTTGTTGGAGCTGAGCTAGAAACAGATTAAATAGGAATACAGAGAGATGATAAGTGGAGATAATATTTATCAATAAGATAATATTATTAATAAGAAAGAAATAAGTGAAGAAAAAGAATTAATTATTATAGAGAGATAAAAGATAAAAGTGATAAATAAATATTAATTTATGTAAAGAAATATATTAAATAACTTACAATTATGTATATTTTTTCTTCTCTATTCTATTTATTTATTTTTTTCACAAGGGTATCCTACCGCCGATAGCCGAACACTAATTTCTCTTAAGCGTAGAAATCACCAAAATGAATTTTGTTATTTGCCAAATTTTAATTGTAAATTTTAGTTAAATTTTACCACAGCCCTAAGTTTATAATCAAGACACACCATTGCTTCCGTTTATTCATAGAGAAGTAATTTTTCATTTCCACTCACATTGAAACATTGTCATCCCACAACTCACTTGAAAATTATTCCTAAAACATTCCTTCAAAGTGGTTATAACATTTAATTTTTATTTCATTTCTAATGCAAGTTTTTTAAAGTAGTCAATTTTTATATGATTTTGAAAAAAAAAATGTACTCAACTAACTTTCTTAATATACGTGAAATTATTTTTTTCTAATGACAAAACTAACATGTCTATATCATCAAATGAAGAAAATAATACTCTATCCAGTCCTATATATAAGGCATACTTAACTGTATTCCCCAAACCAAGGAAAATGGTTAGTTTTGTGAGTTTTATGAGAATATATTGTAACATTACAATTTTATCTCACCACTTTACTTGGAAAATTCACATCCATTAATGAATAACAAAAAAAATAGTTAGTCAACGCATTTAATAAGAGCAAAAAAGAGAAAAAAACAGTTAATGATGCATAAGAAATATAACGTGTCATATATATGATCAAATATTTTTTCTTTTGGAAGAGAAAGGGTGTATTTTATTCATAGATCAGAAACAGTACAAGAAATTTCACACTAATAATAATTAACGGGAAAAAATACACTGCAACAACAAACTCTTTCATGTGATGGATCATCAACAACTGCCAAAACTCGACTCTAACAAGAGATTCAATAGCCTTTAATACCAAGATAACAATCTCATTGATGCTGGGACTAAGCTCAGTTCGGCGACAAAGAATCTCAAATCTAAAACGAGAGCGCCGTTGGACGATAGTCAAATCAACAGTCAGCAAAGGGAGATTTGTCTCGACGAGTAGCCTTCCAATTATTGGAGCAAAAAAGATAACCATCATATATGTAGAAACTATCTAGAGGCATCCCTCTACTTGAAACACACAAAACAAAAACAACTTGAAGAAAGACAAGAGAAAACCCAGAAAAACTGGGGGAAAATAAACTCACACCCTTTCCCAAAAGAAGGGGAGGGACAAATCTCCCTCTCCCTTCCCTACCGAGAAACAGCATATGAAAACAAGCATGAGAAGGGGAGAGAAAAAAAATTAGGATAAGGTCATCAGTATATTATTAAATTTTCAAAATAATTAAAGATTAGTAAAGGTCAAAAAAATTTTAGGGATTAAAATCAAAATATGTCTAATTTTTAAGGATTAAAGACACAAGTCTTTTTTTTTATAGCTGATTTTTTTTTATTAAAACAGAGTATAAGGAATACCGAACGGCAAACAGAACAGAGTTGAAAAATCAAACAAATAAGTTCCGTAGTATAGACCCATAAGAAAAAAACAACCCCCATTACAGCCTTTTGTAACTCAGTCTTATGATATCAAATAGTATTAGGGATGAATTGCAACAAAAAATAAATGGGACATTCCACAAAGGCCACATCAGCAAGGATAAAGTGGGCAAAAATTACAATAGTCATGTATAACAGTACGAAGAGAAAGGAGTGGGTGTGAAGAATTATGATCAAGGTTCTATACCTTCTTCCTCCGTATCTCTCTAGCTTCTCCCTCTCTTAGTCTCCTATGTTACCTTAACTCCTTCTTCTTAATTCTATTAGCTCCCTCTTGTAGTCCCATCTCCCTTCTCATCATTAGTTATTTTTACTGCCATTGAACCATTGACAATTACTTGGTGTGTGCATTGTTATTATTTCAGCTCTACAATTGAGTAATATTGTGATTAAGTTGTGACAATTGATAAGTTTGATATATCAGCTTCGTTACACGCAGCCACATGTTGCTAGAAAACATCAGACATGGCCTTACAATCGAATATTATAGCAGAACTTAAAGCAAGATCAAAATAATTCTAGCATACTTAATTACAGTATATAATACTCCCTCCGATCCTATATATAGGACATATTCTAGAAGCAATCTTTGGTCCTATATATAAGACATTTTGTATTTTCTATGCATCATTTATTGCTTTTTCTCTTTTTTGCCCTTATTAAATGCATGTGTTTTTTGTTATTCATTAATGAGTGTGAATTTTTCAAGAAAAGTTGAGAGGGTAAAATTGTAATGTTGCAATATATTCTCATAGAATTCATAAAACTAACTATTTTTCTTGGTCTGAGGAATATGGTTAAGTATGTCCTATATATAGGACCGGAGGGAGTAAGAAACTGGAATGGGAGGGATCGGAGTACCATTCAAGGAGAGACATGATCAGTTTCTTTTATTTTCCTTTGATTCTAGAGCCATATCTTTATTTTGATTATTTCCACAATTTTCTCCTTCATTTGCACCTTTACTCCAAAAAACATTTCATTTATAGAGAGCTACCCTTGCCACACCACTGTCAATCGGACAAGGGACCATATTTTTTGCAATCAATCTTTTACTTTTGACAGTAATCAGCTGCATAAGTTGAACAAAGTGACTAATCCCATCTCCAGGGAGCACCAAAACGAATCCCAGTCAGTGATAGAGTTCTTGCCAGATACTGTAGCTAATAACGCTACAAGAAGAAAACAAGTGACCAATAGATTCCTCCTATACATGACATAGAAGGCATTGCAGCCAATCCTCCTCCATTAGGATTTAGGAGATTCACTTTAGACGAGATCTTAGGATCACCAATCATGTCATTATAAAGAGAATCAATTAATTAGCTCCATGTTGACGTTAGTAACGGTTCTAATTGTTTAATAAGATTAGTAAACAATTAATATTGAGTTACAAAGCCTTATTCTTTCATCAGCTAAATTTCTCTAACCTAGTATACCAGAAAAAAAGAATATCTAACCTACATAATCAAGGATTTAGTTCTGAAATATTACAATAGGTAGTAATAGTTTAATTATTAAGGAAAAGATTTCATGCTAAAAAGTAAAAACCGATCATTCATCGACATATAAGTGATCTATAAGTAGTAAGTTATTTTGAGAGTCAAAGGAAACATTATATTCATTTTCAATGACATAACAATTGATGATATACTGTATGTAAAAACACCAAAGCAGCAATATATATATGAATTACTAATTAAATTGTTGCACATGGCATTATTTGGCTCTCCTCTTGAAACCTCACTTGATGACTTTAAAGGGTCTCATCATAGCATTGTCTTCATGATCCAATACCTGTATGAAAGTAGTATGTGCTATGCGTCAGAATGTACCAAAACAACAGTACCAGGCATATTTTTTAAATCTGAAGGTCATGGACTCATAGCAATGCAAAAAAAAAAGGAAAAAAAATATAATAATAATAAAAATGTATAATCCAAAACTGAAATAAGATTTTCTAGAAATTAAAGTAGAAAAGAAACCCAAAGTTTTGACATTAGAAGTTTAGAAATGATGAAAACCATAAGTAATTAAGGGGGAAGGCTCCGGTGCATGGTTAATTAAACCATGCATCGGTGCATGGTTTAATTTTTTTTTGTTTTTCAAATTTTTCTAATACAGATTTATTTAGAATATTTTTTAACACAAGTTTGTATATAGATTTATTAGAATCTGTAAATTTTGAATACAGTTTTAGTCAATACAGTTTTTTAAGAACACAGAGTAAAAAAAAATAAATCCAAATTATAAAAATCACTTCATATCCGTAAAAAAAAACACATAGAATATTTTTTAATTGATTAAATTTTAAAAAAATAAATAAATAACCCAGAAATAAAGGCATGCACCTATGCATGTTATATGTTTACGTGCAACGGAGCCTCAGCCGTAATTAAGTTAAAGAAAAAGAAAAAGAAATGTTATTAGATAGATACTTACGTGACAATGATACACATAGCCAGGCTCTTTGGTTGCGTCAAATCCATACGATGCATTGGTGTGTATGTAAGAAAACCTCACAACGATTTTGGTCACAAACCCGGGCATCATCTTATGCACATTCTTCCACCCTTTCTCATGAGCAGGCACCCTTACTTTCTTGCCACGTGTATTATCCCCCACGTGGCACTTGATCGCATCGTTGAGTTTGGTCATGCATGCCTTAAACTTCTCTAACGACACCAGCTCCGTCTGATCCAACACCTTCAACAAACCCAAGTGAATGTGCAACGGGTGATTATCCTCTGTCAAGTTGATCACGTACCACACTTCTGTGGACCCCGCTTTCGGAGTTTCTGTAACCGGTGCTTCATACGGTTTCCCGTTTAAGTATAAGTGAGTTGGCTCATCTATGTCACTCGTGTACTCATACATAGCAATGTATCGTGTGTGCGACACACTGGATAAATCCGCAGCAGGATACTCTATCAACTTTTTCGGGACTCGTGACGTGTCAACTTCTTGATGAGGTAAGATGATGAATTTCATAACCATGCTATTCGCTTTGTTCACCGGATCACCGGATGGGTAAGGATAACGTGCATCATTAGCTAGAATAACAACATTACTCTTTGACTGAGAAAAGTCAACAATAATATCTGTGATCTCAGATGGCCCCACCAAGGTTTCATTGGTTGTCACTGGCTTTTGAATGTAAGCAGAATCTGATGCCACGTGGGTGAATTTTAAGCCGTTGGTGAAGAAGAATCTAAAGAATCTAGCATTGCTGGCATTTATGATACGGAATCTATATTTTCGTTTCCGTACAGTTAACCGTGGCCAAGCTTTTCCGTTAACAATAATAGCGTCGCCAAAATACTCAGGTTGCCACTGTGGGTGTATAGAAGGGTTATTCCCGGTGGAATTCATGAAGATCGAACCGTCGGTTCGAAAGCTACGATCGAAAACAATTAACGGTCGATCGAACTCGTTACCAGTTGGTAAACCAAGTGGGCCCTCAATGGAAGGGTGGCGGATGATGTAGGAGCCAAGTAAGCCAGCAAGAAGGTTGACTCTGGTCAACCCCATAGCATGGTCATGGTACCATAGATTCCCTGGTTGCTGATTATTTGGATAATGATATTTCTTGTTGGTCCAAGTGGGGCCCTTCTCTTTAAATCTAGCGGTGAACCATGAGTTTGCGTTTCCATCGCTCTCGGGCGCGTGGATCCCACCGTGGAGATGGACTACTGTAGGGATACCCTTTGTTTTGTTGGTTATTGCGGTGGGAATTGTTGGGTCCCATGGAAGTATGTGATTTGGAGGGAGGTGATTTTGCCACGTCACGAAGGTGTCAACTCCATGAAGGGCTTCGATGGTTGGGCCAGGAACTGTTGCGGTATGACGGTTTAGTCCAAACGCATAAACAGGTGTTGCAGGGAGGTCCCTATGGAATTTCTGCAAAAAAGTGTAAAACTATTTAAAGAAAAAATAATCTAGACATAGCAAATCAAACTTCACTTATTTAAACATAAATTATGTAAAATAAGTTAATTAACTTATTGAGTGAAGACCCAATTTGGTCCCTCAAGTTTTTCGACTGGGACACTTTAGTCCCTCAAGAATTATAATTCACTTTTAATCCCTAAAGAATTTAAAAAATATAATTTTAGTCCTTGTTTTCATTCCGTTAACTACTGTCACTGTTTTCAGAAGCACTAGGGACATTTATTGGGAGACCATTAGTACCTGGGAATGAAATGTTACAGTTTATGCCAACAATGACAATAGTTAATGGAATGAAAACATGGACTAAAGTAGTATATTTTAAATTCTTTAGGGACTAAAAGTGAATTATAATTCTTGAGGGACTAAAGTGTTCTAGTCGAAAAACTTGAGGGACCAAATCGGGTCTTCACTCTAACTTATTTTAAAGAAAACTTGTTAAGTAAACACCACTGCTAAGTTGATGAAGGTCGTGTTGGGCATTAATTAAGGAATAAAAAAGTTTTTATTTTATATTTCTTACTTATTAGTTTATTTAGAGTACTAATTAAAACCTAACTAATGCTTGGCCTTATCATGTCCTTATTATCAAGACGATGCCAAAGGATTGTGTGGCCAGTCTCAGGTTCAATAATATCCTATAAAGTACCAAAATTGGAAAATTAATCTATCATCTTTGGATGGGATAGAAGGATACTTAGGGTAAACACAAAAAATACTTACCAATTAGCATTTGATTACAAATTATAATTATTAACGGCAAGTAAGGTGGGAAAGAAAAACAAGAAAAGAAATTTAAATATCTCTCAACATTTGGAGAAGAGAATTATATTTGGCAAACATCAACAAGAGTATAATGTTATTCATGCTTAACTTTCACACTTACATGATTTTATTTTGAAAAATGGTAAGGATATCTTTTAAAAAATAAAAAAAGTAAAATACTATTAAAAAATATTGTATTCAATAAATTAATAAATGTTATTTGTATATTTTTAATGAAAAAGTTTTTTTTTTCAAATAATCCTTTTTGAAACATTTGTTAACTATACCCTTCTATTTTAAACTCAATCAAATCTTAAATGAAATCTAATTCAATAAATTCATACGAGTACATCGGTCATCGGTTGGGTGTTATAATCATGATTAGGATCAAGAAAACTTTCTAAAATGTGACCTATAATAATGATTGGAAGGAGTATTTGTTAAAAAGTTACATATAGTTAGAAAGTATTTAAAATATGTAGTTTTTATATTTAAAAAAAAACTAATATTTAAATTTTTTTTTACATTTTAAAAAGTTTAACAAATATCTTAAATATATTTGTTAGCAAGATTTTATTACTAACACTCGTGGACTAGGATCTTCTATTCCAAATCATGTTCCAATTTTTGTCCCTAGCCACATTCTATTAAATATTACAAAAATTTTATAACAATTGAAAAATTATTTTTCATTATGATATGATTAACTGAATAGTTGGGGATAAGATTTGAAATATGATTTGGGTTAGAGTATCGGTTCCTTGGTGGATGATGAGTTTTCAACAATGTGAAACCAGAGTGGATGCCACTTTGAAAGTTTATGGAATAAATTCTTTGCGTAATGACTAATGATCTGTTCTTTCGAGCCCATGGTCCACTAAATGCGATGAATTAATGTGTATCGGAGAACATAATGTAGTAGTTGAAAGTTAAAACATCAACAAACAAAGTCCAGCATAGTTGATAGATAGCTGGATTTTTTGGGTATGATATCAGGGGTTTGATCCTTGTCATGGATATGAAAAAGATCGGTCTTTATGCCTCGAAGGAGATTAGTCTTCGGCTAAAGATATCCTTAATGTAAAAAAAAATTGAAAGCTAAAATTATTTTGGGAGTATGGGGAAAGCTACCACTATTAGAAGTAATCTCTAGTTTTATTTATAATACGTTATATTTTATAAGAATTTTCTAAAAAAATTTTCGAGAGGAAGAATTTTTTAATTTTATTTATACATTTTTGTTGGTATTAGTTAGAACATATTTATTATTTTTTATTTATTTATATAAAATAATATATTGTGAAATTTCTAATACAAATTAAGAAGGTAAAATTATAGTATTAAAGTATATATATTTTTTTAAAGTTTTAAAAAATATAATTACTTTTATTAATAGGAGTGATGTGATTAAATATGATTTATAATTTTATTTTTTTTTAAAAGTAGTACTTGACAATTGGCAGCTCTCTGGACTCTGGAAAGATTTTAGGCGCCTTTACAAACTGGCATTGGCTGGGCAAGAGTAAGAGACTAGTGTCACAGCATACAGACAGATCAGAGACAGTTTAAGTAAATTTTTGTTTTGGTGAAAAAAAAAAACTAGTTTAGGTAAGCTTACTTAGACCATGCATTAAAAAAAAAAAAAAAACTAAATTTGAATTCATCAGTAAGATTTATGGAAAAAAAAAAACTGTTTGCAAAATGAATAAGCAAAATGAAAAAGAAAACTAAATTTAAAAAAGCATTTGGTCAAGAAGCAACTCATGTTCACCTTGCTGGAACATGGAAGTGGTAAGCAAAATGATTCATGTTTTGACTAATTCGGTAGACATTAAAAGTTCTGAATTGGTAAATTAAGAGTAAGATAAATACAGTGGGAAGCTCAAAATAATAGTTTGAGTGGGAGGAAACAGAAAAGTAAATACATGGAAAGTGGCCAAGGTTTATTTTAACATTTTATTTTGAGTTATCAACCAACAGCCTCTACAACATGTAAAAAAAAAAAAAAAGATTCAGTCTAAGAGAAACTCGTGTGAGCGTCACTATAACTTGTGTAAGTTGGTACGCAAAAGAAGGACGGTTTCAAAAATGATTTCAATAGAAAGTATCAACACTCTGAATATGAATTGGTAAAAAACTTGTGAGTTGTGACAATATTATATATATATATATATATATATATATATATATATTATTTATAGAGTTGAAGTTAAACGAACTCATTTTTTTTTATACAAAGTTTATATACTGCATTCATTGAAAGAGAAAAATAAATATTCCCTAAAAATTTAGTAATTTTTAATTTCATTTATTTAAAAAAATTCTTTTTGTTTGACCAATAAAAAAATTTTAATTTCATTTCCTTAAAAAAATTCTTTTTGTTTGACCAATATTATAATAATTAATCAACTTGAATAATTGTGATGTTGATATATCATAAGTAAATGCTAAAATTAAATTTTTTGGACATAAAAACCAAAATTAAAAAAAAAATTGTAAGGAGTAAAACCAAAATTCTTAAGGAGAAAAAAATGAAAACAAATTCGGTAAATATTGTGAACCATGCCAAAATCACAGCAAATACTTGTTCAGAAATGTCAGTAAAAAAACAAAACAAAACAAAGTAAAAAGTTACTCCTCACAATATGCGATACTACAGCATAATGCAAGCTACTTAGAGGCGATATGCGATACTAGCAATCTCAATAAAAAATTCTTTAGAAGTATCATGCGCGCACAATCACAAACACAAAATTAATAAATAAATAAACAGGCTACTTAGAGGCGTAATACTACAGCATAATGCAAGCTGAAGGACTGTTTTAAATTTAATATGGAAAACTGGAAAAAGGGAAAAAAGAAAATTAAAATCCGAATCAAATTCTCAACCATGGGATAATACTCCTCAGTCCCTCAATATAAGGTCTTTCTAGGGGATTTCAAGTCGATCAAGAAAGTGGAATAATTTAGTTAATTGTATTAAAAAGGTAAACTTTTGATATTGTATAATTTTAAAATTATACCTATTAATATTATTGGGAATCTAAAAAATGTTAAATAAATATGAATGTTCGTGGAAAAACGTAATTAATGATCATTAAAAATTGGCAAAAAATCTTGTAAACAAAGACTAAATAAAAATGTTAAGATGGTAGGACGGAGGAATTACCACAGTCCTTGCCGTCAAACTCAAAACCAAATTAGTCTTGTCCTAACTATTATCGAAACCAGCAAAAGAAGGAATTGAACATGGCACACTTAAGAAAATGATAAAAGGAGGAAAATAAATAAATAAAAGTTGGCATACCCATTTCTTCTTGAACATGCCAATTTCGAGAGACTTGGGTTTGGAGACGACACCACCACCAACATCATAGCCTTTGATTCTGGGCATATCTGGAAGTTCATCCACAAACATCTTCAACTTGGTTGCATCTATGATATTATCAGAAGCTAATGATGAAAAGGTAAGAGCACCTAATAAAATTGCTATGAGAGTGAGTAATAGTTTGTGGAACAATAATATTGTTGTCTCCATTGCTACCTTTTTCTCTGCTCATGAATTGAGAAAGATCGAAGAGGAAATGACATATATAAAGAGAGAGAGAGAGAGAGAGAGAGTGGATAGAAGGGAGAAGGGTAGTTGTAGGAGAAAGATTGGTCAATGTACGAAAGCAAAGTCTTGCACTAAATAATTTGTATGGCTAAAGATAATGCGTAGTGTAATTATGTGATATATATTCGGAAGAGGTGGACACTAACAATGCCACGCTTTGTTATTTCCGGGAAAGAATAATATTAGATGTAAAGATACTTCCCAATAATATTAGTATTTTTTAAAAAACATTAATAAAAATCAAGTTTATTCGACAAAATTAACTTATAATAACTATGAATTTGTAGTGTATATTTATAAATTGTAATTTATAACTATTAAGTTAACTCGGAGATTTGAGATTGTAAATTGTTAAATTATTATTTTTTTAATTGTTAAATTATAATTGTGTAGGTATTGAATATTGTTTATCAAAACTAAGTGTAGCATTAACAGAAATTTGTTGAATGACTAAAAAATGACATTTTATATCATAATTATTTTTTAAGTTATTTTTTATATTTATTTGTTTATTATTGCTAAAAACATTCAATCAAATTAAATATTTATTATTTGTAATTTAATTTTTTTGTTAAATAGTTGAATAAAATAGTGCTAATATTAATAATTTATTTGATATCATTATTTAAAATAAAATTACTAATAGTATTAATTCATTACTAACATTGCTATTTATTAATATTATTTATAAATAATAATATAATTAAAATAATGATTTTAAAATAATTAAAAATTAGCATTTTAATTATTTATACATTTAATTAATAATATTATTTTATATTTTAATAATTAATTTATTTTTATAGTATAAAATTAAGAAATTCATTCAAATAATTATTTCATTATGGAAAATTAAGTCAAATATTAACAACATTAAGAAATAATAAATAATAAAAAATTAACTCAAATAATTTTGTTAATTACAGAAAGTCCACCTTACTATGAATTAATTAATTCGTTATTATTTGAATTTACCTTGACTTAATCATATGCATAAAAGGAAATACATTTAATATACAATATTAATCTATTCGTAAAAAAAAACAATTTAAGGCTTTGTTTGGTTGCACGAGAGAAACTAAGAAGAAAGATTATGAAGAGAAAATGATTAGATTTTGTGGTTGTTTGGTTAGAGGAGAGAAAATGAGAAGAAATATGAAAGAGATATAAGTTGTTTTGTTAATTGGAAGAAAAAAGTGGAAAAAAATATTTATATAAAAAATTGTGTCAGAATAAATAAAAAAAACAACTTAGATCACTGCGCGGCACGTATACTCAATGCTCCAGTACAAGCACATGGAGAGCACAACACGCACGAAACCCAGTGTTCCCTCAAAATCTCGCATGGCGTGGAAGAGAATTTTTTGCCGTGGGACCTAGCCAATTTTTTCTTTCCCTCTGTTTTTTCTCCTGTATCAAAAATGAGAAAACTTAGTTTTTCTCTCGATTTTTTTCCTCTCAAATTCTCTTCACCCAAATTCCACCCTACCAAACAGAGTGTTATCGTTAACCAATATCTTAGAATTAATCCGTAAAATATAATAGTATATTCTTATTTAACTAGATGAAAATTTTCAAATAAGAAAAATTTGATTCTAATGTTACGAATTAATTATGGTTAACTCAATATTTTTTTTTAGTTTTAGATTTAAATATTCTGCTTTTTTTTTTATTTTTGCTGTTTGTATTTAAATTCGAATCATAATTACAGATTAACACTTATATTATATTTAGGAGGCAAAATTCTTACACAAGATAATTTCTCAGCAAATGAAACTCTCACAACAAAAATTAAGAATGAAACTTTATAAAATTTGTCACGTAACACTATTTAAAAAACTTTTTTTTTTAAAAGAAAAAAAGTAAAAAATGCAAATGGTTAAAGGAACATCAATTTGTTCATTTTTCTATCACGTGATTTCTAAACCAATTAAAGAAAAATTAAAGCATCCATTGATTACAAAAAGCAATATTGATATATAAAAAAAAAAGAGAAAAAGAGTTGTTATTGGTGACATGGATATAATGTCAAACAAGGAAATTTTAGATTTTGAATTAGTGTCAATCAATTTAAAAGAAATCAAACAATGTTAATTAAGTTTTGAATTTTTCTCTCTAAGATTTAAAAAGAAAAAAAAAATCTTAGCTGATGATATCAAATTGATGACAATCAAGAAAATTTGATATTCTTTTTTTTTTTTGGTGAAAGAAAATTTGATATTCTTTTTGATCTATGATTGAGTATTCATCGACAACGGCACAATGAGTTATCCCTTCGCGTACAAAATGAACAATCCTCCCAAATGATATTTTTTACATGCATAAAAGTTGAAACTCGAATCCCAAACATTTGTTTAAGTGAACACATACCAATATTATATATGCTAATGTTTACTAGTTAATTTGATGTTTTTGTTTGGAACACATTAATTCAAATAAATTCAATTGAAACTTCTTATATAAAATGTATTATCTTTCTATTACTAATCAACACTCGTATTATCTATGTTAGACATCCTCACAACAGAGAACTTTCACAACAAAAATTGAGAAAATAAAGCTTTATAAGGTATGTCATATGACATACACTATATTAAATAAAACAAATTTTTGAAATTAAAAAAAAATTGTAAAATGCAAATGACAAATAACCATCAATTTGTTCAGTATTTCGCACTAGATTTCTAAACCAATTAAAGTAAAATTAAAGCATATATTAATTACAAAATTCAATATCAATGTAATTTAATGTATGTTAAACAAGGAAGTTTGAGATTTGAATTAGAGTCCATCAACTAAAGAGAAATCAAATGTTAATTAAGCTATGAGTTTTCCTCTAAAAGATTTTTTTTTTTAATCAAACTGATGACATCGAAAACAATTTGATATAAAATCGGGTATTTACCGACGCAAACACAATGATTAATCCCTTCGGGTACAAAGTGAGCGATCCTCCCAAGTGCAATGTTTACATATGTAAGAATTGAGGACCGAACACCCAACTACTCTATCCGTCCCATTATTTTGGTAAAAAATACAAAAACTTTTGTACCAAATTAAAATTAAAATAATAAATGAAAAATCTTAAAAATGATATATTATATTTGTGGTTGAATAAGTAAGGAAAGACACATTTAATTACAAAATAAATGAAAATATTACGATACATTAAAATTTTTTAATAATGGATCATAACATGAATAAATGAATAATTTCTTACAGGGACCACATTCTCCCTCCATTCCTCCATTTCTCCATTTCCGTTGCTGCATTACTTTACTTCTTTATCTTCTGTTTTTTTTTATTATTATATATATATATATATATATATATATATATATATAAAACGTTAGTACTTCTTCAGTTCTTTCTTTTTTTTTCATTTTATAAAATATAATTTTTTAATTTATTGTTGCCAATTTAATTATTAATTTTTTTTTAATAATCTTTTTTTTAATATTAAAAAGTGATTGTGTTTTGGTAAGTCGATTTTTTTCATTTATTATTATTTTTTTGTGTGTACTCTTTGGTCAGTACCACAGGTGTCTCCTAAAGCACCATTAATACTAGGGAACTCTTGAGACTAATCTTGCACGAGGTCGAGTTCTATGCCTCTCCAACCGGGAGTCGAACCTGAGACTAAGAAGTCTCAGGCCCTATTCCCAGGTTCTCAAGTTGACAGGATCACACCACTTGAGCCAACCCCCGTTGGTGATTTTTATCATTTATTTTTAATGGTGAGATCTCTTGAACTTTTTTTCCATATCCAAAAAATATAATATATTAACTATTTTTATTTTTAATGATGCAACCACTTTTTTAATATATTTTAGGAATAATTGCATTGGGAATAGAAGATTAGTTATATTTTTCTTATATTTAAGACCACGAATAAAATGTTTTTATTTTCTTATATATGAGACCGGAAGGAATACAGTAATAAAAATTGAAAAATTATTACATAATTTAAATTAATTTTCAATAATAAATTAAATTTAAAAAATTACTATAATAATTTAAAATATTACATATTAAGAAAGTGTTAATTAGTGTAAGTTTTTGTGTGCTTTGAAAATGCCCTTGTTAAATCTTTGTCGAAAGTTGTAGTAGTATTTAATTTTTATTAGTAATTTTGTCTATTAAATAATGTATAGTGAGTTAGAGATAATACAGATTATAAAAATATTATTAAAGAGGAGTAAGAGAAATGATTAAAATAAAGGTTATGGGGGCCAAACGTACCACAACATGTCACCCTCTTCGTCACAATCCGAAACAAAAAACCTCATATTTCCTTCAATATCTTAGAGGTATTTTTCAAAAAAAATAATTAATTATTATTTTATAGTGGAATAATGTCTTATATATTCAAAATAGGGTGTTATAAATATGATTAAATTTTTTATTAAAAGGGTACTACATATTAAAAATAAATATTATTTCCATTTATTTTTAATATTTATTTTACTTATTTATTTTTAATACTATTTTCACAAAAATTAAAATAACACAAAGACTATGTTAGTTTTTTAAAAAAAAAAATTAAAAAAATCTACGGATGACCAGGAACTAAAAACCCCATGTATGCCCAGGTACAAAGAAAAATAAGCCTAGGGGGACCCCAACGAAAAAAAAGCCTAAGTAGGTAAGAATCACCAAAAAAAAAAGCCATGGTGAGGGGGTGCTTATTTGGTGCTCCTGGGCAACTAGGGAGTAATCCAATTCCAGTAACCAGTTTTGATCATCACTATCCAGTGTGCTAAACACACCACAGCCATTGATTAAGCAATTAGTATACATACTCATCCACAAACAATGAGTATTGCATACAAACCCTTTACAAAAATCACTATTGATGTGTAAAATAAGAAAAAGAAATCGATCCTAGTGATACAAATTTAATGTTAAACAAGACAACTTAAAATTTTGAATTTGAACTAATCAACATAAAAGAATTCAAATGGTAATTGAGTTATGAATTTTCTTTTGTAAGATTTGAAAAGGGAAAAAATCTTAGTCGCCATGATATCAAACTAATGACAACCAAGTAATTTTGATGATTTTATTTGAAGCCAATTAGTTTTAAAAAATTCAATTGAGACTTGTTATAAAAAGTGTATCACCTATTTATTACTAATCATGACCTATATATATTTTGTGTTATTAGGCACATAGTTGCTTGATAGCCAAGTTACTGACTTCAAGCTGCACAGGGGAGTTGTGACTGGTGATTTGTTGTGGCAAATCCGCCACGCCCCGCAAGATAGAATGTGTATGTCTAACATTCCAAGCTTGGAATGTAGTGTGCTGAAAGGACATGGAGCCAAGGGCTTGGTCAAAAAACTGACAACTGAGAACTATACTAAATGAAACATGATGCAGGTGTAGGATGCCTTTTTTAAGTTTCTCACGAATGGAGTGACAATCCACCTCAATGTGTATAGTCTTTTAATGAAAAAAGTGGTCTGCAACAATGTGCACAGCTGATTTGTTATCATAGTGGAGCACAACAGGTAGCAAATGATCAAAGCTAAAGTCCTTGAGCAGTGATAAAATCCATTGTGCTTCACGACCTGCTAAGGACATGGCCCTGTATTCAGCCTCTACAAAAGAATGAGATACAACTCTTTGTTTCTTAGTTCTTACTACATTTCTAGAAGATCAATGAGGTTCCTAAGAAGAAACAAAAACCTGACATTGATCTTCTGGAATCCAACCAACTACCTCAATCTGCATCAGCAAAACCAATATGCTTAAACTCAGTACTAGCATTGAAGAAAATGCTCTGAGCTAGACAACCTTTTAGATATTTGAGGACATGAGTAACTACAGTATGATGAGCATCGGTAGGTTGCGCAAGAAATTGGCTAAGATGATGAACAACCAAAATCGTTTCTGTGGAAACTTTCTTTAAAGCCTAAACAAAAGGGACCTGTTTTGCAGTTCAGTTTGTCTACTCTCTTTTTATAAAGAAGAATATTGTTCTGCTTCATTAGTATTCTGAGTTTCTGACACATGAATTTGTTTAATCTACAGGTTTATTTTACTATACAAGCAATCTAGAACCTGCTTTCTTCAAGTGGTTCTTTCATTTCTTATTTCTTTTGTTTTTAAGCTTGCCAACCTGTTGTCTTTGGGCGTGTACTTGCTGTTGCCTCTGTGCATGTGCGTATATGCTCATTTGTATAGATGTACAACTTTTCATAGTGATGTTATGTTTGCAGATGACTGTCATCATCATCTTTCAATTGCAGCTAATATAGTAGCTGGTGGTGGTGATAACAGAAAAGAGGACTTCTGGTGATCTTTTAATTTCATTTGCAACAGTGGTTATTCATTCTTCTAAATTGCTACCATGTAACTATTTCATTCATAAGAAGAGATAATTTGCAGAAAACTAGAGAGGAATGCCGTAAACCTTTTATGTCACATGCTTTACTATTTTTGCTTAGTTGAACTAGAGAACTCAGGTACCATAATATGTCTAATTCCAGCCATATATTTTTACTAAGTTGAACTCTAGCTAAATTTTGCTGCATTCTTTAAATTAGGAGCTTGAAATAACTTTAGGATATTGTGGCTAACATGAAATGCAAAAAAATGAATAGAAGATAGAAATTAATTTATGTTTGGTACTTGAATTTAGGATGGTGAAACATCCAAATTTCTCGAAATAATATTCTACAACAGTTTACTTAAGTTTTTAGTTCCTCGTGTTTTCTAGAATTGGTCATTTAACTTTTTTTTCTCATGTTTTGTGTCCCTGAATTATGCTCAAATTTCTCGAAAGGATCCTTTCGTCATGATATGGGCACCTGTTTAAGAGGAAAAAAAATAATAAAATCGGTGCCTGTTTCTTCACAGATTTTATAAAGATTATATATATTTATGGTGCAAAAGACTTAAGTTTTTAGTTCCTCGTGTTTTCTAGAATTGGTCATTTAACTTTTTTTCCTCATGTTTTGTGTTCCTGAATTATGCTCAAATTTCTCGAAATGATCCTTTCGTCATGATATGGGCACCTGTTTAAGAGAAAAAAATAATAATAAAATCGGTGTCTGTTTCTTCGCAGATTTTATAAATATTATATATATTTATGGTGCAAAAGATCATTAATGCGTTAATTGGCGTGGTGGCTCGATGGGTGGACCGGAAGTCTTGAGATTGATGGCCCAATACCTCCATGTTACAATTTTTAATGTATTACTACTATTACAGTTTATTTTTAATTCATCAAATTAAAAATTGGCAATAAAAGTAAGGGTTTTGTATTTTTATGGCACTTGTTAAGACTACTAAAAGTGAAATTCTAAGGTATTTATTCTTTTGAGAATCCAAAAAAGTACATTTTTGCCATAAATTTTAACCATATTTAATTACTTAAGAAGTACCCTAAGCTTGTTTGGTTTGAGAGAAATTGACTGAAAAGATTTTGGGGAGGAGAAAATGAGAAGAAAATGAGATTTTTTTCATGTTTGGAACAAGAGAGAAAGCAAGGAGAGGGAGAAATTGGAGTGGGACCCACAGAAAAAAATTTCTCTTCTCATGAGGTAAGATTTTGAGGAGAAAACATATCTTAGATAAGAAAATTACCAAAAGAGACACCACTTTCTCTCTTTGTATCCTGTAGATGTGACACCAAGTAAGGGTTGAAATGTTTTGTCTCTCTGGCAGATGGGTACTTGTAGCTTTCTTACTATATTTATTATTATTTAATATATTTATTATTATTTACTATTTATCTAAATATATTTTTTTATTAGTATATTATTGGATAAATAAATATAGATAGATAAAGTTATCAATAGAATTTTTTTATATATATTTTTGAATCTAGAATTTTTATTATTTAAAAAAAATAATTGAAGTAAGAAAAAAAATATTTGGTTATGTTTAATAAAGAAAAAAAAGAAAGACAAAGTATTTATTTGTGCTATGTAAAACAAAAGGTATATTTGTCTTTTAACAAATTTATTGTTTTCTTTCTTCCCAGTTTTCTCTCCAACCAAATAAAAGGAAAGAAAACTCAATTTTTCTCTCTTTCACATTTCTTCTCATTTTCTCTCATACCAAACAATCATAAAATCTACTCACTTTTTCACCATAATCTCTCTTCTCTGTTTCTCTCTTCTCATTTTCTCTCTTCCCATTTTCTTTCTCTCTTCTCATTTTCTCTCTTCCCATTTTCTTTCCGTTAACCATACAAAGTGGTGGCTATTTTTCAGCATCAAATTTGTACCCCTAATTTTATTTTTTTTCAAACTTCCCCACTGACCAAGAATACATCTGAAATCAAAAAAGCATAAGCTAGCAATCTACTTCTATATTAAAATAAAGTCCAGTAGCGTCAGCTAGGAGTATATTTTACACATGTGACATGCCATTCTTTGGCTATCATTGAGAAACATCATCACTTGATTACTTTAAAGGGTCTCATCATCTCATTGTCTTCATGATCCAATATCTGCGTGAAAGTGGCATGTGCAATGCGTTAGAATGTACCAAAACAACATAACAGGCTTAAAATTTTTAATTTGAGTTTTATATACATAGAAAGATGATATGTTGTCGTTAGAGGTCATGTCAAAAATTGTTATTTATTGGGGAAAAAATGATAGAGTAATTGAGTAGGCACTCACGTGACAATGGTACACGTAGCCAGGCTCTTTGGTTGCGTCAAACACATACGATGCATTGGTGTGTATGTAAGAAAACCTCACAACAATCTTAGTCACAAACCCGGGTCTCATCTTGAACACATTCTTCCACCCTTTCTCATGAGCAGGCACCCTTACTTTCTTGCCACGTGTATGATTCCCCACGTGGCACTTGATCGCATCGTTGAGTTTGGTCATGCACGTCCTAAACTCCTCTAACGACACCAGCTCCGTCTGATCCAACACCTTGAACAAAGCCAAATGAATGTGCAACGGATGATTATCCTCCGTCAAATTGATCACATACCACACTTCCGTGGACCCCGCTTTCGGAGTTTCTGTAACGGGTGCTTCATACGGTTTTCCGTTTAAGTACAAGTGAGTTGGCTCATCGGTGTTACTCGCATACTCATACATAGCAATGTATCGTGTGTGCGATACATTGGATAAATCCGCACTAGGATACTTTATCAATCTTTTAGGGATCTGTGACGTGTCAACTTCCCGATTAGGTATGATGATGAATTTCATAACATTGCTATTCGCTTCATTGACCGAGTCACCTGATGGGTAAGGATAAGGTGCATTGTTAGCTAGAATAGCAACTTTATTCCTTGACTGAGAAAAGTCAACAATAATATCAACGATCTCGGATGGACCTACCAAAGTTACATTGGTTGTAATTGGCTTATAAATATAAGCACAATCAGATCCTACGTGGGTGAATGTTAAACCGTTGGTAAAGAAAAATCTGAAGAATCTAGCATTGCTTGCGTTAATTATACGAAATCTATATTTTCGTTTTCGTACGGTTAATCGTGGCCAAGCTTTGCCATTAACAATAATAGCGTCGCCAAAATACTCTGGCTGCCACTGTGGGTGTATAGTAGGATTGTCTCCAGTGGAATTAATGTAGATCGAACCGTCTGTTCTAAAGCTACGATCGAAAACAATTAACGGTCGATCGAACTCGTTACCGGTTGGTAAGGCAAGTGGGCCCTCGATCGAAGGTTGTCGGATGATGTAGGATCCAAGTAAGCCGGCAAGAAGGTTGACTCTGGTCAACCCCATAGCATGGTCATGGTACCATAGATTCCCTGGTTGCTGATTATTTGGATAATGATATTTCTTGTTGGTCCATGTGGGGCCCTTTTCTTTAAATCTAGCGGTGAACCATGAGTTTGGGTTTCCATCGTTGTGGGGCCCATGGATCCCACCATGGAGATGAGTTACTGTGGGGATGCCCTTAGTTTTGTTGGTCATTGCAGTGGGGATTGTTGGGTCCCATGGAAGTATGTGATTTGGAGGAAGGTGATTTAGCCACTTCACATAGGTGTCAATTCCATTTAGGGCTTCGATGATTGGGCCAGGAACTGTTGCTTTCTTTCTTGTTTGTCCATAAGCATAAACGGGTGCTGCAGGGAGGTCCCTGTGGAATTTCTGAGAAGAAAAAAAAACACGTGTTCATACACTCCCTTTAAATACAATATTTTTAGGCTTTGTTGATTTTTGGTTTCCTAATTTTGTTAATTTGGCGAATTTAGTTCTCTTATTTTTAATTTGGCTAATTTAGTTATTTAATTATCAATTTGTGACGATTTCAATCCTTACGTGTTTTACAAAATTGCTTAGGTACGGTGCTCACACATGTTCTTTGGTTAGACACGGAAAAACTGAAATTGCCATAAGCTGACAATTAAATGACTAAATGTGCAATTAAGTCTTTTTTTAATGAATAAAATGGAATCTACTATTAATCTAGAGTATATAATTAAACCAATATTTTTTTTACATTTATATCTAATATTTAAATCTAACATTTACCATTTTGAGAAAAGAATTGTGATCCTTTCAATTTCTTTTTCTACTTATTATATTTCACATTTAATTTAAAACCGTAGGTGTTGAACTAAGATATTAAATATACATATTCAAATAAGATTATTGATAATTAAATGAGTAACTAGGAGCATCCTAGAAACAAACGAATACCACCGCATGGATGCAAATACGACACGAACATGCGCTCAAAATTATAGCAAATTTTGATTAAAAGTCACATAAAGATAAATAATGCTCAGCCGTTCAAATTAAAAACTCAAATGGTAAACATAAATTATTGAACTGGTCTGCTATATCTGAATTGTTTTCTTTTGTATGTGGCCAGTACAGTTGATTGTGCTGTGTCCTATGGTTTAGCATCAGAGTTAAACTACTTGTAATTTCAGAAGTACCTCTAGTAATTGTGATTAATGCATTTTCTTTCCGTTAAAAAAAAAAGGTAGACCTAACTAGAAATATGCTTAAAATGTGGATTCAATTACGTGTGTGACACTAAATATAAGTAGACATATCCTTAAAACATTATACTACTACTGTTGGAAAGTAATAAGAGTAAGTAAATAGTGAAAGACTAAGGAAATAATGCGAAGCTCAAGACAATATAAATGTAAACGACTCAAACGAGTTGTGCTGGAAGTGACGGAGGTTTATTTTATGAATAAATACAAGTGCTTTCGTTAATAACATTTGTTAAGGCTATTAGTATTTGAAAAAAAAATACCATAAGTTAATTAACATCATCTTGTGGACCATGCCAAAATCACAACAAATAATTGCCAAAAATTAAAGTATCTCACAAAAACATAAAGAAAATAAAAAGTTAGCTGGAAAAGTATGCAATATAGATAGTACACTAGTATCAAAGTTGCAATCACAAAAAGTTATTCTCAAGAGGTATCACAACATACACAGAAACAAAAGAAAAAAACAAGTTATTCAGATGTATGCAATAGTGCAATCCCTCCCTTTCAGAAAGTTTCACCTTTTAGTACATTACATATAGGTTAAGAAAATGTTAATTATTGTAGGTATTATGTATAATATGTCTAAAATACCCCTATTTAATCTTTTTTGAAAACTGTAGTAGTATTTAATTTTTATTAGTAAGTGTGTTCATTAATTAATGTATAGTGATTTAGAGATGAGAGATGATAAAAGTAAAATTAATGAAAAGTAAGATAAAATGATTGAATGAAAGGTTAAAATTGGAAAAAAAATTATGTTTGTGTATTAGAAATGTAAAAGACCAAATTTTGTGAAACAAGAAAAAAAAGGCTAAAAGACCAAACTTTTTTTAATAAGAATTACTGTATTTTAATTTTTAAATTTGATATGGTAAAAGGAAAAAACAAAAAAAAAATCCTTCAAACTCAAAACTACCACATTGGTCTTATTCCTAGTTATTATCGAAACCAGCAAAAAGGAATTGGTGGGCATAGCACACTTAGCTTGAGACAAAATGATAAACGGAAATTAATGAAAAGAAAAGTTGACATACCCATTTCTTCTTGAACATGCCAATTTTGAGAGACTTGGGTTTGTAGACCCCATCAACAACATCATAGCCCTTGATTCTGGGCATATATGGAAGTTCATCCACAAACATCTTCAACTTGGTTGCATCTAGCGGGTTAGCTGAATCTGATGATGATGAAAATGTAAGAGCGCCTAAAATAGCTAAGAGAGTGAATAGTTTGTGGAACAATGTTGTCTCCATTGCTACCTATAGCTTCTCAGCTCACGGGGATATAGAAAGAGGAAAACACACAACTATTTATATAAAGCGGATAGAAGGGAGAGGGAGAAGGGTAGTTGTAGGAGCCTAGGAGGAATTATTAATTAATTGTCTCGCGCTCATCTTAATTATTAAATGTTAGATTTTTACGTTAAAATAAAGTAAGAGAGAAAATAGACAATTGACATTGTAAATTTTTTTACACTATCAATGCATCATACACTATTCATTCATTTATGGTTATTGACTTTTAAATTAAAGTAATACGAATGAGTGATGGATAATAGATTGATGGTGTAAAAAACTTTACACCATAAATGCATATCCATTAATCTCAATATAAAATTGATAATAGATGATAATGATGTATTAAGAATTATAGATCTTACATCACCTAATGTAATTTTTTAACGGTAAAAACACCATGGTCACATTTCGTTCCCTAAATGCCATCATGGCATATACTCCCTCTGGCTCGAATTATAAGTAATTCTAACCACTTTTACGCTTATTAAGGAGGTTAGTTGATTGTATTTAATTTTCTCAAATTTATAAAAAATAGAGGTATTTTTGGAAAGTAGTATTGGGAATGAAAACAAAATTAATTAAGATTACAATTTTCTATAGATGTTTTAAGAAAGTCACATTGGGAATGAAAGAAAATTTAATAAAGTTAGTTAGTTTTGTTTATATTTTAAACCAAGAGTAGAATTTTTTTGTTGCTTATAATTCGAGCCGGATGGAGTACTCCTTTTGGTATCATTTTTAAGCAAAAATAACTAATTTCACAATTATTAAGAAAGTTAGTTGAGTGTATTTAATTTTCTCAAATTTATAAAAAAAAAACTACTTTAGTAAATTTCCATTGGGAATGAAACAAAAATTAAATGACTTAACCACATTATGAGGATATTTTAGGAATAATTGTATTAGAAAAAAAAGTTAGTTAATTTTTGCCTATATTAATGAAGTGTCTTTTTGCTTATAAATGAGACAAGAGGGAGTGTTATACAGTAATTTAGATTTCGGGATTAAAGTCAATTAATTAACAAATTCAACCATGATACTTTTGTGACCAAATCTTTTTTATGATGCATTCTTTTTCACCACGTCAAATTGGAGTATTAAATAATAGTAATCATCATCAATTAACTACTATTTATAAAATCATTTATACCTTCAATTTTTATTATTAATAATTTTTTAATGGTATCATAATTAATTAATTAGTAGCTACAATTATTTAAAAAAATTATAAAAAACTTTGCCCAGATTAATAAAAATTGTTCCATAAAACATAAAGTGCGAGTATCTGAATTTGATTTTTGAAAGCTGCATAATTTTTCCTTTCCCTATTTGGGGGTTAAAATCTTTGCCTATCGAAAAAATAGAATACGGAAAAAATATTTAATGAAATCAATGACTATTCCACAAATATTTAATAATGCTTATTTATTAGTTATTCCTCGGATTATTGATAATTTTTTATGTCTATTTAAAAATTAGTAGTAATTATGTCAAAATAAGTTATAAGTATTAAAGCAACAATTAAATTAGAATGAATCCATTATTTAATACTATATCTGTGTGTGTGTGGGAATGAAAAGAGTAAATACATCACATACTTTAACCTCTAGGGAATTCAACCTTTTCATGTGCGTGTTTTGTCTATACTTATCAATGATGGGAAATATAATTCCTTGATGTTCCTTGTTGAGATTTTTATTTCTCATATTGCTTTTTGTTTTCAACCTTAGATTAATTAATTAAATAAATACTCCCTCCGGCTCGAATTATAAACAATTCTAATCACTTTTACACTTATTAAGGAGATTAGTTGATTGTATTTAATTATCTCAAATTTATAAAAAATAGAGGTATTTTTAGAAAGTAGTATTGGGAATGAAACAAAAATTATTTAAGATTACAATTTTAGAGAGATGTTCTAGGAAAGTGGTATTGGGAATGAAACAAAATTTAATAAATTTAGTTAGTTTTGCTTATATTTTAAACCAAAAGTAGTATGTTTTTTTGTTGCTTATAATTCGAGCAGGAGGGAATAGATGTTTTAGATTAATAGAGGAAAAAGCTTAAATAGCAAATCAATTCTTCTTACCTCAACCTCAACCTCAATCTCTTTGTCAACAACCTCGCTCCACCACCACCTCCACAACCATCTCACCAAGTGTTGTTGCATCACCACTACGATCTTGCCTATGCCCACCCACTTCTCCCTCACAAATGTCCTATCATCACTTTACATCGCCTCACCTTACCTCCATGCACTCATGTCTCACTCACTTCTTCTAAATGCTTGTACTGGGGTGGATGATGGTGGTGGTTTGTTACCGACTTATCGGGAAAAAGGAGGTGGTGGTCGGGGGCATAGGATGTAGGCGGTGTCAATGTTGACGCAAATGAAATTCAATGAAGTGTTAAAGGTATTGGAGACACTAATCCTTTGTTTGGTTGGGGTGATTTTGGGGGAAGGGATTTTGGAGAGAGAGAAAATAGGGAGAAAACTTTTTTGGTTGAGTAGAGAAAATGAGGGAGGAAAGAAAATGTGGTGGGTCCATGAGAAAAAGTTTTCTCTCCTCAAGAGAAGAGAGAATGAAGAGAAAACTGAGATTGACACATTAAATTACTCATCCGTCCTTCATTTATTCACTTTATTTGACCTTTTTAAATTTTTTTTATTAAAAAAATAAAGCATTTTTATTTCAATAAAAAAATTATTTTTTTTTAATATTTTGGACTCGAAATTTTTATTAAACAAAAAATAATTGAAGTGAAAAATTCGTTTTTGTTATTTTAAATATACATACATGTGAAAAAGAAAAAAATATATTTATTTATATTTTGTAAAATAAGAGTGTAGTTGTCTTTTGACAAATTTATTGTTTTCTCTCTTTCCACTTTTCTCTCCAACCAAACGAAAGGGAAGAAAATTTAACTTTTCTCTCTTCCCTATTTCTTCACATTTTCTCTCACACCAAACAACCACAAACTCTACTCATTTTCTTCCTATAATCTCTCTTCCCTACTTCTTTCTTTCCTATTTCTCTCTTCTCATTTTCTCTCGTGTAATCAAACAAAGCATAAAAGTTGAAAATGAAGATAAGGTATAAATGAGTTTTAACATGTAAAATAAAATGGGTCCGTGCATATATTTATTATTTTAAAAAAATCAAATTATCCATCAATCATATATGTTTTCAAATAATATATGGATTTATTAGCATAAATTAATAAAACATAAAAAAAGTAGGAAGAGTTTTGTTACCTATCATAATCTTGCAAGATTAGCATGAGAAAGAAAATATCCCCCAGGAAATGAGCATGGAGATGTGGACGGAAACACTAACAAACCACAAAAGACCACTCATCAATTTCAGTTTCAAAATTGGACAAATGACAAATGCATGTTCCATTCACACTATCTATACTAGCATCATGTATTTTTATTTTATGAATTCTGTAAACATCCAATGATGTACTAAAAATATGAATGAGCTCATTAGTCTTCACCATGTCTACCGATAAAATTCAACATAGTAAATAAATAAGTTGAATCGGGATTTAAGGGTTCAATTTCAGATATATGAGTGAAAAAAACATTATTGAAAAAAAAAATCATATCAATAACTTTTATGCCTTGAAATGATGTATTTCTGATGTGTGTTATAGACATAAGTTTAAAGGTTTTGCTAATTCTCGGGGCCAACTGTCCCACCCATTAGAGGTGCCTACAAGTCAGCGAGAAGATTAGTCACTGTGGTCGGCGGTAGACACTCCGGTCATGGACAAAAAAAAAGGTTTTGCTAACCTCACCATTTTCGATTGAGGTTAAGGAAATTCAAACTAGCTATTTTTTAATTTAAATAAATAAAACATTTGACTACTTATTTTCATAATACAACTTATTCTCTTTTTAGTTTTTTAAACTCGATCTTTAAAACTAATAACAAAAAAATCTTAAGTTTTAATTATCAAAAAAAAAAAAATCTTAAGTTTTATGTTTAGAAAGAAAAGTTTATGTTCCCCTTAAAAAAAAAAAAAGAAAGTTTATTTTCAAGGAACTATTAATTTATTCTGTTGCGGACTTGCGGTTTGATTCGTTTAATTTAAATTTTCCATGAAAATTTATACAAGTATTTTAAGATTATAATCGATCACATGATAAAAGAAACTCATATTATACTTTTTTTTTTTAAAAAAAAAATCATAAGAATGCGCGGAGATTTTTTATTTTTTTTATTTATTTTTTTATTATTCAATAGTTATTATGTTTTTATAATATTTAATTTAAAGATTTCATTTATCGATAAATTATTTAACGATTGCGATCTTGTCTTTTTCTTAAAAAACTTGGAGATGATCTCCACTCCTTAAAAATATGCATAAAAAAATTTTTTTAATATTTGTGTGAAAATACCATGCTAATCCACCTTTTTAATATAAAAAAAAAAATCAAATATATTACTTGAACATCCAAAAATTAACATATGTGTCAACACCTTTAATTTTGAGTAAGAAAATAAAAGTAACATTTTTTTTCCTTTGTGGAGCCCTTGTGTCTTTTTTCTACTTAAAATAGAAGGTGTTATTCAAATATTCTTAAAGAATTTTGTGACATATCACAAGCCCTTTAAAAAAAAAGTTATTTTTGCTTTTGAAATACCCTTTTAAAAAACACTTTAATTTTGACTAAACTGTAACTTTAGTCCCTCATTTTGTAAGGAGTTTTCACTTTAGTCTCTGACTTTTCAATAATTCCTCTTTAGCCTTTCACTTTGAAAAAAACTACTCACATTAGTCCCTGACAACTTTCTTCGTTCATAAATGTTAACGTTTTACACACGTGACATTAAATAACTTATACACATGTGGTCGTTAACGTCTTACACATGATGCTGAATTCAAAAACACAGAAATCGGAGGAAAAAGATGGTTAAGACCGCTAAAAAGACAGCTAAAGCAGTTGCAGAAGCTAAGGCAACTGCATATAAGGCAGCTGCTAAAGCTGTAATATACGCAGAAAATACTGTAGCTAAATCTATAGCAGTAACACAACAACAAAATGTCATATAGGTTATTTAACGGACACGTATGTAAGACGTTAACATCTATGAACGGATAAGGTTGTCAAGGACTAATGTGAGTAGTTTTTTGCAAAGTGAGGGACTAAAGAGGAATTATTGAAAAGTCAGAGACCAAAATGAAAGCTCTTTACAAAATGAGAGGCTAAAATGACAGTTTAATCCTTTAATTTTACGTAATTTTTTTTTTTTGAATTGGTAATTTTATGTATATTTGAACTATCACAATTCACAAATCTCAAATACTAGCGTTGAAAGAAAGACCCGAACACTTCCCACACGACCCGTTTCGTTACCCGCCAACCTATTCAAAATTTCTTCCTCCATTCCCGGTTCACTTTCTCTCTCTTCCCCCCTTTCTCTCTCTATAACCCCACACCCTTCCATCATGGCCACACAAACCAGCACCGAGAACCCGCCTCCTCCTCACCATAACCAACATCAATGGCCACGCTATCGGAGACCTACGCCAGCGTACCCACCACCGAACGCGGCCGCGGCATTCTCATCTCCGGCGACCCCAAAACCAACAACATTCTTTACTGCACAGCCCGATCCGTCATCATCCGCAACCTCGACAACCCGCTCCAGGTTTCCGTCTACGGCGAGCATGCGTATCCCGTGACCGTGGCCAGATATTCTCCTAACGGGGAGTGGATCGCTTCGGCTGACGTGTCAGGCACGGTTCGTATTTGGGGGACCCACAATGATTATGTTTTGAAGAATGAGTTCCGGGTTCTGTCGGGTCGGATCGATGACCTTCAGTGGTCCCAAGATGGGATGAGGATCGTTGCGTGTGGGGATGGCAAGGGCAAGTCATTTGTTCGCGCCTTTATGTAAGTCCCCACTTAATTTATCAATAATTAATAATTGATAATTAATTTTCAAATCATGTTCTTTATTGAGGAAATTTCTTAGTGCATGTTTGGTTATGGTTTTGGTCTTTACTTTTACATTATGTTTTGGTTTTGATCCTTTGGTGTCAAATATGGATGGAAAACAGTGACATAGACTAACGTAGAAGGCTAAAGTAGAACCAAAACCAAAATGAAATGTAAAAGTGGAGACCAAAAGGAAATATAAAAATTGCGTTTTCCATTCATATTTGCTACCAGGGATCAAAACCAAAACGAAATATAAAAGTAAGGACCAAAACCCAAAAAAAAATTGTAGGGATTAATTTCAAAAAGGTCAACATTTATAGGGACTGTTTTGGTATTTAAACCTTTAGATTATAATAAAATGGCAAAACTGTTCGTATGATCCCCTAAGTTATTTATTTGTTCCAATCTGGTCCCTTAAGTCATTTTCGTTTGAAATTGGTCCCCTAACTCATGCAACGTTAGCATTGTTAGTCCTTTCCGTCCATTACCTCCTAACGTCGTCTATTTAAGTTGACGTGGCAGCCAAAATGCCCAACGTGGGAGATCCACGTGTATCCTCTCTTTTACCACGTTAAAAGTTTAAAATGGTAGAGTGAAACGATACCATTTTGGTGCTTGATGCCACTCGCTTCATCTTCTCCTTTCTTCCATGAGAAGTCATTCTGAGCTAAGAGAGTAAAACACTAAACTTTGGAGGGAAAACAGAGGGTTGCTAGGGCATTTGCTGAGAGAGAGCGAATTGCAACATTGTCGTTAAACGTGAGTACGATAGGGAGTTCGTTCATTGACGGAATGGACTAACGGTGCTAACATTACATGAATTAGGGGACCACTTTCAAACGAAAATGACTTAGAGGACCAGATTGGAACAAAAAAATAACTTAGGGGACTAAACGAACAGTTTTGCCTAAAAATATCAACTTTGTACACCATCAATTTAGTCCTTTTGATAGACATATTTTTTTAGTTAGCTGGTTCTAATCATGTTCTTGATTGCCGGAAACTTCTTACTTTTTAATATAATAGGATAATAGGAGTGATACATATACAATATTTATTGTATTAAAAAAAGTGCACTTTACAATGGGAGCGTGCATGGGTAGTTTGTGACGAAAGCACTTGCGACACAGGAGATGTGACCTACCTAGTAGTACCTACTAAGTTGAGCGTGGCTAACCTCAGATGCATCCAAACTTTATGCGTAGGATTTAGCCATGCTGGTGAAGTGTATATAAAGTAATATTTTTTTTAGAATTAAAAAAACTTCAGCAAACTTGTCATGCAGTTGCCACCTGAATCTCTTGAATTTTCAACTGGACAGTAGCATCTGGGGAGGTCTTCACCAACTTTGAAATGATCTCAACTAGTTTGAATTTGTGTGTTCCATTTCGAGTTTTTCCAGTTGTGGCTTAACTAAAAAAAATATGTTAGAAAAGTTGTAAATCTTCGCACTAATCAAAGAATGAAAGTAATTTATTTTTAATTGATGCTTTGTAGAAGGATTTGTAGACATACATTACAAGAATTCAACATCACTCAAGTCTTAACTAATTGTGTGGTTGTTTCAAATGGTACATACTTATTTTCCGTTAAGCAATAGTCTGGGTTCGAGTCTTGTGTATTGAGAAAACCTGCCGGGAGAGCTATCTACACCATATTGTGAATGTTACTAGCTTGGATAGGACTTGCTTCTCGCGGAGGATAAAAAAAGCATTACTCGAGTCTTGGTTATTGCAAATTTGAGATGAGTTAGCACTAGCATTTTGTTAGCTTCATTACTCTTGTCTTGGAGAGAAGAATTGGCTAATTGCATTCATATGCATGTGTGCTTCCATCTTTTCACCACCTCACCCCTTTTCTCATCTTTGGTATTTGAAGGTGGGATTCAGGTTCCACTGTTGGTGATTTTGATGGCCATTCTCGGCGGGTTTTAAGTTGTTCATTCAAACCAACAAGGCCTTTCCGCATTGTCACATGTGGAGAAGATTTTTTAGCCAATTTTTATGAAGGTCCACCATTTAAGTTCAGCATGTCCATCAGGTAAGTATTATTATATGGGACTGCATACTTGTCTCTCTGATTTAACAGTAGATTATTATTTCACACTATCTATGAATGGGGGTAGTCTATTATAATTTCCTATGAAAGAGGCATTATGTAAGAGTTGGCATCTGGTAAAGATATAATTGTACTTGCTGATTTTCTCTTCTTAACTCTATCGAGCAAACATATGAACGCAAAAATGAATGTAACAGAAGATAATGGGAGATATCACTTTATCTTCTATTAGAATGTCCTTTTATTAGGAATTAGAAATATCAAGAAGTTTATGTACATAGACATGATCTCCTCTCATGTCAAGATGAATAACAAGTATCAGAGTGGTGTTGCTTTCATACCATAATTTCAGATGCCGCATGAGATCCTACATATCTGCAGGAAGCATGCATTTATGTCAATTCTGAATGGTACCGTTGGAATTGAGAAAGATACTCTAGTCTGGATAAAGGTCACTTCATTATGGTTTTATATGTTTGTTCAAGAGTATTATGTCATGGCATTATAATTGTAAATTCCTTACATTTAAAAGTAGTGGAAAGTTTTAGCTCGAAATAAATGTTTTGGATTGAAAAGGTTTCCATTTCCTTATTCAGGTTGTCATAATAGACTTTATGTATCTCTGCAGGGACCATTCGAATTTCGTCAACTGTGTTAGATTTTCTCCCGATGGGAGCAAATTTATCACTGTGAGCTCAGATAGAAAGGGTATAATATATGATGGAAAGACAGGGAACAAACTCGGAGAGCTGTCTGCAGACGATGGTCACAAGGGCAGCATATATGCTGTTAGTTGGAGTCCTGACAGTAAACAGGTGTGCTCCTGTTTGTGCTTGAATTTACTGTTTCAAGTTGACTTGGATTAAAAAAAATCTTTCATTGCCAGAGTTGTAGCTTTGTGTTTAGTTTTGCTACTTGAAGGCAACTTTTGTGCCTGTGAAGAATGGATTACAACAGTGACAAATGGATGGAATTTTTTTTTGGTATAATAACCTCTGAGCAAATTACCAATCTCATTATATAAGGGGGAAAATGTTTTGATCTTATTGTGCTCTTTTCTACATTTGGGGCTGCTTTTTACAGTCTAGTTTAAATTTCATATCAATTAATTACAGGTACTTACTGTGTCTGCTGACAAGTCTGCAAAAGTATGGGACATTCTTGAGGATGGTAGTGGCACAGTAAATAAGACTTTGGCATGTACTGAATCAGGTGGGGTGGAAGACATGCTCGTTGGTTGCCTTTGGCAGAATGATCATCTGCTCACTATCTCTCTTGGTGGCACCATTTATTTGTATTCTGCTAAGGATTTAGATAAAAGCCCATTGTCATTATCTGGTCACATGAAGAATGTCACTGTTTTGACTCTTCTTAACAGAAGTGAAAAGATGCTTTTGTCCAGCAGCTATGATGGAGTGATCATTAGATGGATTCCGGGCATTGGGTACAGTGGTAAATTTGAGGACACAAAACAATTCGGATTAATCAAATTGTTAGCTGCTGGCAAAGAAGAAATCATCACTGCTGGATTTGACAACAAGGTAACTGATAGACATGTTCCATCAATGCAATTATATGGGTTCTTTGATTTGCACTCGTAGAAAATAACATGTAGATAGATCTTCTGTCTATCTGTTTCCTTATTGATTCTCATATTAAACAGCAGAGACCTATGATGTCAAATGTCACTTAGTATCGAAGTAGTTTAATTTTATGCCTATGTATCAAAAATACCGCACAGCAGCTAGACCAGGAAATCTGTTTTGTTTATGAGATTCTTTAAGTCCATGCAAAATCACGTAAGTTGATTCCAGTGTTCAACCTCGAACATGGTAAAGTCTAATGAGTCTAAGTCAAGGCCTGTGATTATGAGTCTAATGAAGGTTTTGTTCATTAAGTGAAGCAATGCACTGTTCGCTAGTGCATTTCGCTATGTTCTACATGAATTAGATGGTAAAGTTTCAATCATTATTTCCAATTCATGATTTTGGCTTCCAAATTGGAATACAGACATAGAAAGAACGGAATTGTATCTCTCTTAAATAGCTCTATGAAGTTCATTCCATTTTCTTAGCTGGCATTTATAAGATGGAAATATTTAGAAATATGGCACATTTGGCCAAGTTTTTTTTTCACAATTCTTAGTAATGTTTTAAACTTACTGTTTGGATCTCACATCCACAATCAGCACATCTTTGAGATGAATTCTTTCCTCAATGTCCTGCTACTAGCCAAATCACTCAGCTAAAGGAACTTCCACCTAATTGTTCACATTCCATAGCACTTAAAAATTAGGATGATACATTTCTATCAGTGTACATTGCATTAATCAACTAATTAAACCTTTTACAGTTATTTCCTTGATCACTTGAGAGTGATTGGAGCAATGATGTTTGATTTCTTGATTTTGTAATTTAATCTGACGAGGGAGTAGATTGTCATCAGGCTGTCATAGTTGTCACAAGTCAATTGTTTCTGCAGTTGTTTCTTCATAAGAATTAATGAAAGTTGAGCTTATTCTTTGTTCTAAACACAGATGCTGATTGCCTTCAATTGATAGTAATTTAATTTTGAATGTATTAAATGAAGGTATTCAGAGTTCCTCTTCAAGGGGATAATTTTGGTCCTGCTGAGCATGTGGATGTTGGAAGTCAGCCTAAGGATTTGAGCCTTGCACTTAATTCTCCTCAACTTGTTCTTATTGCAATTGAATCTGGGATTGTCTTACTTAATGGTTCAAAAATTGTCCTAACTAAACAACTAGGCTTTGTTGTGACTGCATCTGCTATTTCACCTGATGGTAGTGAAGCGATTGTAGGCGGGCAAGACGGTAAGTTGCACATATATTCTGTCTCAGGAGATACACTTAAAGAAGATAGTGTCCTCGAGAAGCACCGAGGAGCAATCAGTGTGATCAGATATTCTCCAGATCTTTCCATGTTTGCATCAGCTGATGTGAATCGTGAAGCTGTTGTTTGGGATCGTGCTTCCAAAGAGGTAACTAAAACCCAATATGATCCCTTCATGAAGTTCAAGTGTTTCATGTCCGTGTATACTTGGTTTGTCATATACCAAATTTCTTGTTCGAAATAAGAAATGTGCCTATTTTCTGAGCATCATGATGTGTACAGGCACTACATCTAAATTTCAAGTATGTTAGCTTCATGCATTTGTTTTAACTGGTTAGAACAGCACTGATGGTTTCATTTAGGTGGCCACAGTTCTTGATTTATTTAAGGGGAAAATACAATAACCTCTCCAAAGCTATGATGAAATATCAAAAACCTCCCTCCTAGTTTCGAACATTACAAGCGGCTCTCTAACTGTTTACAACCACATTATAAGTAGCTTATCTCCCCTTTCATCAAAAACAATTTCCAGTCACTGGCATGAACACAATAAAATTTCAAGTGTCAACTTGTCTTTGAAGTCTCAGCATGTTGGACATGAATCCAACATGATTTTGGTGCATAGACAGAACAAAACACAACAGTGTCCTTTGTTCTCTTTAGTTCTGGTGGAACTAAAATGTCATATTTTTTTTTTCTCTCCTATCTTGTTCTGTTCTATTCATAAAATGTGCCAAACAGAGAATAGAACTCATATATTATGCTCGGTCCCATCCTGACACGTCTACGAAATGCTGAAGTATACGACTTAGACGCGAGTCATTTCTTGAGGTTTATGTAATTCCTAGATAATAGTAATTGAAATGCTTGGCTCTTTTAACTGAGAAATTATTTTTTCCTTTCATGAGCTGCCATTTAACTGAAAATTTTCTCTTTCAGGTGAAACTAAATAACATGTTGTTTCACACTGCACGTATCAATTGTCTAGCTTGGTCACCTAATAGCAGCCTGGTAGCCACCGGTTCACTTGATACATGTGTCATCATATATGAAATTGGAAAGCCAGCCGCCAGCCGCAGAACCATAAAAGGTGCTCATTTAGGTGGGGTGTATGGGTTGACTTTTATTGAGCAGGAAAGAGTGGTTAGTTCAGGAGAAGATGGCTGTGTTCGAGTTTGGAGTTTAATTTCAGAATAAACTTGGCATCAGAACCTCCTAACTCGTTATGCTGTTTTGTGGTAAGAAATTGATAATTGTGCTCTTATATGATGATCATCAATGTTCTGCCATGGTTATATAGTGGAAAGGAAAGTTGATATCAAAGCAATGCTTTAGTGTCATCTCTTGATAGATATCTCCTAGGACTGACAATGTAACACTTATTATCCAAGATGGAATTACATCTGCAGAGGCGGGGAACTCCCGTTTATTGGCAAAGAAATTGGCTAACTTTGTCTTTGTCTATTTTGAGCATCAATGCAAGTAATGAGCTAGCTATTATGTTCCCTTTATTTTGCTTATCAAAGCAATTCTAGGCCATTTAGTTTTAATTTGGCCAATATTGTCCCACTAGATATTTTGGTTAGAAACACCTCCTAACTCCAGTATTTTATTCAATGATGAAGCATGGATTGTGACTGTCCTATTGTTTTTACCTACATAATATGTAATTCAAATTAGACAGCAATGCAAAAAATCCGAGGGACCTCATTGTTGCAATTAACATAAATGGAGGGACAACAATTGTGATTAAGTCTTAACTTGAGAGTAGGGAAAAGGACGGGAGACTGAATAAAAATTTCTAAGCTACAATTGCTTGTATCGCAAGGGAGAAAGTTCTGAGACACGGATTCAGTTTCAATATGAACTTAATGTAAACAGTGAAGGGTTTTTTTTTTTTTTTTTAAATGATAAGTAAACAGTTAAGTTAAAAGAGGAAAAGTGATTGTAGATTCGTAGATATACTAAATAAAAAAACTTTCATGTTAATATTAGAACAGGGGTAATAAATTTTTATTTTTGAATGATTGTTGCCATTTTTGTTGACTCATTCTATCATCATGCATAAATGGGAACATATCATTTGCTTAATATAAGCTTTTATTGTGAAATTTCACGAGAACTAATGAAATTAGTTAATATTATTAGTGATCATTTTTTTAGAGGAATATTGTTAGTGATATTAGAATTGATAGTATTTGTTATATTTTTTCATAACTATCTCTATAATTTTTATGGAGACTTTAAAAAGTGTTGGATAAATAGGGATATTTGTAAAAAAGAAATAACTAATATCATTGGAAATTGAAAAAAAAACTTATAAATAAAACCAAAAGAAAAGTTTATAAGAGGTGATTGTATTAAGGAAGGGAGGACGTAGTACGAAAGATATGCTATCATATAAATAATAGTCTATCAGTGAAGAATCTTGGCTTTCTCCTGTGGCAATGCTTCAAATCTAGAATACAGGAAGAACAGTAGATTCAATCCAGAATATGCTGTCCCCTTACCTTTATTCTTTGACTGTATTTTCTTCTTGAGCCAATCTAATGGCTTGATAAGTTCCATCAGTCTTGTAATTTACGAAGAGAGCTCCAGACAATTTATTATAGACAATTAGACAGAGAAGCCATTGCCTGAACTTAAACAGTCCTGTAAGCGTGGGCAAACATTTTGTTACGTAGAGGTAAATTTCATCTAGATTCATTTACTACAGCTACTATGTTTTACTTGCACAAGGATCTTTCTTTAGTGCTGCAATAGTGCAAGTGTCATCCATGCCACAAGCTTGTGATTTGTGAAACTGTTTCAATTTTCAACACATACTATTTGATTCTCAATTTGTAATGCCCTCAAACTCAATTTTTTCTGTTTGACACCTATTTTCTGTATCACTTATTCTTAACTCTATGCGAGTTAAGAAGAAAAAAAATACATTCCCCCTTCACTCTACAGTCATGTGTGTCTTACTAGAAAAATAAGATAAGGCAAAAAAAAAAAAAGTGATCAAAAAATTAAATGCTTTTGGCGTGCCTGACCCTGGTTTATGCAATAATGATCTCGAAGTATGAACTTGTTTTTTTTAATATAAATATTGAAGTTGAATTCTTGACTGAAGTAGTCTGTGCAGCTTAGCTTGACTACCAAAAAAGAATTTTTATGGTACTAGAATTTATCTAGAGACAACATTATTCAAATATTTATACGTTATGAACAGTACCATGATAGTGGAAAAGTGTATTCTTTCCAATTCCCATGAGATTATATTCCTTTGACCCCTGACTATATTGGTGTAGCCAACCAATTAACGTTTGAATAGTACAAAAAAAAAAAAAAAAAAACAATGGTTTGTGAGTGGGAGCCTCTACTGCTCTCTTGATTCAGTTGATTGATCTGTACATGTCGTTGAATATGCTGGCAACCACATTTGTAGACATTCTATTGAATTTATTTTATCATGGATTCTCCTTGCCTTGGCTGTAGTGAACAGTGTAATAGTGTGTTTAGCTTGCAGGATGGTCCTCCTAGTGCTTGTCCCTTGCATTATAACAGACCAACCTGGCAACCTTCCACTAATATGCTAGGTTTATTACTAAATGGTAAATCTACTCATTCCATCATAAATAATGAGATTCAAATCTGAACAGTATTCATAATGAAACTATACAATGCTCTATTATCATCTTAAAAATTACATCTTCATTTCCTTACCTACACAACAGCTCATTCTTTTCATGTACACACAGTTGCTTTGAAAGATGTACATGTTTTAAAAAGGGATTTTGACAAAGATAACTTTAGGTGAGTATTAATTTATTTTTTTTTTTAAAAATTTATCATTACGGGTAATGGTGAGGCTATGATTAAGGGCATGGCATGTTTTAACAGTTATGTTTATGATGACTTGATAAGGGTATAGACTTTAGAGTGTTTTTTTAATAGTGTGTTTATGATCAAGGGTAATATTGTGTTTTAAACCATTCCTTTGGACCCTGTTCCTCTCTTTAGTGAGACCAAAGGGGAGATACTTTTTTGCATTTAGTTTTGTGGTGTAGTACGGTATTTGAAATATCAAGCTTAGTTGATACGTGAAATATTATAATTTTAACTTTTAATGTAATCTAATAAGTTTTATGTTTGGAACAACAGAAATCAGGATAGAAAAGAGACTTTTTCCCCTAAGGTTTGCAAGAGAAAAAGAGAGAAAAGAAGAAAAATGAGTCCACGAGGAAAACTTCCTCTTTCATGTGAAGGAAGGAGGGTTGAGGAGAGAAAACATCACAAATTACCATATTAACCTTCACGTTCTTAATATTGTTGACATATGTATTCAAGAAAAGCTTATTTTTTCCCATTTTTTTAATCTTTCTTTCTTCCATAGCATCCCTTAAAACTCACTCTACTTCTCACCACTTCCTTCTTTTGTCTTCTTTCTTTTCATTTTCTTTTCATAACAAAATGATAGGAAAAAGTGGATTTTGTTTGCAAAAGGATGGATTTTAGAGCATAAAAGACAATCGGCATGTTTAATGATTTTACTGCAAAATCATTAAGTAAACTTTAAGTCAGTGCACCTATAAGATGGCAATATTAAATTTAAATATACTAGTATTTCTCAGACCTTGCAAACATGAAAACATGTGAGACCCATTTTAAAATAGGATAATGTAATATGACCGGGCCCTATTCCACCATTATAAATGAATATGAGCCAAGACAACGACCCTTGGGAGTGCTACAAAGTAAGCAGTTCTAATTGTCCATTTCAACTTTCAAGATCCTTTTTCCTAATAATTAGAAAACTCTACAACGTTCACTCCAAATTCCACTATGGATAAGTACCTTCAACACATAGTGCATGTGCTTTATGACAATAATAATAAACTAGTACTACACTTACCTAACATGCTTGGCTATCAGCATCAAATGTATATAATTAGCATACTTATTCAAGTAGTAAATAGTACTCCTACTATTTACCATAATCATAAATTTGAAGTTGCTATGTGGTCCTGTGCAGGTTACAGCACTGCTGGATTACACACGTGACATACGCGTGCGTATCCACCACACTGGTACCATTACATTATTCCAAGCAATGTACATTGTCAACCCAACTATTCCTACACACCCATTGTCATCATGATGATTTGTGCACAAAAAAGTGAGGAACAGCAACTTATGTCACCTTGTCTACTTTGAGAATATCCCACATCCAATATAAAATAAATTAAAACCCATCCATCAATGTTCCTAAACCCCATAGTTTGGTTTGCATATGCACATTTAATTAGACAATAGATACATATTCTTTGTTTGACTTGAAGACATAGGAATTGGGATAACCTGCATATATTTTTCTAATCCACATTTGAAGCCAGTCATGAGTAAAATAGCCAAACACTCATTTTAAAAATATTAGAGGCATAACATAATCTAAACTACTACAACAAAGTACACTGATACATTCACTCACAGGTACATCACTAACACAATATATCAAAAGAAAAAAATCCAACCGTAACACCTCAACCAGCCCCAAACAAATTACAGTCAAACATATACTAATACCTTAGGTAAAAGGGACTTTAAAGTCAAACACCATGCTTTTACTCTCTTTTTGCTTTTTCTCTCACTTTATAGCTCTACAATCTATCATATTACATTATTGAACAGCTGCTGCCAGTGTAGTCATCACTGAACATATGTGCTGCAGAGTGATCATCATCACTACCCCCTCCAACTGGGTAACTAGGCATGGGGACATAGTTGTAATTTGCAGGGGTGTAGTTATTATGATTATGATTGTAGTAATAGCCAGTATTAGGAGGAACATAAGGGGACCTGTGATACATCATCTGAGGTTGTTGCTGCATGGCTTGCCTAGCCTGCATGTTCATATTATTCATCATTAATGCTGCTGATGCAGATGGATGGTTATTGAAGCCATTCATGTTCATAAGCAGAGATGTTGGGTATTGTTGTTGGCCTGTAGCACCAAAAGCACCATTTGGAATAACTGCAGAAGAACCAGGAATCATGTTGGATTGAACAGGAATACCTCCTCCGCCTAAACCATTGGAATTTGCACCTAAGACAGTGGCACTGCCAACATTATTAGCACCACCATTCCCATTAAATCCAGCTAAATTCATCATAACACCAATGTCATTATTATTAGCCCTTTTTGCTTCTCCAAGATTGAGACCTTCACCACCACCACCTAAGTGAACATTGTTCATTTTCAAAGCAGCCAGTGTTTTCTGATCAAGGCCACCAGTGTTGTCCTTAATCACCATATTCTGATTTTGGCCTCCTCCTTTCTTGCCACCACCATTGTTGTTCATCTTACCATTGTTGTTGTTGTTGCTAACAACAGCAACACCTTTTTTTGCAGCATTATTTGCATCAGCAGCTTGCTGCCTTAGCATTTGCAACTGATTGGCCTTCTCCCTAATAAACCTCATCTCTTCATCATCTTCTTCTTCGTCATCATCATAGTCGAAGTAGTCATCGTCATCCTCAGAACTCATAAAAGCAGGAAATTTCTGCTGATTCTTGAAGGCTGCCTCAAGCCCCTTGACAAGTGCTTGCTTTTGCCCTTTGTTCTTGTTATCATCTTTGACACAGTTGTTGTTGCTGCTGTTGTTGTTGTTCTGCTTTTGGTTCTGATTTGATGACTTCTGAGACCACAGCTCAGCATATTTACCAGCTCTCACCAGTTTCTTGATCAAAGCAGCAGAATCCACACTTCCTGAAACTGTTACTTTCTGCTGTTCTGCATCTATTTGAACTTGGTAAACACCTACAGAACAATGAACCAAAGTTACTATCATTTGCAAACATAAACAATACTACATTAAAAAGGCATCCTCAAAACATTCAAATCCACCTTCACAGTTCTATGAACTATAGTATAGTATTATCCATCCCACTTAATTATTATTATTGTACATCTTACTCTTAAATGACAGTTTTAATTTTATAAAAGTTTCATATTATCCATATCATACCCCATTATCAAGTAGGACATATGTTTTAGTTCAAAAAAATAAATAAATAAAAAAGTAGGACACATACAACATATTTTTCAATAAAAATTGTTATAAACTCCAAATTCCAAACAGAACATTCATGCTCTGCCTTCTTAATGAACCAAATTATTTTAAACAGCTACTCACATAACTTAGAAAGGAAACTCTTTACTATGAGTAATAATGTTACTTACACAGAAGAGCATGGTGCATTCATGATATATAATAAAAAAACTACTGTGCATTACTAGCAAGTAAGAAAAATGTACCCTAATCATTTAATTTATCCTCCGTACATTTTTCTCTCAATCAAATAAGGCATGATAAGATATAATGTAAACAAAGAATGAGTATAGTGAGAGCAAAATGAGTGAATAGTAAGGACAAGACAGGATAAGGAAAACTAGTGAGATGAGGAAAATAATCAATGTGAGGGAGAGAGGACCTTCAATTCTCTGGAGGAGTTTCTTCACTTTCTGCTTACACCCATCACAGTGAATGTTCACTTTGAGAACACAAGTCTGTAGATGAAAGAAAGAAAATGAGAAGAAACAACAAAAAAGAAAGATTCTTCCTAAGGAAAAGACCAATATCCAACTTTGCTGTGTTCATTGAAAAACAATTAAAATAAAATAAAATATAAAAGGGGTCTTAAAAGACATAAAGCATGTGTATGGATAAGGGGTAGAGAAAAGAAAGACCTGGATTTTAAGGAGCTTAAAGTCTTCTTCTTTAGTCATTTCTTCGGTGCTGTTTGGAATGAAACAAGTAGCTAGCTTCCTTCTTCTCTCTCTCTCTCTCTCCCTTGTTTGAAGCCAAAAAATAAGCTTATGGTAAAAAGGGTTGCATGTGAGTTTCTGCAACTTATAGATTCTACTTTCACACTCTCACACACTCACTCACTCTCTCTCTCTCTCTCCCCCTACTGGCTAGTCACTAGTGTCTAGTGTGGTAGTAGCTACTCTTCTTCTCAAGCAGTTCTCAAAAGCAAACAAAACAAATGCACATGGACATTGAGCATAACTTAAACTTTTTGAAAATTATTGATATAATCCCTCCTGTCATAAAATATATTTAACCGAATTATTCACGTCTTAACAATAGTAGTTAATTTTATGATTTTTATTAAAATATATTATAATATTATAATTTTACTCTCACAACTTTTTTAAAAAAATTCAAACTCATTAATGAAAAACATAAATAATCAAAAAATTTAATAAGAAAAAAAATAAAAAACAATAAATATAATGATGAAAAAAATATAAAGGGACCTGTAATAGAATGTGATTTATCATAAAGACAGATAATTTATATTTGACAAAATAAAATTATCTTCTAAATCCTCTATTTATATTAAAGTGACATGTCATTCCCAAAAAAAAAATTATGACACATTATTTACTAAACTATTTATAAATTATGACAAAAATATGTAGAGTCCTACAAAAGGAGTTTATAAATTAATTTATACCATAAAAAAATGACACGTGTCATTTACCTATCATTGAATGACACATATCATATTCTCGTGATATAAGTTGATTTATAAACATTTTGTAAGTCTATGCATTATCACTCAAATTATAACGATGGGAACATACTTTGGCTATTCTTTTCATATCTCATAATTGATGAAGTGGCTTTGGTGTGGAAAATATTGTTCTATATGGCACCCACGTGTGTCTTTTTATTTTTCAAGTTAAGAATGTATACATTTAACTTTGAATTTGATATTTATAGCATTTTTGTTTCAAGTTTTAAAATTAATTTTGGCTTCAAAATCATGTTGGAGTATAGGCAACCGTTAATAGTGTTGACTTTTCTAGAATTGATTCTCGACTAACTCACCGCAAAATCAAACATGCACTTAATCTATGTTAATTGCATTAATAATCACAACTTATCAAATGAACTTTCAAATGTTTTGTTAGTGGAAATTACTTTTTTTTAATGGAACCATCAGTTTATAAAGTCGATTATTATTATTAAGGTTCAACGTTTGAAGTTTGATAGCTAGAACGTTGCATATAAAATTTTATATAATGACTACTTGTTCTATATTTCATGTTTAATAATCACATTCTGTTTAGACTACTTTGTTAAAGTATTCTAACAAAAATAATTTTGTGATACATGTTAAGATTTTTTTGAGTTTTTTAATTACCCCCACCAAGAAAAGTGAAATAAATTTATTAGTGACATTCGAAATGTGAAAAATGGATATACTTTTTCAAAACTACCCCAATAATTATTATTGGAACTCTAAAAAATGTTGACTTTATAGAGGTGTTTGTGGAAAGAAGTAATTAAATGCTATTGAAAATTGAAAAGAGATATTATAAATAGGACCAAAACAAAAACTCCAAAAGGGTCTTATAAATAAGACCGGAGGGAGTACATTTAAACTGATTACAAGCTTTTTTTTTATCAAAAGTATTCTTTAATTGAAGACTAATATTTTTCGAGGCGTAGAGATTATCGAAATGAGTTTTGTCACTATCAACAAAGTTTTTTTTTTATATTCATGACATAAATTGAACCTGTGACATCATATTTAAAAAACACAATCATCTACCAACTATTCTAAGCCTTATTGATATCATTTATAAGCTAATTTAATAAGATGAATTATCAATAAAAAACAATAGAAAAAGATTATAGTAATATATACTTATTGTTATCTCTGTTTCTAAATTCTAAACCTGAGCGTTTGGATTGGTTTAATTTGCATGCAAATTAATAAAAATAGTTGAAGTAAATAATGGTATTAAATTTATTAGTGATTAGATATGCATTTTCGTATTTACCCTTAATTATAATTAAACATCTTTATGCTAGTAATAATTTTATAAAAAAGTTAAAGTGGAAAGAGTTAAAGTATTATATATTTTTTTTGTTTATCCACAATTTCTACATTGAGATTATGACTAATTCATCCCATGCTATCCCTCTCCTTTCAATGCATTTTTTAGAACTTGAACTCGAGCCTATTAATACTTGGATCAAGTTCCTCCAACACCACACCAACATACCCCAATTTAAAGTGTATTGTATTATTGTAGTGAATGTTTGATGACTTAAAAAAATGTAGAGCATATTTTATAAAAAATTGATTAATGCTATAAATAAAATGGACAAATACTTACTCCTTTCGTTCTTAATTAAAAGTCATTTCACACTATTAATTCATTTGAATTAGAAAAATTAGTTAAAGATAGTTATCATTTTAAAATTTATAAAGAATATGGCAACATTCTGAAATTACCTTTATTTAAAATTAGATATTATGTAATGTAATCATTATTATGAAAAAACTAAAAAGATTTTTTTTTAATATAAATATATGATGAAATCATTAGAAATAAACTACTTGATACTCCTTCCGTCCCTAAATATAAGATCTCTTTGCGGATTTCACGTCTATTAAGAAAATAGAATAATTTAGTTAATTGTATTGGAAATGTGAACTTTTGATATGTAATTTCAAAACTACCCTTATTAATATTATTGTGAATATAAAAAGTGTTAAATAAATAGGGGTGTTTGTGGAAAAAAGTAATTAATGATCATTGAAAATTGACAAAGAGTCTTATAAATAAGGATAAAATAAAAGTGTCAAAATAGTATTATATTTATGGACAGAGGGAGTATAAGTTATTTGATGTTGTCTAAATATTTAAAAATGATATTTAAAGACAAACAAACCTTAAAAAAGTTACTTATAAATAAATTAAAAAAATGAAGTATGAAAAAAACAAAACAAAATTCAAAATTATTACTTGTGCCAAAAGGTAGTGAATACTAACGAATCTCCTATTAAAAGACCAAAATTAGTAAGTTGTTAAAAAATTGTCTTTGAAAAAAAATAATTAACATTAACTTATGATTATTTTATTATTTTTAAAATTTTAACTAATATTTTTAAAACACTAATTAACAAAAGTTTATTTATAATAAAATAAAGGATCTTGCTAAAACGTGTTTTAAAAATATTAATATTAAAAAATAATTACTTTGCATAAGTCTATATTCTTTCCCGTTTAAAGAGTAGAAAAAAAAGAATTAAATTTTTTTTATAAGTTCTTATTATATTTGATTTTTTAACAAACGCATAGAAAACATTTATTACTAATATTTACTTAAACTTTAAAATTTAAAAAAAAAAAAAAGAAAAAACAAGAAAGGTTGAGGGAGCATACGGGCAGAGGAGAAGATAGGAGTATCAAAAAGTCAGAGGAAGAATTCCAAGAGAGTAAAAAGGTTTGAGAGAGAGAGAAAGAGAGGAGAGAGGATTGCGGGATAGCTCTGAATTTCTGAAATGATGTGATTTAACGTTAAATACTGAGAAGAGGAAACAATAAAAGAAGAACAGCGACTTGACATGCCGAATTCATCCTCTGTACCCTTTGTCACATCTCAACGTACTCTCATATTCTTTTTCTCGTGATATACTATACTATACTCCGTATTCTATTTCTATTTTTTACAGTATTTTTCTTTGCTACACCTAGCTCCAATTATTTTCAGAAACTTGCTTCATTTCCTTATTTACAAGAAAAAAAACACAAATATGTTTATAATTGAATTTTGCTATTCGACAAATTAAAAATGTAAAAGCAATATTGAAAATTTACATAACTAACTCTCAGTCTTATAAATATGTTATTTTCTCGGTAGATTTGACAACTTTATTTTATTAAACATTGTTTTTAATCTAATAAATAGCCAAATCCAAATTAAAATTAAGAAAATGTTAAACTCGCTCTTTAGATCGATAATAGAGTTTTTTTAAAAATAGTTTTTTATCCAGAAATGTCAAATTTAATATGCTTCATGGAGTAATAAGCTTATTTTTTTATCAACGTGTGGTTGGTCAAGTGTTAGCTCATTTGGTCCCTACCGCTTAGTGCGAGCTCAATTGGGGTGGATCGGATAAGTCGGATTCTGGGTAAACTAAATCCGGATACCGATTGGTGTAAATAAAAAAAAAACTTATTTTCTTATGCATAACTACCTGATTCTAACCTTTAAAATTAAAACTTAAATACATTTTTGAATTCTTATCTTAGTTTAAATATGTATTTAGATTTTTTATTTTCATTTTTTTATTTTAGCCGGAATATTTTTAGATATTTCTATTGACTCAACGAAAACTGGAAAATAAATGGCCCTAAACTACATTTAAGTGGTGTTTATTTTTTATTAAATTATGCTTTTAGATTTTTTTTTAAAAAAAATCATAATATAACGTGTTTGGTTGTCAATGTAGATTATAATTTTAGATTATATTCGGGGAGAAATAATCAAAATCTAATATCTCTCATAAGTGATGTAAAACATTTTTTCTAAAATTATTTTTTAAGACCCATATAATTTTCTTATGTATCATTATCACTTCAAAAGCAATAAGTTAATAACTATCCTTTTATCACTCCATACTATTTTTTTTTTTTTTGTAATTTACTAAGTAAAAAAAATATTTTTTGAACTATCCAAACAAAAAAATTACAGTACAATATGATAAAATTATAATCACAAATAAAAATAATCATAATTTAATTTTATCAACTATACTAGGTCACATTCCAAAAAAAAAAAAAAAAAACTTCATTCTCTATCTCCCAAATTAACCACATTCACCACCGACAAGAAGATCTCACAGAAAAATTGAAGCGCCTACATCCTCAATCCTCAATTCCTGAATAATGTTGATGCATGTCAACCATTCGCATAATCATAAACCTAACAAGAGCCACCACGAATAGAGCCTGCACTCTGCCATTGTCGAACTCGCATATCACTATTTGGAAAAAGAAGTAAGATTAGAGAGAAAGAAAAAAAAAAGAATGAAGATTGATTCTAATTGTTTTTTTTTTTTTTTAAATTCTGGCAGGGAGAAAATATATAAACTGAAATATTTTGAGAATAACTAATTCACGAAAAGACTAAATTTATAATTAAATAAATAAACTAAAAAGATAAAAAAAAACTGCAGTACATCTTCAAAATAAAATAAATGATCAAAAGTGCATTTATGTCTAAGATTAACATAACAAAATATCTGAGCTTTAGCGCAGTTGATTATAAAAAAAATTAAAAAAAACATAACAAAATAGTTTATTAACAATGTTTAATACCGTAAGTATACATTTGGTTCCTTAAACATGACATACTACTATGTATGAAAATTTGATTTTGTTACAATTTTTAACCGTTGATTCAAACGATTTAAAAATAGATAAATAGGAGTAGTATAATCCAATGATCGGGTCATAAAAATTATACCAACATAATAAAACTTAGTATGTGAGAAAAAGGTTGAGTCTTGCTACAAGTTACACAATTATAAGTTAATCATTTCCAAAAGTTCATCATCATAATAATAACTTCTTGATTAGAAATGATTAGAAGTTATCCCTACTTCCGTTTCACTGTGTTTGGCCTTGTAACTTTTTTTTCTTACGAGTATTTCATATTATTTGGTCTTTTACATTTTCAATACACAAACATATTTTTTTTTTCCAATTTTAACCTTTCATTCAATCATTTCTTTTACTACTCATTAATTCTACTTTTATCATCTCTCATATCTAAAACACTACTATACATTAATTAATGGACACACTTACTAATAAAAATTAAATACTTCTACAATTTTCAATTAGGATTAAATAGAGGCATTTTGGACAAACTATACATAATACTTACAATAATTAATACTTCCTTAATCTGTGTGTCTAGATCTAAATTGTCAAACATACTGAAACGAATGGAGTAAGATATACGAGTATTAGTATTTAGTACAGTGATTCGCTTGAAAGAAAAAAATTCAATGCAGTTTTCATTCGCGTAAACCGGGAAAGTTTGAATTTTTGAAAGTAGAGATGTATATATGTATATATATATATATATATTTAAAAAAAATAGTATCGTTAGTTGTTCCTATTTATTTTAGACAATATTTTTAAGAAATTCAATATCAATAATAATAATAATAAGGATTTTCTTAATCTCGGGCTAGGATAAGAGACTAAAAGAAATGTATTTTTATAGAAAAATAAACATTTAATGATTCAAATGATAGTGGACTTAGTATTTCTATGTTTCTTTACCATTTTTAGTTTCTTATAATGACTGAGGTTAAACAAACCCTAATAATAATAATATTGAAAAATTTATTAATTATTATCAACTTCTATCATTAATATTGTTAACTAATTTTTTATTACTTGCGAAATAGTTTTAAAAAAAACTTATATTAAGGAGAGAATTGAAGGAAATGTAATTTTTCTTTAGCTAAATTACGTATTTGGTTTCTTACTTTATTTTTTAATTTCAAATTGGTTTCTTACGTATTTTTTGTATCGTATTGATCTTTCATGTTTTTTTGCTATCAAATTGGTCTTTAAGTTACTGTTTATCGTACGTGTCAATATCATATTGGTTCACATTTGTAATATTGATAGATAAATGACACGTGTGCGAATCTTATTGTTCCACATAGCATGAACAATAATTTATGGACCAAATTTATAGTAAAAATTAGAAATGTGAGGGACCAATATGATACCGAGATAACATAGAAGACCAATTTAAAATTGAAAAAATAACGTAAGAAACCAAATACGTAATTTATTCTTTTTCTTTTCAAGATGTCCTCCTTGCTAGTTACTTCCTTCAGTCTCAGTTATAATAAAAAAAAAAACTTCATGAATAATTTTAAATATAAGCAAAAACTAATTAACTTTCTATTCTCAGTACAATCATTCCTAAAATATCCTTATAAAGTGGTTGAATCATTTAATTTTTGTTTCATTCTCAATACTCCCTCTGGTTCTATTTATAGGACATATTTATCCATATCACATAGACCAAGGAAGGTAGTTAAGTTTCTTGAAACTTTAAAAAAATACATTAACATAACAACTTTACCCTCTTATCTTTATTGGGAATTTCGTAATGTACTATTTTACTTTAATGGATAAAGGGCAAATAAGAGAAAATAACAATAAATAATTCCTAGAAAATGCAAAATGTCTTATAAATAGGATCAAAGAATTCTTCTAAAATATGCTTTATAAATAAGACTGGAGGGAGTACAAGTTTACTAAGCTAATCTACTTTTTATGAATTTGAGAAAATTAAGTGTATCTAACCATTTTTTCTTAATACTTGTACCGATAATTATTTTTGGTAATAAACAAAATCGGAAGGAGTACTGTATTTTCTATCTGTTGGTGTTGCATACTACTCAAATGTAACGTTTTTGACTGAGATACGCTGTTAGATGATCCAGACTCATTGATTCGAATATATCATTATTTGATCTCGAGTATATTATTATTTTTATATTTTATTTTAATTAAAAAGAAATATTTAATAACTGAAATGGATTTAGACCCTGAACCAATTAATAATTCCTCTTTCAAATATGCATGGATCATGAATCGCTAGTGACGTTTTTCCTCTGTATCTTATCTTACCATGATCTATCACGGCATGTCAAAAGAAAAAAAAGAATATTTGGAGGAAGGGTAGGGAAACCTTGTGGGTTTTTTACTTTTCTTTTCTTTTTTGAAATATAGTACTGTAATTTATTTTTTGTATTACTACTTGAGTGATTGAAAAGATAAGGACATTTATCAAGAAAACATAACATTGCTCTGTAGTACTAGTAATTTATAAGACAACGATACTATTAGAAGAAAACTTTCGTATGGCAGATAGGCCCCCCCAGCTACCCAGATGAGCATAGATGAGGGAGGAATATTTAGATGTAAGATTTTTTTTTTAAGGGATAGATGTAAGATTTTTTTATTTTTTTTTGAAAGTGGGATAGATGTAAGATTGAAATATGAAAAACATATAATAAATTCTCTACTTAAACTTAGGATCGGATCGGAGATAAACATCTAAAACTAGTTGTATTTTTTAAAATTATTTAAATCAACATTTCTCATAAGATATATTTATTTTAGGGTGTTTATCCTTCATCAGTTAAGAAATTCCATAATATATAATTTAAAAAAATTAAACAACATGTGCATGTATCATGTATGTACTCATGAGAGATTAGGGAGGTTAACTAAACAAGGAGAGAGTTAGGACTAAAACCATAAATATACAAAGATAAAATTCACTTTTTAACCTTTTATGTCCCCAGTTCCAAAACATCCTTCCTCGTTCTAAAGCTATTTCTGGTAGGGAAATGCACAAAGCAAGTTGTGAAGGAAAAATGACTTTTGGTTTGGGTCTCGTGTGTCACAAGAAGAATTGTTTTGTAAGTATGTTTTTCATAGGCGTATAGGTCTAGTAAGAGAGAGATAGAGAAGGTGCACGCAATCACACAAAGGCTGTAAAAAAAGTGGAAGCATATGTGTAAGAAGTGGACTTGGGAGTTGGGACTAGGGAAGGTGATCGAGAAGGGGTGTGTGTGGGGTTCATTCACCAGTGAGAGCCCTTGTTAGGTCATCATTACTTGTTAGTCCCAAGCACCTGCATGCTGTCTCCACAAAAACCCCTTTTTCTCTCTTCTTTTCTTTTACAGTATTTATGTCTTTGCTTCTCCATGAAGTCAGTAAGTTTTGTAGCAGTATCCCTCAAGCTTTTTCAAACATTATTATCGTTAGATGGATTTTCAAGTGCAAGAGCATTTTGGTGAAGAGTCAAAAGTTCAGATTTTTTTTTTCTTTCATAATCTCTTCAAACTCTGCTAATAATCATGAATATAAACAAACTTAACTTAAAGCTATGTGGGATCCATTTTTAGTTAATTTAGTTAATCTTCAAAATATAAGCAAAAAAAAGACACTCCACTAATGATCATAAATATAAGCAAAAATTAATTAACTTTCTATTTCCAATACAATCGAACACAACATTATCAATTGTAAGCGGATTTAATGGAGCATTTGTGACAACGTTTTGGAGAACAAGAAGAAAACGTTAATTAAATTATAAGAATTTGAATTATATTATTTTTTTATGTGATTTATACTCTTTTTAGTAGGTACCATTAATTATTTTAATGTTAAATTTTATTTAATTTCAATATTTAAATATTATTTGGGATTATTTTTATAAATTCTGCGTAATTAATATTTTTGAAATTGTATTAAAAAAGCATATTTGAAATAAAATTGTGTATAAAAGTACTTGATGATGTAATGTTGATCATGTTTGGTGAGTCTGGTGTTAAAACTCTGTAGTGGTGAAAAATATGAAAAATCTGAAGTTGAGTCTAATAGCTACGTAAATGACTATATAATGCTGATGTGTCACAGTCTAGTGAGTCTTAAGTTAAGACTATGTTGTAGTTGTCCTAATGTTAGAATCACAATACTGTTAAAATAATTAAAATCCAAAGCATTATTTACCAAAATAAAATAAAATCCAAAACATTGAAAGTTATGTTTTGGGATTTAATTATTTTAATATTAATGTTACTTTATTATTATGTTAGATCATTTAAAAAAAATTATGTTAGAGAATCAAATTCTATCTTTAAAGTAAGGTATTTGTTAAATAATTAAAATTCATTGAAATTGGTACTTATTTTGAAAGTGTTAATTATTGAAAGAACAAACAAAGGCATGCATATTAAGGAAATGTCCTTATGTTTAACAAGTGTTCTTAATAAGTATCTTAAGTGCATTTATTAGCAAATTCTATGTAAATAAGGTTGAGCTTTACTTTTTGAACCCCGTTGTTTACTCACCGGCTCCCATTTTTTCCGCCTTATACAAGGCGGTAGTGCATTTTTCCACCTTATACAAGGCGGTAGTGTAAATTATCAGTTTTTTCCGCCTCTTTCTAGGCGGAAAAATGGTAATTTTGCACGTCCGCTTTGTATAAGGCGGAAAAAATATGATAATTTTACACTACCGCCTTGTATAAGGCGGAAAAATGTATTTCCGCCTTGTATAAGGCGAAAAAATGGGGGGCCGGTGAATAAAGAACGGGGTTCAAAAAGTAAAGCTCATAAGGATATTAATGATAAGAACAAATTAATGTTATTGAAACATGAGATAATAAAAAGAACCAAGACAACGTACCACTATTTTGGGATTTTGAGAGTAATTATTACTTATTTTTCACGAATCCTCTTATTTATTAAAATTTTATTAAGATAATTAATTTTAAAAAATTATATCAAGTATTATCAATTTCAATGCTTCTAATAATATACAATACTAAATTACTTAATTCTTGTGAATTTATCTAAGAAAAACTTGTATTAAGGACTAGATGTAATTTTACTTTGATAATAAATAAAAATACGGTAGCCAATGTCTTAATAACATTAATTCAAAGTATTGGTTAATATATATATATATATATATATATATAAAAGTTAAATTACATCAATTCTTTCATTGCTCATAATTTTACATCAAGTCAAATTTTATCGAATCAATCGTTTGATTGATAGTTTTTATCCTGCAAATCATCCATATCAAATTTCAAAATAATCCAAAATCATTTAGTACTTTATTTATATATGTCTTAAAATATATGAAAATAGAGATATTTGAATATATATTCAATAATGTTAAATTTTTTTTCAAATTTGACACCAATGATTCAGATGAAATTTAGTTATTAATCAATGAATAGATTAGTGAAATTCACATTTTATAAAAAAAAAAATTAGTGAATTTCACAATGTATAAAAACTTACGAACGCTGTTAAAGTTCGTGTAATTTAATTAACTTTATGTAAAGTGTAAACCGATATCTCCATATATATAATATAAACATGTTTATATTTAAAAAATACAATTTTGTGATGTAATAAACTCATCATTTTTTAATATAAAATGACCATCTTTAATTCCTTAGTCGATCTCTTTAAACACTACTTAACATAAAGCATTTTCAATAAATAGTATAATAAGAAGTCCTTTGGTTGATATAATAAGAAAGTTAAAATAATAAAATATGATAATTTATCATATTTTATTATTATTCATCAGAATTTGGTAAATTGATAAGATAGAAAGATGTTATCATGTTGACCTATTTTATTTTATTTGTCTAGTGTATTTTTTATTCAACGAAGAAAACTGGATTAAAAAAAATGATATGATAGTGTAATTTTTCTCCTTATATCCTCGCACATTATCATTATTGTCGTCGTCACCATCATCATACTATACTATCTCATCAATGTCATATTTATCTTTATTTGATGTACACCAAACATTAGATAAGATAAAATTATTTGCTCACGTCTTATGTTTCTCTTATTTTACTACTTTTTATTTTATTCTTACGTCATCCACACCCCTAAACGAGCTTTAAATACTTATCACCGGGCACCATGTCTCATTAAATTTTCTGTTACAATTATTTTTTGGGATTGTTTAACCTTTGCCTTTAGGATTAAGGATAAAAGGTTCAAAAATAATAATAACAACAACAACAACAACAACTAAGCCTTTGTCCCACTAGGTGGGGTCGGCTACATGGATCAAACGACGCCATAAAAGCCTATCATAAATCATCTCTTTTGATAAGGCATTGATTGCCATATCCTTCTCAATTGTTTCGCCTATAGTTTTTCTAGGTCTTCCTCTTCCTCTGGCCCTTGTAGTACCCTCCATTTGGTCTACCCTCCTAACCGGGGCTTCCACCGGTCTCCTCCACACATGCCCAAACCACCTAAGACGAGATTCAACCATTTTTTCAACAATAGGAGCAACCCCAACTTTTTCTCGAATATACTCATTTCTAATCCGATCTTGTCTGGTATGCCCACTCATCCACCGCAACATCCTTATCTCTGCAACATGAAGTTTATTCTCTTGTGTGCCCTTTGCCGCCCAACACTCTGTCCCATATAACATCGCCGGTCTTACAGCAGTGCGGTAGAACCTTCCTTTAAGTTTAAGTGGTACCTTCTTATCACATAACACGTCCGAGGCACTCCTCCATTTCATCCACCCTGCTTGAATCCTATGATTTACATCCCTTTCTATTTCTGCATCCTGCTGTAAGATAGAACCAAGATACTTAAACTTCGGGACTTGTGCTAAGACATGCTCTCCAACCTTCACCTCCCGAGTAAGGCCCACGTGCCTCTTGCTAAAATTACACTCCATATACTCTGTCTTGCTTCGACTTATCCGGAATCCAGACCCTTCTAAAGCTTGTCTCCACATTTCAATCTTCCCATTTATTTCCTCTCTAGTATCCCCAATAAAAACAATATCATTCGCAAAGAGCATGCATTTGGGCACTGGTTTTTGGACATGTTCCGTAAGCACATCCAAGACCAATGTAAAGAGGTAGGAGCTCAAACTTGACCCTTGGTGTAGACCTATCGAGATGGGAAAATCCTCTGAAATCCCACTTTGTGTCCTCACGCTCGTCTTGACCCCGTCATACATATCCTTAATGGCTCTAATATAGGCAACACGCACCCCTTTCTTCTCGAGAGCCCTCCATAGTACCTCTCTAGGCACTCTATCATAAGCTTTCTCCAGATCAATAAAAACCATATGCAGATCCTTTTGTTGCCTCCGGTATTCCTCCATCAACCGGCGCAGTAAGTATATTGCCTCCACAGTTGATCTCCCCGGCATGAAGCCAAATTGATTCTCAGTAACATGAGTCTCATGTCTCAATCTTCGCTCTATCACCCTTTCCCAAAGTTTCAAAAATAATAACAAAATCTCGAAAATCTAAATCCATCATTATTTAAATATTTAAAATTTATTTTTCAATGAAACAAAACTATTTTTAGCCTCTTATTATTAGCCCTAAAAATCAAGGTTAAGAAAATCCTTATTTTTTCTACAACCATTTTTTTTAATGAATTTTGCTAATGAACAAAAAATCACAAATCCTAAATTTTCCTTTTTTAAAAAAATGAATAAAAATTATATTTTATTTAAGTTGATATGCCATTATACATCTAAAATTATTCTTTAGCATTTTTCTTTTTTTGAAAAGGTAACGTTAAGCTCTTTGAATCCAACTAAAATGATTCTTTAACACCATGCAAGGGACCGGAGTAATTGTTCCAGCCTTCCAGGTCTCGCAAGTAGTGTTAAATTCTTTATTGTAGAATTAAATTATATTTAGTATTTTAATTAAAAAAATTATCTGAATATTAAATAAAAATCCAAAATCTACATTACAGTATATAGTTAATATTTTTTTAAAAAAACTTAATTTGTTTAAAAATTTGCATATAAATTCTGCATAATTGTCATACAGATCCAATTGCTATTTTGACTTGGTATTTGAAATTCTTTTCTAGCTTCTACTCATGATTATATATTTTTTGAGAGACAGCTCAGTTGGTAAAAATTTTGTGCATATAATATCGTAATTTAGGTTGATGACGTTTTTCCCCTCCCTCATAAAAAAAATTATTTGTCTATAAAAAGAAACTCATAATTATATCTCAAAATTAGTTTCTCACATAATTATTTGGTACATAAAATTCTATAAAATGAAAAAAAAAATCTCTCCTAAAGATACAATGAAGTAAGATTAATTTCTTAAACAGGTCATAATTTTTTTGAAAATAATGATCTAATTAGTTTTTTTAGAATAAATTCTAAAGACGTTTTATTCTCAAACAAATGAATTTTACCAGCATTTTTTTTGGTCGAAAATTGTATGAATACTATGTGCCTTTCTATTCTACATACTATTATTGTGAAGTAAGGGTTATTATGCTGAATTCTGAACCTCTCAAGAGGGGAGAGTAAAACTCTGAGATCAGCATCTGTTAAGATTTGTGAGAGAAAAAGGGTGTGTTGTACAAGGTGGGGGGGATTTGGATCCCAGGAGAGGAGGATTTGGTTGGTTTTTGATATCCCAAAGTCATAAATGGGAACAGTTGGAATCACAAATATGGGGTCCCCAGTGCCAGGTTTGAGTGTGATGTGCCCTTATGTTTTGTGGGGCCCTCTCACTACTGTTTGATCTCTTTTAGCATCTTTTCATGGGAAAAGAGGATGTGCAAATTTACAGAGCAAAAATCCATCATGATCCTTCCTAGGCTAGTGAGATTTGGTGATTTCACTATCATTAAAACAAGACAAATCTGTACAGATAAGTAGCTAATCACACAATTTAATCACTTCAAGCATTTTTTTTTTCAATAAATTAATGGTCTAACTAATTTATTTACCAAGATATCTCAATATAAAATCGATAATGTAGTATATTTTTGTTTGTTTGTTTGTTTGTTAACGTGGCTTCTGCATGCCTAAAGCAAAATCTATGACCTTATGACATGTATAGAAACTACAACACTCCATGCCTCCATCATTGCACCAAGAAAAATACAAGAAAGACTTCATCTGTTGTTTATGTACCGCCTAAATAATCAAATTGATGAAGCAAAATGATGAGGATATAATAGTTGCCTAAAAAAATAAAATGTGGGGTTACAATTAGTCAGCTACCATGAAGTCTTCTTCAGTTAGAGTCTGTCGTTTGGTAATAGTCTAATAATGTTTACTTCAGCTTTTTTTTTTTTTTAATAATGTTAAAAGAAAAGAAGAAGTGACCATGAAATTGTCTGATACAAGTTGGTGAAGGAATTATTGTATGATACTGAACGATGGTTCCAAAATATTCAAGCTAAGTCAATAAACATGAAATAAAGATTTAAAATTGGAGCAATGGTTTTGATGCTTTTGGGATCGTCTAATAATTTTTTGAGAAATATTTTTGTCACTCCATTATAAAATTATGTCATCTCATCAATGGATCATGACCTTACTCACGATTAATTTTGTACATCCTGAGTATGGTCACGATCGTACAATCTTTTTTAAAGATTATGACCCAACTTACGACCAAAAAGTCGTGATCAGGTCACAATTGTGGAGTGGTACAAATACAATGCAGATTGGCACAGATACAATATAGGATAACAAAAATTATTTCTTTAATTTTTTTGTATTATGCATTGTAACATTAGCTAAATTTTGGAGAAAAAATTAAAAACATTTGAAGATAGAGAAAGTTAAGCCCAAACTCATGGGCCTTAGAACAATATTTTAGGCCCATAAAACTAGTCCAATTAACGCAATCTTTTGGTTCCAGTACAATTTAGTTTCAGTGGATCGTGGATTACCTGGTACCTCAAAAGTTTCTGCTTTGGGGCCACATCTCTCGCCCCAAAATACTTAGTAAAGCTCTAATTTGGCTTATGAGTTTTAAATTTTGGCTCCCATTTCATATTTTTATGGACAAAAGTACCATTTTGTGTGTTATTTTTTCCGTCCCTGACGAGACGAAAAATTTTCATCTATCTCTTGATGGAAAATTTTCATCTAGCGAGAGACGAAAAATTTTCATCTATCCCGTGATGGAAAATTTCCATCTACCGAGAGAAGTAGTGGAGAGGAAGGATACCAAATAAAACCTTAACGTAAAAGACTTTAAAAGCTTTAATCATTCCCTAACTATGCGTTGAGAGAGAAGTAGTGGAGAGGAAGGATACCAGATACTCGGAGACTTGCGCTACTTCGAGTGGGATTGTGATAGGGGAAGACAAGGACGGTGAACGTCAAGAAGCCCTGAGCACTTATCTAGGCGGGACAAAGTTACAATGATCAAGGTCACCTGCTGGGCATTGATCGTAGCAAGGACTGCATGCGTAACTAGAGAAAGTGTTGTTGCCCCCTTGAGCAAACCATAGATGGTGGAGAGGGAACCCGAACAAGGTGAGTTGTCTGATTTGTTGTGGGCCATGTAATATTGTGGTACGATATTCCGTTATCGTAAAATATTACTTTGATTAAGTTGGCTGACCCGATATGGTTGCAACATTGTTTCTTGGCTAAACCCAGATGTGGTTGTAGCATTGCTCTCGGCTGCTAGACCTGTGTGGTTAAGGTTCATGTGCATCTCATCTGCTTCCGACTTAGGCCGTGGTTGGATAATTGAAGAGGAGATGTATCGTGTGTGTTGACTTGTTCCCCTACCTCAATGATTTCCCTCCCTAAATCATCTATGGTTGTTATGTAAGATGAGAGAAATGGAAAGTTATAAGTTTTATTGAAAACTCTTAAAGTAATAAAGTGAAATTATGAATTAAGCTATGATATGATGTTATTAATTGTTGAGTTATGAAATGATAGTGACGATGCTTATAATGATGATGTGATATGAAATTGTTAATTACCTGCTTATTTATCTTAATGATTGTATATGTATGTTTGAATCCTAATGTGATCCCTTGGAGTAAGTCCACGCCGTCGACGATTAATTCGTTTAGATCGCTTACTCTCTCTGCTTTCCCTTTTTTTTGTGGGCATTGGGAATGATGTCCACAGATGGCAGATAGAGTCGTTTGTCGTATAGAGATTTCGAATAGTGGAATAGAGCATTTGGATTATTTTGGTCTTTGATGGCTCTGGGAAGGACCGACACGAGAGGAGATTATCGATCCGGAGCTGATAATCCGTAGAAGGATGACGGATGTGTCGCCATGTACGTTGTTTCTTCGAGATCGAGTGTTGGATGGTCCTCTCACTTATCATGATATGTATCATGTGATGAGGCGTATGGACTTGGAGGACATATCAGATGAGGAAGAAGAGCAAGTCGTAGCATCAGAAGAGGATTAAGAAGAAGTGGATGAGGAGGCACCGAAAGTAGAGAGCAGCGTTGATGAGAAGTTCTATGTTTGTTTTAGGTCTTAGTATTTAGATCGAGTTTGTCTGCTCTGATAGGGCTTATGTAACCTTGGGTTTTGCCATAGGCCTTTCATTTATTATTTGTTCATGATATTGTTTAATACTTTTATTGTAACAAATGTCATGACCTTGGTGATCGTGACCTTTTTATAAAACAGTTTGGCTTTGACGAAAGTAATTGTTCCTTATTATAATCATAAGTTTTTCCGCAAATGAACTATTCGAGAAAATAATATTTTGAGAAAAGGAGTTTTGGAAGTGTGTTGGTAATATCTCAGTTTGGAAAATAATTAAAGTGTAAGTAAATGAACAAATTATTTTCAAAAGCTAAAATAAATCCAATGATAAAAAACTCTTTTGATAAATCATTTGGAAATGAACATTGCTTTAAAAAAAAAGGTGCGAATTTTTGACCAAAATTCTATGTCCAAATTGGAGTGTTACAATCTCTACGCCTCGAAGAAAATTAATCTTCAACTATCGGCAGAAAAATATCATTGATGTATACCAAAAACAAAAAAAAAGAAAAATTTACCATTACGAGAACTACTAAACTTAGTTTTACCAATATATTTTTATTACTATATTTTAATTTTTTATCCTCAATTATAAAAGCTAAGATTAAGCAAACCCAAAATATATCTACACTTTGATTTGATTAAATGTTTAAAGATCTCAACGGGTCGACTCCTGTAAATTGAATTGTTTCTCTGCAAAGTGAGAAATTGATAGTATATATACTGCACCCAGATTTTAAACCATCAAATAATTAGCAAAACTAATGCTATATTCTAGTATATACCTAACTACTTGAGCTATATTCAAATACCGTAATTATTAAGTGTACAACACATATAACCTTTAATATACATGTGAACTGCTCTCCCTTTTGTTCCTTTATATAAGATATATTATTTTGGGACTTCTATTTTGATCTTATTTATAAGATCATGTTTCAATTTTTAATATTATTTAATTATTTCTTTAATTTTTACAAATACTCTTATTTATTTAACATTTTTTAGAGTCTCAGTGATAATGATAGAAGTATTTTGAAAAAGTATATCAAATTTTCAATGTTACTAACAAATTTAATTACATTTTGTGATGAAAGTGAAAAATCTCAAAAGGATCTTACATGTATATAAGACCGGAGGGAGTAGTGCAAGTGTGCAACACTCTTAAGCAGGGATCCAAGGTTAGATGATTATCAGGGGTTTGAGCCCCATCTCCTTGTTAATAATGGTATTAAATTTTTTTAGTTAACACTTAGCCACGTTTATAAACGTAGCCGTCTTTTAGTGAAACCGTCGTTTACTTGTCCCTACTTATCAGCTTCATCATCTCTACACTTGACATTTATCACTGGTTTAGACAGTTTTAACATTAAAGATGTGGCTAGATCGTACTTTATATGTTTTTCCGTGGTTTAGCAAAAAGCGAATTTTACTATTTAGCTATGGTTTATATTATTGTAGCAAAATTTATCGAGTCTTCCGTCGTACCTATTCTAGATCCATCCCAATTCCCAACTCAAGCATTGTTCCTTCCTATTTTTATTATAAGTCACACTGAACTATTTTATAAAAATTAACTAGGGTAGTTACTTTTCTTGAAACTTAAAAAAAAAAGGCACTTTAACATTACAATTTTATTTTCTTAAATAACTTTTATTGAAAATTTCACAAATGCATTATTTTATATTAATGGACAAATTAAAGGACAAACAAGAGAAAAAAGCAATAAATATCTCATAAAAAATATAAAATAACTTATATATAGAACCAAAGAATTATTCTGAAAGACAACCTATAAATAAAACCGAAATAAATACTACTTTACATGTGGTCGGAAAGGAATCATATTTAAGTAATTCCTTTAATATGTATGATGCTTGGTGAGGCTTTTGTATATTATGATGCTCGGTAATTCTGTGGTGTGGAAATAAAATTTCCTTTTACTGCTGTTTAAAAAAAATAAAGTTCCTTTAATATGTATTACTTCATGTGTCAAAATGTCATGATTGATTAAAATACAATAAATGTAATAAAAAAATAATTAAATTTTTAATCATTTCTCAACCAATCATAAGTCTTCTAAACCATGAATTATACCAAATTTTTAGGCGATCACTTACTTTATTTTGTAGTTGAATACAACAATACAAAGTAAATTTATTACATACTATAAGCTAGATATATATAGGTAAGTCAACCTAAATATAAGACAATAATGAGAAAAATTTACCTTTTGAGATCAAATCAAGTTCTAAATGTTGACTCGTAAACTTGAGAATTTATCGTGTTTTTGTTATCATTTACTTGAAATTGTACGAATTTACTAAAAACAGAATTTACATAAGTGTCATCAACTCGTTTTTGAGACCTAAAAACGTAAATTCATAAATAATTAAAAGTTAGCACGATAATTTGGCAATCATGATAACAAAATCCAACCTACCTTCTTTTTATGAACTCATGCAATGCCAAAAGAACAAAGCGCATTAGGTGCGCTTCTTGTTCCCAAGTGAGGGGATCATGTGTTAAATAATCGATATCTACTTTTTTGAAAATTAGCTTATGGAATATAAATATGGACCCCTCTTCTTTCCGTCCCCTATCCACAAAGAAAAGAAACACACATACAAATCAAAGCCTAACTTCATAAAGATGGAAAAATATTTGTTCCCGTGGCAGGTATAAATAAAGTACATATTTTACAGCTTTACGTTAAAGTCCTCTAAGCTTTTTGAGTGTATATAGAATTTCAATCAATCTAATCTCTTGATTATGGCTACTCTCTTGCTTGTTGTTAAAATTCTTTTTGCCTTTATACTTATCAAAAGGTTCATCAATGTGCATCATGGATTCTTGGTATCGTGAATTTGGCAAAGTCAAAAAGAGAAGAAGCCTGCGGTAATTAAGTGCAAAGATATTCTTATCCAAAAAAAATAAAATAAAATAAGTGCAAAGATAACTTTCCTTTGGATTATCTTATCCAAAAAAAAAAAATCCTTTAATTTGGATTATAGTCCTGAATTCTATTTCTAAAAGCTACTTTCAAGTAATCTGATCATACCAAGTGGAAGCCCCTAAGTTCATTGTATTATTGTGGAGTATGAAAAGTTCCTGGCCACTCGCTCACTTACATGTCAATAAAGGTGGCAACTGGCAAACTTCTATTTAGACATAGCACATGTATTGTTGATCGTAGCGTCATGATCAGAGAAGTTTAATTTGCCATCATTAATCAGAACAAAGTAGCTGTTATTTTTATCATGCAAGAATAAATTTCATTACATTTAACGCATATAGTATTTGTCACGAAAGCCCCATTTTTTTTGTGGTGATTGTTTATCTATACACCTTATGCATAGGTTAAAAAAATTATTTTAATAATTAATTTTTTAAGTGAACCAATCAATGTAAATGAATTGCACATGATAGATTATGACACGCAAATATGGGACAATAGATATTTTCCCCGGTTATTATATACAGTATCATACAACTCTACATCCTCTTCATTTATTAAAAAAATCGATAAGATTTTAGTTATTAAATAATTTACCAAGATCTTAAAATATTATTAAATTAAATTTTATTAATTAAAATGCGCTTAATTATATCATAAGTTCCTAAAGTTTGGGCTACTTTTGTCAGATACCCTTATTATTTTATTTTCAATGTCTGACTTCCCGAAGTTACCAATGAGTTTGTCATATACCCCTACTACGAATTCTTACCAATTTTGCTGACATATAATATCATGATCCTTATCAAACGCAGCATGTTAGGCACGTGATGCCCCGTGGGCGAAAATCCTCTTTTTAAAAAATAAAAAAACCTAAAACTTAATTTTTTTTATATTTTTAGTTAAATAAAAAAGAAAAAAAAAGTATTGAAGAAAGATGTCGTTTTCGCCCTTGTGACATCACGCAACACCACATGATCAACCTCATGCACCTGACTAGCTAGGATTCTGATGTTATATGTAATCAAAATTGATCAGAATTGATAGTAGGGGTATGTGACAAAGTCAGAAGTAACTACGGGAAGTCAGATATTGAAAAAAAAAATGGGGATATCTAACAAAAGTACTTAAAACTTCAGGGACTTGTGACTTTAAAAAATTGTTGCGTTAACAAGTGTTTAATAACACTTTTTAAGAAATACAAATATAAAAAGTGGTTTTTAAAAAACTAAATCTAACATTTTTTTATTTATTAAACATATCATTTCTTATACAAAACACATACTATCTAAAACAATGCTCGCTCAATGGTCACATTTTAATTAATATTTTCGTTGAAAAAATGATATGACCTAAAAAATGTGAGTAGATTCTCTTCATTTCATTTTTCAATTTTTTATTCATTTTCTCTTATTCCTATCCAATGATTATTATATTTTTAACAACATTCAGTTTAATATTTTAACTTATTATTAAATTAATTAATAGCTAAAATCTTGAATCCCAATAATGCATCCCAAAAGTGCTAAAATTAAACATAACTATCATAATGGATATGACTCTTAGCCACAAACCCAACTATACCTCTTCCTTCTTCTATTCACATAAAATATGCAACACTTTGTTTTTCTCTTCACGTAAAAGGGATGAGGGGAAATTATATGTTGATAGGATTCGAATTCAAATGCTCATATTAGATATTTAGCAGCTTTATCAACTGAGATATAAGTAAAACATTGATATTCACACATCTCATGCAATTCCATATTGTAAATATGAACCTACAATCCCTTCTTGTACATTAAGACTGAAGTTATGATTACTTTTACATGATTGAACATGCATTAGGGTTGTCATCACTGAAGAGGGTGGTGATCTTCTCATCCGTTGCATTTGGGCTGGGGAGTGTTTGGACAATGTTTCTCACATAACCAGAGGGTGCCTTCTTGTCATATGCCTGTGCTACATAAGGATATGCCACTAAGTTATATTGAATGTAGGGCCAAAACTCTGCTCTCTTTCCTGTGCTCTGTACTCTCTTTAGGACCTTGTTTCTATCCACGTAGCCTGTCACCGTTACTTTGCTTTCCTTTCTGCTAACCTCTACTTGCTTCACACCTGGATTGTTAATTCACAAATACAACTAGTCCAAGTTATAATCAATTCTTTGCTGACATTTAACATACAATCAAGAAATCCTATCCTGTATATAATAAACCAATAATAATGTTATTTAGATATTTACATCATCTAACATCCAAGTATAAGTTTATCATTTTAGATAAAGATGTAAAAAAATAATAACAAAATAAATTGAAGGGCACACAATTCTTTATAAAATAATGGTAGATATTAAATTTGGATGTTAAATTTTAATGCTCAAATAATATTATAACAATTTTATTGTGATTTGTGGCCATTGTACCAGAAAGAGTTCATTAAATAGATCTCACAAGTGAAATCCTAAAAAACATTCGTTTTGTGATTTTTTTTTAACAGCAAAGAAAAAAGGTGCAAGTGATTTTTTTTTAACATTCTTTTTGTGATTGATATTAAGTGAATTAATGTGCATGAATGCATCTATATATCCGATTTAATACTTATCCTTTAAGTTGTAAGACATCTAAACTTCTCTAGCTTAGGCAACAGCGATAAAGTAAGGAGTATGGATTTCTACCTACTGCCATGCAAATTATAAATGCATTTCAACCTACATACAGAGATGTCAAATTTAAAGAAAGGTGCAAAAAGAAAAAAAAGCGTGGATACTTCTTTGGTTCGTAATCATGTGGTTTATCTGGAAAAAAAATAGGCAATTTATGATGGTGAATCCTCTGATTTGAAGAAAATAATGGAGCTTATCAACTTGAAGACTTGGACAACATTAAAAGCAAATTTTGCTGGAGTATGTTATGAACCCGAAATGGATGACGTAAATAAAGACCAATTAGAGATGGTCAATCTCCAGAAATTAGATGAGAAATGAGAAAAACTAGACAATAGAGATGAGAGGCAGAGAACTCATTTTTCATTCTTCATTGTTGCTCCAAATGAAAGTTACAACAAGACTTATATAATAATACTAGAACATTCTAGAAATATTGAAATAACTAATAATACTTAAAAACTATCTAATATTTATCCTATTCTATTCTCCAAATTAACCTAATAATTCTTTTTATATTTATTACACTTAATATCATTACAGAGTAAACCTTAGCTACAAATAAAGACATGGTATAGGTGACAATTTTTTATTGGTTTAAGAAGAGGTTGCATAGCAACCATCCAATTTTGGATTGCATGTTAGTAAGCCCCTTTTATATATTAAACAGTGCAAGAATTTAGCTTATGCATAGGTGGTTAGTGTCACTCCCTCTATTACTAGTAGTGTGGTTCATAGCATTTCTATTTTTGACTGTTTCTATGTACTGTACCTTCCTGTGCGAGTACATCTGGTACTCTGCTATTTGGAATAAAATTTTGCCGATAAAAAAAATAAAAATACAGTAAGGAGTATGTACTAGATATGACAAGATAGAGAAAGTATTAAAAAAGAGATTTTCTTTTTCAACCCCCCTATTGCTCATTGACTCCCGTTTTATTTTTTATGGACGAAGTTATCTTTTATTTATCGCCTGAAACAAGGCGGAGATAGCTTTCCGCTTTGTTAAAGTCGGAAACAAATTTAATATTTCCGACTAGTTGGAGTCGGGAAAATGCCCGACTAGCTGAAGTCGGGAAAATGCCCGACTAGTTGGAGTCGGGAAAAGCTCATTTCTACATTAAAGAATTAGCACATAGACATTAAACTAAAACTACTCTATGTTGTTAATTTTTAAAGCCCCTTCGTCCCTAAACTTAGTCAAATGGGTTAATAAATATATCATGGAAAAAAAATATATTATGGAAAAAAAAATATTATAAAGCCCCATACCAATTTTCAGTGATCATTAATTACTTTTTTCCATAAACATTTTTATTTATTTAACACTTTTTAGACTCCCAATAATATTAATTACTCACCCTATCATTGATATGTAATTAATGATCACTAATATTATTGGGAGTCTAAAAAGTGTTAAGTAAATAGAAATGTTTATGGAAAAAGTAATTAATGATCACTGAAAATTAATATGGGGCTTTATAATATACTTTTTTCCATAATATATTTTTTTTCCATGATATATTTATTAACCCATTTGACTAAGTTTAGGGATGGAGGGGCTTTAAAAATTAACAACATAGAGTAGTTTTAGTTTAATGTCTATGTGCTAATTCTTTAATGTAGAAATGAGTTTTTCCAGACTTCAGCTAGTCGGGCATTTTCCCGACTCCAACTAGTCGGGCATTTTCCCGACTTCAAGAAGTCGGGCATTTTCCCGACTCTAACTAGTCGGAAATATCAAATTTGTTCCCGACTTTAACAAAGCGGAAAGCTATTTTCGCCTTGTTTCAGGCGGCAAATAAAGGATAACTTCGTCCATAAAAAATAAAACGGGGGCCAATGAGCAATGAGGGGGGTTCAAAAAGAAAAACTCTTAAAAAAAAGGGGGGGCTAATAATGCAGGAAATTTCTATAAGACAAGATCAAAGAAGGTAAATGTACACGATCTTGTCAGAGATTACAAGATATAGATTCATGTCTAGATATAGTTTACATCACTAGCATTTAACCACCTAAGATGGTTAAAACATGGTCTGCTTCGTTGGCTTCACATAATATTTTGGACACATACATTTAATTTAATGACTCTCATATTTTACTTTACACAATATTATGACATTGGACATAAAAAAATACCAAGATCGTTGTAAACAGAAATACCATATCAGAGACATTCATATCTAAAAGTTTAAAGCATAATTCAAAGGCCTTCCTAACTTTGCTACAATAGTTTACTACGAAGATGTCTCCCTAGCTGGTTGAATTTTATGGTTTTCTATACATAGTTACGGATTTATATGATGGAAGGTGAAAAATAGTTCCTTCCTTCTTAGCTTGAACAATCTTCAAACCTTGTAATGTTTGGAAGAGTAGTTTATCGGCCACGTTATTTTAAATTTTGTTTCACATAAACAACTTGACAACTCATTGAGAAGGAGGAACTAAATAAAACATGAGAGTAAGAAATAGAGGCATGAACCTTTCATGTTGGTGACAGAACTTCTAACTCTTCTTTCACACCCTTCACAGTCCATTTTCACTTTGATTTCAACTGTCTACAAGACAAAGAAACAAAACGAAAATTAAAGTCATGATTTGCTTCAGAGTTCAACTGAGACTTGAAGTAGTAAGTATCATTAAAAGGGATATATATAGGAACGGATTAAAACCTGCATCGGTTTGCGTTTCTTTTTTGGGGTGGAAACTGAGAAATAATCTGAAAGGAAATCAAGAGCACCCATTTCCTTGTTTCTTTTTTTTTCTTTAGTAAAGACTAAAGAAAGGAACCGAGTACTTAACAGAAAAAGTGGGTTGAATAAGTGAGGGAGAGAATATAGAGCAGAGTACTAAGGAGGGAAGTTGGCTCTAGCACTTAATTTTGGGTTACCAAATTATTATACTCTTATAAGGGAGATGGTATCCTTTATATAAATGAAGTTGTGCGCCCAAGTTGCTCTAAAATTTACTGGAGATAATAGTGTTTAGATAATGACATTTGTCACTCCCAAATTTCATGGCAGACATACACTAAATTATTGAATCTACTAGTTAAATTATTTGAGAATGATTCTTATTGAGGGTAATATATTTATTCTCAAACTGCGGTCTAGCTGGTTACTTTTGCTCAAAGCTAGTAACATAAACTTGGCAAAGATTTTTTTTTTTTAATTTAAAAAAATAATTTTTATATTTTTTATAAAAAAAATGGGAGATAGTGGTAGTATTCGTCCATGTGACACCATATGACTAACTTCTTGCATTCGGTAGTTTTCCAATGCAATATGTTTGCAAAATTTGATTAGAATTAATAAGAAAAATACATGACAAATTGAAAAGTAATTTCAAAAAGTTAGACATTAAAAAAAAAACCTTCAAAAATTGCACACATAATTAAACTTTAAATTATTTAATGGATAAAATCTTGAATCCCAAAAATACATCCCAAAAGTGCTAAAATTAAACATAACTATCATAATGGACATGGCTCGTAGCCACAAACCCAACTATCCCTCTTCCTTTTTCTAATCACATAACATTAGCTACACATTGTGTTTTTTTCCCCCCGGATACAAAGTTCTGACAGAGAAGAGATGAGGAAAAATTATAAGTCGGTAGGATTTGAATCCAGTTACTCACATTATATCTCTTGTAGTTTTGACAACTGAGTTATCTCACGTGAACAAAAGCAAAACATTGTTATTCACACACCACAACCACATGCAATGACATATTGTAAATATGAACATGCAAGCCCTTCTTGTACATTGAGACTGATGAAGTTACTTTTACTTTTACATTATTGAACATGCATTAGGGTTGTCATCACTGAAGAGGGTGGTGATCTTCTCATCCGTTGCATTCGGGCTGGGGAGTGTTTGGACAATGTTTCTCACATAACCAGAGGGTGCGTTCTTGGCATATGCCTGTGTTACATAAGGATATGCCACTAAGTTATGTTGAATGTAGGGCCAAAACTTTGCTCTCTTTCCTGTGCTCTGTACTCTCTTTAGGACCTTGTTTCTATCCACGTAGCCTGTCACGGTTACTTTGCTTTCATCTCTGTTAACCTCTACTTGCTTCACACCTGGATTGTTCTTATAATACAATTAGTCCAAGTTAATTATAATCAATACTTTGCAACATTTAACAATTTAAGATACAATTAAGGAATCCTATCCTATATATATCAATGTTATTGTGATTTGTGGCCATTGTAACAAAAAAAAAGTTCATTAAATAGATCTCACAAGTGAAATCCTATAAAACAATCTTTTTGTGATTGATATATATTTAGTGAATTAATGTGCATGAATGCATTTATATATTTAATACTTATCCTATAAGTTGTAAGACGACATCTAATAAACTTCTCTAGCTTAGGCAATAGCAATATAATGGTCCTAAAAATATAGGATGTGAGATTTCCAGGCATAGTAAGTACTACTAGTTATGAAAAGATGGAGAAGGTATAAAAAAAGAGAGGCAACCAATGTAAGAAACTTTTATAAGATAAAATCAAACGAAAAATATCAAATTGTATTGTTACTTGAACATTTATATTTAATATCTAAGTTCAATATTTGTCATTTTGAATAAAGAATGGTGAACCTTTCAATTTATCTTTCTTATAATTTTTCACATAATTACTCAAAATATAGTAGACATATATTGAACTTGAATATTAGATATATAAATATTGAAATAACATTATTGATATTTAATTTAAATTTTGGTTCTCAAGAACAACTTCACATGGAACTAAAAATAACACGAGTAAGAAAGAGAGACATGAACCTTTCATGTTGGTAACAGAACTTCTAACCCTTCTTTCACACCCTTCACAGTCCATTTTCACTTTGATTTCAACTGTCTACAAATACAAAGAAACAAAAGAAAATAAAGTCATAATTTGCTTTAGAGTTCAGTTGAGACTTGAGACTAAATAGTACAACTTCGTTCCAATTTATTTGTCATGGTAAAAATCTGAGGGTGCATTAATTTATTTTTTTAACTTGAATTTGATGGTACATTAATTAATTTTTTCTAACTTTAATCTTACTTTCAAATTTTTTGGAAATATGTGTGATAATTAATGTAGTATAAGAATAATATAATAAATGTATCTTATATTTCTCTTGAAATTTGAAACATTAAATAATTTTAATTTATGTGAAGCTCTTAAAAATGAAAAATAAAATTGGAATGGATGGAGTAAGTTACTCACATGGGAAATTAATTAAAAGGGATATGTAAAGGAACGGATTAAAACCTGCATTGGTTTGCGTTTATCTTTTGGGGTGGAAACGGAGAAATAATCTGTAAGGAAATCAAGAGCACCCATTTCCTTTTTCTTTTAATTTTTTCCCTTTAGGAAAGAAAGGAACCTAGTACTTAACATACGTGAATACGTGAGGGAGAGAAATATAGAGCAGAGTACTAAAGAGGGAAGTTGGCTCTAGCACTTAATATTGGGTTACCAAATTATATACTCTTATAAGGGAAATGGTATCCTTTATATATAAGAAGCTGTGCGTTCAAGTTGTGCTAAAATTTAATAGATATAATAGTGTTTAGATAATGACATTTGTCTCTCCCAAATTTCACGGCAGACATACACTAAATTATTGAATCTACTAGCTAGTAACTAAATTATTGAATCTACTAGTAGTTAAATATTTAAGAATGATTCTTGAGGGTAATATATATAGGTTTTTTTTAATCTTATCTCTTAGGGTTAAGAATAAGTACTTTAAAGTGGTAAGTACTATTATTTGAAAAAAAAAAAAAAGTATAAGTCATTTAATTTATTAGATGTGTCATTTTTATAAGAGATTAATGGGTGTGCATTAACTGTGTAAAGTTTTTTACACTGTTGGTTTATCATCTACCGTTCATTTGCATTACTTTTAACTAAAAGTCAACAGCCATAAACATGTGAAAGGTGGATGAAACACTGATGGTGTAAAAAAGCTTTATTGTCAGTGCACCAATTATTTTCTATTTTCATGAATTTTAACCATTTTAAGATGTTTATCCTCAACTCTAAAAACTAAGCCGTTGAGATTAAGAAAACCAGTTGCCGTCTAGTTTGGTTACTTTTGCAGTTTTGCTCGTTGTAGGTTCAATTTTGGCTTAATTTTTTTTATCTTGTTTTTAGGTTTAATTTAGTTTTTTTTTTAAAAGTCAATTTAGTCTTTTATATTTTTAATTATGTTAATTTCGTCATTCTGTCATGACAATGTTAGAATTGCACCACAATACATATTGATTTTATTTTATCATAATTTCCTTTTCATATCAACAGAATTTGCAATTTGTCGCCAGAATTTGCAATTTTAAAATAAAGAAAACAAAAATATGGATGAAATTTTTCTCCCAAAAAAGTGGAACAACATTGACATTTTACCAACCAAAGTATTAAACACATTAAGATGCAGGTTTCGGCAAGAAGATGCAGGTTCTGATGACCCAAAAAAGGATTCTTCGGCAAAATCAATATATATATATATATATATATATATATATATATATATATTCTGATAGAAAATCTAACATTGTTATAATGGATGATTGAAATTAACAAACATCAGAAATGTAGAAAGCTAAATTGACTCTTTCTATAAATAAATGATCATATTAAAATCATACAATAAAAAAAATTAAAGACAAAAAAATATTTAAGCCTTCAATTTTTATTTTGAATTTTTCTGTAAAATGGGCTGAATCTTGTTTTGGACATCCCTGTCACGGTGAGCAAGGGATTTGACTTCAAAGCACATGGCTTCTGTTAAATTTAATTTTAAACTCCATTACTGATTAGGTTAATGAGTTAGAATCCGTTGACATTGGGTATAAAACTTAGTTACTTACATTTTTACATATCTTTTTATATATAATGAAATTTGTCAATCCAACCGTTGAATTATATGTTATTATCATGATGATCATACACACCAAGTTTTAGATCATTCGGAGATTCAAATATATGTAATCTAATAATGCATATTTACTTATATTTTAAATAACATATTATCCGTTAAAATAGATTAGTCGGATGAAGTATCAAATATTTTTTTATATTTTATGAATTTTGTAGACTTGATCTACTTGATAATAACATATAATTCAACGGTTAAATTGACAAATTTTATAATATATAAAAAATTATGTGAAGATTTAAGTGACCAAATTTTATACATAGTGTGAACGGATCCTACTTAGGCTAATACTCTACGATTAAACTCATTCCCAAGAGTATTCGTCCAACCCATAACCAGATTTTGACGGAAAAACCTATTTTGATAAGGTTTGGGGTAATCTTAAAGCAAAATCAATTTGGAGTGGGTCTGAGAATGTAAGTATTTGCTCCACCATTGCCCCAAAATCCGCCTTGATATAAAAATTGAATAATTTACATTACAATAATAATTGAATTTTGAATAATTTAATGATGAAGTTAAACTAATATATTTGAGTAAAACTATGATTTAATTTTCAAATTTTTATACTTATAACAATAAGAAAAACTCAAGTTTCTAAATATTTTTAATTTTTTTTCATTTTATTTTTATTTATTATTTGAATGATTATGTATTTCATACATGATTTATGTTTAAAATAGTGAAAAATAATTAAAAATAATGAGGTGGGTTACTTGCCGATTTTCCCAACCCGGTAAAAAAAGGTGTGGGTTTCAATTTTTCATTTTTTCTCTTCTTAAATCCATACTTGAGATCAATTCGATATTCATGGGTGCAGGATTTAGATTAGCAAAACCTTACCAAAAAAAAAACCTGCCCGGTTGCCCTACGTAATTAGCATCAGCATAATTAAATAAACATACACGAAAATTTGCATCTATATAAAAAGAAACTAGGAATTATCTCGTACATTACACAAGCGTCAGCGAAGATGGTTGCATGAATAATTTCCAACTCAACTAATATGTTAAGAGTCCACCTGAGAGAGACAGAGCTTCAGCCAACATTGCATCACTGGTAGCATGAAGAAAAAAAAGTCAGTTGCGGCAGCTAAAAATTTCCTGGTATCATTGAGAATCACCATTCCACACCAGAAACACTCTGAAGCGAGGATTCGGTTTTGAAAATAATATAATGGGTGATTTTTTTCATTTGTTAACAGTTATTTTTTAGGGAAGATGATTTATTCATATTGGAGTCATGATTGTTTTTTGTTTTCAATATGACAATAATTTATTTAAAAGCTACTTATGATATTTTGATTATGCTTTTGTTATTCTTTTATTAAAAAAATGTTCATGTTGGGTGGATAGATTAAAAAAAATTAAAAAATAGAATAAACAAATATATAAAATTTGAATTCGATTGATATAGTTGAATATGCATGATAATAATAGGAAAAGAATTTTCAATTTCAATATAGCATAAAAAAAATTCAATTTTGATAAAGGAATCATAAAAAAAGGGGGAAGGATTTAAAATAAAGGAATAATAATTTAGTATTTACTTGATTTTAGAATTAGTTTAAAAAAATATTATTTTTTAATTACTACCAAATACGACATGTGGCATCTTGGTGAAAGCTCAATTTCTCCAAATTTAATTTTGAGAGCTTTATTTATTGAGAGACTTTCTTATGTCAGGATTCGGTCTCGAAAATATATAATAGGTGTTGATAATAGATATTGATTTTTTCATTTTGTTAATTTCTTTGAATGATATTTTTTTCGAAAAGGCAATATGATTTATTCATAGTGAAATTGTATTTTTTTCGATATGGAAATAATTTATTTAAAAGTTACTTGCAAAGAATTTTTTAAACCTTCTTTTGTTTTTTCTTTAAAAAAATTCCCAACATGTCACGTGGATATACATACTAAAATGCTTTGAGAAATATAATAAACAAAAATTTAAATTTTGAAGTGAGGATTCAGTCTCGAAAATATATATTAGGTATTGATGACGTATTGTCTAATCATGGCAAGAGAACGAAAACGTGGTATTGAACCTTTCTTAGGTTTAAAACTCATTATACTTGACGATCATTATAGTGTCATAGTGTGATTCAATAATACTAGTTCAAAATAAAAATATAATATCTTTCCGCTCATAAATAGAAAATGACATCTCGATAATTAATTTCATTATTGCAAGTTTGCAACCATTCTGTTGCATCCATGAATTTGATGGATCGTTTTGAATTGTCAATTTTGCTGTATGTCAATAATGAGAAACTAAAGAAAATCATGCATATCTTGTATGTTTCATAGACCTGTTGAAGGGCAGGGTCATACATTCGGGGATTTAGGGAGAAAAAAAGATGGTTTCTAATTTATTAAATATTTGTTTATCAAAAATTAATTCATTAAAAAGTGTTTACATCCAAATTTCAAAATATACAGTGAAACTATCATATTTGTAATCTAATTTTTTTAAAAAAAAAATCTTAGCTAACACATGTTGGTTTTCTTTATTTTTGGCCTTATTATTTGCTGAATATTTGAATGAAAAGATTTACTAAATTTCACTTGAATTTTTTTTTTTAAAAAAAAGTTAAAGGACTTATAAAAAAAATTGACCAAACAATTGTGTGGAATTTTGATAAGGTGAATACTTTACAACCCCTTAGTTTATGAACGATTATTTGATACCCTCTCTATGTGAATCACTTAGATAATGACAAATATGTATGGTGTGTTAGGTCAAATTTATTTGATTGTAAAAGTCAATATTTACAAATAAATTCTTAAGAATTTAAAAGCAAAAATACAAAATTATTGAAAGATAATTTTTAACATGTTTACTTGCATTCTTTTTCACTTCTAACATCCATGTTTCCTCTTCTTCTAACTACCCCCGTAAGTAATGATGCACTTCTGTTACCCTTCCCATCTTCATTCTTTTCTCTGACTAATTTTTTTCTATTTCTGGTTTTGCTAAAACAAAGAAATATGTTTTTTTTTACTGCCAACCTTTTCTCTCTTCTTATTTTCACTCTATTACTGTTTTTCTGTTTTTTAAATGCTTGACTTGATTATTGTTAACGGAACAAAAAGCTCAACTGTATGGAGCTTGGTTCTGCAGTTCTGCTAATGAAGCTTTCGTCTTGCAAATGGAAAAAAAAAAAATTGTTGAAAGAGTTTTTAGTTCTTCACCCTTGATTATGTCTTTTCAGCTCATGAAACCAAGAAGAATAAACGCAGAACATGAAAATAAGAAGAAATGCAGAAGAAAAAACTTTTTTAATAAGAATAATGGAGTGAACTGCACTTTTCTGTTCTTTTACCTTTCAATAATTTTGTATTTTTGCTTTTAAATTCTTAAGAGTTTAATCGTAAATATTGACTTTTGCAATCAAATAAATTTGACATAACACATATTATTTAAGTGATTCACATAAAGAAGATACCAAACCTTTCATAAACTAAGGGGTTCTAAAGTATTTTATAACGCCCCTGACAGGCAGATAGATTGCGACTACGACTATCCCCACATATCAACACGGGTCTTTTCAGCATGCTTTGTCCTCACTCGCATGCTTTCCGAGAAAACTTCCCAGGAGGTCACCCATCTCAGAATTACCCCAAGTCGAATACGCTTAACCATGGAGTTCTTAAGTGATGGGTTACCGAAAAGAAGATGCATCTTGTTGATATGGGTAGTACCAATCAATTCATTTAAGCCTTCCTGTACTATGTAGTCCCATACCTACACAGTTTCAGGATCACCCTCTCATTCTGATGTGTCGGTTCATTCATGTACCCCTCCTTTAGAAGTCTGCCAGGAGCCGCTCCTTGTCCGTGCCTCTTGCACCAACGATCACTCCCTACCCTCATCAGCCCGGGTCTTACATGCCCACCAGCTTTCGCCTGGTTCGTCTCAATGATGGGCTGCCGAAAAGAAGATGCATCTTATCTTATTGATATGGGTAGTATCAATCAATTCATTTAAGCCTTCATGTACTATGTAGTCTCATACCTACACAGTCTCAGGATCACCCTCTCATTCCGATGTGTCGGTTCATTCATGTACCCCTCCCTTAGAAGCCTGCTAGGAGTCACTCCTTATCCGTGCCTCTTGCACCGAGATCACTCCCCGCCCTCATTAATCCGGGTCTTACATATTCACCTTTTAATAATTAACAAGCCCAAGAATAAATCCACTTGGAGTGTGGAATGAACATGCAATTTTGTGATGAAAATAGACATGTGCAAATAGCCCAATTAGTCAGAGTTTAGTCTGATACTTTTTCTTTATTATTATGATTATTTTAAGCGAAAAAAAAATCTTGATATAAATTGCAGGTATTATGATATTTTAATATTAAAATAGAGTTTGAGGCCCAATAAAAAGAGTTTGTAAACCAAAACTCTTAAAATAATTGACCTTAACTCCATTTCAAAAACTAGTTTAAAGAAGAGAAATAAATAGGTTTCGGTTTACATTCTCTACCAATTTGAGGGGGTTTTTAACAGGTGATTTGCACCTGGCATGGACAGTGTTAATAACATGAAAAAAAGAAAATCATTAAACAAATTGCACACAGATTGATCTTACTCGTTCATATTCAGGGGATTGCCAAAGCTAATTCGAATTAAAGAAGCTTTCAAATCTATCATGATATTATTCAGGTGGTACATTTTTTTGCTCAAAAACCATAGCACTTGTTTAAAATAATTAGATGGGTCCGTCCAGTATATAATTCAAACCATTTGCATGCACATTGTAGGTGCGAGAAACAGAGGAAGGCAATCATTGAATTCCCTTATCAATCTGGTCTGGTTGTCATCACTCTCTTGTGGCCTCAATCCATGGAATTCCATGCTTCTTACTCAGCTCTCGTTTCGTTCTCCTCCATTATTTCTCCATGTGTCACGATTCAATTATGTACGTGTTTCAATTGCCTAGGAACAGCATTGGTACTTTGATTGCACCTTTGAAAGTGTATCTATGAATCCTCTGTTTTTTAGGCACATGATTAAAAAATTCATTAAAATTATATTTTTTATAAGTAAATTAAATATTTTATTTTATTTTTTTTACGGAACGAGAAAGAAAAATTAAATTCATTAAATGATAATACGCAGGATCAATGGTGAACTTTCAGCTCTAATGCATTAAGACTTGGAACATAATAAATGTATTATATGTCCATGTTGAAGAGTTTGATCATCAATATTTCTTGTATTTCTTCCTTTGTCCATATGCTTTTGTTTCTTTTCCTCTTTGCCTTCAATAGTACTCTAAAACATTTGCGAGAATCAGCGAAGCAAGGAGTACAAAGAAAGTAATTATACTCGTCATTACTAGCACAAGCTTAGCAAAATAATATGACATTGATACTTTTACATTTTTTAAATAACTTAGCTTCATATAGAAATAGATTGATTTTTTAGCCAAGCTTCGGGTGAAAAGTAATGAGAACGAATGCCAATGAACAAATTTTTTCCACTAAGTTTAGGGCAAAGATTAACGAGCTTTTGATAATATACTTTTTTCCTTCTTTAACGTGTTAGATTCCCTCTTTACAAACGGCATAAATGTAATTTTTACCATAATTTAACTTGCTTTTTTTTCCTATGTGCCAAAAAAATCTTTGAGAAGCTGGGAAAAAAGAAAGAAATCACATTCATTGTTATTAGCACAAGCTTAGGAAAAATAATCCATAAACAAATTTTCTTCCAAAAATGTTTGGAAGAAAAAATTTGTCCATTTCTATAAGTATTTTCTTCAATACTTGAAATTATTGTAGCTTATTTATGATGGCCCTATTTACAAAGCAATATTTTTTAGAAATAAAAAAAAAGTAAGAATCGTATACCAACAAAAAAAAAGTAAGAATCGTCCGCGTAAGACAGCCTAGTTGGTGGCTGCAAGGACACTTAGAATTTCCCCCTCCCCTAGGTCATGGGTTCTAGTCCCAGACCTCCCATGTAAACCAAAAAAAAAAGTAAGAATCAAAACAATACCTCAGCCTTGAGCAAACTATATAGTATAACCAACAAATTCATTCTATGTGAGATAACAGAATTTCCTAAAGATGATGTCAGGAGTTTGATTCATGCTATAAGTATGAAAAATGCTTTATTAATAAAGACAAAATTTACTTCAATATTATCTACATCTCGAAAAGGATTAATATTCAGCTATAGGGTAGAAAATACCCTTTATGTACATAAAAAAAATTACGATCTAGTGGGCTTAGTTTTCCAATACTACGAGTTTTTCTTTAATATATTCCGTAACAAATATCCTTATCACACTTGCTAAAGAAAACAAAAAAAATATTGGAAAGAAAAGAAAAATGGACAATTGTATTGGAAATAGAGGTAAGTTAGTTCTCTCTTGATACATTCATTTATATTACCTTAAACTAATGACCTATTTTTCAACTTTTTAATTTATTGTAAAGAGTAGTATTGGCAAAATGGGCCTTGATCCGCATGCCCCGCCCGCCCGCATTTTTTTGCGGGCAGGGCACAAGTTTTAGCCAAAAAAAATAAATCATGCCTGCCCCCCTGCCTGTTATTTTTCGTGGGCGGGCGCAGGCGGGCCGTGGGCTTGTATATTTAAAAAAAAAAATCACCTTAGTGGCATACACGACGCACTTTTTTTTTTTATAAAAAAGTTGTACTAAAAACAAAGAATGAAATATATATTAAATGTTTTTTAAACGCGGGCCGCCCGCGGGCGTACAGAGCCTGAAAATTAGGCCCTAAATATTTTAACCCCGTCCGTATTTTTTGCGGGCCGAGTGCGGGCGCGGGCGCGGGCCATGCCCGCCCGCCCGCTCGTTTTGCCGATACTAGTAAAGAGTAAGAATAAAATAGGTAATTTTTTAATTGAAAAACATGAAATACTAGTATTTGAATTTGATCCTCGACAGCAACATAGTTTTTTTCCTCATTATTAAAAACATAGGGTTTTTGTCTCATGTTTTATATATATTGTTCTTTTAATGCTATTTTTTTTTTAACACACTCCTATTTATTACATACTACCTTTGTCCCTAAGATCCTTTTGATATTTTTATTTTGTCTCTACTTATAAAAAAATAATTAATCTCTCTTCAATGATATATATGCGTTTCATGTGGTGTAGTAGTTCATTGTTTTGAACTTTACCAATTGTTATGACTTTTCATGGTTGTCGTTTTTCTTATTTTTAAATTATATTTTTGTACTTTATTTATATTTTAAAAAGAGTAAATGTAATCTTTTATTTTTTTTAATTATAGTTCATTGATATCTTTCCGTTGTCACTTCTCAAACTTTTAACAGAGAATATACCATAACTAGTGTATCCAAACCCGTGCCATGCCCGGGTGAAAATGATTGGCAACACAAACACACCATGGAGTTCAAAAGGCAAGTATAGAGTATTAAAATACTAAGGGGGTTTGCTTAATCTTAGCCTTAGGGATGAGGATAAGAAGTGAAAAAGTAGAAAAAAAGTCTTGGAAAACAAATCCACTAACTTTTAAAGTATTAAACATTTATTATTCCAATACAAAAGATACTTTTTTTTAGCATCTTATCCTTAGCCCTGAAATTAAGAAAATTCAAATACTAAATGCTCTCACCAATTGCTTTCTTCCAAATACTTCATATAAAGTTGGCAAAAAGAATTCATTTTGAATTAGAGGAAAATAAAAAATGGTTCCCATCATTTTCATTGCATTCTTAAGCACCTTGACCTTAATGGAAGTTAATTCACCATAGACTGCTACCCGCCTGCACACAAACCTCACTTTTCTGTTAATATACAAACTCTCCCCTGAAATAATACCGAAGAACTAACCAATTCACATAAAAGTGTGCCCCCATTCATATTCAAGTATAATGTCAATTTCAATTTCACACCAATTTTTCCTCATCATCTCCACAAGCTGAGTCAATTTAGTTCAAGTACCAAGCCCGGGCTATGCCCGAGTGGAAATGAATTTTAACTCAATCACACGTAATACGTTGATAGGAGCAAATGTGATCAGGACAGGATTATTAGGTTGTGGTGGAAGGTTTTTTTTTTATAAATGTGACCATGGTAAGCAAGGATAAAACGGGAATAAACTTGCATTGCTATGTCCATGTGACGGATAGATATTAAATAAAGAACTACAAAATACAATAATCAAGGTTTGGGTACACCACATCATAGCCGAATTAGTTGTTCGATCAGAACAATGAAAAGCTCCATGTGAAATATAGAGTTTAATCCAAGCCATAGTATAAACAGAAAAGTTTCCAAAAGTAAAAGCCTAGTGTCTATGGCATAGAACAATAAATCAGTGTGAGCTAAAAGAAGACTTAGCACTGGCCGATATGGTAGCAGCCGTATCATTGGCACATGCATTAGCTAGTTTTCTCTTTATCCCAGTGAACTTGTTTTCTCTTGGTAAGTGGATTCAAAAATGGATCGCCATTGATGGATGTATCTGAATCATCATCTGTACAGTAATGGCATCAACATACCATCAAAGAAGTGGTAGAGTAACAATCATTCTCATATTTTAGAACAATATCTGCATCATCACAAACTGTGAACATTTTGTATTCCATGTTCTTGGATGATGTACATGCATCAATAACAACAACTTTGAACAACAGCTTCATAGAATTAAACTCCATAGGGTGTGCGAATGAGAAGGAAGTTAGCAAAAATAAGGGGAAAAAAGTTCAGACAAATAGAGAAATATCCACCAAATGTAACCTCGCTATACGAATTAACCAATTCGCGGCATTTTTCTTTTCCAATGTTATTCAGTTGAGCAGTCATTCAAAACAAATGTGGCAGAGTCAGCTTCAGAAGCAACCTTAACTGGTATTTTGTACCTGTGCATAATGGACCAAACTGTAGGTTTATTCCTCTATAAAATGTAAATTTATGTAAAGTGAATGAAGAGGTAGCAGGCTCAGAAGGATCATGATTAATTTGGTTATTGAAAGCTGATTAAATATTATATATGACCTTGGGGTTATGTCTGTGACTTAGCAAGAGCAAGAGGTGCAGCAATACAATCATTGTGAGTTGTTAGCTACTTTAGACAACCACAAGAAGGGTACCACCAAGCAGATCCTTGCTCAAGTGACATAATGCAGCCAATTACTATGAAAAGCCCATTCTAATAGCAGGTAGAAAGAGCAAAACTGTATTTTTAGTATTCTTGGAATGTCAATTTGTTATTAAAATAACAATTCCCTACCTTCAGAATGTTGTATTCTGTGCAGGGTAGCAGGACAAAAAAAGATATTCAATTTAAATGTGACCAAAAGCTGCCGATGAAAATGCCAAAGAAATACACAAAAAAAAAAAGTAATGCACAACTAAGTTCAAGTTTGCATACCCATTCTTGAAGTTATTTAATTCAGGGGTGTTGGGGTTGATTGGTGACCGAGTTATGTGATTGGCACATACTACTAAAACATGGGGAAAACGGGATGAGTAGAACCCCAAATATCATATGAGAGCAGCTTTGCGGAAAAAAAAAATACAATCCACAACAATAAAAATCACAATTACCAAGCAATAAAAATGCAAAAACTATAGGGCAAGTGCAAAATCACAATTACCTCTCCCATGATTTGGCTTTGCAATTTGAAGAACCAATATAGGAATATCTAATCCACAGCAAGCTAGGTAAACGTTTATCTGGTCAGAAATATCGTCATTAAAAATACAAGTTATTTTGCAACTGCAATACATGACCACAATTAACACAAACTTAGAAATTTGTTTTAATTAGGTATATGGAAACAATAAATCACGCAAAATAAAACAAACCAACAATCAGCTCACTTCCTGTCACTCAATTCCAGTCTTAGATATGTAGTTACTTTCCCATCATTGCCAAGAGCAACAAACTTGGATGTTGCGGTAATCAAGCCAATAATATCTAGAGATGAACATGTTAAAAGTTATTAGGCCAAGTTAAAGGTAACAAAATTCAAAAGTGGAAGGTTAACTCCGGAATATTTTTTTTTCGGAGCCAATGACTAAAGGATGACTACAAAATTCAAAAAAGACAATTACTATCAAATCGTTATATGATGATAACCAGCATCCATTGCCTCATGTATGGGAGTCAGGGAAAGTGCACAAGGGGGAATGATTTTGGTTTCAGAAGCGGTAACTTTCGACCCATCATGTAAGATCAACTTGTTTTTGTGCAAGCTTGGACGGTTCGACCACTAAGGTTTCACAACACTATTATTTTTTTTAATTATAGTTCATTGATATCTTTCCGTTGTCACTTCTCAAACTTTTAACAGAGAATATACCATAATATGGCAGAGTCACACAATATGTGGTACTCTTCTCTTTAGTATGGGGTTCGAATACATGGTACGTGGTACATTTTTTTAAGGGTTAAATACATTTTCAAATATGACAGCGTATATTTTTCGATTAATTCTTCTTCTTTTTTAGGAAAAATATTCTTAATTAATATTTAATTGTTATAAATATCAAAGGATTTTAATTTTTTTATAGAAAAGTTTTTTATGGGTAGGGGGATAAAAAAATTGTGCAGCTGCCAAAGTTTGAACCTAGGTGATGGCATTTTATGTTCCATAATTATGCAATCGAGCTACTTTTTTCAATTAATTTTTCTTTGTTTAAGTAAAATATTTGTCATTAAATTTTTTTTTTTGGTATCAAAGGTGACGATAGTTGAAAACTTATCTCTATCGACAAAAAGAAATCATCGAAGTGGATACAATATCTCTAAAAAATAGCAGTCATTTTTCATATACACGATAAAAATTGAGTATTTTACACATTTATTTAAAAACTTATTTTTCATTGAACGTTAATATTAATGACAAAATAAATAGATTTTCAAAGTATTTAATCATTCAAATATAGATAAGATTGAACTAATCCAATTAATTTTCTAAATACATTTCATTAAAAAAATGATTGAATAAGATAGGATATTATTTTTGGTAATTATATTAGAATCTACGATTTTAGAAATAATTTCAGTACAATCAACCAAAAGGAATGCCAACACGTGTGGATTTGCAATACCAAGCACAAAGTGCAAGAATACCACCTTTGCCAAAGGCTTATAAATTGAGACTCTCCATTCCTTTTTTAGGAAAATTATTCTTAATTACTATTTAATTGTTATAAATATGAAAAGATTTTAATTTTTATAGAAAAGTTTTTTATGGGGAGGGGGATAAAAAAAATTGTTCAGCTGCCAAAGTTTGAACCTAAATGATGACATTTTATGTTCCATAATTCTGCAATCGAGCTACTTTTTTCAATTAATTTTTCTTTTTTCAAGTAAAATATTTGTTATTAATTTTTTTTTGTTTCAAAGGTGAAGATAGTTGAAAACCTATCTCTATCGACAAAAAGAAATCATCGAAGTGGGTACAATATCTCTCAAAAAAGCAGTCATTTTTCATATATACGATAAAAATTGAGCATTTTTACACATTTATTGAAAAAATTATTTTTCATTGAACCTTAATATTAATGATAATATAAATAGATTTTCAAAGTATTTAATCATTCAAATATAGATAAGATTGAACTAATCCAATGAATTTTCTAAATACATTTCATTAAAAAATGATTGAATAAGATAGTATATTGTTTTTGGTAATTATATTAGAATCTACGATTTTAGAAATAATTTCAATGCAGTCAACCAAAAGGAATGCCAACACGTGTGGATTTGCAATACCAAGCACAAAGTGCAAGAATACCACATTTGCCAAAGGCTTATAAATTAACTTGTGTCATTCTTATTATATTATACTCTTCTTTTCAACCCCTCTATTCTTCTATATATGCAATCAATGTTTTATTCTCTATTACTTTGATCCATTCCATTTTTTTAATCCAGGGAATCATGGTTGAGCCCTAATCAATTGATTGTGTATGCTTTCTTTGATGCTCAACCACGTTTCCTTGATTAAAGAGATATATTGAATCATTCAGATATGGACAGCTAACCTAATTTATAATTTTTTTTATGACCTTGCTATAATTTGTTATCACTTGCTAGTATTTAATTTATGTTTTTATTTACCCTTATATGATTAAACATAAATGTATTTTACTGTAAACCCATTATTTGTTTTCAGGGTTTTGATCTTGTTTCTATGGGTGGAGCTGCGCCGAAACCATGAGTTGAACTGTGGAATGCAATAAAGCCAACCTCGTGACGTTGACATAGTGTTGAAGCATTATGTTGTTTAATTTGAGATCACGGAGAAATTATTGTAACTATTTTTTTTTTCTTTTTGAGTTTGTGAATCATGCTTGTAAGTTGTAATTGTTCCTGTTTGTAGGTTTGTGTTGTTGGGCTTTAATTCCATGACATATTCATCAATTTCTACCAGACAATAATTAAGAATAACCTATGATATATGGGAATTGCCCTGTAACATACTCTGTTTCTTCATTGTCGCAAATTTGTTTTTTGTTTTGAACTATTCTTTAAGAACACAAAAGCTAATTGACAATTTATGATTTCTTCAAATTCAATCTAAATATCTAAGGCTTACTTAAACATCAGTTACATACAAATTACAAGTATTTTGAATCAAATAATCAATCCTTAAACCTCCGTCATTACTACCTTTTGCCTTCAAAGAATCAGATAGTCTCAATATGGGGGGAGGGTGCTATAAGTTCCTCTCTGGTTTTGTTGATTTCTTGGAAGTAGTAACAATATTTATTTACTTTATCAAGCATATAGTTCCTCTCTGCAGTGTTATTGTATCTTATCTGATTATCACCGGATTCAGAAGCATCTTGTTGAGGGATAGCTATCTCAGGCTGTTGTTTTACATCCTAGGCATATTTACAAATTCTTTTGCCACTTTCCTGATGTTAATCAGAACCATATTCTATTATATGTTAAAAAAAAAAAATCAATCTGTAAACTTTTGAAACACCAATATTTTCATATTTCATTGATAATTATTTCGTGAAGTATAGAACTCATTTTTTTTAATATAAATAAATTATTTTTTAAAGTTGAAAAACATGAAATACTAGTATTTGTATTTGATCCTTTCATAATTTTTTTTTCCTCCTTTTTAAAAATTGTCTATAAAAAAAATTAAAACCTCCCAAGTAAGCAAGACAACAAATGGCAGTAGGGTTTTTTTTGGGTTCGTGGGCTGACCCATCGTAAGGAGGCCCAGACCTAGTAGCCCACTACAATAATCGCACTATAAATATATGCAAGCAGTCACACAAATGACAACACAATTTCAGCGCAGCCCCTACACTCTTGCTTTATGCTCATTACTCTGATCCATTCCATTTTTTTAATCAAGGGAATCATGGTTGAGTCTGAGTCAATTGGTTTTTTCTGCTTTCTTTGATGCTTAACCATGTTTCCTTGATTAGAGAAATGTATTGAATCATTAAGATCTGGGCACCCAACCCAAATTTATCACCTGCTTGTATTTAATTTATGCGCTTATACGATTAATGCATCAATGTATCGATGTATTTTACTGTAAACCCATTATTTGCGATGCTTTCAGGTTTTGATCTCTTTTCTATGGGTAGAGCTGCATCGAAACCATGACCATGAGGTGATTTTGCTATCTGTAGAATGCAGTAAACCCATCCTCGTGACGTTGGCATAGTTTTGAAGCATTACGTTGTTTTGGGATGACAGAGAAATGGTTGTAACTTTTTTTTTCTTTTTCTTTTTGAGTTTGTGAATCATGCTTGTAAGTTGTAATTGTTCCTTCGTGTAGATTTGTACTACTTCCTCCGATGCTGTTTCACTGTTTTTTCTTTTCGATTTTTTTTGTTTTTTATCTGTCTTTTTTATGTTTTTTCAAAAGTGTGTTTACTCCTGTTAGATAAAGTACTCTTAGTCTTTCCGGCTTGAATTATAAGCAAAATTAACTAAATTTACGCATCCTTATTAAGAAGGATAGTTGATTGTATTTAATTTTTTCAAATTTATAAAAGAATAGAGATATTTTAAGAAAGTTGATTGAGAATGAAACAAAAATTAAATAAGATAATAATTTTCTAGGGATGTTTTAGGAAAATGGCATTGAGAATGAAATAAAATTTAAGAAAAATTAATTTTGCTTATATTTTAAATTAAAAGAGATATGTTTTTTGTTACTTATATTTTAAGTGGGAGGGAGTTTTGGTTTTCCCTATTTGATAAGGTACTTCTTCCGTTTGTCCCTAAATATAAATCATTTCGGGAGATTTCACGTCTATTAAGAGAGTGAAATAATTTAGTTAATTGTATTGGAAATGTGAACTTTTTATATATATTTTCAAATTATCTCAATTAATGTTATTGGGAATTTAAAAAATGTTAAATAAATAGGGGTGTTTGTGTAAAAAGGTAATGTCTTATAAATAGAGACAAATATTTAGGGACGAATGGAGTATTATTGGTTTTCGTAAAAAGTGGAAAAAGTAATGATCAGAGAGAGAAAAATGATGTAGTGAAAAAAAAAACATAATTAATATATTAAAAATTTATTTAATACTACTTCCGTCTCTAATTATAAGACTTTTTTGGGAGATTTCACGTCCATTAAGAAAGCGGTGGAATAATTTAGTTAATTGTATTTGAAATGTGAACTTTTGATATGTATTTTCAAAATTACCCCTATTAATATTATTGGGAATCTAAAAAGTGTTAAATAAATAAGGGTGTGTGTGGAAAAAAATAATTAATACTCATTGAAAATTGATAAATGACCTTATAAATATGGACAAAATAAAAGTGTTAAGAGGATTTTATAATTAGAGACGAAGGGAGTAATTGCATTTTTTAAAAGTTGTATTATTTTAAGGGTCTTGTTAATTAGTGTCTTACATGTGGAAAAAAAAATCATAAATCCACATACCACTTTTTTGAAAACATAAAAAATTGTACTTTCCAGTAACTTTTATCAATAATTGCTTCTTTAGATTAACATTTTCCTTATTTTAAAGGCGACGTTTGATGTGGTGCCAGCCATTACGGCACCACACATGATACCAACCTTCTAAACAATAGATTTTGCATTAAAAAACAATCAACGGTTATTATTCTGTACCGGCAAACTTCTCATCCAGTTTTATACTTTTCACTGTACACGCTGAAAAGTGTGGGGCAGTGTATATATATATATATTATGAACGCTTTAGAAATACTACTTCCGTCACTATCTTTGACATTTTTATTTTTTCCTTCTTTATAAGACCTTATATCAATTTTCAATGATCATTAAATATTTTTTTTTCACAAACATCCCTATTTATTTAATACTTTTTAGATTCTCAATAATATTAATAGGAGTAATTTTGAAAATATATACCAAATATTCACATTTCCACTACCATTAACTAAATTAATCATTTTTCTTAATGAACGTGAAATCTCCTAATGGCGTCTTAGAAATAGTGACAGAGGGAGTATTTGTTAAATACTTGTAAATATATACCAAATATTCACATTTCCATTGCCATTAACTAAATTAATCATCTTTCTTAATGAACGTGAAATCTCCTTATGGCGCCTTAGAAATAGGGACAAAGGGAGTATTTGTTAAATACTTGTAATCATATTTATCAGTTTCATTACACAAAAAAAATACAGTATCTTTTAAAAATGTAATAATTGCTTTTATTTTTAAAAAATAATTTTTTTTTCTAACATGCACTTTTTTGTTTTTGTTAATTTTTCTCTACTATGATTCTAACAAATAATAATTGACATGGAAAATAACAACTTTTGCACTCCCAATTTACTAAAAACAATGAGATAAATGAAAATATAATTTTTTTCACATGGGACAAATAAATTGAAGTTACGGGATTACTATTAAATATTAAAGACCTAAGGCAAATGAAAATTTCCATTTGAAGGTTTTCTTTAATTATTATTATTACTTATGTAAAGCACGTGCAGTATAAACTAGAAAGTTGTTATATTATGTGCTTTAAAAAAATATTATATGAAATTATTAAATATAAAATTGATTATTCATGTCACAGATTTATTCCGATAAATGGTACTCCTATCTCATACCCTCGAGATAATAATTTCGAGAATAATTCTAAATTCACTTTTATAGAATTCAAAAAATAAAAAAAATTGCAAAAAAAATCGGGAGATGTTAATAGGTGTTATAACTTATAAGGATATTAAAGTAAATTTGCAATGAAAAATATTGTGTTTAACATATTGGAAAGTCCTAAATTTGATTTTTCATCATTTACTAAACCTTTATTATTCCTTAAATAATGTCATTAGGCTATCTTTAGAAGAAAAAAAAATGTGACCTGTTAATAATTTAGCTTATTCGGCAAGCTTCAATGCCTCACGGTTCCTTGTTGCTCGGTTCTTGAGAGGAACTCAGTGCTAAGAGACCCTATTGGAGATGCTCTTAGGATACTTGCTAACAAATCCAAAAAAATAAAATAAAATTGTACCTATTGTTCTATCCATCATTGGATTTCAAACAATTAATGGAAATTTTTTAAGGCAAATATTTTTTTCAACTTTTTCAGGAAAATGGGAGAAAGTGTTGCTACGAAGATTTAAATTTTAAAGCCAAGTAAAAACACTTTTATGTCATGTAGCTTTATAATAATAATAATAATAATAATAATAATAATAATAATACGTGGAATAAAATCGTGTAAAATTAATTACATCCTTCAGATATACATTAAAGATGTTGATTTGGTATGGGCTGATATAAAAGCCCAAATTCCAAAGGAGCCCAATTTTTCATCTAACCTGCAGTTTATTAATGTTACCTACTACTACGGGTAAAAATATGGCACCACTGATGGTGCCATCACCACATTAAAACTGCCCTATTTTAAACACGACACGAAGAGAGAGTTCTAGTTTTGTGCGGTTGACTTTAATTCCATAACATATTCATCAATTTCTACAAGACAATACTCCCTCAGGTCCTATTCCACACCAAATGAGATTCCTAGTTTTTCCACGTCAAGCTTTTAACATCATGTATGATAAGCTCTGAAGCATGGGTACTCCTGAACTGGTGACGTACCCGTACCGGGTACATTTTGAGTACCGGTACACGTACCGTACTTCTGGATACTTGTAACTGGTATGTTAAGATATATTTTAGGTGTAGATCGTATCAATAATGTAATTTTTGCCTTAGAATATATTTTAATGTTATAATCAATCTTTCAACCTTATATCTTGACTTATTTTGAACACGAACCTCTAATTTTACACTATTCCAATGTCAAAATCGTTTATTTTCACTTTGTTTATTTATATTTATGTATAAAATTAGAATTTATATTGCCGTACCCGTACCCTAGATTTTTAGAAAATGTCGTACCCGTACCTGGTACTGTACCCGTATCCGGTACCGTACCCGTATTGGTGCAACATAGATGATAAGTAAGATGAACAAAATTTTCGGTACAAACTAAATCTTATCAAGCAGTTTTTGAGCATTTTCTGTTACAACCTTCTTACCTATATACACTATGATACTGAAAATAATTGAAGCCACAACATCTAGTTCTTTTGTCGTTTTTCTTCTTGTTCTTAAAAGATGAAACCTATCTCATGAACACTTTCATGTTGAATTCTCCTTAAAAAAATTTCACTTCTTAATTTTCACTTCTTAGTATATTCACCACATTCATAAAAGACTTATATTGTGAAATGGAAGGAGTAGTACGGTATATTCTTATGATAGAAATTGAGGAATATTAAGTTAATGAATTATGACATGTGATTACATACTGGAGTGCATTCTTTTCAGGTACCATCAGGGAATGCAACCAATAGATCTATGAAGCTTTGATACAAGATAATTTAACAAAATACTTGTGATGATAATAGTATTAAAAAAAACATAATTCTTGCCCTGATCATATATATTTAATGAAAGTCATATTCCTATCTTCGTAAAGATTTATCTCATAAAGGGATGATAAAAGTGAAACTTCATAATTGAATGAGAAATTATGGGTTGTACGTGAGAGTAAGGGATTGGTTAGATTTGAGATTTATACATTTAGTTTTAAAAGATTATATTAAAAAATAGGTCTTTATTAAAAAAATTGAAAAATTATTTTAAAAGTATCAAAATAATAACATTAAAAATTTAAAATAAAGTCAGTAAGTATCTTGATCTTATCGAAAAATTATCAAAGAAGTATAAAAGAAGTATAAGAGAAGTATCTGAACATGTTTTTACGAAAACAATTAAAAAAACAATTGAGGTTACTTTTGGACATGTGTTGTAAAATATAGTATGCATATCAATACCAGACACAAGCGACACCGATGCTTTTGCATTTTTGAAGTAGCCGAGCTTCATATAGAAATAGATTGATTTTTCGGCCAAGCTTTGGCTAAAAAGTAATGGAAACAGATAGATGAGCAAATTTTTTTTCTCACTAAGTTTAGGGCTAAGAATAACAAGATTTTGATAATCTATTTTCTTCCTTCTTTCACGTGTTAGATTCCCTCTTTACAAACACCACAAGTGTAGTTTTTTTCATAATTTAACTTGCTCTTTTTTCCTATGTGCCTAAAACATCTTCGAGAATCAACGAAACAACGAAAAGGGAGAAAGAAATACATTCATTGTTATTAACACAAGCTTAATAAAATAATCCATAAACAAATTTTCTTCCAAAAATGTTTGGGAGAAAAAAATTCGTCCATTTTTGTCAATGTTTTCTGCCTTTTCGTTAATACTTCAAATTTTTGTAGCTCATTCATGATAAGTCCTATTTACAAAGCAATATTTTTTTAGAAATTAAAAAAAAAAGTAAGAATCAAAACAATACCTCAGCCATGAGCAAACTATATAATATAACCAAAAAATTCATTCTCTGTGAGATGACTGTGCTCTTTAAATCTGATATCAAGAGTTTGACTCCTGCTGTAGGTATGTAAAAGACTTTGTTGGTAAAGGCAAAATCCATTTCGATGTTCTTTACACCTCGGAAGGGAGTTGACTTCGGGTATCGGCTAAAAAATATCCTTGATGTACACAAAAAATCATTAAGCTGACGTGGGCTTAGTTTTAAAATGCTATGAGTTTTTCTTTAATATATTCCTTAACAAATATCCTTACGAGGCTTATTAAAAAAAGAAAAAAAATGGAAAATTGTATTTGAAATAGAGGTTAATTAGTTCTCTCTTAAGACATTCTTTTATACTCCCTTCGGTATTATTATTGGAAATTTAAAAAAGTGTTGAGTAAATAAGGGTGTTTGTGGAAAAGAATTAATTGATGCTATTGGAAATTGGAAATGAGGCTTATATTAAAAACAAAAAAAAAGTCTTTAAAAGGGACTTATATATAGGACCGAAGGGAGTATTGCCTTAACTAATGACCTCTTTTTCAACATTTTAATTTATTAGAAAGAGAAAAATGAAAACCTCCCAAGTAAGCAAGACAACAAATGGCACGAGGGTTTGTTTTTGGGTTCGTGGGCCGACCCATCATAAGGAGGTCCAGACTCTCTTGTCCACTACAATACTCACACTGTAAATATAGGGATTAGTTTTTTAACATCCCAATTAATAGTTGATCCCCCAAAATTTAACTTTTTCCTAAATACTCTTATATATATATTTCTTTTGTACGTTTCGTATTCTCAAGAGTTAGCGTATGGGTTTTAAAATTACACATACGCTGAAGGATCAACTTACAAAATTTAAAACAAATATTTTTTCCCAATATGTTGACCCTAAGTGTATATATAATTTTTAACATAAGATGGGGTTCAGCGTATCATACCAAAATTTCACAAATATGAGTTCACTTCCCTCCCCTTTGCTTCGTAGTGCATAACAGCAGATCTAGGATTCCAGGGTCTTAAAATTTAAAGGAAAAAAAAAACTACCATTCGCTTCTTCTTCTTCTTATAAAGTTAATACTCTTCCTCTTCTTGTTTCTCTAGTTAATGTTGTTCGATCCTTCCAATCAAGGGGTGCCTTGAGAGTCAAAGAAATAGAAGCTAGCAAATTAATAATACTCCTTCTTCCGTCCCTAAATATAGGGTGCCTTTTGAGATTTCGCGTCCATTAAGAAAGTAGAATAATTTAGTTAATTGTATTGGAAATGTGAACTTTTGATATGTATTTTTAAAATTACTCCTATTAATATTATTGAGAATGTAAAAAGTGTTAAATAAATAGGAGTTTTTGTGGAAACAAGTAATTAATACTTATTGGAAATTGATAAAGAGTTTTATAAATAAGAACAAAATAAAAATGTCCAAAAGGTCTTATATTCAGGGACAGAGGGACTAAGAATAAAGGAGGTGCCATGACAACGTAGTCTTGCATCTAATCCCCAAGGTAGTCAATGAATTGAACAACTCTGAGCTCGCTAACTCTGTAAACAAGAAGCTTGCCTTCATGGTGGTCCTTTGAGTCCAACCGATGCCATGACATAACATTGAGCAGAGTCAAGGAGAGAAGAAAAAGACAAGAACTATGGTGAATGGATGAGGTGAAAAAGAACCGGATTCAGTTTTTGTTAGAGTAAGTGAGTAACAGTGCTCAATTGAAAAACAGTAATCAAATTTTGGTATGATACGCTCAACCTCCAACATATGTTAAAAATTGCCCATACTTTTGGGGTCAACGTACTTAAAAAAATAAAAATATTTGTTTTAAATTTAGTAAGTTAATCCTTTAGCTTATGTGTAATTTTTGCATTTTCACTGAGGGTCAGTGTATTGGGAAAAAAATATTAATACTTCATGAAATCAGCAAATGTGTAATTTTAAAACTCGTATGTTGACCCGTGAGCGTACGAACATAAATAAATATATATATATATATATATATATATATACACGAAAGCATTTTAGAAAAAAATTAAATTATGGAGGATCAACTATTAATTGAGGAAGTCAAAAAACTAAATCCCTGAATATATGCAAGCAGTCACACTCACACACATTACAATGTACAATTTCGGTGCTGCACCACACTCAATGTTTTATTCTATGTTACTTTGATCCATTCTATTCTTTTAATAACGGGTGATCATGGTTGAGTCTGAGTCGTCATTGATTTTGTCAGTTTTCTTTGATACTCAACCATATTTTCTTGATTAGAGAGATGTATTAAATCATTTAGATTTGGGCACCCAACCCTAATTTATAATTTTTTTATGTGCATGTTATAATTTGTTATCACCTGCTTGTATTTAATTTATGCATTTATTTACCCTTATACGGTTAATGCATAAATGTATTTTACTACTACAGTAAACCCAATATATATTTGCTTTCAGGGTTTTGATCTTGTTTCTATGGTGGAGTTGCGCTGAAACCATAAGGTGATTTTGCTATCTGTGGAATGCAGTAAAGCCAACCTCGTGATGATGACATGGTGTTGAAGCATTACGTTGTTTTGAGATTGCAGAAAAATTATTGTAACTATTTTTTTTTTCCTTTTTGAGTTTGTGAATCATACTTGTAAGTTGTAATTGTTCTTGTTTGTGTGGTTGGGCTTTAATTCCATGACATATTCATCCATTTCTACAAGACAATAATTAAGAATAACCTATGTTATTTTGGGGATTGTCACGAAGCATACTCTGATTCATTGTTACAAATTTGTTTTTTTTTTTTAAACTATTCACTGACAACACAAACTAATCGACAATTTATGATTTCTTCAAATTCGAAATAAATATCTAAGGCTTACTTAAACATCAGTTACATACAAATTACAAATACTTTGAATCAAATCAATCCATAAACCTATTTGTGAATACCCTTAAAATATTTTTTGTTACTTCTACCTATATTTTATAAGAGAGAATAAAAAATGCATAAACATAAATAACAAGTCATATTTTTATAAAAGCAATCCTATTAATCTTTCGAGTCATCTATCAAGTTTTTATTGTACCGGAGCGATTGTATTGAATAATCATTATGTTTAACCAAAATATATATTACTACAATTTGAAATTAAATAGATTTTTTAAGTTTTTTAAATCATTAATTTATTTTAGATAAATACAAATTAAATTTGTTGAATTTGTAATTCATTTTGGATAAATACAAATTAGTTAGAATGCATGTTTATGTAAATTTGTATAAAATGAATTTGTAATTCAATATATAATAGTCACGTAGTTCCCCGAAAGATACCTGTGGAATCGGTTTGTTCCAAGAAAGATTTGTGGAATATCTTAAACCCCCAAAGATCATTTTGGAATCAGTTAGGTCGCTGAAAGATTTGTGGAATCTCTTAAACCTCCCAAAGATCAATTTGGCATTACCTTAGTCCCCTATGAGGGACCTAACGAAATCATACGTGGCACGTTAAATGCTTTGTTGGCATAAACGTTGCACCTTCTTAACGGTCCAACATGGCATTGGGGCCAACAAAACATTTAACGTACCACGTAGCATCCCGTTAGGTCCCTCCTGACGAAATTGGATGAGGGACTAACATGACGCCAAATTGATTTTTGGGGAGTTTAAGATATTCCACAAGTCTTTCAGGGACCTAACTGATTCCACGGGTATCTTTCAGAGACCTATGTGACTATTAACTCTTAAATATATACATTTATTATATATATATATATATATATATATATATATATATAAAAGTTTCACATCATCAATCTTTATTCATCCCAGTTTCTTTCAAAACAAATTTTGGTATTTTACTTTCATCTATTTTAATTTATTTTTACCAAAATTATTATGCTAACATTTTTTATTATATCTTTCTCTCATTATTCACTAGTTTTCATTACTCTTAGAATTTGAGATTTTACTTTATTTTTCTTCAAAAATTTTGAATGTTTTCATCAATTTGATTTTCATATTGATTTTTGTAATATTAAAGAGAAGACCGCAATGAACATTTTTAAGATCTTCAATTTTTATTTTTATTTTAAAAAAAGGGACCTTATTTTCTTCAATAGTTTTCATTATTCTTAGAATTTGAGATTTTAATTTGTTCTCCTAAAATTTTTAATGTTTTCATCAATCTACACTTTTTGCTATTCTGATTTTTATACTCCCTTCGTTCCATTTTATTGGCCTTTTAGGTCTGGACACACAGATTAATAAAGTGTTGATTATTGTAAGTTTTATTTGTACTTTGCCTAAAATGCCCCTATTTTATCCTTATTGAAAATTGTAGTAGTATTTAATTTTTATTAGTAAGTGTGTTCGTTAATCGATGTATAGTAGTTTAGAGATGAGAGAGATGATAAAAGTAGAATTAATGAGTAAGAGAAATGATTGAATGAAGGGTTAAAGTTGAAAAGAAAAATATATTTATGCATTGAAATTGTAAAGGGACAAAAGATATGGAACGGGAGAAAAAGCCTAAAATGTCAAACAAAATGAAACAAATGGAGTATTAGTTTTTGTGATATTATAGAGAAGACTACGATGAACAATTTTGAGATCTTCAATTTTTTTTAAAAAAAAAAAAGACGTTTCTTAGACGTGGGTCGTATTATTTTATATGTTGTTGTTGCTATTGCTATTGCTTTTGGTGTTGATATTGCTGTTATTGTTGTATCATTATTAGTTATGCTCATAATATCATTAAAACAAAAAAAATCAAAATATTTCATTTTGATTCATCATAATAAATATAAAGTTGATAATGATATTAAAAAAAAGTTAATTTATCCATCAGATAAATAAAAAATATATCAAATAAAAAGTGTTATTTTTTATTCATATGAGAAAATATGTGCAATATGTTGTGCCTCGAGGGTAGTATGAAAAATGCTATATGTTATGTGCAATATGTTATTGTTGGTAGAGACAAAACCCGCTTCGGTGATCTCTATGTCTTAGAGGGGATTAGTCTTCAGTTATCGGCTGGAGGAGACCATTGATGTGCACCAAAAAAAAAAAGGGAAAAAATGTACAAAATTTATTGTTGTTGTATCATTAATCATTCTCATAATACCATCAAACAAAAAAGATCAAAATGTTTAATTTTGATTCATCATAATAAAGTTGATAATCATATAAAAAAAGGTTAATTTATCCATCAAATAAATAAATAATATATCAAATAAAAGTGTTATTTTTTATTCATGTACAAAATTTATCAACAATATTATTTAGATTAATTTTTTTAAGTGCATGGTTTGATTTTTTTTTTTTGTCCGAATTCCTTGCGGAACCACCGGTATCCCCAAGAGTACCCTTAATACCAGGGAGCCCTTGAGACTAATCCGGAGCGAACTGCGTGGCTGACTCTCCCGGCGGGATGTTTTTAGTGCATGGTTTGATTTGAATCCATGCCTTTTGGTATAATTATTTTTTGATGTTGTTCAATAATAATATTTACTCATAATAAAAAATATATAATTTTTACTTTAAAATATTTAATATAAAAATAAAAAATATTAAGAATATGTGCATTACATGAGGTAAGAGTTAGTTGTAAATAAGAAAATGAAATTAATACAATTCCTATAAGCATTGTCCTAATTTAGAATTTGGAATAAAAATTATATATTTAGTATGTTTTATAATTTTCTTTTACATATTTTTAATGCGTATTATAAATGTTTTGTATCCTATATTTTTATCATTATATCAAATGCTATATAACATATTGGATATGTATTATATCCAATACACCTAATACTACGGGTATAGGATCGAGATCCAGTCTCAGACCGCGAGATCGCTCAGATCGAACTGGACCGGATCAAAAATATAATCCGATCTAGTCTCATGATCCGATCCAATCTCAAAATTTCCAGACCATTGCTTTATAGTTCGGTCCATGATCTCATTATTTTTGAGACCGTTAAGACCGAATCGAACGGGTTATTTAAAAATTAAAAACAAAAAACACTGCGTAAAAAAAATATGATTCATTTAACTTTAACTGGTAAAAATTTACAAATATGAGTATACATACGCTCTAATACACAAATTCTAGTACGTACAAAAATATTCTCACATAGTAGTTCTTGGATATGAATGTAAATAATTGTTATGAATTAAAATAGTTAAATGAATCATATTTTTTTCATTTCAGAAATAATTGTTTTTCTAAATATGATTCATAAAAATTTCATAAATATGATTCATAAAAAATAATGTGTAAATTTCATAAATATGATTCATAAAAAAAAATATCATTATTTATATGTGTCAAATAGACCAGACCAGAACGAACTAAATCATTTCGGTCTTTGTGCATAAAAATATTTGAAACGAATTAAATCGGATCATGTTAATTTAATTAATTCGATCCTTAATATCTATCAAAGACCGGTTTGAGCCGGATCATTAAACCCCTACCTAATATTATATTGGCGCTACAAAACACAACATATTAATATGCAAAAGGTGTAAAACTTTCTTCATGTTAAAATGCTACTATCTTATCTTGATCCCTCCAATGTTTTATATTAAGTATGAAATGCCAAAACTCCAAACATGTATGTCCCAACACCACACACTCCAGCTCACCTGAGTAGCATTTTAAAGATATTTACCCTTTGATATAATTTCATATTTTTATCAGAAATTTCACAATTAGTTTTAGAAAAATATTATATTCTCGGTTTTTAGCGTTGAGCCCCGTTGATTATATAAAAAAAAAAACTTAAAAAATTAATTTTGTATAAGAAAATGTTACGTTTAGTTATTGGATAACCAATTTTGTACGTATACTATCTACTCTATGATTGGATAATCAATTAATTTTGTTTATTATATATTTTATGATTGAATAATCAATTAAGGATGCACTAAATTATTGGTTTTACAATTGATTTATTTCATAGACAAAACATTAAATGTTTGTTTCCTTTTTTTTTTTTTTTTTTCAAATTTTACTAACGTTTTGGAACATAAAATGGAAGTAATAATTAATCCCTCTTCAATGATTTGGGTTTCATATGGTACAGTAGTTCATTGTTTTGAACTTTACGGATTGTTGTGACTATTTTTCATGGTTGCCGTCTTTATTATTTTTAAATTATAATTTTGTATTTTATTTATATTTTAGAAATAGTAAATTTAATCTTTTATTTTTTTTAATCATAGTTCAGTGATATCTTTCAATAATCGCTTCTTAAATTTTTAATAGAATATACTATAATATTTCATAGACTCACATACGTGGCACTCTTTGGTATGAGGTTCAAATACACGGTAAGTGGTGCATTTTTAAATTTTTTTCAAAGGTTAAATACATTTTTTTAATATGACAACGTATATTTTTCAATTAATTCTTCTTCTTTTTTAGGAAAATTATTCTTAATTACTATTCAATTGTTATAAATATCAAAAGATTTTAATTCTTTTTATAGACAAATTTTTTTTTTTTACATGGGAGGTCTGGGACTAGAACCATGACCTGGGGAGGGGGAAATCCTAAGTGTCCCTGCAGCCACCAACTGGGCTGTCTTACGCGGACATAGACAAAATTTTTTGATGGAGAGGAGGGTAAGAAAATTGTGCAGCTGCCAGAGTTTAAACCCGGGTGTTGGCATTTTGTGTTCCATAATTATGCAATCAAACTACTTTTTTCAATTAATTTTTATTTTTTCAAGTAAAACATTTGTTATTAATTAATGTTTTTTGTGAGTATCAAAGGTGAGGATAGTTGAAGACTTATCTTTATTGAGACGAATAAATTATCGAAGTAGGTATAACATCTCTCAAATTAAAAAAAAAGTAAGTCATTTTTCATATACACGATAAAAATTGACTACTTTTGCACATTTATTTAAAAAATTCTTTTTCATTCAATGTTAATATTAATGACAAAATAAATAGATTTTCAAAGTATTCAATCATTCAAATATAGATAAGATTGAACTAATCCAATGAATTTCCTAAATACATTTCATTTAAAAAAATGATTGAATAAGAAAGGATATTGTTCTTGGTAATTATATTAGAATCTATGATTTTAGAAATGATTTGAATGCAGTCAACCAAAACGAATGCCAACCACGTGTGGATTTGCATTACCAAACACAAAGTGCAAGACTACCATCTTTGCCAAATGCTTATAAATTGAGATCATTTTACTCTCCATTTCTTGTGCCATTCTTATTATATTATACTCTTCTTTGCAACCCATTTATTCTTCTATCTTGCCTAAGTTTCAATTTCCATTGAGCCATGTCCAACTCAATGATTAACTCTAACCCGAAGAGGACCAAAGGGCGTCGAAAGATCGAGATTAAAAAAATAATCAATGAGAGCAAATTACAGGTATCATTCTCAAAACGCCGCAATGGAGTTTTTAAAAAAGCCAGCGAGCTTTCCACTCTCTGCGGTGTGGAGGTTGCCCTTGTCGTGTTCTCTCCTAGTGAGAAGGCTTATTCTTTTGGCCACCCTAATGTCAATGCGGTGATAGATCGCTATCATATGAGATCACCATCACCCACCAACTCGTGGATCACAGAATTTAATGATGCTTATCAAAATGCTACGGTGCGTGGATTGAACGCTCAAATTACTAGGATCAATGAAGCGATTGAAGCTGAGAAAAAAAAGAGTGATGAGCTGGATAATGAACGTAAAGAGGCACAAAAGCAATTCTGGATGGCTTCTTCGATTGAGGATATGAGTCCCACACAACTTGATCAATACAAGTTGGCCCTAGATAATCTCATGAAGAATCTCGATGATAGTGCTCCTGCTGATAACCCACATCCTCGATTTTTTGCAGGTGGCTCCTCTTCAAATAATGAGAGTGCTCCTACTAATAACCCAAACCCTCACTTTTTTGAAGGTGACTTCTCTTCAAACAATGAGAGTGCTCATGCTGATAACCCACATCCTCATTTTTTTGCAGGTGGCTCCTCTTCTTCCAACAACCCACCACCACATCCTCACTTTTTTGGTAGTGGCTCTTCTTCTTCAAACCACCCACCGCTGCTACTTCAACAGCCACCATGTCCTCCTCCATCGCCTCAGTTGTTTCCAATTCATCCACCCCAGGCACCACAGGTGTTACAAAACTCGTCTATGATGTTTCACAATCATATGTTTGATGGGGATATAAAGGTGCATCACCCGACCTTCAACAATATGAGAGGGTTTGGACCTCGAGGTGGATTCTTCTGACGCACATTATATTAGATCCTTTTCTTACAGATGCCCTCGTATTTGTTTCCAATGTCGTTTTCCGTATAGATTAGTTTCATTATTTTGTTTGCATTTATGAGATGTAATGAATAGCATGGTTTGTAGTTCTATATTATTATCAAATAAAGGGCATATTTTTTATTTATGTTTTCCTATCTTATTGAAAAGTGTAATATGTTAAAGTCATATGAATCCTTTCATTTTAGTCGGACGATGTTGATAAAAAAATATTTGCATCCTTCAAATTACGAGCTACAAAAAAATGGTCAAAATTAAATTAGTGATGAACATTTAGACTAAAACCAATGAGAATCGATTGATCAAAATAACCGGTGAACATAACGATGATGAAGATTAAAATAATCAACTAAGAAAAAAGATAGGGTCGATGATTGGGATCCTTTTTAATTGACTAAAATTAAACAAATATTTTACACGGATCGAGTTTTAATTTTTGGTGTACCGGGTATAATCCAACTGATAACCGATGACTAAACTCATATGAGATGCATAAAGATCATTGAATTGAATTTTGCTTATATCAACAAACTATTTTTTATGAGACCAAAATTTATAGTTAAGTAGTCTTTCAACACTTTCATTCTTTAACAGTTTCAAGGTGTCACACGACGACAAGTAATTATTTTTTATAAGAGTTATACTTTCGCAATTAATGTAGATAATGGTTTCATGCATTTAATGGATGACTCCCTACTTTGAAAATTTGGTGGTTTGAATTTTCTTTATCTTTCTCTTCTAGTATATGCTAGTCTTAGGAAAGTGTCTTCCTGGCAACCGGTTATTGATCTTTCAATGAAGAAGCTCTCGACGTGATAAAGTAGGCAATTGTCGCTAGGAGTAAGGGTAACTTTCACTAACTTTGCTCTCTCTAGTTTGTCTATTTATTTCATGTCTTTCTTTAAAGCTCCAAATAAGGTGTTGCAATCTCTGATTTGAATTAAGAAGAATTTGTTGTATGATGGTTAGTTGTGGTGATAATAAGGAACGTTGCTTAGGTAAAATGGAATTTTATTTATAAACCTTTGCAAGAGGGTGGGCCGAGTATTAAAAATATTCCTTAGTTTAATTTGTTTCTTTTTGACAAGTGGAGGTGTTCTACAATAAAAATGTGTTGTGTTTGTTGACCTAATGGATCAGTAATGACAATATACATTCCTTTGCTTGTAAAGAGAGTTGGTACTATATCCCTAATTATTAGCAATCATCAGCTTTGGCTGTTATGAAAACTTTGTCTCCTCTTTGTGGAATGTGCACGTGCAAACATTGCTGTGTAGGTGGTTACATTCTAGAGTAATTATTTGCAGAGAGACAATCAGGAGAAGAACCCTTTGTAATGTCCTTTTATTACTAAGATTATATATATTCTTCTACCAAAAAAAAAAAGATTATATATATTCGAACTACAACTTCCTATAAGAGATTTTGACTTAAAAATGTTTAACTGCATAGTTAAGAAGCACATGTGTTAGCTTTGAGGAGATAAAATGCTTAGTTACAAGCAAAACATAAAACATACAGTTTTTGAGCATTTTCATCTGCTACGACCTTTTTACCCATATACACCATGATATTGAAAATAATTAAAGCCACAACATCTGGTTCTTTTGTCTTGTTTTTCTTCTTGTTTTTAAAAGGTGAAACCTATCTCACGAGCACTTTCGTATTGAATTCTCGTAAACAAAATATAACTTAAAAGACTTATCAAAGTAGTATGGTATACTCTTATGATACTAATTGGGGAATATTAAGGTTATGAATTATGACAGATGATTACTGGAGTGCGTTCTTTTCATATACCATCGCGGAAGGGAATCAATATATATATATATATATATATATATATATACACACACTGGCTCTTACCCCGTGAAATGCACGGGTTATTGATAATTTAATTTTTTATATTAAATATTTTAAAGTAAAGATTGTTTTAATTTTAAAGTAAAGATTATTATTACACAACAGTTAAAAAAAATTATACAAAAAGGCAGAGAATTAAATCAAAAACTATACTTAAAAAAATTAATTTAAATGAGTTTGTTGAGAAATATTGTACTTTCTTGTACAAATAAAAGGTAACACTTATTATATGATATCTTTCTTATTTATTTAATAGATAAATTAACATTTTTATATGATTATCAACTTTATTTTAAAGAATCAAAAGTAAATCATATTTAAATATTTTCATATTTTTTGTTTGGTGGTATTATAAGTAATTTAAGGATAAATTAGAATATTCCGTATTTCATAGGACATAAAGACGACATTGAACTTGTTATTCTTGATTGTATTGATTAATTAACACATTGCATTTTATAAGGAATATAATGACTGATATTTTTTTTTATATTTTTAATATTATATTTGTTTATGTATAGATGAGTATTAAATTAATGTATTTCTTATTTAGTTGATCGATGAATCATTATTACGTTTATTATGATATTATGATTAATTGGAATGAAATCAAAATTAAACTTTTTTTAATATTTTTTTGTTTGATGGTATTACGAGTATATTTAAGGATTAATCAAAATATTTCCTATTTCATGAGACATGATAATTTAGTATTTTTTTAATATAAATTATCATCTTTTTAATATGATTATCACATTTATTATTATTATTCATACATATTTAAATATTTTGATATTTTTCATCGTTTATCTTATCTCAAATTAATCATAAGATTTGATTCTAAAAAATCTTTATCCTAGCTGTTCTAATCATCTTGAATTATTTTTTTTTAATTTTTGAAATGTATGTACCTTTGTTTTTAATCTGTTATAGTTTTTTTGTAGAGATCATAACAACTAAAGTATTTATCCATTGCAAACTTTTTACAAAATGATAATATTATATTTAATCATATATCCATATTATTTGTAATGTTTGAAAAAATCTATACTTTATTAGTATTTAATTTGTTTTACTTTTAAAAAAATATTGGAATATTATCAATTTCGATATTGCAATTATTATATTTTTTATTATAATTATCATTTAAAATTTAAATATTTTTTTTTCTAGTTTAGCTTTAGAATTGACGTACTGTGCCAAATATTAAGGAAAGTTTGTGAGTTATGATGTATACTCCAAACCCATCAACCTATACAGATTTATGATCTCTCCATGGATTACGTGGAAATTTATAGATGAGACATGCAAATTATTTTTCTTATATGTTTTATAAGTATTGAATCTATCTCGTTTTTATAATTTGTGGATAGCATCATTTTATTCCCGAAAATCATAACCAAATAATCCATAAGTTTTTTTTATAGATTAATCCCTCCGTTTTTTAATATAACACTTTTTAGATTAATTATTATTTTTTCATAATTATTGTGATAAAAAAACAAATAAATTTATCTCGATAATACATTTAGATAAAGTGCTTACCGAGAAAGTAGAAATAAATTTAGATTGAATTTAGCTGTTTTTATCTTTGGATTTCGCCAAATCAGAAACCCAGGACCCCAATTCATACAAAAAAAAAAGCTTTTGTAAAGGAATCAGATGGAAGTGTGAGAAAGAACAAAGAACAGAAATAAACTAGAATCAAAATTATACTTACACAACCAAGAATTCGTAATCGGTCCCTGCTGGTCACGAGTGAGTGAATAGCTTCCCTGTTGGTGGTCGCGACCTAAATGAATGGTTGGCTGGGGTGAGTTTCACGACTTTTGACAGCTGTGAATGAATGGGTTTCGCCGTTGTTGTTGCTATCGTGAACGAGGGAGGAGGGAGTTCACTGTCGCCGCTGTCGTGAAAGAGCGAGTATGTAGGGATTGTTGCCATCGACGTCACTACCGTGAACCAATGAGGAGCGAGGGACGCCAAGGGTTCCGCCGTGAATCACTGGGTTTTGCCGCGCCGTTGATGCCTTTGCCGTGAATATCATCAAGGGTTTGTGGTGAAGAGAGACATGTCGAGAGTGAGAACTGAGAACGAAGTGTGTGGCTTTTCCTTTCTCTGGTTTGATCTATTTTTTCGTTAATTATGTCACAAGTCCCTAAAGTTTGGGGATACTTTTGTCAGATACCTTTATTTTTATTTTTTCAATGTCTGATTCCCCGAAGTTACTTCTGAGTTTGTCATATACCCCTACTATCAATTTTGCCCACATGTAACATCAGAATTTTGGTCAGAAGCAGGAGGTTGGTCATGTGGTGCCGCGTGATGTCAAATGGGCGAAGACAACCTCTCTCTTCAATCATTTTATTCCTTTTTTAATTTAACTAAAAATATAAAAATATTAAGTTTTTAAGTTTTTTCATTTAAAGAAAAAAAGGATCTTTGTCTACGGGCACCACGTGTCTAACCTCCTGCTCCTGACCAGGATTATGATGTTACATGTCAGAAAAATTGGTCAGAATTGGTAGTAGGGGTAAGGACAAACCCAGAAGTAACTTCGAGGAGTCAGACATTGAAAAAATAAGAATAAGGGCATCTGACAAAAATACCCTAAATTTCAGGGATTTGTGACATAATTAAGCCTTATTTTATTTATTATTATATTATTATTATTGAACTCTCTTTTCTTTTGTTTTTAATTGGTTGTAAGCATGAGCACATAGATTAGTTTTTATTTTTTATTATTATTCGTAAAAACTTAGGCAACGACCTGTCGTTGCAGTACCATTGGAAGGAGAAATTTTTAATTTCACTATGATCATTAGCAACAATAAAATAAAATTCGTTGCAAAATAGTTATTTGTCGCTGCGTTAAAAACTGTTTTGCAACGACTTTTTTTGTCGTTGCGAATGGTTGTTGCAATAAGCATGTTTTCTTGCAGTGATTGGAAAAAGAAATTTTTGACAAAATCAGTATATTTCAATGAAAATTTAACGTTGTTATGATGAAATAATGAAATTGACAAATATTAGGGATTAAATTGACTCTTAAAAATAAAGAATCAAATTAAAAACTAATAATAATAATAATAATAAAAAGAGTATTTAAGCCAAAATAAAAAAAGAAAATAGACGATGCAATGTTTCATGGTTTCATCACGGGTTAAACAACTCATTTAGTCTTTTACCTTCTTTTTCAAATTCAAATTGGCCCCTTACGTTTTTTTATTTCATTATGGTCCCTTATGTTTCTTTTCGCTGTCAATTTGGTCTCAGAATCACTGTTCATCCTATGTGAACCAATATGTTATGGACACGTGTCACTTTCTCTCTCCATCAATATATACGTGGACCAATAGGATATTGACACGTAGGATGAACAGTGATTTTGGGACCAAATTGACAGCGAAAAGAAACATAAGAGACCAATATAAAACCAAAAAAGGTAAAGGACCAATTTGAAATTGAAATATAAGGTAATAGACCAAATGAATAATTTAGCCTTTCATTACATGAGTCACTTAAAGAACAGTTCAAAGTAGTAAGAAGAGATTTAGTTCCCAAACCCCAACTTTTAGCCTCGACCCCCAATTTAATTGAGAAATGACAAAAATATCCGTTATTCTATTTTTTTCCACCAAACCCCAAACTCCCTCCTTCTTCTTCTTCCCCAAACCACCAACAGAACCCCTTCCTTCCATCGCCGCCACAGGCACCCCAAACACCATGAAACCCCAAACCCTTCATCTTCCACCTTCCCACCCCCAAACCCAAACCCCTCATCTTCTACCTTCATCCTTCTCCCAAATCTCAAACCTTAAACCAACACCACAATCACCATGTCTTTGTTGCAACTGTGTTCGTCATTGATGAAAGAGACAAAGGAAGCAAGCCACACGAGACATCAACCATTAAACTCGCGGCCATCAAACACCACACCTTCATAAATTCTGACAAATTTCCGAGAACCCCATGTCGGACTCAATTTCGACGAACCAGTGTCGGAATTTCAAAATTCCGACACGGGGTTCTCGAAAATTTGCATAACCTAGAAAAAAAACACAAAACAACTACGAAAACCCTAAACACATACCTGACAGAGAAAAACGTGAAGAGAGTGATGTTGATTGTAAAAGAGAGAGAAGAGAAACAACAAGTAAGCAAAGAGGAACAATAATAATAATATTGATACGAATCTTTATTCTATGTAGAGCATGACATAGAGTCACAGAGTAACGAAGGGAGGGAGGGAAGAGGAGAGAGCGGTGGAGGCGTGGGTGGTTATGGTGGAGAAGGGGGATGACGACATGGGAGGGAGGCCATGGCCGAGGTTGGTGGGGCGTGAGGGTGAAGGGGGTGTGGGGTTTGGGGAATGGTTTGATCAAGGAAGAACTGATTGGAAGTTATGTGGGGGGTATTTTGGGATTATTAATAAAATGAGGGTTTGGGGGCTAATAGACGGGGGTTGGGAACTAATTCTCTAGTAAGAATACCCTTGGGGGCTTACAAACAGCGCACAAGGAGACAATTGGTTAGAACCCTCCATGCAAAATTTGGATTTTTCATTTTCAGTTTTTCACATTCAAAGCCCATATTTTTCTTTCAATGACTCCATTGCGTTTTGCTTGTTGGCCAGTCCGCCAATATTTTGGTAGAAGTAATAATCTTCATTCCAACTTACAAAAAATAAAGTCATACAAACTAGTAATTCAAAACTCTCCACCTACCATGTAGAATTTGAGCTTGAACACTAGAAAAAGAATTCAAAATACATTATAGAAACTCATGTAAAATCCTAACAACCACAATTTTATTAGTCCAATTTCTAAATGTAGGACAAAATAACGCTATCCCAATAGCCAACTCCTTTTTCATCAGCGTGAAAACTTGGTCCGGTCTCATGGCTTGATGCGTGAACAGTCTCCTATTCCGCTCCATCCAGGTATGGTACACACAAGATGGCACTGATGCATATACAAATTTCCTCCTTGATTTCTCCTTGAAAACAAATTTCAGCCGTATGCACCAATTGTCGAATTTATAACACCAATTATCCAGGCAACAACAGCCTTAACTTCAACAAAGAAAAATAGTTTCAATCTTGAGCTTTCGGAGGCATAAATTTGAAGCAAACACCCTTTATAATTATATGATTGAGACAAAGCAAGTGAAAAATATGAATTAACAAACATAATTATTTACAATAAAAACATGATAATAAAAGCATATTGACAACCAATCAAGCACAACAGTGCTTGTCGAGACGCTAATATATATTAAAAAAAGACTATTAATGCGTGTAAACTCACATGAGCTACAATAACAATTAATCCCATGATAAAAGAAGTTTAAAAATAAGAGTGAAGAGACACTTTGGTCTCTCAAGTTTTTCGACAGGGACACTTTAGTCCCTCAAGAAATTTAATTCAATTTTAATCCCAAAAGTTTTCTAAAAGTACCAATTTAGTCCCTGTCCTATTTCCGTTAGCTACTTCGTTGAGGGACTAAATTGGTACTTTTGGAAAACATGAGGGACTAAATTGGTACTTTTAATTTGGAAAACATGGGGACTAAAAATGAATTAAATTTCTTGAGGGACTAAAGTGTCCCTATCAAAAAACTTGAGGGACCAAAGTGTCCCTTCACTCTAAAAATAAAGAAATTTTTTAGACGGAGTTTGAACAAAATGCTAGAAAAAAGTCGAAATAAAAATAAAAATATTATATAATAGTACATATAATCATATAAGTACTATATATAATTATAATAAGCTTTTCTAACCTATGCATTACGTTCATGGGATAAACAAATGTTAAAATGTAAATATTCATGAGAAAATGATATGTTTAGTGAATAAAAAAACGATTCCTTACATTTTCAACACATATTTATTATTATTGTTTGTTTATTCTATGCATGCACTTGATTCATATGTTAGAAAGACCCAATTATAACATCTTCGTTCTTTTCACTTTAAGTATTCTTTTAGGATATAACACTTGGATGAATTAAGAAATGCAATGGATATGTCTTTTTGAAATAAATTAATGTGATGTTTACATAATTTATCCTTTATCTCTCTTATAATCATATTTACTTTATTTTTCTACTTATTATCTTTCTTCTTAATTATGTGAGATTAAAATTGTCAAAATAGTAATTGATATTATATTGTATTGGTTTTCTAAAAAGACATTTAAATAAAAACAAATTTTTTATACTAAAAAGACACTTGAAGTGGAATGAAGAGAGTATATATCTTAAAAACACTATTACTTAATGTTCAAGATGAGCTTACTCAAAATAAAAAAAAAAGAGAGAGAGAAAGATATATATATATATATATATATATATATATATAGAGAACAGTGGCATTAACAAATTTACTTTTATTCTCTATATAATTAAAACAGCCAACAATGAAACATGAACCCTAGACTTCAATAATTAAGATGTATTAACCAAATGGGTTGCAACAAGATATTATAAAAAATTTATTAATAAACATTAATATACATATTAAAAGGGAATTAATTTTTATTTTGGGGCCCTAAAATTTATGGCCATAGGACGATCGACTCTATGACCCTACCCCTAATCGTTCCCGAGCACAATCATGAATTTTTCTATTAATTTGAAAGTCAATATATTTTTATATATATGTAGATGTTGATAAAATAATTGAAAATAATTAAAGGTGAAATGTGTATAAAGAGATTTCATTAAAAAATCAACCAATTACTTATATCACCGGACCAACCGGATCAACTCCTTTTTTTGAAGTCGAACCAACTCTTAATCAGGAAAGTTTATTCAAATAAGTTCCTTTTTTTTTTCAATTAAAAAAAAGTTGGTTTCTTGTAGGTTATAGGCGACATGAATTTATTTTTCATTTTTACCCTCTCAGCCTTTTAAAATCACTACATTTTGTCAATAGTTGTTGTCTTTTTGAATTTTCTTTTTGTCATAATATAAAATCGATGTTTTCCATGAGTCCACTCTGCAAAAGGTTCAAGTTCAAACGTGAACCATGAATTCTTTTCACTGGAAAAACAATGATGACCATAAAGATAAGGAAATTTCTATCATGCAACCTAATTTTGGGTTGTTGCTAAACAATCCTTTGTATGAACCAATGATGCATTGCTACCTCATGTATTGTTGTCATGTCATTTTTTAAAAAGTCAAAACTCATAAATGTCAACCCAAAAATATGTGAAATGGCAAAGTATTATTGGTTAAACAAAAGATTGTATGACAACAACCCAAAATTAGGTTGCATGGAAGTAATGCCCTAAAGATAAAAATACCGTGAAAACTTTTTTACCATAACTTGATTTGAGAAAGAAGAATATATTACATGACCTTGTTTAAAAAAATAATATTCTCTTTTTCATTATGTGAAATAAAAAAGGGTTGTTTGATTATAAGTAATTATAAAATGATGATAAAAATGTATTAAGAAACTAAAAGCATCTATACTAAGTGTCCCTCAAGAAATAAGGACGGTCCTTAAAAAATTCCGGACCAAAATTTTAGTATAGGGAGATAAAAAAGGGGTTAGTCTACAAACCCTGCTATTATCCCCCAAACCCATTTTAATAGGAAATGTCTATTATGCACTTCAGAATTCAAAAAAGAAAAAAAAAAGGAAAGAAACCCCAAACCCCACCACCTTTTTACCTTCTATCCTAAGAAAACCCCAAACTCCACCACCTTTCTACCTTCTACCTTTCCACCTTCTATACATTGTTCCACATAACAAACCTCTTTCTCCCTTATATTCTCTAAAGCAAAAAGTCATCGAAATTCAGAACCTTTACCCATCTTTATTTGAAAAGGAGTTCTAGTGGTCTTTCTCTGCTCCTTGTTGAAGGTAACTTTTGTTTAATGTGCGTTTTTTTTTACGTTACTAGAAAAATTCTGACACACTAGTGTCGAAATTTTGTCAAAATTTCGACTCGGGTATGTCGGAAAAATTTGTTAAAATTTTTTAAAAAAATCCGAGAACCATGTGTCGAAATTTTTAATTTCCGACATTAGTTCGTCGGGATTAATCAGAGAGCCATTTTTTTTACATTACTTTAAAAATTTCTGACACACCACGACACGTGTATGTCAGAAGAATTTGTTAATTTTTTTTTAAAAAAAAAATCCGACACCCCGTTTTGGAAAGTTGCAGTGACTGCATATCTTCAACACAGCAATGACGAATTCGAAAAACAACACAACAACAATAAAAATAAACCCTAAAACTGCAATAATGAAAAAGAACAAAACCCTAAAAGCAAAAAACAAAACCTAAACCAAACCCTCCTACATCAAATAAACAAAAACAAAAACAAAACAAAAAAGAAGAACAAAACAAAAACCCACATAGAAGAAAAACGGTAATTGAGGGAAGAAGAAAAAGAAGAACGTGCATGCCTTGAGGTGGCGGTGATGAAAATGGTAGTGAGAAGAGAGAGTTGAAAGTGAAGGAGGAAGAAGAATAAGGATAGGGTGTGGGGTTTATGAAAAAAGGAGGGAGTATAATGGGGGTTTAAAAGGAAGATATTATTGATATTATGAAAAAAGGTGAATTTGGGAGATAAATCTGAGGTTTGAGGACTAATTACCGATAAAAATTCGGGTCCCATCCTTAAAGGCTTAAGCCCATCCTTCCTGGCCCAATATTTCTGACCAGCGTCGTTTTTCTCTTCACTTTTTTCTTTTTGTTCTTCTCCGGTGAAGCAGCAGCATCATCGCACATTCATTCATTCGTTTCCCCCATACATACATACATACATACATACATACATAGTAGCTTCTTCAACTATTATCCCTCCCTCCTCGTTGCCCTAACCTTCTGTGTTGGTTCTCTTGTGAGTTAGTTTCTCGTATGTCTTCTTCCTCCCTCTTCTCTTCTTCACAATTGACCTGACCACAACTTCACACTCCATCGTGCCTCTCACTCTCTCTCTCTCTCTCTCTCTCTCTCTCTCTCTCTCTCACTTCCCCTTCACCTTCACGAATCACGCCATCAGCGTCGACGTGTTTGGTTCCTACTTACTTTCTTCAATTCAATCCTTGGTGAGTTTCTTCAATTTCAATCCTTTCCCCCTTTTTTAGATTTCAATTTCAATCCTTTGTTTGTTCGTTCGTTCTGGTTGTTCATCAGTTCATGTTGGAAAATATTTATGTGGATACTGTTAGTGCTGATTTTGCATCCAGAAATGCTAAAAGGAATTGTTTCTTATGATCACTGCTTTTTAAAATGAAGATGAAATGAAACTCCAGGATTCGCTCCCATGATAAACCCCACTTTTTGATAAACATTGTTTTGTATTAACTTGTTTATTTTGATTTTGATATGGTGTCATGCTCATGCAAATCTTGAAATTCCAAAATTATAAATTAACATTTTTTATTCCAACTTTGTTGTTAAATATTCATATAGATTGGGGGCCTCATTTTCTATTTCGCCCTAGGGCCCTTGAAAGGTTAGGACCGGGCCTGCTTTTGTTGAAGATTGCTGGATATGTATGATTTCAAAATTGACTTCTGCTTGTGTCACAGGTTTTGCAGTTATTGTATAGCTTTTGTAAAATCTGATATTTTTGCACTTATTGTGCCTTTGCTTTTGCGTGCTTAATTCTGTGTTTTTTCTTCTAATTATTGTTCTACAGGCATTGGTACAGTCTAGCAATTTTAGAATAATGCTTTCCGGAGTGAAATTCATTCCCCGTGACCAGGTCAGTGGTATTACGGCATACCCCTATCATTCTGTCATTGTTGTTATTTAAATTCCTATTCCTAAATCTGATTGTATTCGTTTTCTACTCGCGTAACCGTGTTTGTACTAGGTGCAACATGAGGACTTGGATACTATCTCAAAAGATCGTCGTAAGAAATCAGATAGTAGAAGGGAAAAGAATAAGAGGAAAGGGAAGAGCTCTAGGAACAGTTCTTCTGATGAGGAGCTTGATAGGATAAAGAAAGGTTCTAGAAAGAAGAAGTGGTATTCTTCCGATGACAATTCTTCGTTTTACACATCCGAAAGTGAAAGCGAGCAGGGCGATAAGAAGCGTAGGAGGAAAGGAAAAAAGAAAAGGCATGATGGTTCATCAGATGATTCTGGTGAAAGGTCAAGAAAAAGATCAAAATCGAGGAGTGGTAAAAAAGAATATACATCTGAGGAAGGCTCTTCATCTTCTGATAGTAGTGATAGTTTTTCGGATCAACATGGGAAGCACCAAAAGTCAAATAGGAAAGATAGGAGTAAAAAGAACAAGATAAAAGGTGAATCTACAAATGTTTCAGTAGATGCTATAGGTCAGAAGGAAATTGTTAGAAGAGAAATGGGATTGGAGTGGATGCTTAGGTCCGAAAGCAAGAGGACCGCAGTTTCAGAAACAGTGGAGACATTGCCAGAGGAAGTTCCAGTTGAGGAGGTATAACTTGGTGTGTTCATTTTTTTCCTTCAGCTCCTGGTTCTCCTGTTGGGTTCTATATTTATCTTCTCATTGTTTTCTGTTTTTTACTTTTTTGTTGCTTAACATGAACTCTTTCTTATTAAACCAAAATTTGTTTGTCATTTTTTGCTATTTTTCGTTTGAAAATAAAACAGATAAATGCTAAGGGGATGATTGAGTAAATATGAATAAAATGAAAGAGGAAGAAAGCAAAGAAAAACTTTTGTTCTTATATTGGCATCATCATTGACCATGACCTTTTTTTTATATGAGAAATAAAAGGAGGAAAAGAAAGTAAATGGAAAATTGTATCAGATAGTTGACTTTGGTAAGAACCTGCTTTTTGAAGATTTTATGATTTGAGCCTTTGGCTTTTTGATGCATGTCTAATAGTATTCATGTAGGGAAATTTTCTTATATTTACCTGTGATTTGTTGCTTCTCTGTATCCTATCTGTCTCATTTATTTCTTTATGTTTAAATGATGAATGAGTGAACAGTGAACAGTTTTTGGCTTTACCTTTTTACAGTCCAATAGGTGAAGTGTATGTCCATTTGTGGTTTTTACGTTTGCAGCTGGTCTGCATCTTTTAGTCTTATTAGTCATGGCCAATGTTAGGTGTTAAAATGGCTAAATATTTTGTTTTCATTTTCAGTCAAAGGTGAATCCTAAGGAATTGAATCCATATCTGAAGGATAATGGAAGTGGCTATCCAGAAGAAAGTGGTGATGCTAAGGTTGGTGCAGAGCAACTTTTATCCTCTTCCCTTGTTGGGGATGGGGGTGCAAGTTGGAGACTTAAAGCTTTAAAGCGTGCGCAAGAGCAAGCAGCTCGAGAAGGAAAAAAAATTCATGAGGTTCTATTCGTTGTTATTCATATTTACTTTATTTCTACTTCAAAAAAATAGATTATCTGTCAGTCTTGTAAACGTTTTGCTAATTGCTATTCATGACATTGATATGTACAGGTTGTGGAAGAAAGGTGGGGTTCTCTTGGTGAGTTGATTGCATCTGTTGCATCAAATGCAGCTGCCCCTTCTCGTGCTCATCTACATGCTATAAAAAATAGACAAAGAGGGTTAACGGAAGAAAATTTACCAGATTCCGACAAGCAGAGTCGAAGGAATTCTAAAAGGGTAACTTTGAGAACAGATACAGAACTATTGCATATTTCTTTCCTATTTTTTAAATGTATTCTATCTTCAAAATTATGGAGCCAATCTTACTTTTCTGGAATTCTTTTTTTTTTTTTGGTGAACTACTTTTCTGGAATTCTGAAGTATATTTCGTTTCACTTAACTAACCTGGGAAATGAAACACTAGCGGGACTACTTAAAGGATGTGTCTGTCCGGCACCGTGAGATGAAAGCCCCTAAAGTTCAAGATTCTTTGCATTGGGGGAAGCGAAAAAGCCAACATGCTGTTGCTGAGGATGCCGGGGTCATCTCTGCTGCAGCATCTAGCCTAAATAAGTTTGCTAATGATGGAAGCTTCATGGATGAATTTGTCAGCAAGAAGAGTAGTAATTCTGATGGTTCTGTTTTGGAAAGTGTTGATCCGGAAAATGTTTCATCACAAGCAAATGGACCTGGTGAAAGTGGTGCAGTGGTCAAGACTGAGATGAGCGCAAACCAGTAGGCAGCTAAGGCTATGCAACTTCGTTTGAAAGGAAAGCATGAAGAAGCTGAGAAACTAATGGTAAGGCCATAAACATTGAGAATATTTCCTCTTTTCTAGACTTTGTTTGCCACTTAACATAGTTGCAGTTTAAACTGATTGACCTTGTTTCGGTTTTCTTATCCTTTTTGTGCTCCCCTTAAGTATTGAATTTGGCATTATATTCAATTAGTTTATTCCGCCTTACCAGATTAGATAGAGTTAAAATAGCTATCACCAGCTGCTTTTTCAGATAACGGTTTCCATATTTGTGATATTGGTCTCTTCTTCCAAACTGGAGACAAACTGGGACAGAAGCCTTGGATAATCTAATATGAATTGTAATTGTCCCCATGGTTTCTGTGGTCCTTGCAGCATAAACAAGTTTACTTTCCATCAGCATTCGGCTATTCGCCAGTTGTTTGCAACGTCTCTCCTTGCCAGTCTTGCTTTATCACTTCCCCTGAAATTATTCATTTTGCATTTTGTTCTTGCTGGACTTCTGTTTCATCTAGGGATAGGGAGGGGGGATCTTTAAGAGGATGGGAGGAGACTAGGGAGATGAAAAGCTTATAGCTTTTTACTACTTCAAATTCTTTCCTTGCCTTTTTCTTTTATTTTACATTGCTCTCTATTGTTAACCAAAGCATATTCTTCTGGTTTTGTGATTATTTTGATTTTTTTTTTCTGGTTTTTCATTCTGTTTTTGGTTGGCAGGAAGCAGCAAAGGTTATGAACACGAAGCAGGGAAATCAAGATCATGCAATTAGATCAAGACCCGACGGAAGTTCTAGCAGGTATTTTGCTGTCTTGGAACCCTGTCTATTACGCTTTTTTTTTCCGTCTCCCTTAATGCTACTCGTGGTTTATTAATCATTTATGACGTGAAATAAGGTGATATTTCTTGAATATCAGCAAAACTTGGGGCAACTCTTATTCATTTGATTATTGTTGGTTTCTACAGCTTTATATGTATTCTTTGTATAATTTATTACATATGTTGATTTCTCTGATGACATATTGCTTTATTCAAGATATACTATGCAGAGGATATCTGCTGCTCAACAGAAGAAAGAAGAGGATGATGGCGATATGCATCTTGCTCGCAAGATCATGCAGAACAAACAGTTTAAGGTTTCTACTCGGGCCGATGATGAATATGACTTTGAAGATGGTCAAAGTAGAAAGAGTAGAAAAAAACAAGGAGGTGATGATAACAAGATTGTCCCAAAAAACACTCATGCGACTCGATTCTTGACCCAGCAAGAGCGCTGCCTCTTCTGTTTAGAGAATCCAAAATGGCCTATGCATCTTGTTGTGTCAATTGCAAATTTCACATATCTTATGTTGCCACAGTGGCAGCCTGTGGTGCCTGCTCATTGCTGCATTTTACCAATTCAGGTGAGCTTAATTTAGGCTACTGTCGGTCTTTCTTTCAGAGTTGATAGTTGAGAGAAGGACAGGCCTGTTGTGTATTGAACAGAGTCCCTGCAATGCATGATCAAGTGCTTTAGATATTGAACTTATACAAAAAAAAAAAGATATTATTTAACAAAGAATAAAACGCTTGGAAGATTTTCCTTTATGCCAATAAGTAATTCTAAATAAACCGTGTTGATTGAGGAAATTTTTGAAATAGAGATGCCTTTTTCTGGAAATTAGGATTGTAACTTTGTAACATGTAGTATTGTATCTAGTTGTATATATTTTATGTGAAATAGCAAATTGAAAGGTCTTTAGATTTTTGAGTCAGTTGGTTTGTATCATAAAGAAATTTATTATTTTTATTGACTTAACCATTTGCAATTTTGTGTTATCCTTTATCTACGACAACACGAATCAGCAACAAGAACCTTAGATGATAATGTGTGGACAGAAATTCGAAACTTCAAGAAATGCCTAATTATGTTGTTTGCAAAGCAAGAGAAGGAGGTAGTATTTCTTGAAACTGTGATGGGATTGGCCCAACAACGACGACATTGTATGGTTGAGTGCATTCCTTTACCCAAAGATATTGCCAAAGAGGCTCCTTTGTACTTCAAAAAGGTGAGGTGCCACATAGCATTTTCTTGTGTAATGTTGCAATGCTTACTTCTCTTATCATGCTCGACGCTTTTCATTTATTCATCCATGAAATGAAACTATCCATCTATTGGCTTGCATATATTTGTATCTCGACCTTGTATTCTAAAAGCCAGAATGAAAATAATCTTTAGCTATTTCATTTAATATTTAAGTTTTTTTTATTTGTGTGATGTGTATTTCGAATTATAAACACATTGTCTATTTTCAATTTGGGTCACCACAGGCAATTGATGAAGCTGAAGATGAGTGGAGCCAGCACAATGGCAAGAAACTCATTGATACAAGTCAAAAGGGACTGCGCAATTCAATTCCCAAGCACTTTTCGTATTTCCATGTTGAATTTGGTCTAAACAAGGGTTTTGTCCATGTTATTGATGACGAAAAGCAGTTTAAGAGCAACCTTGGCCTGAATGTTATAAGAGGCATGCTACATTTGGCCGAGGAAGACATGTATCGGCGGCGACAATACGATGCAGTGGAGGTACAAAAGCAAGCAGTTGCTAGCTTTTCTAAGGACTGGGAACCTTTTGACTGGACAAAACAACTTCGTGAAGCATCTTAACAATGCACAGTATAGGTTTGCCTTAGGCCACTTATGACATTTTATGAATTGTCTCAACAGCCTATGATATTGGTTAAACGCGTACACCAAGGAAATATGTAAACGATTTTGGAATCCACCGTAATGTATCGCCCCTCCCTCTTGTACACAAAAAGAGAAAGGTAATAGAATGATGTTATTGTTTATGATTTCATGTTTGCATTCGGCTAAGTGATTGCTATGCTTTTGTTCATTACAAGAATTGGTTGCTTTCTATCTGCCTATGGACTACGCTGATTCATCGTAAATATGGTGCTATTTGGAATATTGAAGTTGTAGCCGGAGTGTGTTCTTTATGAAAGGTAACCAATAGGCTGATTTTTTTGCTAAGCTTGGGACGAAGATTGATGAAGCAATCAATGCTCTTTTTTTTTTTTTTGCTAAGCTTTGGGACAAAGAGTAGCGAGCTTCATCACCTTCCTTCCTCTTTTGATTAGCTACTTATAAGCACCATGAATGCGGTTTTTATCATAATTTAGATTGTTTTTGTTTCTTTTTCACCGTGCCCACAAATCATCTGCTAGAATCCTTGAAGCAAGGAGCCTGGAGAATCTGCTACTCATTGTTATTAGCACAAGCTTAGCAAAATAATCAATCCACAAATTTTCTTCCAAAAGTGTGTGGGAGAAACAAACTCGTCCATCCCTGTCAATATTGTATTTCTCTTTTAATATTCCAAGTTATTGTAGCACACTTGAGAGATATCCAAAAATAAAATAAAATTAAGAATCAAAACAACTCAACCATGCGCAAACTATATAAAATACTCCCTCCGGTCCTATTTATAAGTCACATTCTAGAAGGATTCTTTGGTCCTATTTATAAGTCACTTTGTATTTTCTAGGAGGCATTTATTGCTATTTTCTCTTATTTGCCCTTTGCCCATTAATGTGAAGTAATACAATGTGAAATTTCCAATGCAAGTTAAGAGGGTAAGATTGTAATGTTGAAGTATTTTTTTAAAGTTTCAAGAAACCTAACTACCCTCCTAGGTCCATGTGATATGGTTAAGTATGCCCTATAAATAGGACCAAAGGGAATAGTAAGCAACAACTCCATGAGGGATACCCAAGAAATAAACACATATGAGATATACTCGCTTAGTCCCAAAAAGTTAGTAAATTTTTGAAAATTCAATAAAAATAAGGGAACATGCTTTTAATGCATTGTCTCCTAAATCAACCAATTACCAAAACAAGTATTTAATACATGTTTCCTTAATGAACCAATCATAGAATATACAATGCAATTTCAATCTTTTTATTCACTATTTTAACTTTAATTTGGGAGAAATTTTTTGTATATATATTAATTGGTTTAATAGTAGTAAAGAGCTTTTGGGCTTAAGCTAAAAAAATAAAAATAAATAAAAACTCTGTCAAGGAAGTACCAACTATTTTTTAGACCTAAAATAGGAGAGGGGATTTTGACACCCCACATTCAAACATATACACCTCATTTTGTATTTTTTTTCCAAAATTACCCTTGGATCATGACTGCGTTGATGACTTGCTGAAAAATTTCGACCATCAACAAGATCAAGACATGAGTTTTTTTTTTAAAAAAAAAAACTTTAAATCACAATCCTTTACAACCCATAAATTAAAATCATCTAAAATGTAAGATAAATGATTTAAAGATTCATTCATTTCATACAAAAGTCATGTGTTGTGTTATGTTGTGACAGAAGCTAAAAAAAAAACGGGTCGTGACTCTATTGATGATCGAAATTTTTCAACATATCATTAAAACAGTCACGACTCTGATATATTTTTTTTTTTTTTAAAAAAAAAGAACTTTCAAATAACAATAATTTACCACCCATGAACTAAAAATCATCTAGAATATAAAATAATGAATTTAAAAATTCAATTATTTCATACAAAAGTCATGTGTGGTGATGTGTTGTGGCAAAAGTTTTTTTTTTTTAAAAAAAAAACTCGGGTCGTGACCTTATTAATGACCGAAATTTTTCAACAGGTCATCAACACAGTCATGACCCTGATATAAAATTTAAAAAAAAAAACTTTCAAATCATAATCCTTTATAACTTATGAACTAAAAATCATATAGAATGCAAGATAAAGGATTTAAAGATTTATTCATTTCATACAAAAGTCATGTGTGGTGATGTGTTGTGACAAAAGTTTAAAAAACAAAAAAACCTTGGGTTGTGACCCTGTTGATGACCGAAATTCAACAGATCATAAACATAGTCACGACCCAAGGGTAATTTTGGAAAAAAATATAAAGTGGAGTGTTAAAATTCCCTCTCTATCAAAACTAAAATACGGGTTCATCCGAAAACAAAGGGCTAGGGTTTGTTTTTGGGTTTGTGGGCTGGCCCAGTAGAAGGAAGTCCAGACAAACTACAACACTCGCACCATTATAAATACATGTATGCGGTCACACTGATAGCAACAGACAATCTTAGCGCAGTCAGCCATACACTCTCGTTTCATGCTCTGCAACTTTGATTCATTCCATTTTTTTAATCAAGGAAATCATGGTCGAGTCTTTGATTTTTGTCTGCTTTCTTTGATAATCGTCCATGTTTCCTTGATTATAGAGATGTATTGAATCATTATCACCTTTTCCCTCGCATGTATTTAGATCCGTGCAACAAACCCTAAGTTCTAATCTAATTTATAAGTAAATCGTGATATTTGCTTTTAGGGTTTTGATCCTGTTTCGTTTGGTGGGGCTGCGCTGATACCGAATTTGCTGTGTCTTTTTTAATCTAGTTTTGCACATAATTAGGGTTTATTTTAATTGAGTTTGTGTGAGATAGTTGTAATTGTTTACTGAAATTGATTCATTTGTGAAATAATTAATTATATGGATTTGTTGATTAACTGTTTAATTTTGTTTGCTTGCTTGATTTATGTGGGTAGCTTTTAATCAAGTCTTGAACATATGTATAAGACGTGAAAATTTCTTTCTCTTTGAATGTTTTATAACTATGAAATAACAACACACTCAAAATACGTCTATATCAATTTAAAAGTGCAGATACCACTTACGTGCTTGTTAGCAAGCAATCAATCATCAGCTTTGGCTCTTCTGAAAAATTTGTCCCCTCCTCTAAAGGATTTGCAGTGCAGGTGGTTCTAGGGTAATTTAGACTTTAGAGAGAGAGAAATAGGATGAGCATGCATTCCTTTGCATTGTTCTTAGGGGTGTTCAGATCCAAACCGATCCAAAATAAAACCGCAACAATCCAAAAAAATCGAAAACCGCAAAAAAACCGAGTTTGTTTGGATGCTTTTGGATTGATTATGGAAAACCCGATTGGTTTTTGGTTTTGGTTCTAAAAACTGATTCAGACCGAATTGGACCACTAATTATAAATATATACACAAAAATACACTAGTTAAGGCTTAATACTTTCACGCACACGGCACATATGTACAATGTTATATCAATTTGTGCTAATTAGAAATGCCAACAACAAAGATAGTTGCTTTCATGCATATATGTTTATGACTTGTTGCCAAAAAAATATATGTTTATGACAAAATAATTAATTTTATAAAAATTATATAAAGTTTTAATTAAATTAAAACTGTATTGAACCACACTGAAACCACATGTTTTATTTTGAATTGGAATGAATTGGATTCGATTGTGTGATTGGACCGAACCGCACATATATTTTATTATCGAATCGGATGCCTTTTTACCTCAACCAAACTGAACCAGATCGCGAACACCCCTGTTTGTCCTAATTGTAAAAGCCACAATGTGCAATCAAAAGTTTAATTGAGAGGTAAGAAACACAAGTACTAACTTGGAGATAAGGTGTTTAGTTACAACCAAGACATTTACAAAATATAAAAAATTAAATTCAAAATTGATTTCTTTACATCAATATTGTCTTTTAATATTCCAAATTATTGTAGTACACTTGAGAGATATCAAAAAAATAAAATTAAGAATCAAAACAACATTCAACCATACGCAAACTACATAAAATAACCAACAATTCCATGAGGGATACCAAATAAATCATCACGTAATGTAATATAATATAATATATATATATATATATATATATATATATATATATATATTTTAATAGTAGTAAAGAGTTTTTGGGTTAAAGCTAAAAAAAATTTAGAAAAAATAAATAGGATCCAAAGCTAAGCAGATATGTTTTTTTTAAATCAATGGTATCCTCCAGATGATAGTCGAAGATTAATTCTCTCTGAGGCGTAGAGACTAGAGATCACCTAAGTTGGCTTTGCCTATACTAACAAAGTCTTTTCCATGCTCACGGTAGAGATCGAACCCCTAACATCATGGTTTAGGAACACAATTATCTGTCAACTGTGCTAGGCCTTGTTGCTGCACTGACCAAATATGTTATTTGAACATCTAAGAGTTGGCATCTAGGCTAATACCTTGCATTTTGAGTAAAAAAACATAAGACAAATGCTAACAAGTGCCCTAAGGGTATTTGTTAAATACCTTAATGGAGTAAAAATGTATTGGAAAATACATTTTTTAGGTTTTCGTGAAGAGAGTAAATATGGATTTATGATTATTTTTTCACTCTTAGTAATCTTAACAAGTGACCCCAAAAAATAAGGCTTTGTTTGGTTGGACGAAAAAAATGGGAAGAGGAAAACAGGGAAGAGAGAAACATAGAAGAGATTATGGTGAGAAAATGAGGAGATTTTGTAGTTGTTTGGTATGAGAGAAAATGTGAAGAAACGGGGAAAAGAGAAAAGTTGAGTTTTCTTTCATTTCATTTGGTTGGAGAGAAAAAAGAAAAGAGAAAAAACAACAAATTTGTCAAAAGACAACTAAACCCTTATTTTACAAAATATAAATAAATATTTTTTTTCACATGTATGTATATTTAACATAGCTAAAGATTTTTTTTACTTCAATTTTTTATTACATGATAAAAATTTCAGTCCAAAACATAAAAAAAAAACAATTTTTTATCGAAAAAAGCTTTATTTTTTTCCAATTAATTTTAAAAAAAAAACAATAAGTAAAGTGAATAAATGAAGGACTGGTTGGTAATTTTACATATCAAAACTCATTTCCCTCTCATTCTCTCGCTTATGGGAGAGAAAATTTTTTCTAGTGAGACCCACCTCATTTTCTCTCCCCTCTCAAATTCTCTCATATGCTCCCTCCGTCTCATAAGTTAAGTCCTTTTAAAGATTTCACATGGATTAAGAAATGATTAAATGATGTAAGAATTTGACATGTTTAGACTAAAATACCCTCATTTAATAATAGGAGAGAGCAATAATAAATGTATAAAAATTATATTGAAGAGAGATAGAGAGACGAGTGGTGAAAAAAATGATATAATAAATAGAGATATGCTTGGAAAAGAAGTATAAATGAGTATTGAATTTCTAAAAAAACATAACTTATGAGACAAAATGAAAAACCAAAAAGACTTAACTTATGAGATGGAGGGAATACCAAACAAGGAGTAAGTGTCCCACTTCGTTTTCCTTTGTGAAATCCTTGTTTTTTTTACTTAAAATAAAAAGTGTTAACTTAGATGTCATACAGGTTCAAAAAATAAATAGATATCCGAAAACAAAGAGAATAGCTTTTTGGCCAAAGCAATAAACGACTTTTGGGCCCTCATTTTCAATTTTTATGGATCAAAGCACCCTTTTGCATGTTATTATTTTCGGTTTTACAAAGAAGGAAGAACATTTTCATCTCTGCAGTCAAAATTTACCCATCTCTATAGAGTCGGAAATTTTTCTTCCATTTTTAGTGAGAGGAAACAATGGTTCTCCGATACTTATTTTCATATGTATTACAACTTAGACATGGAAGCATTTTCAATCAGGTACTGCCCAACAATTGTTTGATCCAAATCTAAAGTTGTGTGACGACCACAAAGGCAATGTGAAGAATCGGGTTTTGAAAGTGGTTCACATAGGACTTCTATGCACCCAAGAGATCCCTTCACTGGGACCACTATGTCTAAGGCACTACAAATGCTAACAAAAGATTCAAATCTTGATTGTTTCGTCTCACCAAAAACGGAAGAAAAATTTTCGATTCTACAAAGTTGGAAATATTTCAGACTCTATAGAGTTAGAAAAATTTCCGACTCTACAGAGACAGAAATGCTCTTCCGTCTTTATAAAACCGGAAATAATAACACGTAAAAGGGTGTTTTGGTCCATAAAAATTGAAAATGGGGGGCAAAAAATCGTTCATGGAGTAAAAAAACAATTCTCAAAACAAATGGTAGTAGGGTTTTTTTTTGGACTTGTGGGCTGACCCAGTAGAAGGAAGTCCACAAACTACAATACTGGCACCCAATATAAATACAGTAAGCTGCCTCACCCATAACAACATACAATATCAGCGCAGCCAGCCCCACAGTCTTGGTTCATCCTCTGAAACTCTGATTCATTCCATTTTTTTAATCAAGGAAATCATGGTCGAGTCTTTAGTTTTTGTCTGCTTTATTTTCTTTGATAATCATCCATGTTTCCTTGATTATAGAGATGTACTGAATCCTAATCACCTTCTCCCTTCCATCTATCGTGATATTTGCTTTTAGGGTTTTGATCTTGTTTCGTTTGGTGGAGCTGCGCTGATACCGAATTTGCTGTGTGTGCCTTTTTTAATCTAGTTTTGCACAGAATTAGGGTTTATTTTAGTTGAGTTTGTGAGAGATAGTTGTAATTGTTTAATGAAATTATTAGATCCGTTTGTGAAATTAATTACATGGATTTGATGAGTAACTGTTTAATTTTGTTTCTTTGTTAGTGTGTAGTTGCTTGCTTGATTTATGTGGGTGGCGTTTGATCAAGTTTTGAACATGGTGTGAAACTTTCTTTCCTGTTTGAATGTTTTATAACAATGAAACACCAACACAACAAGAAGCATATGACTGTGCCCAATACAACACACTCAAAATACATCTTTATCAATTTAGATACCACTTATGTGCTTGTTAGCAATCAATCATCAATCCTCAGCTTTGGCTCTTTTGGAAAATTTGTTCCCTGCAGTGCAGGTGGTTCCAGGGTAATTTAGACTTTAGAGGGAGAGAATTAGGAGGAGCATTCCTTTGCACAGTCCTAATTGTAAAAGCCATGCAATCAAAAGTTTAATCGAGAGGTAAGAAACACAGGTGCTAACTTGGACATTAGGTGTTTTAGTTACAACCAAGACATTTACATACTATAAAAAATTAAATTCAAAATTGATTTCTTTACATCAAAACTTGAATGTATGTTGGGTATTCAACTGGTTTGATAGTATGTTTTCACCCTCAGATGTTAGGATCAATTTGCAACCTTTGTGATCCATACCACAAGGAATTCCTAGTTTACCCAAATCAACATTGCCCTTAAGATCACGTAAGATGAACAAAATTATGGGCACGGTCCGAATCTTATCATATAGCCTTTGAGCATTTCTAGTTAGAGGCTTCTTACTATTTACATTATGATACTGAAAATAATTAAAGCCACAACACCCAGTTCTCTTGTCTTGTTTTTCTTCTTGTTCTTGAAAGGTGCAACCTATCACCTTTATGCTTACCATCGCAATCGTACCGAACAAGTTGTCCCTCCAACAACTCCTTATGACTCTCTGCATTAGAGAATCCATATGATTATCTTCTTTTCTGCAAACTCCGATCATATCGATATCATGATCTGTCAATGCCTCCATGATTTTTTCCAAGGCGTGAGACCTCATGACCCTTTACGTTTGGACTGCAGCTACATTTAACTAGCTCACATGAAAACTCATCTCCTACTAACTTTTTCATCCTCTCCCATTGATCTAGTAACATTCTATATTCTTCTTCTTGGTTCCTAAGGCTGTCCATGTAGCTTGGGTTGGAGAAATGCTTTATTTATTACTTAAGTTGTTTTCTCTGATGACATATTGCTTTATTCAAGATATACTATGCAGAGGATATCTGCTGCTCATCAGAAGAAAGGAGAGGATGATGGCGATATGCATCTTGCTCGCAAGATCATACAGAACAAACAGTTTAAGGTTTCTACTCGGGCCGATGATGAATATGACTTTGAAGATGGTCAAAGTAGAAAGAGTAGGAAAAAAAAACAAGGAGGTGATGATAACAAGATTGTCCAAAAAAACACTCATGCGACTCGATTCTTGACCCAGCAACAGTGTTGCCTCTTCTGTTTAGAGAATCCAAAACGGCCTATGCATCTTGTTGTGTCAATTGCAAATTTCTCATATCTTATGTTGCCGCAGTGGCAGTCTGTGGTGCCAGGTCATTGCTGCATTTTGCCCATTCAGGTGAGCTTAATTTAGGCTACTGTTGGGCTTTCTTTTGAAGTTGATAGTTGACAGAAGGACAGGCTTGTTGTGTATTGAACTGAGTCCCTGCAATGCATGATCAAGTGCTTTAGATATTGAACTTTTCTTATACAAAAAAAAAGATGTTATATAACAAAGAATTCAACACTTGGAAGATTTTCCTTTATGCCAATAACTAATTCTAAATAAACTCTGTTGATTGAGGAAATTATTGAAATATAGATGCCTTTTTCTGGAAATTAGGATTATAACTTTGTAACATGTAGTATTATATCAAGTTGTATATATTTTATGTGAAATAGCAAATTGAAAGAAGGTCAAAATATTTTTGAGTCAGTTGGTTTGTATCATAAAGAAATTTATTATTTTTATTGACTTAAAACATTTGCAATTTTGTGTTATCCTTTTTTTACATCAGCACGAATCAGCAACAAGAACCTTAGATGATAATGTGTGGACAAAAATTCGAAACTTCAAGAAATGCCTAATTATGTTGTTTGCAAAGCAAGAGAAGGAGGTAGTATTTCTTGAAACTGTGATGGGATTGGCCCAACGACGACGACATTGTATGATCGAGTGCATTCCTTTACCCAAAGATATTGCCAAAGAGGCTCCTTTGTACTTCAAAAAGGTGAGGTGCCACATAGCATTTTCTTGTGTAATGTTGCAATGCTTACTTCTCTTATCATGCTCCATGCTTTTCATTTATTCATCTGTAAAATGAAACTATCCATCTATTAGCTTGCATATATTTGTATCTCGACCTTGTATTCTAAAAGCCAGAATGAAAATAATCTTTAGCTATTTCATTTAATATTTAAGTTTTTTTATTTGTGTGATGTGTATTTCGAATTATAAACACATTGTCTGTTTTCAAATTGGGTCACCACAGGCGATTGATGAAGCTGAAGATGAGTGGAGCCAGCACAATGCCAAGAAACTCATTGATACAAGTCAAAAGGGACTGCGCAATTCAATTCCCAAGCACTTTCCATATTTCCATGGTGAATTTGGTCTAAACAAGGGTTTTGCCCATGTTATTGATGACGAAAAGCAGTTTAAGAGCAACCTTGGCCTGAATGTCATAAGAGGCATGCTACATTTGGCAGAGGAAAACATGTATCGGCGCCGACAACATGAGGCAGTGGAGGTACAAAAGCAAGCAGTTGCTAGCTTTTCTAAGGACCGGGAACCTTTTGAGTGGACAAAACAACTTCGTGAAGCATCTTAACAATGCATTGTACAGGTTTGCTTTAGGCCACTTATGACATTTTATGAATTGACTCAACAACCTATGATATTGGTTAACCTGTACACCAAGAAAATATGTAATCGATTTTGGAATCCACCTTAATGTATCATCCCTCCCTCTTATACACAAAAAGAAAAGGGTAATATAATGATGTTGTTTATGATTTCATGCTTGCATTCAGCTAACTATTCATACCTGCTTAATGCTATGTTTTTGTTCATTACAAGAATTGGTTGCTTTCTATCTACCTATGGACTCCGCTGATTCATCATAAATATGGTGCTATTTAGAATATTGAAGTTGTGGAGAGACTGGAGTGTGTTCTTTATGAAGGATGCTGTTTTTTTTTGCTAAGCCTTGGGGCAAAGAGTGACTAGAACTTAATCACTTTCCTTCCTCTTTCGATTAGCTACTAACTAGTAACAAGCACCATGAATGCGGTTTTTATCATAATTTAGCTTCTTTTTTGTCTCTTTTTCACCTTGCCCAAATCATATGCTAGAATCAGTGAAGCAAGGAGCCTGGAGAAAGTAATCAAACTCATGGTTATTAGCACAAGCTTAGCAAAATAATCAATACACAAATTTTCTTCCGAAAGTGTGTGGGAGAAACAGACTCGTCTATCCCTATCAATATTGTCTTTTAATATTCCAAATTATTGTAGCACTCTTTAGAGATATCCAAAAACAAAAAAAATAAAAATAAAAAATAAAAAAATTAAGAATCAAAACAACACTCAACCTGTCAACCATGCACAAACCAATGTTACTTGGTTCGCAGTACAAGTACGGGGTATGCTACTTTTCTAGGTACGTGAAACAGTGGGATATATTTCTTCAGATCGTTTTTTTTTAATGAAATTCGTTTAATAGTGGATCGAAATTCATTTATATTGAATCGTTATATATTTACATCCAAAACTATACTATTAAGTAAAATTAAATTATGTTTATGGAGATAAAGAAACAAGGGGAATATTATTGTGAAATTATGATAGTAATTATTAGGATAGTGATTTTCTATTTTGGAAAAGATGAAAAAGGATTGTGCTAATCATCAAAGAAATTAAAAACGATTTTGATATTGTGCCTTATTTTTTGAAAGAGATTTTGTTCCTCATTAAAATAAAGGAAAGAAATTATTTCGGGGGGGGGGGGGGGGATGATTACAAGAGCAAAGTCACAAAACGTAGCCGCCTCATTAGTCCTCACAAAATACAAAACGCAGTTTGACAGGTCTCCCTCCCTCTCCCACACAGTCTCTCACTCTTGCTATCCTCGAAAACCATGATTACAAGAGCAAAGTCACAAAACGTAGCCGCCTCATTAGTCCTCACAAAATACAAAACGCAGTTTGACAGGTCTCTCTCCCTCCCCCTAAGTCTCTCACTCTTGCTATCCTCGAAAACCATGATTTACACCTTTCTCTCTTTGGCATTGTCTCGCACATTCCCAAGAATATCAAGACTCAAGTATCAACAATGACAACCCTCTTTCATGACTCTCTGTAACTCACTCCTTCTATTAGCTATATAATTAGGAATGCTGATTATGACGTTTTGGGTCGCAAACGACCCACGATTTGGATCCCACGTTCCAAACCGTGAGTCGCAGGGGGTATGAACGAACCAGGTAATCCTGGCACAAACTAAATAAAATAACCAACAATTCCATGAGGGATACCAAAAAAAAATCAGCAAATATATAAATTTTAATAGTACTAAAGAGTTTTTGGGTTTAAACTCAAAAAATTAGATATACCTATCCCTATAGTAGTAAAGAGTTTTGAACTCGTATCTATTCAATGGGGAAGCTCCACGTTACCCACATCCCTTATCTCCGACTGCCTCTTCAATGAGTAATAACTCATTTCCGTTCCACAATGAGTCCAACTCGGTTGGCCAGATTCCCTCCTCATCTTCCTTTTTGAATTTTGGGTATGCCATTATCTTCCAAAATGGGCTTTTCGTCTCACACTTGACGGAAAGGTATATTATTTTTGCTTCCAACAAACTTGAGATGGAAAAGCCTTCCGACACCTCGAAAAAAGAAAGAATTAAAACGCCGAGGTCCTTATGGTCATTGAAAATATAAAATGGAGGTCAGAAATTCGAACATGGAAGACAAAAATCAAAACTCAAAATAAATAGGGTTCAAAATTGAAAATACGGTTTAGAAAATAGATAGATATCTAAAAACAAAGGACAGTAGGGTTTATTTTGGGCTTGTGGGTTGGCCCAGTAGAAAGAAGTCCAGACAAACTACAACACTCGCACCCATTATAAATACATGTATGCGGTCACATTGATAGCAACAAACAATCTTAGCGCAGTCAGCCCTACACTCTCGTTTCATGCTCTGCAACTTTGATTCATTCCATTTTTTTAATCAAGGAAATCATGGTCGAGTCTTTGATTTTTGTCTGCTTTCTTTGATAATCGTCCATGTTTCCTTGATTATAGAGATGTATTGAATCATTATCACCTTCTCCCTTCCATCTATTTAGATTCGTTCAGCAAACCCTAAGTTCTAATCTAATTTATAAGTAAATTGTGATATTTGCTTTTAGGGTTTTGATCTTGTTTTGTTTGGTGGAGCTGCGCTGATACCGATTTTGTTGTGTGTGTCTTTTTTAATCTAGTTTTGCACACAATTAGGGTTTATTTTAGTTGAGTTTGTGTGAGATTGTTGTAATTGTTTACTGAAATTGATTCGTTTGTGAAATTAATTATATGAATTTGTTGATTAACTCTTTAATTTTGTTTGCTTGCTTGATTTATGTGGGTGGCTTTTAATCAAGTCTTGAACATGTGTATAAGGTGTGAAATGTTCTTCCTCTTTGAATGTTTTATAACTACGAAACATAAACACACTCAAAATACGTTTATATCAATTTAAAAGTGCAGATACCACTTACGTGCTTGTTAGCAATCAACCATCAACTTTGGCTCTTCTGGAAAATTTGTCCCCTCCTCTGAGAGATTTGCGGTGCAGGTGGTTCCAGGGTAATTTAGACTTTACTGGGATAAAATTAGGAGGAGCATTCCTTTGCATTGTCCTAATTGTAAAAGCCACAATGTGCTATCAATGTTTAAGGCTAAACTACTCATTTGGTTCATTATCTTATTTTTTTTAATTTCAAATTGGTCTCTTACGGTTTTTTTTTATATTGGTTCCTCATGTTTCTTTTCGCTATCAAATTGGTTCCTGAATCACCGTTCATCCTATGTGGACTAATATGATTTGGACATGTGTCATATTCTCTCTCCAACAATGTATATGTGGACCAATGATAATGACACGTAGGATGAACAGTGATTCAGGGACCAACCAAATTGGTAGCAAAAAGAAACATGAAGGACCAATATGAAATCAAAAAAATGTAAGGAACCAATTTGAAGTTGAAAAATTAATGTAAGGGCCCAAATGAGTAGTTTACCCAAAGTTTAATCGAGAGGTAAGAAACACAGGTACTAAATTGGAGATAAGGTGTTTTTTTTTGTTTGCACCCTGATCCGGCCCATTGGGTCGACTAATCTAGTTCGAGGGGGTCCCGGGGTTAAGGTTTTATTCCTCTCCCAACGTTGTTGTGGAGGATCGAACCATGGTTCGCCTACCAAATGCAGCCCGCACCAACAGCTCGTTGATGGAGATAAGGTGTTTAGTTACAACCAAAACATTTACGAAATATAAAAAAAATTAAATTAAAAATTGATTTCTTTACATCAAAACTTGAATGTATGTTGGGTATTCATCTGGTTTGATAGTATGTTTTCACTCTCAGATGTGAGGATCAATTTGCAACCTTGGTGCTCCACGCCATAAGGAATTCCTAGTTTACCGAAATCAACTTTGCTCCTAAGATCACGTAAGATGAATAAAATTTTCGGCACGGTCCGAATCTTATCATATAGCCTTTGAGCATTTCTAGTTAGAGGCTTCTTAGTATTTACATTATGATACTGAAAATAGTTAAAGCCACAACACCGAGTTCTCTTGTCTTGTTTTTCTTCTTGTTCTTGAAAAGTGCAACCTATCTCATGAGCAATTTCATGTTGAATCCTTTTCAAGTCTGGGTCATCCCTTATGCTTACCATCACAATCATACCAAACAAGTTGTCCCTCCAACAACTCCTTATGACTCTCTGCATTAGAGAATCCATATGATTATCTTCTTTTCCGCATACTCCGATCATATTGTTATCAGGGTCTGTTAATGCCTCCATGATATTTTCCAAGGCTTGCCTTCTTGATTCTGAGACCTCATCATGACCCTTCTTTACATTTGGACTGCAGCTACATTTAACCAGCTCAACTGAAAAATCATCTCCTACTAACTTTTTCATCCTCTCCCATTGATCTAGTAACATTCTATATTCTTCTTCTTGGTTCCTAAGGCTGTCCATGTAGCTTTGGTTGGAGAAATGATTTATTTATTAATGACTTGTGAGAGTGAAACCAAAAGAGAAAGGAAAATGGAAATATATGGTTGGAGAAATGCAATGGTTGATGAAGCAAGTGAATTTGCACGCAGAGATATGATGAAATGTCATTGCTATATAATGTGAAATTCAAAGTCATGATCAAAGTTGTTGGATGGAACGAAAGCGTGTCTGTAGCTCCTTCTCTAACAATTGTCCAAGTCTTTAGAAGAATACAAAGACGGCAGACGAGCAAGAAGACCTGGTCATGTTCATTTATGTGATCAATATTTTTTTTTTGTGTCCTCCTAGAAGCAACCCTCCAAATTGCTTAAATGGATCACGCCCGATTTTTTTACACTTTTTTTCTTTACATTTCCTTGTAATGTCATAATTAATAGGTAAAACTACTAGATTGGTCCTATAAGTTATTTTTTGGTTGCGATTTCGTCCCTTAACTTTTTTTCGTTTCAAATAAATCCTTAAGTTTGTAACTTGTTTCAAATAAATCCTTCCATCCAATTTTGTCTTAACACCCTGAGAGCCTCCTATGTGGCAACCATTGGTCTTATGTGGCTAAAACTCAACGTTACACCCCAAAATGATGTCATATGAGGCCAAAAGAGAAAACCAAAACAGTTAGGGATAACCCAATAAGCTTCTATTTTGGTTTCATACGACATCGTTTTGGGGTGTAACGTTGATTTTTAGCCTTGTAAGACCATTGGTTGTCACGTAGGAGGCTTTCATTAACGGTGTTAAAACAGAATTGGACCGAAGGATTTATTTGAAACAAGTTACAAACTTCCGGATTTATTTGAAACGAAAAAAAGTTAAGGGACGAAATCGCAACCAAAAAATAACTTACGGGACCAATCTAATAGTTTTGCCTAATTAATATTTGGAGTTTTCTTTATGACACATGTTAATCATACATTAATTAATAAATTTTTGGGTTTTTAACAAGTGTCGTAAAGGTATTTGTTACGAATATTAGAAATAGAAAATTAATTATAAGCTCACATTATAGGTTTTTTCGAAAGTCACAAAAACTACATTTTTCAATAATTTTCTACTACTTTTGATTCATTAACAAGCATCATTTTTCTAATATTTTATGGAAAAAATCAAAATATTGAACCATTTTCTCGTACAAATTATGTTTTTTAAAGTATTCTTAATATGAGTCTTATAACCAACGAGCTCATGGTGCAGTCACGATTTGATCTCCGCAATAACATTGGGAGAAAAATAAAATCTTAATCCCGGGATCCCCCTCGAACTGGAGATACCAGGGTGCACAAAAAAAAAATATACGAGTCTTATAGATTATCGAAGTGATTTTTCTTTCATCAACGAAGTCTATTCCATTCACAATACACAATAGTCTTTGAATTTCTAACATAATGTTCAATGAATTCGGTCATGTAACTGTGTTGGTTGTATACTTTTCTTTCTCTCTTTGGTTCATTTTTGAATAAATTAACTACTGATACTTAAAATAAGGTATGATTCTTATTACCATGACTTAATTACTCCCAATGCAAAAATTAACACAATGCAACATCACAACTCACAAACTCATACAGCGCACAAATCCTTAAGCAAAGTGCTGAAGATCAGTTAAATACAGAGAATCAGAAATGGAATATCTATCAGACAAATAAAGCTTCCTTTTTTTTTTGGTTGTTTCAACTTTCAAAAGGACTCTATACAATTATTTGCACCAATTTATGCAGGTAAGTTCAGAAAGAAAATTTGAAAGGGTCACAGTGTCACGCCATTTAAGGACTTGCTAACAAAGTAACCTGCAGCCGCAGCCGACCTCTTCGATTGGTGGATGCAGAAAGATGGGTTGTCCAAATAAAAATCATTTCAGAAGAAATTTTACACAAAATGTGATGTGGAAAGAATTTGCACAAGTAAAAGTGGTTTTGATCAGAGGTAAATTTTCATGACAAAAAATCATTGGACAACTGAAGAATAAAGAACCAAATGAGAGCTAACTGCCTCAAAAATTGAGTTGCATGCACGATACTAAACATTCGTTATTGCCTCAGTAATGCTCATCGGTTTCAAAACTTGAATATCCGTTGAGTATTCATCTGGTTGGATAGTATGTCTTCGCTCTCAGATGTGAGTATCAATTTGCATCCTTGGTGATTCACTCCAAATGGAATTCCTAGTTTTGCCAAATCAAGTTTGCACCTAAGATCACGGAAGATGAACAGAATTTTCGACACGGTCCGAATCTTATCAGATAGTTGCTGAGCATTTTCGGTTATAGCTTGGTCATTATTATTTACACTATGAAACTGAAAATAATGACTGCAACAGCATGCACTTGCCTTGTCTTGTTTTTCTTGTCCTTGAAAGATGAAATTTAACTGCAAAGCAATTTCATCTTGAATTCTTCTCAAACCTGGTTTCTCACCTATACTTATCATAACAATCATATCAAACAAACTGTCTCTCAAACCTCTCCTTGTAACTCTTTGAAACAAAGAAGTTATATGATTATCATCATTTCCACAAACTCCAATCATAAAGATACCAGGATCTGTCAATGCCTCCGTGATATCTTTCAAGACTGATCTTCTTAATTCCGAGACCTCGTGGTCTGTTACATTTGGATAAGAGCTTAGAGCTAGACGTCTACGTTTACGCTCATAAACCTTTTTATTTTCACATTCATTGAGTAACATTCCAGTTTCTTCTTCTTGGGTCCTGGGATTGTCCATGTATGCTTTATATAACTTGTGAAATGGAAAGGGAAATGGTTGGATAAATGCTTTGGTGGAAGAAGCAAGTTTATACAAAGAACTGAAATGTTATCAGAGAACTATATACAGTGAAATTTTGAGTACATGGTGGTACTTTTCATGGAACCCCATTGTAGCTAGGCCTTGTTTCTTCAACCATCCAGCTGCTTGAGTGAGTTGTCTGTCTTCTCACCTTATTGCACTTTGATTGTAACGTATTATCACTGCCTGCCGTCTATTTAGCGGCAACACAGTTTTAAATATGACAGACAGATAGCACACATCAAAGTGCTTACAAAAACCATTGAAAATAGAGTCCATATTTATAATTCAAAAGTGTTAACAATCACTTAAATCCTCCAATGATGACAGCATCAACAATTGTTGGTCTTTTGTTGGGACAATGTCTAAGGCTCTAAGCCCAATGTCAAATAGGCTGCCACTTGGTTTTGTTGGATACTTGATGAATCCTACATCAAATATATATTAATTTGTTAATTTATTTCCACATATCCATATTAATTTGTTTTCATGCATGTGACCATTCTTTGTCACTGTGTCGTATCCCGTATCAGAAATGTATCTATTTTAGACACTTTTAACCATTTATTTTAATACCGTACATTTATTTTGCCTCATCGTCGTGTCCATGTCGTGTTTTATCCGTATTGCGTGTCGTGTCCGTGCTTCCTTGTTGATTGGCACACAAGTATCTAATTGACATTTTTTTCAATATGCTTTCTTCAACAACCAAACCTTATTCCCACTAGACAGGGTTGGCTACATGGATAAAACGACATTATAATGCTATGTCATATATCATATTTGACACCACAATATATCCATATTAATGTGCATTCTTCAATTTCTAACAAATTATCCGATGCTTGCCTTAACAAGTCTTGGAATTGATTTAATTCCTTCTCTGACATCAAGAACCCACAGAGAATGTTAGGCAGTCAGGGCCTCAGGGGTAACTTCTACTCAAATGAGGAACCACAGCAAAAACAGAGAAGTGAGGAATTTCTTGCTTTAATATTACTGCACTTAGTTGATACTTTGAGAGTAATTTGAATGAGAATCACAACAGTAGTAGAACAATTTCTTTATTTTCTCAAATGATCAGAATGCTCTAATTTGTTAGATGAGAAGATCATGCCGCATGACATCCTTTTCGGTTAATCAAACTAATTGAAGAACTCAACAAATCCTATTTTTACAATATAACATGAATTTACACTTCCATTTCTGTTATAATATTGAGAAACCAAGGCACACGATCCGAGATTAAAATAGAAGACTAGAGATAGATCTGCAAGTCTGCAATCCAGAAATAGTGTAAAATACTGCTTGTTACAATTAGATTGTTCTTTATTTTCTAAAAAATTCATAGAATTACATTTTAAAGAACAGTTAGTGTGTTAGGATACTTGTAGTTCTGCTATAGTCTAAAGGTGAGCTTCTCTGCCTGCCTTAGATACTGGTATTGAAGGCAGAAGCCAGGACGCACGGCGACTGGTGAAGATTGAAGAACAGTGGAACAAAACAAAAATTATATTTGCCTAGACCCCTAATTGGTTCTATGAATAGGCCAGGTATTGGTTAAAAATTTCAAAATTATGCGCAACAGGGACAATGCCCTCTTCACCAAAAGCAGCACTCATCAGCTTGGGTTGTTTTAGAAATTTTGCTCCCAAGTGCAGGTGGTTCAGGGTAATTTGGAGAGAGCCAATTAGGAGGAGAATCCGTTTGTAGTTTCCGAAAGGTATTAGCAGCCACAAACGCATTCAAATTAACTTGTTCTTGTAACTGTTATATTATATCCATTTAAACAGAAACTTCCTGGAGGAGATTTTGGCTTCAAAAAGTTTAACTGCGTAATAATAAGACACAGTTTAAGTGAGTATATGGTATAATGTATTCCCATTTGTCGTTGATTTCCATCCAGAACATTCATACCATTCCTGTACATAAAATTAGCTATATATGATGCTGAATGCAGCTGTATTGTATACTCACTAGTCACTAGACAGAATATTTTGAAGGGGTCGCACCAATCAACAACATTAAAAAAGTAACCTGCAGCAGCTGCCAACTTCTCCAATGGGTGGATGCAAAGTGATGGATTGTCCAAATAGAAATTCTTTTCAGAAAAAGCTTACACAAAAAGCGATGCAGAAAGAACTTGCTCAAGTAAAAGTGGTTTGGATCAGAGGTAAGTTTGCATGGCAGAAAGCACTGGACAAACCAGGAATAAACAACCAAATTAAAGCTAACTAACTGAATCATTTAATGGCATAGAGTATATTTATTACACACTGTGCTTAACTTGTGGAAGGAAATAATGACAATTCAAACTTGAAAAGCGGAAGGTGGCAAATAAGTTTTCAGGTTATCTCACCAAAATAAACAAGTCAAGAATAGGCTCCTTTTCCTTTTATTTCTAGATTCATGATTATTGATTGAAGGACACATAAACATTACCATAGTAGAAAAAGCTAGGGCGAAGAACAATCCTTAACCGGGGAAACATTGCCTAGATCAATTTGCGAGAAATACAATGCTTAGTTACAACCCTAAATGTTATAATTTCAAAAACATAACATAAAAATACTAGAGAGCTTCAATTCAAGATTGAATTCTTAAAAAGGAAGGCTTCAAAACTTGAATGTTCGCTGAGTATTCATCTTGTTGGATAGGAGGTCTTCACTCTCAGATGTGAGTATCAATTTGCAACCTTGGTGATCCTCACCAAATGGAATTCCTAGTCCTGCCAAATCAAGTCTGCTCCTAACATCACGTAAGATAAACAAAATTTTTGGCAGAGACCGGATCTTAACAGATAATTGTTTAGCGTTTTTAGTTACAGCTTTGTTGTTATTTATACTTCGAAACTGAAAATAATGACCACCACAACGAGCACTTGCCTTGTCTTGTTTTTTTTGTCCTTGAAAGCTGAAACTTATCTGAAAAGCAATTTCATCTTGAATTCTTCTCAAATCTGGGTTCTTGCCTATACTTACCATAACAATCATGCCAAACAAGCTGTCCCTCAAACTTCTCCTTGTAACTCTCTGAAACAAAGAAGTTACATGATTATCATCCTTTCCGCAAAATCCAATCATAAAGATACCAGGATCTGTCACTGCCTTCATAATATCTTCCAAGACTGATCTTCTTAATTCTGAGACCTCATAATGTATTACATTGGGATGGTAGGATTGCTTGCTACTTGCAAGCATGCTAGATTTGCGTTCATACACATTAGTGTTCTCCCATTCATCTAGTAACTTTCCAATTTCTTCTTCTTGAGTCATCGGATTGTCCATGCTGCTTTGATAGGAGATATGCTTTATAACTTGAGAAATGGAAACGGATACAGAAAATCTTTGGTGGAAGAAGCTAGATTGTGAGTTTATGCAAAGAACCGAAAGGTTATCAGTACTATTTATAGTGAAATTTTGAGTTCATGCATGGTGGTACTTCTTCTACCACCCAGCTGCTTGAATGATGAGTTGTCTTGCATTATTTCACTCTGATTGTAACGTGTTATAATTGCAGTTTATTTTGCCAAGTTACCAAGGGATCAGAGTAGTGGCAACTTTGTTTTAGATATGAGATATGATAAACAGATAGCATCCATCAAAGTGCTTACAATTACAAAACCATTGAACATATCGACTCCAACATAAACAATTGTTCTTCATATTTTTAAACCATGGATATCATAGTTGAGTCTGAGTCCACTTTGTCTTTGCTTCTCAACTATCTTCTCACTGTTCAAACCTCATTCCATTCTCAACCATGGAACAAAACATTTTCAAACGCTTCTTGTAATCACCAGCACCTGGTTTGTCTCGACGCCTATATGATTCTGGGATGCTCTATTTTTCCATGTGAGGGGATAGAATCATTTATATTTCTGAACATTTTGTGAATTTATCTATGCTTATATGATTAATGCACAAATATATTAATCATAAAGCTGGACAAAGCAAGTTTCAGTTAAATGCAACATATTGCAAGCGGAATATCTATAAGATAAATAAGCAAATAAAGATTTTATTCCGACACAAGGGATCTATTAAGCATGATAGTACACATGAATCTCACCTTCTATGAAGGTTTTGAAAATGAGTACACAATCATGTACTCAAATAGACCAAAATAAACTAAGAGCGAGAATGTGAGGAAATAGTTACAACTCAAAAGCAACATAAAACAAAGGCTTAATTATGTCACATGTCCCTGAAGTTTGAGGTACTTTTGGCAGATACCCTTATTCTTTTTTTTTTCCAATTTCTGACTCCCCGAAGTTACTTCTGAGTTTGTCATATACCCCTACTCTCAATTCTGGCCAATTTTGCTTACACGTAACATCGAAATCATGATCAGATGCAGGAGATTAAGCACCTGGTGCCCCGTGGTCGAAGATTCTCATATACCCCTACTCTCAATTATGACCAATTTTGTAACATCGAAATCCTGATCAGATGCAGGAGATTAAGCACCTGGTGCCCCGTGGTCGAAGATCCTTTTTTAAAAAATTTAATAAACTAAAAAACTTAATATTTTTATATTTTTAGTTAAATAAAAAAAGAGAAAAAAAAATTGAAGAGAGAGGTCGTCAAATCCTAAACAAGGGAAAAAGAGTATATCAAATCCTAGCAAACTCTCCCTGTGAATCACAATACAACATAATTTAAGAGGGACTTTAGAACAGTTTGCATGATTTTATGCACATAAGCTCAGCAAGAAAATTTAAAGGGTCACTCACTCACACAATTCAACAACAAACTAACAAAGTAATTTAGTAACCTCCTGCAGCTGCCATCCTCTCCAATTTGTGGATGCAGAGTGATGGATTGTCCAAATAAAAACGATTTTCGGAATAAGCTTACACAAAAAGTGATGTAGAAAGAATTTGCACAAATGAAAGTGGTTTGGAACTTTGGATCAGAGGTAAGTTTGCATGGCACAAAGCACTGGTCAAACCAGGAATAAACAACCAAATTAAAGCTAACTAACTGAATCATTTAATGGCATAGAGTATATTTATCACACACTGTGCTTGATTTGTGGAAGGAAATAATGATAATTCAATCTTGAAAAGCGGAAGGTGGCAAATAAGTTTTCAGGTGATCTCACCAAAATGAAAAATTCAAGAATGGGCTCCTTTTCCTTTTATTTCCATATTCATGATTATTGATTGAAGGACAGGACCCATAAACATTACCATAATAGAAAAAGCGAGGGCGAAGAACAATCCTTAACCGTGGAAACATTACCTAGATCAATTCGGGAGAAATATAATGCTTAGTTACAACCCTAAAGGCTATAAATTTCAAAGACACAACAGAAAAATACTAGACAGCTTCAATTCAATATTGAATTCTTAATAACGAAGGCTTCAAAACTTGAATGTACGCTGAGACTTCATCTTGTTGGATAGTATGTCTTCACTCTCAGATGTGAGTATCAATTTGCAACCTTGGTGATCCACTCCAAGTGGAATTCCTAGTTTTGCCAAATCAAGTCGGCTTCTAAGATCACGTAAGATGATCAGAATTTTCGGCACAGTCCGAATCTTATCCGATAGTTGTTGAGCATTTTCGGTTATTGCCTGGTTATTATTATTTACACTGCGAAACTGAAAATAATGACTGCAACAACATGCACTTGACTTGTCTTGTTTTTCTTGACCTGGAAAGCTGAAGCTTATCTGAAAAGCAATTTCATCTTGAACTCTTCTCAAATCTGGGTTCTCCCCTATGCTTACAGTCATAATCATATCAAACAAGCTTCTCCTCAAAACTCTCCTTATTACTCTCTGAAACAGAGAAGTTATATTATTAACATCCTTTCCACAAACTCCAATCATAAAGATATCAGGATCTGTCAGTGCTTCCATAATATCTTTCAAGACTGATCTTCTTAATTCCGAGACCTCGTAGTCTATTACATTTGGACGGTTGCTATGAAGCTTAGAACATTGCCTCAATTCATTCATTTTTTCCCGTTCATCCAGTAACATACTAATTTCTCCTTCTTGGGTCATAGGATTGTCCATGTAGCTTTGGTAGGAGAAATGCTTTATAACTTGTGAAATTGAAATGGTTGGAGAAATGCTTTGGTTGGATAAACAAGTGAGTTTACTCAAAGAACTGAAATGTTATAAGTAGTCCGCGTAAGACAGCCCAGTTGGTGGCTGCAGGGACATTTAGGATTTCCCTCTCCCTAGGTCATGGGTTCTAGTCCCAGACCTCCCATGTAAACAAAAAAAAAAAAGAAATGTTACAAGTACTAAATATATAGTGAAGTTTTGAGTTCATGGAGGTACTTTCATAGAACTCCATTATAGCTAAGCCTTGTTTCTTCAACCACCCAGCTGCTTGAGCGAGTTGTCCTGCTTCATTGCACTTTGATCATAACGTGGTATCGTTGCCGTCTATTTAGCTGCATCTTTGTTTTAGATATAATAACAGATAGCACACACCAAAGTGCTTACAAAAACCATTGAAAATAGAGTCCACATATAAAATTCAAAAGTTACATATCCTCCGACGATGTCAAGACTCAAGATCAACAATTAATGATCTTTTTGTAGAGAGCAGAGTTTTTAGTATAAAACTAATAAGTCTACTCTAAACTGTTAAATAAATTATTAAGAAAAATAAAAAACATGCCAAATTTTAATTAGGCTTAATTTTGTAGGATAGTCTTATACTTTTTTTTCAATGTTTGACTCACGAAGTTACTTCTGGGTTTGTCATATACCCTTACTTCCAATTCTGACCAATTTTGATGACATATAATATCAGAATCCTAGTCAGACGCAGGAGGTCGCCAACGGGCACCAAGTGTTTAACCTCCTGATTAGGATTATGATGTTACATATCAGCAAAATGGGTGACTCCCGGAAGTCAGACATTGGAAAAAAAAAATAAGGGTTTTGCAAAAGTACCCCAAACTTAAGGGACTTGTAACATAATTAAGCCTTTTAATTAATGCTCATCCTAACCTTGAAATCATGATTGTGGAACAGAAAAAGTAAAATTAGCACGGGCAAATAAGATGTCCAAAATGATGTTCAGGCAAAAAGAACACAAGTTTACTTTTCTTTGAACATCTGAATCAGATTAGTATGATGAAGAGGCAAAATGCAATTTACATTCTGTCTGCTAAACAACATAAAACATTGAAGAACTATTTTAAAGCTTTAAAACAGGATACTTCATAAGTGCATTTCTAATTTGTAAGATGAGAAAATCATGCTGCATGACATCCTTTTCAATTAATCTAACTAATTAAAGAACTCAAGAAATCCTATTTTGTGCTATATAACATGAATTTACGCTTTCATTTGTTATTATAATCCTGAGAAACCAAGGCAGAAGTTCTGACATAAAAGTAGAAGACAAGAGACAGACCTGCAACGGCCAACTATTTCTGAACTTCTCTTTGTGGAATCTTGCATCATTTTCTGCCTGGTTGCAGAATTCCAGAAACAGTGTAAAAGCATTGATACTGATTGTTTCAATTAGATTGCTCTTTATTAAGTAAAAAATTCATAGAATTACGTTTTGAAGAACAGTTAGTGAGCTGTGATACTTGTAGTTCTCCTATAGTCTTAAGGTGAGCTTCTTTGCCTGCCTCCGATATAGGTTTTGAAGACAGAAGGCACGACGCATGACGAGTGGTCAAGAAATAATTTGCAACAAGGAAAGTCCCCCTCTAAGGAACAAGTCAAGAATAAGCTGCTTTTACTTTTATTTCTAGATTCTTCATTATTGATTGAAGGACGCATAGACATTACCACAATAACAAAAGCTAGGGCGAAGAACAATCCTTAACTGTGGAAACATTGCCTAGATCACGTCATGCATCTGGGCAAGCTTACAAGAAATAAAGTGCTTAGTTACAATCCTAAAGGCTAAAATTTCAAAGACACAACAGAAAAATACTAGACAGCTTCAATTCAAGATTGAATTCTTAATAAGGAAGGCTTCAAAACTTTAATGTATGCTGAACATTCATCCGGTTGGATAGTAGGTCTTCACTCTCAGATGTGAGTACTAATTTGCAACCTTGGTGATCATCACCAAATGGAATTCCTAGTTTTGCCAAATCAAGTTGGCTCCTAAGATCACGTAAGATGAACATAATTTTCTGCACAGTCCGAATCTTATCCGATAGTTGTCGAGCATTTTCAGTTAAAGCGTTTTGGTTATTATCATTTATACTATGAAACTGAAAATAATGACCGCAACAACATGCAGCTGTCTTGTCTTGTTTTTCTTGTCCTTGAAAGCTGAAACTTATCTGAAAAGCAATTTCATCTTGAATTCTTCTCAAATCTGGGTTCTCACCTATGCTTACTATAACAATCATACCAAACAAACTGTCCCTCAAACCTCTCCTTGTAACTCTTTGAAACAAAGAAGTTACATGATTATCATCATTTCCACAAACTCCAATCATAAACATACCAGGATCTGTCAGTGCCTCCATAATATCTTTCAAGACTGATCTTCTTAATTCTGAGATCCCGGACTCAATTTCATTTGGACTGTAGCTCCAACACATATGATTAGAATAATCGTCTTCAACTTCATTCGTTTTCTCCCATTCATCTAGTACTAGTAACATTCTAATTTCTTCTTCGGTCAAAGGATTGTCCATGTAGCTTTGGTAGGAGAAATGCTTGATAACTTGTGAAATGGAAATGGTTGGAGAAATGCTTTGGTTGAAAAACAAGTGTTATCAGTACTATATATAGTGGAATTTTGAGTTCATGGAGGTACGTACCTTCATGTAAGCATTGTAGCTAAGCCTTGTTTCTTCAACCACCCACACCTGTTTGAGCGAGTTGTCTTGCCTTATTGCACTTTTATTGAACGTTTTATTTCTGCCGTCTATTTAGCTGCAACTTTGTTTTGGTTATAATAAACAAAGAACAGATAGCACACTCCAAAGTGCTTACAGAAACCATTGAAAATAGTCTACATATAAAATTCAAGAGTTACTTATCCTCCGACAATGACAAGATCAACAATTATTGATCTTTTTGTAGAGAGCAGAGTTTTGTTCGGACAGTACTAAGTAGTAAAATCATTTTTTAGCATGAAATTAATAAGTTTTAATAATGCTTATCCTGACCTTGAAATCATGATTGAGGAACAGAAAATGTAAAATTGGCACGGGTAAATAGAATATCCAAAATGATGCTCAGGCAAAAAGATCAAAAAGTTTACTTTTCTTTGAACCTCCTAATCACCTAAGTAGAATTAATTATCTTTTGCTGTTCTGGAAATTTTGGCCCCCCAGTGCAGATAATTCAGGGTAATTTAGATAGAGACAATTAGCAAGAGGAGTATCTGTTTGCAGTGTCCGAATGGTATTAGCAGCCACATGCACAATCAAATTAACTTGTTCTTCTATTTAAACAGAAACTTCCTGAAGGAGATTTTGGCTTCAAAAAGTTTAACTGCATAATAATAAACACACAGGTTTTTGTAATTAGGCACTGCTTTAAAATTTTAAATACTATAAATGTGCTTATATGGTGCATATGTATGCACATTGGTCGTTGATTTTCCATCCAGAAAATTTCTTATAGTCATAACATTCCTGCACATAGATTAGCTATTTATTTTGCTGAATGCAGCTGTATTGTATACTAACGAGATAGAATATTTCGATAGACAAACCAATATGCTCAAAATATAACAAGTTACAGTACAATAGTACATGTCCACAAGTCAAATCTACATTGGTATCACAAGCAAAACCAGGCACATATATGAACAAATAACCAAATCAAAGCTAACTAACGGAATCATTTAATGGCATAGAGTATACTAGTATTACACAATTTGCTTAATTTGTGGAAGGAAATAATGACAATTCAAACTTGAAAAGCTGATAATGGCAAATAAAGTGGCTCAGATACCAGCAATATATACTTGCGATATGAATTTACGAAACATAATGAAGTTCTGAAGTGTTCAGGCAATGACACCGAAATGAACATGTCGAGAATAAGCTCCTTTTTCTTTTGTTTCCAGATACATCATTATTGATTGAAGGACACATAAACACTATCATAATTGAAAATGCGAGGAGGAATAACAATCCTTAACTGTGGAAAACAATGCCTTGATCGCATCATGCATCTATAATAGCTCTCAAGAAATAAAGTGCTTAGATGAAACCCTAAAGGCTAAAATTTCATAGACATAACAGAAAAAAAAATATTAGACAGCTTCAATTCAAGATTGAATTCTGAATAAGGAAGGCTTCAAAATTTGAATGTACGCTGAACATTCATCTGCTTGGATAGTATGTCTTCCCTCTCTGATGTAATCATCAATTTGCAACCTTGGTGATTGGCACCAAATGGAATTCCTAGTTTTGTCAAATTAAGTCTGGTTCTAACATCAGGTAAGATGATCAGAATTTTTGGCAGAGTTCGGATCTTATCAGATAATTGTTGAGCATTTTCAGTTACAACCTTGTTATTATTTATACTTCGAAACTGAAAGTAATGACCACTGCAACATGCAGTTGTCTTGTCTTGTTTTCCTTGTCCTTGAAAGCTGAAACTTATCTGAAAAGCAATTTCATCTTGAATTCTTCTCAAATCTGGGTTTTCACCTATATTTACCATAACAATCATACCAAAAAGCTGTCCCTCAAACCTCTCCTTGTAACTCTCTGAAACAAAGAAGTTACATGATTATCATCCTTTCCATAAACTCCAATCATAAAGATAGCAGGATCTGTCAGTGTCTCCATAATACCTTTCAAGACTGATCTTCTTAATTCTGAGACCTCATAATTTATTACATTTGCCTGGAAGCTTAGATAATGCCTTCTAGATACCCGTTCATACACATTAGTCTTCTCCCATTCATCTAGTAACTTTCTAATTTCTTCTTCTTTTGTCATTGGATTGTCCATGCTGCTTTGATAGGAGATATGCTTTATAACTTGCAAAATGGAAATTGACAGAGAAATGCTTTGGTGGAAGAAGCTAGTGAGTTTATGCAAAGAACTGAAAGGTTATCAGTACTATTTATAATGAAATTTTGAGTTCATGCATGGTGGTACTTCTTCTACACCCAGCTGCTTGAATGATGAGTTGTCTTGCATTATTTCACTTTGATTGTAACGTGTTATCATTGCCGTCTATTTTGGCAAGTTACCAAGGGATCAGAGTAGTGGCAACTTTGTTTTAGATATGATATGATATGATAAACAGATAGCATCCACCAAAGTGCTTACAAAACCATTGAACATATCGACTCCAACATCAACAATTGTTCTTTTTGTCAAGTTTCTTAAATATATAAAATAACTAGTTTAGCTGCTCTGCTTTGAGATGAGAAGAGATGTAAAACACTGATTCATTTCATATTTTTAAACCATGGATATCATAGTTTTGAGTCTGAGTCCACTTTGTCTTTGCTTCTCAACTATCTTCTCACTATTCAAACCTCCTTCCATTCTCAAGTCTCAACTATGTCTCAATGATTTTCCATTGCACAATTTTATTTTCTTGTTTGTTATTATTTTTCATGATGCAAGTATAAAGATTCAGGTAGTAAACCAAAGTTGTAATTCTTCTTTTTAAATGTTCGCAGAATTCTTTTTTTTTTTTTTTTGCTCAAATTATGCATAAGGCTTACAATGGAACAAAACCTTTTCAAACGCTTCTTTTAATCACCAGCACCTGGTTTGTCTCGATGCCTATATGATTATGGCAATGTTCTATTTTTACTATAAAAAAAATATAAAAAATAAATTTTTATTGAAGAACTGAATAATTATTTTTTAATTTATTAATGATCCTTCTTAATAATCAAGGAAGGCTTTATAACATGAAAGTGCACTGATGAGTATTCATCTGGTTAAATAGTATGTCTTCACTCTCAGATGTGAGTATCAATTTGAGACCTTGGTGATCTACACCAAATGGAATTCCAACTTCTGCCAAATCAAATCTGCTCCTAAGATCATGTAAGATGAACAGAATTTTCGACACGGTCCGAATCTCATCAGATAGCTGTTGAGCATTTTCAGTCACAGTAGTCTTGATATTATTATCTATATTATGAAACTGAAAATAATGAGAGCCATAACATGCAGCTCCCTTGTCTTGTTTTTCTTCTTGTTCTTGAAAGATGCAACCTATCTCACGAGCAATTTCATGTTGAATCCTTCTCAAATCTGGGTTCTCCCCTATGCTTACCTTAACAATCTCATCAAACAGGTTGTCCCTCAAACCTCTCCTTATAACTCTCTCCAACAAAGAAGTTAAATGATTTTTTTCGCAAGTTATATGATTATCATCAACTTTTCCACAAACTCCAATCATATAGATACTAGGATCTCTCAGTACCTCCATAATATTTTCCAAGGCTTGTCTTCTTGATTCAGAGACCTCATAATCTTTTCCATTGGATCTACCGCCAAATTTCATGTAGCTATAATTTGGCCGGAGAAATGCTTTATTTGTAACTTGTGAATCCAAAAGAGAAAGGAAAATGGAAATATATGGTTGGAGAATGCTATGGTTAATGAAGCAAGTGAGTTTATACAAAGTAATGAAATGCTGCTATCACCGTTATATATAGCAAAAATTTAGCTCATGCAGGGTACTTTGATTGAGTGAGTTGTCTTGTGTTGATTTTAACGTGTTATGCTGCCGTTTATTTAGGCAGCAAGTTACCGAGGGAGTAGTGGCAACTTTGTTTTAGATATCATCCACCAAAGTGCTTACAAAACCATTGAACATATCGATCCCAACATCAACAATTATTGATCTTTTTGTTGATTTTTTGCTTTCACTTAACTTTGATCAAATGTGATCAATTTGGTCCTTGAAAATTGATTTCATAGGACAATATGGTCCATGAACATGAAGCTTTGTCATGTAGGTGCCGAGTTACAAGGGTTGACCAACTGTCACTAATGCTAGAGTCAAATTTGATTGAATCTCAAGAGCTAAATTGCCTTTTTCATAATCATACTAACCAAATTAGTTAATGGTAATCTCAGCAACTAAAGAGGTATTTTACTCACTTCTTTTTACATGGATGTTTAGATTGTTTAAATATAAGTAACTCTTGCTTATTGTTTATGATGCATGTGAGAAAGATAAATATGCATAAAATATTAGAGTACGAGGTAAGTTGTAAAGCATATATTGGTTATATTGCTTAAATATAAAATAACGAGTTAAGCCAGGGATGTTGATGCTCTAAATATTTTCATTAGAGAGAAAGTATTAGGGTGTATTGAAGATGAGTTTGTGATAGATACTTATAATAGTTTACTAAAATCAGTGAATTGATTTTTGAACTTATGGACTTAGAGAGTACTTGTTGAATCATGTTCAATTTTTCAACTTCCAACTGCTTCTGAATTTCTTTGTGACCTGTTGCATCATTTTCTGCCTGGACATTGAAATCCAGATATACTGTTGAAGCAGTAATCTTTTTGTTACAATTCGACTTCTCTTTATTAACTAGAAAATTCATAGAATGACATTTTCAAGAACAACAGTTAGCAAGCTGTGAGCTCCACTCTGACTACAAAATTCACGCACCTATGCTAGATTACAGGAGATAAAGTGCTTAGTTATGGCCCACACATAAATCATACAACACATATTTCATAACAGAAAAATAGTACTAGACAATACAGAATGAGTTATCAAAACTTGAATGTACATTGAGTACTCATCTCGTTGGATAGTATGTCTTCACTCTCTGATGTGAGTATTAATTTACAACCTTGGTGATTTATATACCAAATGGAATTCCTAGTTTTTCCAAATCAAGTTTGCTCCTAAGATCAGGTAAGATTATCAGAATTTTTTCGGCACGGTTTGAATCATATCAGATAGCTGTTGTGCAGCATTTTCAGTTACAGCCTCCTTACTATTAAAGTGAATAAAATTAAGGCTTAATTATGTCCGTGAAGTTTAGGGTACTTTTGCCAGATACCTTTATACTATATCCGTTCCTAATTATAAGGTCCTCTTGGAAGATTTCACGTCCATTAAGAAAGTGATATAATTTAGTTAATTGTATTGGAAATGTGAACTTTTAATATGTATTTTCAAAATTACCTCTATTAATATTATTGAGAATCTAAAAAGTGTTAAATAAATAGGGGTGTTTGTGAAAAAAAACTAATTAATGCTCATTAAAAATTGGTAAAGGGCCTTATAAATAGGGACAAAATAAAAGTGTTAAGAGGGTTATAATTAGGGACGGAGGGAACACTTTTTTCAATGTCTGACTCCCCGAAGTTACTTCTGGGTTTGTCATATGCCCCTACTACCAATTCTGGACAATTTTGCTGACATTTAACATCGGAATCCTGATTAAACGCAAAAGGTTAAGCACCTGGTGCCCCGCGGGTAAAGATATTTTCTTTTCTAAAAAAAAATTTAAAAACTAAAAAACTTAATATTTTTATATTTTTTGTTAAATAAAAAAGAAAAAAAATAATTGAAGAGAGAGGTCGTCTTCGCCCGTACGACATCACGCGGCACCACATGACCAACCTTCTGCATCTGAATAGGGTTCTCATGTTACATGTCATCAAAATTGGTCAGAATTGGTAGTAGGGTATATAACAAACCCAGAAGTAACTTCGAAGAGTCAGGGACTTGTGACAAAAATAGTATAAAGGTATTTGACAAAAGTACCCCAGACTTCAGGGACTTGTGACATAATTAAGCCTAAAATTAAAGCCACGACATCCGGTTATCCTGTCTTTTCTTTGTTGCCCTTGAAAGCTAAAGCCTATCTCATGAGCAATTTCATCTTGAATTCTTCTCAAACATGAGTTCTCCCTTTTATGCTTACCATCACAATCATACCAAACAAGTTGTCCCTCCAACCTCTCCTTATAAAGAAGTTACATGATTATCATCTTTTCCCCAAACTCCAATCATAAAGATATAAGGATCTGTCAATGCTTCTATAATATTTTCCAAGATTGACCTTCTAGAACCAGAGATATCATAATCATCTTTTTCATTGGACCAGCTGCTCCATTTTCTTAATCCAAATTTGTAATCATCTCCTATTAACTTAGTGATTTCCTTTTCCTCGCATCTATCTAGTGTCATTCTATATTCTTCTTCTTGGGTCCTACTAGGGCTGTCCATTTAGTTTTGGCTGGAGAAATGCTTTAGAACATAGAGAAGCCAGGATGGAAATGGTTGAAGAAATGATTTTGTTGAATAAGCAGGTGAATTTATACAAAGAAATGAAATGTTATCACTATATGTAGTGAAATTTGAAGTACTGATCACATTGTATGGAACGAAATTATGGCCACACAGCCCCAACTATTGTCCAAATCCGACAGAATATAAAGACGGCATACAACCCAGTCAAGATCAATATTATTTGGTAACTACTAAATAAGTAGTAAATAGCATAAGCACCAAATACTCCATCCATCATTTTACGTCGTTAAAAAAATTGGTTACTTAATTATATTGAAAATATGAACATTTTATATGTATATTCAAAATTACCTTTATTAATATTATTGAAAATCTAAAGTTTTATATGAACAAAGATGTTTATGGAAAGAAGTAATTAATGATCATTAAAAATTGATAAAAGATCATATAAATAAGGACAAGAGGGTCTTATATTTAAGAACGGAGGTACTCCGTAGTAGTTTTTTTTTTTTTTTTAAAGAGCAATAATATCAATATTTTACCGCGCCAAATGGCACTTTCAATTTCCCATGGCCGTGAATAAGACTAAAGTTACAAAGAAGGATCACATTATCAGATTAGGATCCGTTCATGCCTCTATAAATTATTCCAACCAGCATGATATGTAATCGTTTCTGGGAAAAAGAAAGAGGGCAAACAAAAATGATCTCGTTATACTTATGGTACGAAATTGGCAAGACAAAATATCAAAATATATTTGAATTTCTTTCGAAACTGGCATATTCTCAATTTTGAGATCTTTTCAGCTTACCAAGATACGGAATGTCATTATCAACCATGTCCAACAGTATGCAATTATATAAACTGGTTGTGCATGTAGCTTAGGTGTAGCAAAGGTCATACTGGTTGTGCAATTAGCCCAAGTGGTAGACTGGTAACATTGTAGCAAAGGTCATGTTCTTACTATTGAACAAAAGGGAATCATGAAAGAGGATGATCCAGGGAATCCCAATTAGAGGATAACAGGCTAACCATCACAAACATGTGAAGCTGTAGAGTCAAAACTCAATAGTAAATTAAGACATAAGATTGAACCCAATGAAAAGAAAAAGAGAGAAAGAAACAACAAAGAACGATCAAATAAAAGCTCAAATCAAATATAGAAGAGGATTTAACATAAGCTAGATAATCTTAATCAAGATCAACAGTAATTGGTCTTAAAACAGAAAGTTTCATAGGATATCCCCACAAAAGATGAACAAATCAGTGCTTTCTTAAAATACCAAACCTGCTGCGTTCTGCAATAAATTGGGGCAGGCACAAACTGCCATCAGAACTTAACTTGAATAAAAAGGCAAACTATGCCAATACAAGGATTATTATAGCACAGACAAGATTTTAGACCATACTACCTGCCTCCTCCCATTCAAAGCCACATCAGGCTAAGCTGCACAGCCCCTTTCCCATTAGTCCAAGTAGAATTTCTGTTATGACAAAGCACAAAAATCAAAAACAACAACCATCCCAACCGCTATATGTAATTATCTATGTTAAGGATAAATAACAAATAAATATAACAACCTCACGACTAAAACCCCCAAACAAGAAGCACCAAAGCACTACTTCATGATGATAATTGCAGGTTGGCTGAGAATGAACAAAATAAGAAAAGCATAAAAATGTAAATGATCCCTCCTTCGACAGCAAAGGAGCTTCAAATAAAAAAAAATTAGTAACTTAGCAACAAATCAACTGAAATGCCAAAAGAGAACAATAATCAGGTAATGTAAATAATTTGACTTGATCAGATTAGATAAAGGAACTCCACTACTTCCCATTCAACTCAATGGACAAGCGCCATGGTGCCAAAATCTGTATTCGAGAATTAACATCAGTTTTTAAGACAATAAAAACTTTAAGAAACCTCTGAAAAAAATAGATAGAAAGCATTCAGCAATAAAATTCATGAAGATAGCAACATGAAGTCTATCAGTACTATAAAAATCCATATGCCTCATAATGGGGCAAAGTTTACAACAACCTTCTTGAGCGGCAATGCAAGTAATACATTCATCTCTTTCTGCCACCACGCTCTCTTAAGGTGAGGGTAAGTATTTCTCCTCCACCAATATTGTAATAGGCAAGTGACAAATTATCCTTGAGAAAGCCTGGTTTTCCACTCAATTTCTGCTTGTTAGCAGGGAGCTGGATCTCTCCAGCAATTTTTTCCTTCAGGCTTCCGACAGTTTCAGACACAGACTGCACTGTAACTTCCAAAACTTGTCCTTTTAGATTTCCTTCATCAACATTAGGAACAGATACACTAATGCGAACAGGTCCCTGAAATGAAGAAAAAAATATTAGTAGGATAAACATAGCTAACACAGATGGTTACAGACTTATAGTAGTCAACACAACTGAAACGATGATACCACACTATTCAGATCTGTAAGCCAGCACTACATAAATAAAAACAAAGCGTGAAATTCAATTGAACCTGAATTGAAAAGCGACTCCAAGGAGAATAGCATCAAATAATAAGAAATCAAGAATCATAAACTGAAAAGCTGACAAAATTTTCTACAAAATTGAATTGTGCCAAAACACGCACCAAATTCTAAAACGCCATATGGCAAAAAAGTATCAACAGCCAAAAACATTGGAGCGGTGCATGTAAAAAAATCTTACTGAAGGAACATGATACAAAAATTAGTTTTCAACCAAACAGCACAAAAATGGTTAGCAGATGGTCAAGAATAAAACTCAGCAACCACTAAAATCATTATTTCCTAATTGCATGCAAGATCCTAAGCCAACAAGAAGACAATAGACAATAAATAACAAGCTGAAAGTATATATGATGCTATTTAAAAATTATAAAATATGAATAAAAAAGAGAGGTAATTGTTAAGTTCATACCGGATGTTGGGCAAGAAATTGATCTTCAGGGATCAAAGTGGAATCATCGTGCTTCTGCCTCTTTGGTTCTGGCTCTTCTGGGAGTGGGGGAGGAGCTTCATCAGGGGGTGGTGGTGGTGGCACTCCGTGAGGCATTGGTGGTGGATGCATCATATGCATTCCTGATGGTGGAAGAGGAGCATAAGGTCGAGGAACAGGCATAGGAGTGAACTGGGATCCCGGTGGTGGAGGTATCATATATGCCTTTGTTTCAAGCAACTAATGGAGTTTTCCTCAATTTATCAATTTTCAGAGCAAAACCTATTGCAATATTCTCCTTCCCCTCATCAATTAGAGCTTGCTTAAAGGTACTAAACATTTGCGCGGTAGGTCGAATACCCACATCCAACATCTGTTGAAAGTACTTGCAAGCTTCATCTAACTTGCTTTCATGGCACAAGGCACTGATCAAGGTGGAGAACATATGCATTCCAGGAAGTATTCCTTTAGCTTTCATCTGATCCCAAACCATTGTTGCCATATCCAATCGGTCTATATTGCAGAACATCCTCACCATGATCTCATACGTGCTCACGCTTGGCTCACACTCCGACTCGCTACTACTCAATCTCTGGAACACTGCATAAGCTTCTTCGATTCTCTGAGCCCTTATCAGGTGATGCAGGATTATGTCATACGTTCGTGAATTCGGACCTATCCCACATTTTTTCATCTCGCCAACCATCCTATATGCATCATCCATCTTCATTACGCAGCAATAAGCCCCAACAATCGCATTATAAGTTGGTGCTTCGGGTGCAAAACCAGCATCCTTGGATTTTCGAAAGAACTCAAGAGCTTCATTCAATCTCTTATCGGAACCCAACCCATTAATCAAAGTACAATATATATGAGGACTAGGCCTCATTTTCTTCGCTTCCATCTCGTGATAGAACCCAACGGCCTCATCATATTTCTTAGCCTTACAATAAGCATTGATGACAATACCGTACGCAACAACATCGGGCTCAAAACCCTCATCCTTCATCTCTCTACAAACCTCATTCAACCTCAGCAAATTCTGCTGCTGGCCCCACCCTTCTAACAAAATAGTGTAGGACTTCAAATCAGGCGCCAACTTTCTCTCGCGCATTTTATCAAACAGCTCTTGTGCTTTCTCAACACTCTTGGATTTGCATAACACATCAATCAATCTATTGAAATCAACCGTTTCGGGCTTCAACCCATACTTCTCCATCTTCTCAAACGTCTCCACCGCTTCTTTGACCTTCCTCGCTCTGGCGTAACGCCGCGAGATCAAAGAAAACGTGTCCCTGGTGAGCAATTTTCTACGCTTCATGTCATCGACCAAAACCCAAATCATCTTGAACTGACGAATCTTGCCCAGAGCCTCGATCAAAGCGTGGAAGCTGTCTGTGGTGTGGTTGAAGCCGCTTTGGTTCTCGGCCCAACGGAAGAACGAGAGAGCGAGAACTCCGGCGTTGCTGAGCTTCTTTAAAACGTCGAGCACCAGCTCCGGCGAGACCTCAACTGGAGCAACGCCGCCGCCGAGGGAGGCGTGGATGTTGGGATTGCGATTGTTGGAGAGGATTTTGCAGATAGTTTCAGCGGTTAATGAGGGATTAGATGAGTGTGGGTTAGTTGGGTTGTTGGGTTGGGGAAATTGGTGGGAATGAATAATTGATGTGAAGAAGAAGCGAAGAGTGTGGTTTTGAAGGGAGAGAGATGGGTTATGGATGAAATGGTGAAGATTTGAAGAAGAAGAAGAAGAAAGGAGTGGTCGGAGAAGATTGGGGGAGTGAGTGGTGAATGTTTTGGAAGATCGTGTGACTGTGAGTGCCATTGACAACACACACAAAGACCGGAGGCGGTGAAGCTCAAAGTGCAGCTCTTACGTACTTGGAGGTTCAAACTTCCATGATGAATGAAATAGAGATCTTTGGTTTGCTAATACTTTTCCGTTTTCAATTAAAATAAATACTCCCTCCGGTCCTATTTATAAGACCATTTTGGAGTTTTTCACTTTCACCAAGGAGAGTGAATAAATTGGTTAGTGGCATTGGAAATGTGAAAATTTGATATACTTTTTCAAAACTACCTCTATAATTATTATTGGAACTCTAAAAAGTGTTGACTTTATAGGGGTGTTAATGGAAAGAAGTAATTAAATGGTATTGAAAATTGAAAATGGGTCTTATAAATAGGACCAAAATAAAAACCCCAAAAGGGTCTTATAAATAGGACCGGAGGGAGTAAATAAATAAAGCTTATTTATGTTTTTAGTATTCCAAAAATGAGTTGTTTTGGTTTTGATCTTTAAAAGTTTTTTGACTTTCACTAATCTTCAATTGTTTTGAAAATTTGGTTTTACTCCATGTCATTAAGAAAAATCCAATGGTAATGTGGTTAACGAAACGTGATATTAGCATACACATGTGTAACTATTGCATACTACCGGTAGGATGACGCAGATGATCTAGACTCACAACGGTAAAAAGATCATAGCCCAACTTAAATATGTGTTGTGGATTGGACTTTGGCCCTTTAGTTTCTACGGGTCCGGATTATCCACGTCATTCTGCTGATGACACAGGATACTTGTAGAATGACACACGATACTTGCGCGCGTTTATGCTGATGTGACGTTTAATTAGCCACGTCAATAATTAGTGCATTTTTGCTAACAGTAAGGACTAAAACCAAAATTTCAAAACAATTAAGGATGAGTCAATGTCAAAAAAAGTTTTAGGGACCAAAATCAAAACACTCCAAGTGACTAAAAACATAAATAAGTCTTTAAAAAACTATGGGTAATTAGTATAATTATAATTTTGTATTTTTATTAAAAAAATCATGTGGTGCCACTATTTAGGTTGATGCACTTGTTACTTCCTATGGTCTTTATTATATGTCACATTCTAGAAGGTTTTTTTGAGCTTAATTATAAGTCACCTTATATTTCCTATGCATCATTTATTGTTTTTTTCTCTTTTTTGCCTTTATTAAATGTTTTGACTATTTATGTTTTTTTGTATTCATTAATGAGTGTGAACTTTCAAATAAAAGTTGAGAGGGAAAATTTGTAATGTTACAAAATATTCTCATAAAACTAATTACTTTCCTTAGTATTTGTAATTCGCTTAAGTATGCCTTATAATAAATAACGAAGAGATTATACTATAACACAAAATATTCCTAATTATATTTAAAGTTGTATAATTGACTTTAAATTTTATCTCTAATTAAGATACTCAAATTATTCCACAATAATTTAAAAATAATATTATTATTAAGTCAAAGAAAATATATTTTCGCCTTCGAATTCCCCATCGCACATGTTTGAGACATAAGCAATGTTTGCTATACTTTCAAAGAACAAGTAGTTTTCCTTAGGCATTATTTTATGATGTATCTCATGTCTTTGACTTATGCAATAAGTATTATTAGGTGTTCTTTATCTTCAAAAACAATAATACAAGAAAGTAAATGCATATATTGAATACTTATATGTACAACATTTTTTGAATTTAGAATATATTTTTATCTTCCAGAATATATTAATTTCAGAATATATGCTACAGCTTCTTGATTTTATGTTTTTATAGTTTGTTTGTATTTCTATGTGCAATGATTTTTTTTCATTCTATTTACAATTATTAATTACCACTTTCTTGTTGTTCAACACATGGTACAGAACGAGTATGACAAGCAGAATTGGAATATAAACAAAACAAGTATATATCATTTTGATTTTACCGATCAGCTAAGAGCATCATTCCAACTTACTAGCTTGCTCTTTTATTAATATTTGAATCGAATAATGCAAGTCCTTACTAATTTTTCCCTTTAAAAACAAAATAAAATAACAAAATATTTACTTGAAATAAAGAATATATATATACATATATTTGTTCCCGTGCATCGCACGAGCAAAATTACTAGTTAGTATAATTATAATTTCGTATTTTTTTAAAAAAAAAATCATGTGGTGCCACATGACGCTACATACCATGTCATCTATCAATATTGCGAAAGTGACATGATATGTCATCGATCATATCATCATTTAAATGATAAAAGAACTATTTCCAAAAATTTGAACAAACTTTAAGAATCCAAAACATCTAAAATAAAGTTTAAAAACCAATAAAAAAATACCAAAACTCAAAAAATAAAAACTTAAATAAGTACAGTATATAGTCAATACATTATTTATCATTAATGTCATAATCATCAATAACTTTTACATAAAAATAATACATATGAATAAATGTCAATTTAATAGCCGTCAATGCATTTTCTAAAAATAAATGATATTAAAACTCAAGGACCGAACCAACGGGGATTGACTCGAGTGGTGCAATCTTGCGAACTTGAGAATTTGAGAATGGGTCCTGAGACTAAGAAGTCTTTGGGAGAGACATAGGAACGCTGCAGGATTAGTCTCAAGGGTTTTTTGGTATTAAAGGCACTCTTGAAGACCTCGTGCAGGATTAATCTCAAAGGTTCCTAGATATTAAATGTCCTTTTTGCACACTTATGATACTGGCTAAAGAGCCTTTAAAGAAAAAAACAACATGTTTAAGCATTTTAACGTATAGTGTTGGACTATACTTTTACAAGTAGCAAGAAGATAATCTAGTGAACTCTTTCCCCTTTCCAAAATCCTAACAGAATATTGTAATTTCTAAGCAAATTCCAACCCCCCTATCAATCTCGCTGACTTAGCTGCAATGCTCAGTTAGCTTCAAGCCTTCAACACTTTCACTTGCAACTCCAACTATTGGCTTTGCACTCTCATCAGTTGGCTTGATCAGCTTGGACACCATTACTCTTAAACAACCACTGAACCAAGCTTAGCCTGTAGTTTAAACACTGATTTGCTATTAGTATAAAAATCATAATTACCGGTTGTGCTATTAATCTTATGCACCTCTTATCAAATCGGTTCCTCAAACTCAAAAATTTGGTTAATTTCTCTGCTACATAAATTTCAACCATGAGATATCTTTAGTCGATCAGATTTTAAAGAATTCAATTGCTGAAATTTGAGCAAAGAACATCGAATGACTAAAATTTGTGTTGTAGAGAGATATGCCATATTTGAGTATGAAGATCCAGACAACTCGGATTCACTTGTACCCGTATCACTTGCACAATAAGATGAAAATTCATAAGATTGAATTCCTTGAAAATATGCAATTTGTGATCCTAAATCTATGTACCATTCCTAAAACCTAAAACAACCAAAACCGCCTCTTTGGTTTAACTTGAATTGGATGCAATGAATTATAATGAATACCAGAGAAACTTAACCAAAATTCGCGCAATGGAGTTTGGTGTTGTGGCATGATTTCAATGACAGGATTGTTCGCGGACGATGTCAAAATACATATCTTTGCTTCAAACTTATCAGCAGCTGCCTGCAAGGTAACATTATCTCCCCATTCTCCGCGCTTCGCCATTCTCTTGCAATACTTTTTGTAATTTGAGGTAACATAGGACTCATAAAAGGGCTTATGGTGCCTGAGGTGTTTCATGATCTTGCGTCGAATACGCTCGTGGTGATCAGGGGAACCATAAATTTGCTGAGAGAGCGCGCGAAATTGACAGTTTCCATCTCCGGACACTTTGATTTCACATAAACCATGAGTGTTCAATGTCGCAAGGAGACGACATTGATCACTCGTGTTCGTGTTGGAAACAATTGCACCATCTAATCTGGCATACTCTTCTGATAGCGCGACAGCGATCATGTGATCATTATCCTCCTTTGAGAAATCTCTGCGATCGTTAAGACGACATTGAGATCCACTCATCATCCTACTTTGTCCTCCAATAAACTTGATCACTGATCAACCTAAAACCAATTTTATATATGATGATGCTCTATCTTGATGCTAAACCAATAATTTTATATGGAAGAAAGGAAGGATGAATATTCAGGATGATGGTTTGAGTTTTTATATTGAAGATAAGCAGTGAACAATGATTTGCAGATGCAATATAGCTATTGATAAAGGCTGTATATGTTAACACGTATTCAGATTATATGCGCGTTTTAGTTGATTGAACGTGCGAGTGCACTTTCTTATTACTTGCTAGAGGATAAATAGATACGATTAAACAATAAAATCATATATTTATACGCGTTTTAGCTCTCTTGGTTGTTTATTTGAATATAGACATATACTAGTGAAATAAAATCATATATTTATACGCGTTATAATCCAACTCAATAAAAATTTAAAAGAATAAAAGTGGATATGTAAAATTAGAGTGAAGTAAAATTTTGGTATATGATATTTTTCATAGTACTAAAGCAGTTCCGTATCATTTGTAAATTTCAACTTAATACCTCAATATTTTTAGAAGTACCAATTTGATCTCTCTAGATTTTCGGATATATCAATTTGGTCCTTAAAACATGAAAATCTTAAGGAATTAAATTGGTACATACAAAAATTTTGAGAAACTAAATATATATTTATAAATTTTCATGGATGAAATTAGTACAATGCAAAAACATCATGAGGAAGTTGGTACCACACTTGTACAATTAAAAAAAATATGGAATTGTTTTAGATTTATTTAGATGATATTTAAAAGGAAAAAGAATATAAAGACCCATTGACTTAAAATAATTAAGTGCTTTTGCAAATAGTCACCACAAGCTATTTTTTCTTCCTAAGTACCTCTTGAACTTTCACCATTGATGAATACTTAAACTTTAACCATGGATGAAACTAGTCTTTCCATTGAGTCAATGCTAACTTATTGAATCTCAACCATTGCTTTTGTTTTAATCTAAACCATTAGTTCATTGTCAATAAATTTTAACTGTTTTTTTAATTCTGATTTTACATTATTATCCTCGTTATACTTGAAATTTTATTAAGGCTTAATTATGTCACAAGTCCCTGAAGTTTGGGGTACTTTTGCCAGATACCCTTATTCTTTTTTTTTTCGATGTTCGACTTCCCGAAGTTACTTCCGAGTTTGTAATATACCCCTAATACCAATTCTGGCCAATTTTGCTGATATGTAACATCGTAATCCTGGTTAGAGGGCCAAGAGGTTAGGCACCTGGTGTCCCGTGGGTGAAGATCCTTTTTTTTTAATTAAAAAACTAAAAAAACTTAATATTTTATATTTTTAGTTAAATAAAAAAAGAAAAGAAAGGATTGAAGAGAGAGGTCAGCAAAATTGGCCAGAATTGGTAATAGGGGTATATGACAAACCCAGAAATAAATTCAAGGAGTCAGACATTGAGAAAAAAGAATAAGGGTATCTGACAAAAGTACCTCAAACTTCAGGGACTTATGACATAATTAAGCCTTTTATTAATTATCAATTACATTATTAATTGTTAAACTGTTGTCGCTGGAATGAGATTAATGTCCCATAATTAATTGGTATTTAAAAGTGTAAAATCAGTAAATGATATGAGATCGATGGATCCAAAAACTGTGATTAGTGTGATAAGAAGAAAAGGATAAATATATTTCTAGTTTAATTGGTAGTATTGAAAAATTAGAATTAAAAATAATTAAGTGATTCTGAATAGATGGTATAGATCAAAACAAAAGATTCAATTGATGGACTAATCAACATATATTAAAATTGGAGAAGTAAAAGGGCAAAAAAGATTTCCCTCCTAAAACACCCATTTTCCCTCCTAATGGTGTATTTCTCTCATAAATTCATCATTAAGTGTGTGTTTTGTATCTTTTAATCTTAGCAGTCCATCATATTTTATTAGATTAAATCATAACCGTCCGTTTTGTATCTTTTAATCTTAGCCGTTCATCATATTTTATTAGATTAAATCATAACCGCCCATCATGTTTTCTTAGAAACACAATATTAATAATTAATAATAGTCATCATCAACATAATCATCAACATATTATAAAATAGGAGAAGTTGATGGTTAATCTTACTTTCCCTCCGAATGATATTTTTCCCTCCTAATTTCTTTTCTAATCGTAGTCATCCATTGCAAGTAAATCACATCCGTCCATATCATTTCTAATCTTTTCATTTCTCTCTCTCTCTTTCTATATATATTATTGTATTCTTCACTACATATTTATAATAAATGCGATCAATCAATATTAAGGGTAAAAAATGTTAAATTAAAAAAAAAACTATTTTTAAAAAAAGATACTTTATATATAATGCATTACATAATATTGTTAAACGAAACTAATAAAAATGATAGAAAAATATAAATTAAACAAAATAATAAAAGAAAAGTCTAATAAAAATATATACATCCGAAATATTTTAGCAGAAAGTATCAATACATGTGAAATTTCAACTAAAAAGTTTTATTCAAAATATTAACATAAAAAATTAACATTTTAATTATTCATCTTTATCTATCTATCTATATCTGTAATTTTTTCGTTAATAAATCTAGCTCATTTCAATTTATAATAAAACTTAATTATTACCACATTCCAAAATTTGCTTATAAAAAAAAATTAATAAATATTTTGCTATATATTATTGTATTCTTTACTACACATTTATAAAAAAAAAAATGCTACAATCAATATTAAGGGTAATTTTTTTTTTGTGTATTCCTTGCGGAACCACCGGTATCCCTAAGAGCACCCTTAATACTAGGGAGTCCTTGAGACTAATCAGGAGCGAGCTGCGTGACTGGATGTTTTTAGTGGGAATCGAATACGGGGCTACTAGCACCCGTGTCCCATTCCCAAGATTTCAGTTGAGGTATTACACCAACTGAACCAAACCCCGTTAGTTAAGGGTAAAAAAATATTAAATCTAAATAAAAAATTATTTTTAAAAAATAATATTTTCTATATATATATATATATATATATATATATAATGCACTACACAATATCATTAAACAAGACTAATAAAAATATGAAAAAAATATAGGTAAAAAAATAGTAAAAAAAGTCTAATAAAAATATATATATCCAAAATATTTAGCAAGAAATTTTCAATGTGTGTGAAATTTCAACTAAAAAGTTTCATTCAAAATATTAAAGTAAAAAATTATCATTTAATCCATATATATTTATCCATCTGTATCTATAGTTTTATTTTTCCAATTTGCATAAACTCATTTCAATTTCTAATAAAACTTAATTACATTTTCCAAAAAACGCTTATAAAAAAAACTTCTTTTAAAATATATATTTCAATTAAGTCAGCACCTTTTAAAATGTCAATAATATCTTTAGAGGTAGTTTCAAATTAGTATATTAAATTTGTACAATTTCAATGTTACTAACAAAATTAACCTACCTTCATGATGGATGTAAATTTCACATAAAGATTTTAGATTTAGGATTGAGGGAATACACCCGGCATTCGTCCCATTTAACGATTGAGGAAATACTCCTGACCACAAGGATGGTAGAAAATCACAAAAATAAGAAATATTAAGGAGACAAACATTTAATGAAGGTGACTGCCTTCAAAAAGCTTGAGGCAACTAAAGGTAACGTGCTCTCGCCAGCGATGTAAGGATAAAGATCTTTTTCTCTTTTAAGTATTTTGCTTCTCAAATAGATGTTCTTAAGTCGTGTCTAAACTTTAGAAGTTGGAAGTACAATTGGTTTTTGTTTTGTTTATTTACATTTTTAATTTTTAATTCAACATGTTTTTATCGGTCATTACAAATATATTTTTTCACTTCATGTGTCAAATAACTATGATTTTTCCTTGATAATGATAAGTGTGTGACAAAAGACATATTAGAATATTTACATTTTGCTTAATATATAGATAGAAGTTTGTGTATTATATATTATACCAATTTTATATTATATAATTGTCCCACCAAAAAAACACGAAAAAAAATAATAACAATTATTTATAACTATTTTTAAAGTATACATGATTGTTTCACATATTATAAATATTTTTCAGAATCTTTATCGCATTTTATCTAATTATAAGTATTGTATTTAGATTTGATTACATAAATTTGTCTGATCATAAAAAAATAAATTTCAATGTAAATTTGTAATAATTAAAAAAATACCATATAAAATATAATTCCAAAAAATGATAGATTTATTTTCCGCTAAAAAAATTCACATGTAAATAAAATTAATGTTTAATGTTTTAACAAATGGAAAACCCTTCAAAAAAATAAAGGATAGCAAGATTTAAGACCTGTGCATCGCACGGGCAATTTTCCTAGTTTCACTAATACTTATAATTAGAAAGAAAAAATAGTTCATGATGACTATTTGTTAAAAATTAAGTTAGAAGAAATTATTAGTTGGTCCAAGACCAATGATTTTAGACCAATTTCAACCATTAAATGCTTTATTTTTTAGTTAAAATAAAACACAAAATTGATAATGGATGATGATAATATGTCCGGAATCATTGATGTCAAACCACCGAATAATTCCTTCAAGCATAGAGGCTTTGTGCTCTTTCCTCTATTTAAAATAGGAAAATGCTAAAAAGTATTTTTATGGTATTAGTTAAGGAACCAAAATAAATAATTTTATCTTAAAAAATGTTAAGTTTAAAATATCGAAGAATGATATAATTATATTTCCAATACAAATTTTCTATTAATGTATTTCCAAAACAATATACTTAAAACATTGGTACCCTTTAAAATAACACATTACGTTTCTTTCATGTTCCTTTCTCTATTGTAAAGTTCACCAATGATAATTAAGATAATTTTCCTTTTAAGAAAAACTAAGATGATTTTTTCTCATCAGTAAGTGTCAACACGGATTATTTAATTGGTCTGTCTTTTTTCATGATTTTTAATTGGTCTATATTAAACTATGTTCAATATTACCTGATTATGATATATACATTGAGTGTAGATGTAATCATGTAATGTATCACAATCGTCCCAAATAGATAAATTAGGTGTGTTGATACATTGCATCAATTTCAATACCTACCTAAAATAGTAGGTCCGACTGCAAATGTTTTTCTTTTTGTTACACTCGAGGTTAGTTATATTCCATCTTTGGTATGGCTATACATATCCTAATAAAAAATTAATATCAAATTTGGAAAAAAAAAATATATAAAAAAATAGATTAATTATCATAAAAAAAAATAGATTAACGGATATGCACTTACGGCATAAATTTTTTTTACACCACCAATTCAAATTTTTTTTGATAAAGATTAAAAAAAAATTAATAACAAAGAGTATTTGAATTGATTCAATTTCTTTTGTTAAAGATTAAAAAAAAAAATAATAATAATAACAAAGAGTATTTGAATTGAATTACTACCGTGGAGTATTAAATTGAACTGGTGATAAAACAAGTATTCATAAAAATTAAGATCTTATCATTTATACTTCAATTGATATATTTTAACCATTATTTGTATTTCCTATCATCTTTTACACATTATTTTCCTTTCAATGTTTCTCTTCCTTTTATCATCACATCTCTCTTCTCATCATATCTTAATATCCTCCTTGCAATTTTTACACACGAAAAAAAAGATTAATGAATGCGCATTGACGGTGTAAAGTTTTTTACACTTTCAATTCATCATTTACCATTCATTTGTATTACTTTTATTTAAAAATCAACGATCATAAACACAAATGATTATTGATGCACTGATGGTCTAAAAATACTTACACTTGTCCGTACACATGTAGTATATAGTATCTAAATAATGACTTCTCACTTTAGTTATAGACTACATTAGACAGAGCAACCACTGCTCCAATTAAAGGTGTAAACCAATTGAGGAAGTCATTTCAGTATCATTCCATAAGTACAGGGAAGCCTGAAGAACAAAACAAGCATCCATTATATAAGGTGCAAAAGGTAAAGAATGAGAGAGGAAAATGAGAGGCAATCATATCTATAAAAAAAAAATGAATTTTCTGCTATAGTGGTCCATGATCCCAGTGGTAATGAACAGACATACAGACCATACAACATGATATATAAATGGAAGCAGGAGGAATATCCTCCCTAATCATTGAAAAGATATTGGAGGATCCACCACAAATACATAGCCTCTAAAACAATACCTCCCTAAACCTCAAAATATATTCCCTCAGCTCCAACTCTGATGTGTTGCTATGAACTCTCTCTTCCAAAGATTGCTATGACAGGAGTCCCTCCCTCCTTCCAAGATTCATATTACATTTTTGGCGACCAAAGAATGTGTTTAGTAAATGGCAACTTCTACTGGTCGATGAAAAGTGGTGCAATAAACTGCACAACTCGCTGTAATGTTTCTATTCTATGTTCTATAACTATTTTCAGTGGCACTGATTGGTCTTTGATTTCATGCCATCAAGAAGGCTAGAAATAGACCGTTTAAGCTTCTTAGCATAAGGACCTGGCTTCAGAATGTTGACATCGCCCCACTGGGAGCATGGATCCATAAACCAGTTACTCCTCCCAGTGCACCATGCCCCTGGCACCGCTCGGTTACGACGACGTCGGAGGATCTTATTATCAATCATGTCCAGCACATGGTTATCAACTTCAAACTGTCTTGCAAAAGCAGCCCCGCTTCCTGCCATCTGATCATAAACAGATGCATTGAGGAAGAGGGGTTCCATCTTAGGAGGATCGTCCCATGTCATATATCGTAAGTCGCTATTAACTGTTGTGTTTTTAAATTCTGGTGCATTGCAAATCACTGAGTGAAAGTAGCCTTCTTGAGGTAACTTGACATTTGTAAAATACATCAGTAGCAATCGAGGTAAATTATCCCAACCCAAAATGCAAAACTCCATAAAGGATCGACTCAAGACGACCCACGGTGAACCTGCATGGCAAGGAGGAAACATTCAACATTAAAAAAAAAAAAACCTTCATAGGCATAGATCGAGTTGCACAAACAGCATGAGAGAAAGGATTTGCCTGTGAAGAGTTTGAATGCATTAGGTGTTGGCCGCTTCTGTGTAGCTTCAAAAATTTGACTTCTCCTATCTAAATATAGCCCTGGATCAACTACGATAGGCTTGAATCTATCGCCCCTGCATGGAAAAATAAATAAATAAATACATAAATAAATAAATGATCTAGGAGGAACTGAATAACAGAGTAAGTGCCACAACGTAGCAGTAAGAATTTAAAGTAGTTTTCATACTCTTTCCATCCAAGGTCGCTGGTGTGATCAATGAAATTGAGGTCTCTCCTAACAGAAGAGAATACATGGGATAGATCTGATAACAATAACAGAACATGGATCAGTAAATTAGATAAAGTTTGGAAAGGTGTCAAGCATCAAATTCAGATATGAGAATATGACTGAGAAATTTATGGACCTTAAAACAAGCACAACTCAGTGAGAAAAGATCAGAACAACATAAGCAATTTCACCACCTATGAGGAAATAAAATAAAGGCTTAATTATGTCACAAGTCTCTGAAGTTTGGGATACTTTTGCCTGATACTCTTATTCTTCTTTTTTTTTCCAATGTCTGACTCCCGAAAGTTATTTCTGAGTTTGTCATATACCCGTACTACCAATTCTGACCAATTTTGCTGACATGTAACATCGGAATCCTGATCAGATGCAGGAGGTTAAGCACCTGGTGCCCCGTGGTCGAAGATCCTTTTCTTAAAAAATTTAAAAAACTTAATATTTTTATATTTTTAGTTAAATAAAAAAAATAAAAAAAAATTGAAGAGAGAGGTCGTCTTCGCCCGTGTGACATCACTCGACACCACATGACCAACCTCCTGCATCTAATCAGGATTCCGATGTTACATGTCGGCAAAATTGGACAGAATTGTTAGTAGGGGTATATGACAATCTCAGAAGTAACTTCGGGAGTCAGACATTGGAAAAAAAAGAATAAGGGTATCTGGCAAAAGTACCTCAAACTTCAGGGACTTGTGACATAATTAAGCTTAAAATAAAATACTGACTGTAAATGTTCTTGTACTACAACTGCAATAATATAGAGCAAAACCAATATAGACAGCCACCCAGCCAGCAACTAGCATCTAAAGAACATAAAAACTTTGTCTTTATCGGCAGGGCCATGTCTAAATAAGGAAAATCAATGCAGAGTAGAATGCTGCCACTTGCAAGAAATGAAATGCCTTAGGCTGTCTTTGTGAGTTTAGTTTTGAAGGGAAAGGGATTGAAGGTGAACTTCCCCAAGTATAATTTCTTCAAATCATTCTTAAATCCATATATTAAACCTATCCCTTCCCTCCCTTTTCCTCCAAAACTAAACTCCCAAACACACCCTCATTTCTAGTTCTAGAAAAAACAATGTCTCCAAGGTTGAATGCCAGCAAGATAAAGTATGGGGGCAACTGGAGAGAAGAACGATGGCAGACATCAGAGTAGAGCGTAAAATCTTCAAACAATGTTTTCACCATGACAATTTCCCCAAACATTACACTTTTAGATATTAATTCAAACTAACAGAACTAAAAATATCTATCCTAAGAACACAGACGGCCACCTGCAAGCAGGGAAGAACTAAATACTTTGATAGACGAACATCAGAGTGAAACATACTCATTTTTTCGTTCTGCACCAGATTCATAAAGGAAGTACTTGAAACTAACATATAAACTTCTTCAAAACATGTTGCCAGATCCTACTTCAAACATCTGAGAATCTACATGTTATTTTCTGTTATTCAAGACAACTTCCAATATAAGACCTATAGAGTCAAATACATTCAATTTGTTCTTTTTTTGTGAGAATAAAATTATGACAAAATACTTGAAAATAATAAGTAAATTTCTAGTCTAAATATGCCATTAGCTACTCCTTGAAACATTTTAGCATATACATGTTATTTTTGCTATTTATTGTAACTTTTCTGGCTCAAAAACATTTTAGCATATCCTTGAAACTAGTTTGCTAAATTACATCCTCCGGTCACCATATCAAACAGACTCCTTACTAATTCACTATAACAAATTTCATTCCACCTTTCAAGTATGCTCAAAAATTCCCTCCAATCAGAAACCCATTTCCTCCAAAGTCCAAACTATTAGATCTGTATAACAAGATCAGTATTTAAATTTATCAAATCTGGAGCAAATACGAATAATTTCAAAAAAAATCCCATGCAACCAGAAGATTTGACTCGGTCCCTATCAAATTTTGGAAATCGCTTAAGATATTCAGGTATTCAACCATCTAAGGTATATAGCATATCTAGACTAGACAAGAGCCAAACTCATCCATATGGAAAATAATTTGTAATACCAAATCAGTTTGTCAAGCATGCACAGGCACAATTGATTTGAGACCCCCTCTCTAGTCTCTATTTTCATATCAGCTCCTCCTGACTGTAGCCACGCATTCCTTATGTGTGGACAAAAAATCAGCTTGAAAACTTGTTCTTTCACTTTGGTGTCCTATGCAACTTCAATACTATAGCCTAAATCATGGTCAGCTACCAGTAAATAGTAAATTTATCGGGACGAGTAAAAATAGAATGCAAATTTTTCCATGGAGAGGCCTCTGTTCAATTAACCTGAAGCGACCAAACCAACCTCATAACCTGAAGAATTTCAGTAACGTTTAAAAGGTATATAGCTTTAAACTTCATTATTTCAACTAAAAAAATTAATATAGAAAGAAATCTAAAACTGAAGAAAACTTGCAAAAAAAAATGTACGAAGAAAAATGCAAAATATACAAAGTTCTTTTATGAAAATTTTACAAACAAGACATGGAGCAAATACAATAAATTTGCATCCGATAGACTCATGCATGGAATAAGTTGCCACATCATTCGTGCATTACCCATTGAATCCAATTCCATACCATATAACAATTCCATTTTTATCACATAAGAGAAAATATTACATGGATCCCAATGCAACAGTCTTTTTAGACCTGATCAAACAGAATTGGCAACATTCCAAAACTGAGCAAGGAAGTAAAGTTAAGACAGCCAAAGACCAAAGTTACAAATATGAAAAATAAAAACATCTATGAATACTTATACTGTTAATCATTAAATTCATGCTGCTCATATCAAAGATACAATGATAAGACACCATTTTCTCATAATCTGGGAGAATTGAAGTGAGAATACAGGCATCTTATAGCAAACTAGTTGATTTGAATATTAATTCCAAAGAAATCAAGTTTCATCTCAAATCTCTTAAAATAAGCTAACCTAACTAAAAAAACATGGTTAATTAAAGGAACAAAAAATGATACTAATACAAACAAAATTGAGAACTGACCAATAATTGCCAAACCATACAAAGTCAAACCATAATACCGAAATCACCTAAAGTGAAATTCATAATAGTGGTATCAAACAAAATAATTCATAGCATTGAAAAAACCAAGCTGGTTGATTCAATTTTACACATTATAATTTGTCAATTGATTTGAATACTAATTCCACATAAATCAAAATTCCAATTAACATTTGACACCACAACAATCTATATTTTGAACAATCCAAATTCAAATTCAAACTACAGATCAATGAACAAACAAACAAACAAATAAACATACCATCCTGAGTGATGAGAGGGTAATCACTTGCACTCAAAGTAATAAACCAATTCCAACCACCATCCAACTTAAGCATAATTGCAGCAGCTCTGAGAGCAATTGCAACATTAGAGGCCCCCAAGTAAATGACCCAATCAGCCTTCCCCACCACATCAACGTTCCCGAAAGCGCGAATCGCGGGCACAGCCCTCACAGCAGTAACCAAGGCCTGCCTCTCTTCATCCCTGGCATCTTTGCCAAGATGAAGAAGGTACCTATTCCTAGGATGATAAACTGCCAGCAGCAACCTCAAGATCCGGTCTTTATCATTGTTTCCACCGCTGATGAAGTATGCAAATGAAGGAGGGTAGTGAGAACCGTGTTGAACAAGGGAAGGGTAAGTTGTCTTTGGAGAAGTGAATGCTGAGAAGGAAGAAGACATTAGGAGAAGGATTAGGGAGAGAATTGTAGCAGTGAATAACGTTAAAAGCCATTTCTTTTCAGCTCCCATAACAACAATAAAAGCAATAATAATGGTAACAGAAGAAGATGTGAGTGTTGATATGGAAATGGTGTTGTGGCATAAGGGGTATGGGTTTGTTATGGAGAATTGAGAAAGGTGTGATTTTGAGAGGTGGGTGAGGCTAAAGTCTGGGTTTTGAAACAGTTATGGGTAATGGGTAGTTGAAGATCTTGGCTTTTTTCAATTGTTTGGTGATGGTGATGATGGGCATGGTAGCTATCAAACTAAACTATGTTATATGATTCAAAAAATATTAAAATTAAAATTAAAATTAAGAACAAAGAACAACCCAGATCACAAACTGCCAAAAAAATTCTGAAACTTTTTTTTTTTTTTGGTACAATTCTTGTGAAGAAAAGTGTGATTGTTTTGGAAGAGTAGTTTTTTTTTTTTTGGTTTCAGACGTTGGATTGGTAGTTGGGTGTTACATAAGAAGATGAAGAAGATCACGGTTTCCTTCCTTTCTCACTCTTTCGCCTCTTCAACGTTTCTTATTGATTGATGTCAAATTTCATATTTACAAAGAAAATAAGAAATTAAAAAAATAATACGCTCCCCACTTCTCTTCATGATACTCCTTCCGAGTTCCATCTCTTATTAAAAAAACATACTATTTTTTCGAAAAAAAAAATTAAAAAAACATGCTCCGTACTATTTTTTCTTATAACCAAATTATACTATTAAAGAACAAAGTACAATAAGTACTCAAATTAATACTGAAATTAGGATTTTGTTAATGATAGTTAAAGTTGATTTTTAATGATAGTTAAAGTTAGTAACAAAGATAAATGTTCACCAAAAAAGTAACAAAGATAAATTAATCATAAGTTAACACTAACTTGTTTTTCTGAAAATCTTAAAAAAACCATATTTTCTATAATAATTTGTTATATTTGATGTTTTAATTAAAACTTTAGAACACTTGCTAATATTTAGCTAAAGTTAAATATTTTATTTGATAACACAAACTTTTTTTTTCAGTGTGATAAACACAAACTTGTCTCAAGAGATCGTAATGCTATTAAGCTTGAAAGAGAAGCGGTTGATGAGTAGATGGAGATTGAAGACACTGTAAACGTATGACTTTGTTTTGCGGTAAAAGGTGCAGCAGTTTGATTTCATTATGCTTCTTTACTTGCTGTTGTGGCCTGGAGGGGTTTGGGGGTTCCCTCCTTCGCACGTAAAGCGCGTGAGGTTCTGCTCGGCGTTTCTCTAGTCAACTGGATGAGAGAGTGGTTTACAATCGCTTGTTTAGGACGTGGGATCACATTAATTTCTTGTGGGGCTATGTTTACGTGTTTGATTTAGTTAAAATTATGTTTTTAGTTTTTTGTATTAAACATTTTTTTAATCAATCATAATCTAATGTTATTCTAAAAAAAAAAAATCCAATATTTCCCTTATATGTGATGTAAATTATTTTTGATAGATTATTTTTTTTAACTTATGTAATTTTCATATTTTATCATTACTGTTACTCAAGTGATAATAACGGGTCATTATCAGTCCATACCTTTTTTTTTTAATCTACTTAGTGAAAATAATCACTAAGTAATCTTTTGTACACTATTCAAACAAAACAAATCAGTCTTAATTCATTTTTCTAGCTAAGAAACCAAAATATAAAATATTATAATTTTAACATATTATAATCTCATCCCTTCAAAAAAAACATATTATAATCCTATCAAATTATAATCACAAATAAAAATAAAAATAATGATAATATAATTTTATCAGCTATATCAAACACGCATGATAAAAACATTTTTACTAAGAGAATAACAAAAATAATGTGACAACATATGTGGTTAAATTTAGTTGTATGTGTTAATGCTATTTAACTGAAGTGACACTTTGCTTTTCGAATTTGTAATATTTATTTTGATCTCTAAAATTAAAGAAAATGTTTTTTAGTTCACGAATTCATTAATTATTTAGTCTTTCAATTCCGTTGGCATTCACATTTGTTAACGAAAAATTATCAAACAATATTATTTTGGTTAACAAAAGAATATTAAAAAATTAATACAAATTTTTTATTAAAAAATAAAATTTAAAGAAAAAAACTCAATCACTTCCCTCTCCCTCTCCCTCTCCCTCCCATCCTCTAACTCTTACCCCCATTCTCTCACCTTCATCCCTCTCTTCAAAAACATAGAACAGGATATAGGGGAGAAACATAACATTGCTTTCACTCATAGCGAAACCAAATCCAAACATTTACCTTTGTTCACCACCACTTCTTATTCACAATTTCCAGCACCGTCAACCCAAATAAGCAAAATTAACAAATTTAACTCTTCACATCTACCTCTCAACACTCATACCACAACCAAATAAAGAAACTAAACAAAAAACTCTTGAATTTCAGTCACCCATAAATCATCATCAACGTCAAAATCTTTCCCTTAAACCAAAACTCAAAAATAAAAACCAAAAAACACAAACAGGAGCATAAAATCATCACCTTAAACCTCGGATCTCCACCTTCAACCTCAAATCTCCACCATGCCTCGTTGGAACTGTCGAGACCACCACTGTGTGCACATCACCGATGTTCCTCGTCGTCCATCATCAAGCTCGAACTGAATCCATGGGGATTTGGCATATGTACGATAGTGTCCTTGACGAAATAGATCTCGATGAACACGATAGTTACATGAAGGTGATTTCACCACCACCACCTACTACTTACTACGATCGACGTTCCCGCTTAGATTTGCGCAATAGTGGATTCCCTATCGGTATGAGGCATGTTCAAATCCGCCATACACTATTTCGCCGATGGCTTCTTTAGCCCTAACCGCTCCATCATTGACAAACTCGGTGAACTCAAGCTTGAGGTGGAGTTGGAGCCGAAGATAAAGATGAAGGTGAAGGTGAAGTTGAAGCAATTGAAGCTGAATGTGATGGTGAAGTACGCTTGTCCGATGAACTGTCTCTTTAACTACAAATACTATTTTTTAAAAGTGAAAGGGAGATGAGGGAATGAAGATGGTAAAGGGACCGAGGGTTTTTCCTTTTTTTTTTAATTTTTAATTTTGTATTAGCTTTTAAATAAACATAGACATACTTTTGTCATTGTGGACTGAGATCAAGAAAAATCTATCTTTTAACCAAAACAAACATCCTCTTGTCAAATTAAAGTATTTAGGAAAAAAAATTAACATGATTTTTTTTTTGTTTTAAAAGTTGATGATTGTAGTGGGAAATTATGCAGTCCAACCGAAGCAACTACTCGAGGCTAGGAGCCTAATTACAAGTGAGACGCTCCAACTGGTTTTGAAAAAGTATATCAAATATTTACATTTTAAATTATACTAATAATATTAACTAGTTTTCTGAAATAGTGTGTTTTTTAGTGACTTGAACTTATATTTAGGATCGAAGTAAGCATAAAACAAATGGAGTATTTTTATATATAAATATCGGCATGGCAAAATTTAAATTATTAAGGCTTATTTATGTTTTTAATCCCTGAAAGTTGTGAGTATTTTGGTTTTGGTCCCTGAAAGTTCGACATTGACTCATCCTTAATTGTTTTGAAAATTTGGTTTTAATTCATGCCGTTAGAAAAAATCCGTTAACTGCTGACATGACTAACGGAACGCCACATCAACATACACGCATACAAGTATTGCATGTCATCGGCATGATGACATGAATGATCCGAATTCGCAAGAGCAAAAGGGTCAAAGCCCAATCCACAAACACATGTCATCATACCGATGACATGCAATACTTACATGCTTGTATGCTGATGTGGCGTTTCGTTAACCATGACAACAGTTAACGGATTTTTCTTAACGACATGGACTAAAACCAAATTTTTTAAAACAATTAAGGATGAGTCAATGTCGAAAAAATTTCTAGTGACCAAAAACAAAACACCCCCAACTTTCAAGGACTAAAGACATAAATAAGCTAATTATTAACAAGGAATATTTTTTTTGACCAAATTGTAATAAAATGGATAACTAGCAAGAAAAAACCAACAAAATTCAGTATAGTCAATATTTTTTTTTTCAAATAAAAAAATTTCTTAGTTTATGTGGTTTGATTTTTGAGAGTGACATTTATTGAAAAAATAAATTACTCACTTCAAAAGGGATTAGTTCAAGAAAGATGCAAGGTATGTATATTTTTTGTTGATATAAAAAAATAGCTAAATTTTGTAGTATCAACAAGAGTTAACCTAATTATGTAATATGCCTCTGGATTCTCAAGTATCATATATATTAACATGTCATATGCCAATGTTTAACATCCGAAAACAATATTTGCTATAAAGAACAATCATGTAATCATAACAAGTATTAATTTCTGTTCATAAAAGGGGAAACGCTTGATTAAAAAAATTATGCATAGTAACATGGGTTCCAATTTTGTTCTTGTTCGTGTGTATAAAAAAATTATTGAAAGAGACAAACTGTAGTTTGGTCATTGCTGAACTTCTTGGATTGAGCTTACCTATATCAACCAAGGGCTCATTTCAATATAGCATAAATAAATTATGCAAAAGCAAAATAAGTTTAGCATCTCCGTGTTTAATGAAAAAAATAGATTGGTCATTCATCTAGGTGGCAAATTTCATAAATCAGACAAAAAGAGACGTGGTGATTTAAAACGTTGATTGGGATTGTATTGGAAAAATGATAATTTGAGATTTGACATTTTGCTCATTGAATACTAATACTAATATTGTAAGGACAATTGGCGTAGATCAGTACAATTGACAATTAGGATTAGTCATGGCAAAAATTGGAATAGGGCAATTTTTAATAACACTAATTTTGCACCCATAAAGAACGGGACGGATTTAAATATGGATTTAACGTAGAATCACATTTATAACGTAAAAATTACACTTTGCTGTATCATAATCACATTTGTGGCTCTCTCAACACAAAATTAGACATACTAAGACTGGTTTGAAAAATTAAAAATAGCTTATTAGAAGAGGAATTCTGTAGTTCTGCCAAATAAATAAATAAAATAATTTCGGTTAATGAGCAAAATGCTCCGGTCGGTGTTGATCATTGCCTGTTAAACGTATTGTCCGTTGCTTTCAATTGCAATGACCTGACTTATACGGACTACTATGACCTATACGGACTTTGCAATCCTGCGTAGGATATCTGACTAATTAATTCCATTTGAGGTAAACAAAACACGTGAGCATGTTCATTCCTTTTACTACAAATCAGATTGGATTAGTTGTAATCCATATTCATATCCAATCTATTCTTAATCACCTATCTTTTAATATGCGTAATTATGCTTGAGAAGAGTCATGAATGACGTACAATGAAATGACATTTTTTTTAAAGCTGAAGGGATGATATTTTTTATGTTGATATATTTAAATATAAACTATGATCGACATCTCACAAAAATAATACCATATCAAAATTCAGCGTCTAACACACAACTTAGATATATAGCATAAAAAATTATTATATTAACATCAAGTCTGTTTGTCAAGTGTCTGATTCCGAATCATGTGAAATAATCATTTTTAATTGATTCTGATTAGATTTTTTTCAAATAAGGCAAACAAATTTAATTGTTTCAATCCAATTTTTAATTGATCCTCAAGCTTATTCATCTTTATTGTCGTCCATTTTTTTTATTTAAGCGTTTTCCCCTTTGATTGAAACAAAAATACTTGCAAGTATTTTTGGTTCTAGGCAAATACTTGGAAGTACTTTTAAAACACTTGTTATCAAATCAATCTTGATTTTACCATGAAATAAAGAATTAACCTTGAAATTGGTTTTATTTGGTAATTATGGCAACTCAATTTCCTCTCAATTATTGCAATAAGAGAAGAAGAGAAAAATGCCTCCCAAGTCCCAACTCACAAGCAACATGCAGAAATCACAATTTTAAATTTATGAAACTCACGAATCACAATTACGTTGTCTTTTTCTCTTATTGCATTAAGATCAAAATCCGGACTATAAATACTGGTTAGTCTCTAATGAACAATGATGTATTCGATCTACCTGTACCCAGGTCTATTACACTTTCAATTTACCTATAAAGATCGATAGATCGCGTTTTTCAAGTTATTCACATATTCACTTAGCAAAATTTACATAATTCTTCATTCCATCCGAGTCCATACATTTTGCTAATTGAATATACCTGGTTTACAAAGACAAAAACAAATACAAAAAATCTAATCATTCTCTAGATCATCTGCATAAGCCTGGCACCTCACAAGGTCGCGTTCATTAAATATCAACATTATCGATCTACATGAGATGGGAATTTGGAAAAGAAAAATGTTAGGTGAACGTTCAAATTAAACATCAACATCCACATCTATCTTTTTTAAAAGATAAAAAAAATAACAAACATAAAAGTTTGAGTGACTCTTTTGTTTTCGTAAAAAGGCAAGGGTGGAATGTTGATATTAAATTTAGATGTTCATATAACATAGTTTGTTTGAAAAAAATAGTTTGAGTAAAGGTGAAGAGAACTAATTCTCAATCTCCACTTTTTAGTCCTCAGCCCCAATTTTTTTTTTCCCTGATGAGGTTTAGTCAGAATGTTTTTCGACACCTCGAATCAAAAAAATGCATTTTTTGACTTTAAAATTGCGTTTTTCAATAAGAGAGTCATAAAAAAATATATTTTCCAACTCCAACTCGGGAGTGTCAGAAAACATTTCGACTAAATCCCATTAAAAAAAAATGGGGGTTGAGAACTAAAAAGTGCGGGATGAGAACTAACTAGTTCTCAAAGGTGAAAAGTTTAATATTAAGCACCTAGAGGTTTTGCCACAACACCTACATATATTACAACAATCACTCAAATTCAATTACTATCAATCTCCAAGGCTGCGTCTACGTCAATTTTTCTAGGCCCCACATTGCAAATTCCAGGTTTCCTTGTCACAAGAACATCCTCTTGAAAATGAATGGAAAAAAAAATCATGTGCAGAAATTCATGATGATGATGGTTCAAAAAGTGCAATACTTGTATTTAAAATTATTTTTGTATCTTCATTTCTCTAACAAAACTCTCTATTATCAAAGTCTTACTAGCAAATCGGACTAGCAAATTTTCCCACATTGCTACAAAGTAAACTAACTTAACTGCCAAGTGCCAACTAGCAAATTAAATTTCACACCCCAGAAAAGCTGGGAAAGCAAAATAGAAGATGATTTACACAGACACATCAAATATAGCATATTATCTATCACAAAAAGCACACTAATACACACTAGTCTCAATGAAAAAAATCCCAACCTCTAGAATCAGGAAGGCTTATTGCATTCTTCTTTCTAAGCCAGGCTTAACAAGGGTGTTGTGATTGACACTCTCAAAAAGTCTATTCACGCTTCCTATTAAAGAGTGTGAATAAGCATTCGAGAGTTTCGATAGTATCACCCACTTAACAAATACATGCTCTATGTATTGGACTATTTGCAAAAATAATGCAAAGGGGAAAAAAAAGGAAAGAAGAAACCCCACAGTTCTACAATCTTAGATTGAGTTAACTGAGTCTTCATCACTAGCTTCGCTATCACTGCTGCTGGTGCTTCCACTACCACTACCGCTTTCACTACTTCCACTACTGCTACTGCTAGAAGAAGATGTCTGCTCTTCCCTTCCCTCTGCATTCACCTGGGCTCTGAGAGCTTCTGCAGCATTGGGTCCTTTGTCGACCTCATCACCACTGTCATCCACATCAGCGATCTCATCATCAGTGTGTGGGACATTCATGTCAAATCCAACATTCTCTTTTTCCTCAGCAGCATTATTTTCTTCCTCAGGTGTTACACTACCAAAAAGGTCATTAATATCTATATCTTGATGTTCCTCAAGTTCATTATTGGCAACCGGCGAGGTAACAGAAGTAATGGGTGGTTCGGTGATATGATCAAATGACCTCTTAAAACCGGATTTGATGCCTGTCATATGAAAAGTACAACATTAAATCAAATCTCAGATAGCTAAACAAATAGTAAAGCTACTACAAAACCATTTCCTCATTTGTGAATACACCACTTTTGAAATTAGCAATCACAACAAAGCAAATATCCAGCAAAAATGCCTTTTTTGTATGTGTGCACGTATGTGTGTAGAAGTCAAGTGGAAAGTTATACTAAGCAGCAAGGACGACACGGAAATCATCAGATTGGAAAGCATGCATAGAAGATTAACACGGCAATTGATATAATAAATAACTCCTCACAGAATGTAATATCTGTTGATTTTTGTTTTCTTGGATCGAATCTCAAAGATTGAAGTTTATTCGCATACTATATCCAGCAGTATCAAATCATAATGATATAAATGAAAAGTTTACTACATCCTCCCTTCCCCTGATTGGATGAAAAGGTCACATGTCAGAAAACATGAATGCAATGGAAAAAGAATCAAAAGAGTGCAATACAAAACTCACACTTTGTTAAGGATATCTCACATGTAATTTAACTAAACCACCAGAAAACCAATTATCCTGCAAACTGAATAAAAGTCAAATACGCAATTAAATAAACCTTCTAACTCTATCATACATACCAGTGTTCTCAGGCTCACCAATATCGATACGCTCCACCTCAACCTGTGCAGAATCAATTTGTATATCATTAAAGATAACAGGGAACGAAAACAGATAAGGAAAAGTAACAAAATAAACTATTTGCTTTCCTTCCATTACCAAAGAAGCAACGACTCAGCAAAAGGAAAAATATGTTCAACACATTGGAAAATAAATTTGAAGGGTATTCAGCTTCACTCACTAACCCATGTACACCAATCTAAAAATATAAAATTGCAGGTTTTTATGTCCTTTTATAGTCCTCTTTTTACCCTTAATTAAGAAGCACTTCAACTACATTAATCAAGAATGAAGAATAGCTGAGCAACAAATAATTCAAAGACAAAAGATTGGCCTCGTCATCAAGCGAGAAGTATCTCTATGGAAAAGCGAGCTTGTTGTAGTCTGAAGAGAGAACTTGCTGCTTACTAGCTATATTCCCATGTTCTTGCAATCGAACCCTGCTTCTCCCATCCCAATCTCCCCATTCATTCTATCGTCCAAAACAGCCGTGAGTTCCTATATAACATAAGTGCTTTTGGGTATGCTGGGCCACTCTATCCGATCTCGTATCTGATGGCCAGCATGACGATAGGCTTCCCTCCTACTATTGCCTACTCAGCCATTGCAAAGACTATGCATATCGAGAAGGAAAGTCAATTTTTCCTAGCGTGTATCTAACTCTCTACTCCAAGATTAATCAAATGGAGAGATAAGAAGAGGATTTTTCTTTCCTCTCCTTACGGTCGAGTTACTACATTCCTTGCCTTTTGAACTTCGTTCATGGCACCGAAAGGTAATAGAAGGGCGTAAGAGAATAAAAGGCCCTCATTTATAGGTGTACTGGGTACAAAAGAATTAGGTATTGTTTCGAAGAAAAACAATTAGCAAAGAATGTTTTAATCAGATTTCTATTGCTCCTCTCTAATAGTTAAAAATTATATATAATATATATTATATCTAAAATCTATAATGATAACGAGAGGATAAGCATTATGATATTCATACAAAGTACCACACCAGGATGGATCCAAACAGCTTGAGCATGGGTGTCGGCCCCTCCCTCCGCATTATATTTTGTAAAATTATATATATGTGTGTAACAAATTTTATAAGAAATGCTATACAACAAATATTTATTATATATATGACCCCTCGGCGCTTAATTTTTTTTCTCTCGTTGCTCATTGCCACATATAACCGGTTTTTTTACATACATACAAAAAACAGCAAAAAACCTTATTTTGATGCGCAGATAACGATACTTATAACGGAAACTCTCCAACTATATACATTTTCAAAAAAAGTTATGATCCAAGGGACTCAACTACTTAACAAACAGATATGCGAATATAGTTAGTGAGCACTTACTGGCACGGCCTGATACGAGCTCCTGCCCATGGGTGCTGGTTTAGCGGACTTCCCGCCAACAGGGGGCGACGGTGGCCCAGACGGAGCAGCCGCAGCCGCAGCAGCAGCAGTCGCAGCAGCTGCAGATTCACCAGGCAAACGAACGTGCCTCAATTGCTTCACGGCACAGTGAAGCCGCTCCATTCGAAGCGTCTGGCCATCAAAGAACAACACGGCATCGTTTTCTCTGTATTCCTCACTGCTTCCCTCGAATGTGACCTTAGGTTTCCCTAACTGATTGTTCTGGAATTCGACAGAAACCCTGTGCTCTTTCGTCTTGCGCATCGACGCTGGCTTCGTCTTATCAACCGAAGCAGGTTTAAATTCATCTACACAAATTTCATCACTTAATAAAATTAAAACACAAACTAGGCAACAACAAAAAAAAAAAAATTAAAAAAAAAAAGGTCAAGAGCGTAATGAGACATGTATATATATTGCAGTAACTAAGATTTTGGATTAGGAAAGTTACATCGTAGGGTGCAGTATTTGCTAGAGGAATCGTCTTTGAATGAAGTTCCAAGGCTAAGATCATACCAGCGACCGTTATCAGGAGCGGTGTTGGGCTCTTCTTTAGATTTGTTAGCCATGGTGATAGTAATTCGAAGTAGAATGGAACGTAGATCGAAGGTAGGTGGGTGGATGGGGTGTGACACCGGAGAGTGGAGATGGAGGTGGAGGAGGAGGAGGAGGAAGCCTCAGCCCTAATTCAATTTGGATTTTCAAATTATATTACTACTTTCAGATTATTTTTTTAAGAAATGTAAAATAAATGGTGGTATTCATTTTTAATGTAAAAAAATTGATTTAATATTTTTATAAATTAATTTTAAGTAAACTTTTTCTTTTTTAAAGTTAAACCATTAACCATAAAATAATTGTTAAAAAATGAAATATCATTCTAACAAATCTAACTAAAAATTATTTTAATCAAACTAAAAATTATTTTAATCACACATATATTGGACATGTTTGATTTTGCTTAAGATTTTAGTTTTAGTTTTTTTTTTTTCAAAAATAATCATAATCTAATATGTTTATTTGTCAATGCAAATTATAATCTTAGATTATATTTTTGAAAAAATAATCAAAATTTAACTGCTCCTTCATAGCAGTTGAAAATTATTTTGTTAGACTCATTTAATTTTTATATTTTATCCTTATCGGTTCCAAGGTTGTCAAACTCGCGAGTTTACGTAAACTCGACTCGTGAACTCGACTCGTAAACTCGTACGAGTTTACCTCGAATCCACTTATTTTAAAATTAACTTGTAGATAACTTTCATAGCTTTCATTTCATAGTTTTTACTCTAAAAATTAAACATAAATATTTAAATGTTGCTATAGCATATAAGAACCCAATAAATAATATTAGCAAACCAACTTAACAACAACCAAATATGATGGTTTTATGATTTAAGTGGTTAGTTAAGTAAAAATAGTGGTTATAGTGTTATTTTAGTGAAAATATCGTTCAAAGATTGATCAGTATCCTCTTTGTTAACCGTTGGATCGTGCTCAAATTTTTATATACGCTTCCTAACTCGTTTATCTTGACATCCGACGGTGGAAAATTTGTTTTGAGAAGTAAAAGCTCAAGAAAATTCAAATATCTATAAGGTCACTGCTGTTTACCCGAGTTTGCACAAGTTTACCCGAGTTTACCCGAGTTTGCACGAGTTTAACCGAGTTTACCCGAGTTTAGTGGGAAGCAAGTTTGCATGCGAGTTGACTCGTATCTATGGGTAAGATCGTAAACTCGTTACGAGTTAACTCGCGAGTTTGACAACCTTCCTTATCACTCTAACACATTAATTACCCCTTATTGCTCTATACCTCTATACTTTTCTTTGTACTTAATTTATTTGGTAAACATAATCTTCTTTATACTATCCAAACAAAACAAAACAACTTAAATTCATTTTTTGGCAAATATACAAAAAAAATAAATAAACAGATTATAATCACAAAAAAAAATCATAATAACATTTTACCAGTTAAACCAAACAACGTGCTAAGTACTAAATAGTGTCATAGAGTGTTAGACATCGGGAAAAATCAGTTTCTATAAGATACTCCCTCCGATATTTATTATAGAGTATACTTAGTCGAATTACGTATACTATTGTAATGATTTTTTTTTTAATTTACTAATAAAGTAGTTTTTTTAAAAAGAACTATTGTAATAAAAGTAGTTAGTTTTATGGATTCTATGAGAATATAATGTAATATTACAATTTTATCCTCTCAACAATTCTTGAAAAAATCACACTCATTAATTATTATTTTTTTTAAAAAAAGATAGTCAAAACATTTAATAAAGACAAACTAAAATAAAAAGCAATAAATGATACATAAAAAATATAAAGTGACTTATAATTAGGACTACGAAAATCTTTTAGAAAATGACCTATAATAAGGATCACAGGGAATAATAAAGAGTATAGTTTCATCGATACCAAATATATAAGTCATAAACAGTCACGCATTTGGAAAAAAAATGAGATTAATCAAATTAAAAATTTAATTTTATAATATTATCATGATGATTGTACATATCAAATTTTTGAATCATTTTAAGATTCTTATGTATGCTATCTAACAATGAATATTTATTTTTATTTATTTATTTTTCAAATAATATATTATGTGTTAAAGTAAATTGCTGATATTGACAAAGTGTCGAGAAACTTCATTTGGGGGAGGGAAGGATCTGCAAGAAGTCTTAATTTGGTGAATTGGAAGACAGTAACAACTCCTAGATGTTATGGGGGGTTGGGAGTGAGAGATACTTGGACAACTTCCCTCTTGAGGAAACTGGTGTGGCGTCTTGTATCTGATCAAACTTGCTTATGGTTATGGAAGCAGATGCTTGATCACAAATACTTGCAGGGAAGATGTGTTTTGTTTGCTAAAACTTCGGCTCAAATGTCTTACGCCATGAGGGGCATTATTAGAGCCAGGAATTGTTTAAAGGATGGCTTTGGGTACAGATTTGGGGATGGCAAAACATCTTTCTGGTTTGGTTCCTGGTGTAAGAAGGGTCCTCTTTGCGAGAATGCTCCCTTTGTGCATATATCTAACAGGATAAAACAGTGAGTGATGTTTGGCTAATTGGCTTGATAGTGGTTGGGACTGGTCAAAGTTGTATTATATGATTCCTGATGATTTGAAAGGGGAGGTTAATGCCATTCAGATGTTGAGTTTTGGTGATAAGAAAGACATCTGGACTTGGTCTCACAACACGGACGGAGAGTATAGTGCAGCTAGTAGATACAGATGGCTACGGCTAAATCATTCCATTGACGTGGATGTCTCATGGTCGTGGGTTTGGAAAATTCACTGTCATGAAAAGATCAAGTTCTTGATTTGGTTGTTACTGCATAATGCTATTCCTACTAACGAATTTCATTTTAAGAGAGGCTTGGCTGATTCTCCTCTCTGCACAAGATGTGGGACTGGGTGGGAGACTGCAATTCATTGTATCCGAGATTGTGTTCAGAGTAGGGAGCTGTGGTTCAAGTTTGGTTTTGTTAATCAGAATTTTTCAACTTGGACATGTGGAAGTGGATTAAGGATGTTGTTGCTGGTGCTCATTCTCAATTGTTCTTGGCCATCTTATGGTGGACTTGGCGTTGGAGAAATATTGAGGTTCTTGGTGTTGAATTGTGGCCTGTGGATAAGATTTCCTGGAATGTCAATGTTATGGTGGAAGAATTGACAAAGTGGTGTCCGAAGTCTTCGTCCGTTAGTCGTATAAGAGACATATCTTGGATTAGACCATCAGCTCCTGAGGTTAAGCTTAATGTCGGTGGTAGCTACCGGGAAGGTGACGAGGTGGTGGGATTTGGTGGGCTCATAAGAGATTCGAATGGGTCTTGGTTGGGAGGTTTTGCTGGTTGCTTTCCCTCCAAGACCATACTGTTAGCTGAGCTTTTGGCCTTGAAACATGGGTTGGTATTAGCTTGGAGTATTGGATGCTCAACGGTTCAATGTGAATCGGACTCTACAGAGACGGTGAGGTTGATGAATATGCCTATAATTCCCTCGTGTCATGCTTTTGGAGTGGTTATTCGTGATATAAAGCTGATGCTTGAACGGGGTTGGACAGTTACAGTTAGACATGTCTTGCCGAAGGCGAACTTTTGTGCGGATTCCTTGGCCAAGTTAGGTGGAACCAGTCAACTCCCGCATCAGGTTCTAGAGGTGGCGCCCCAGGCTGTTCTTCAGGCGCCAGAAGATGATGCTGCTGGAAGATATTTTAGGTTCTCTTGTGTTTTGTTTTATTTTCCTGTACACAAAAAATAAAATTGATGAGATAAACATCAATTAATTTTTTATTCGATGATAATTTATATACTTGCCTATTTCGTTAGAACTTTGAACTCAATAATTTAATTGATATATTTCATAATATATATAAAAAAAATTATTTAAAAATGCAAGTGTTACACTTTAATGTAAGTTTATCTTAAAGGCCCTATGAAAAAAAAAGTTTCCTAAATAAACTTGCTTCTTGATTATCAACTTTAGAAACATGTGATAAACTGAAGCCATATGAAGCAAATTGACCTAGTGAAAACATTGATGCAAGAGGGCGTGAATTGATAAAATAAAAAAAAAAAACGTTTAGGATTGATGAAAAAAAATTGAGGTTAGAGATGTTTCCAAATCACTATTACCCCATCTTAAATCAATAAAATTAAAAGGTTTTGTTTAACTTAGGGTGAAGGATAAGAGGTTGAAATGTAGTACTCTTTCCGTCTCTATATATAGGGTCCTTTTAGGAGATTTCACTCAAGAAAGTCAATTAATTTAGTTAATTGTATTAGAAATGTGAACTTTTGATATGTATTTTCAAAATTACTCCTATTAATATTATTTGGAATCTAAAAAATGTTAAATATGACCTAAGTTTTTCAACTCTTAATTATTAAAGAAAAATGATCTAGTGACCTACATTAAGAGACCTACACACAAGATTGTGACATTTATCATTTAAGTTCTTTTATTTTATTTTTATAACTTAAAAAATAACAAATGTCAAAATCTTATGCGTAGGTTTATAAGTAGACCTATTAATGCAAGTCTCTCAATCTTTACTCATTACGAAATCTTTATTTTTTCAATGAAAACATGTTATTTATAGTATCTTATACGGGTTAAGGTTAAAAAAATCCAAAAATATGGTATAGCTGTAAAAATGGTGTAGCAATATATTTGTTCAATCATTTTCTTCCTACGTTACCAATCACTTCATATATATTCTTCCCTTCTGTCTCTCTTGTAAGCTCTGAATATATATTTTTTCCCTGACAGAGAAACTAGACCATCATGCACAATGAAGGAAGCAAAAATATTTTTGTGATGATCCTCATTCTGCAGAATCTATAAAGCAGTTAGAGCAGGTTTTCCATCACCTATTAGTTATCAAGGTGACGCTACTATGCTTTGGTTTTTTTTTTCCTTTAAATCTAATAAACTAAAACATATGTTTTGGGTTTTTTTTTTTTTTTTTACTGATATCACGTGTTTCTGTTATTTGATTTTTTTTTTTATTATATGTTTTTTAACACAGGTTAAAAAATTATATTGAATAAATTTGCATTAAAAATTGATAAATTTTAATAAATCTACATTAAAAATTTGCATAAAAAATATTGTGAATAAATCTGTATTAGAAACAAAATTTGAAAAAAAAAAACTGCTTAGTGCATTGGAAGCCCGGAGTAGCATAGACAAAACCTAGTTATCATTGTAGGAAGCATGAAGCATGAAAAATGTTTTATATGCCCTCCTGCAAGACTCTAGTTGTTTTATCATGAGAGCCAAAAATCAAAACTCAAAATAAATAGGGTTCAAAATTAAAAATACAGGTTCAGAAAATAGATAGATATCTGAAAACAAAGGGCATTAGGGTTTATTTTGGGCTTGTGGGCTGGCCCAGTAGAAGGAAGTCTAGACTCTAGACAAACTACAACACTCACACCCATTATAAATACATGTAAGCGGTCACACTGATAGCAACAGACAATTTTAGCGCAGTCAGCCCTACACTCTTGTTTCATGCTCTGCAACTTTGATTCATTCCATTTTTTTAATCAAGGAAATCATGGTCGAGTCTTTGATTTTTGTCTGCTTTCTTTGATAATCGTCCATGTTTCCTTGATTATAGAGATGTATTGAATCATTATCACCTTCTTCCTTCCATCTACTTAGATTCGTTCAGCAAACCCTAAGTTCTAATCTAATTTATAAGTAAATTGTGATATTTGCTTTTAGGGTTTTGATCTTGTTTCATTTGGTGGAGCTGCGCTGATACTGATTTTGCTGTTGTGTGTCTTTTTTATCTAGTTTTACACACAATTAAGGTTTATTTTAGATGAGTTTGTGTGAAATAGTTGTAATTGTTTACTGAAATTGATTCGTTTGTGAAATTAATTATATGAATTTGTTGATTAACTCCTTAAAACCGGTTTGACCCGATTTGAATTTGGAAGCCCAAATTCAGCAAAATTTTGGGGTTTTTTTTATTTTTTTTTAAATAACGAAATCCTATATGTTGGAAACTCAAACGACACCAATATGAGTCTCAATTACGCGTTTGCTCTCATCTCAACGAGAAAGAATATTAAAACTTTAGATTTTAGAACTTAAAAAAATCAAAAATCAAAAAGCCAAAGAAGCAAATAAGTGAAGTGAAAGAAGAAATAACAGTGAGTGACATACAAGAAGGCAGTATCAATAATCAATAGAGAAAAAGCAAAAAGACACGAAAAGTACTAAATTATATGATTATATACACACGCCTGCATTAAGACCGGTTGGACCACGGTTCGATCACGGTCCAACTATTGAACCTTGAACCAATACCTTGATCGGTTCAATAATCGGTCCGGTTTTCAAAACATTGATATAAATCATTAGTTGGTACAACAAAGTCCCACATCGGGTGTTCTTTATCAAAAATCAGTGCACACATATCAATGTATTACCAAAATATATAAAAAGAGGTTAAAAAAAGTAAACAAACCTAGAAAAATTAAATCTATTATTTCTTGAATCAAATATTTAGTTTTTTATAAAAATGTACTTCCTTCAGTTTCTTATCTTCAACCCTTAGAGTTGAGGTTAAGAAAATTGATATAAAAATTGTTGGTCGAAAGTTTGATAATTTGTAGACTTGAATAGACTAATTGAGCACGATTTTGGTCTAAATTCATTTTCTATTCATCATTTCAGTGATAACAATTTACATTATTTCAGACAAATGTCACGTCCAATGTGGCACCATATATGATAGAAAAAGCGAGAAAAAAAATTATGTACATATGCTTTTTATTGTTCAAATCAATTTCGATTTTTTAAAAGAAAATGAAGATTTATAATGACCACTTTAAAAGTTTTTTTTTAATCCACAATATTCATTCGTACAATTGAGTGATTAATTTGTTCATACATTGATCGAGTTCTTTTAGAGATGAAGTTCCAGCAAAGTACTCTCATTCGTATGAGTTACGATCAAATCCGTAACCACATACTTTACTTTTATGATAGTAACACAAATCTCATCCATCTTTGCAGTCTATATTAATATTATTAAAGGTCCTTTTGAAATAGTAAAAGATATTACTATGACAATATGGCAAAAAACAAAATGCCACTCTCAATATGTCATAAAGTTAAGGAAAATTGCTTCCACAAGAAAGAAAAACAAAAATACGTACACTTCGTTTAGTTTTGGGGAATTTGGGGAAAAAGAGATTTTGGAGGAAGAAAAAATGGAAAGAAAAAATGGTTTTTTCCTTTGTGACATAAAAAAGAAAATGAGGGAAGAGAAAAAATTGGGTGAGACCCACCAATAAAAATTTCTCTCCTTCCATGACGAGATTTTGAGAAGAAATTGGATGGAGGTTGTTGGGTGTTGTGCACCGCTATCTTGCTTCACTTGCTTGTTGCACTTCATTTCACTTGCTTCACTACTCTTATTGATTTGGTTTTCAGTTTTCTAACCGTGTGTGTTTTTTTATTATTTTTATATACAATATATATATATATATGTGGTGGACTAGACCACTGGCCGAGATCACAAGATATCGGACGAGTATCTGGCCGAGATCATTCCACTCATCCAGCTATACTAACAGGCCGAGATAGATGCCTCATATGCAAACGGACATAGCCTAAACTGGCCGAAACAGGCCGAGCTCGACCTCTTAACTCGGCCCTTACACCATTGTAGCCAACGAGAACAGGATGGCGGCCTCACAGGCCTTGTCGCGTGTATCCTCTCACGGCTCGTACTGGGCTGGTTCGTCTGGGCCTCAACACAGCTGGCCCATTATATTAGGTCATCCAGCCACCCCTATAAGTAGTACAGTGCTACATGGGGCTCAGGTACGCATTCTAAACCCTAAGTTCACACTGCACACACAATGGTTAGGGCATCCCAGGTTATCCAACTGATACCTGTGAAACTCAGAGAATCATACATCAAATCTAGGTCAAACCGCCTCACTAGGTCTCTCTCTGTGGCCTTATTGAACGAATTGATCTAGAACAAGACATTGGCGCCGTCTGTGGGAACACGATAAACTTCGATCCCCACCCTCACGAAGCTTACGTTGGAAAACGCAGAAGAAAACCCTCCCCTCCGTAGAGGAAGGGGACGTCCTCCCAGAGCAGCCGCTGTCCAACAACAGGCAGTAGACCTCTGTCAACGCCTCCGGGCGAACAGGGCTGTTCAGCAGCAACCCCCGAATCAACCCCAACCGGTGGTAGATCCCATTCAACCAGTGAAACCGCAGCCTGCGGTGGTCCCTGGCCAACCCCTCCTCACGCATACGCACAATGGCCCCTACATGGTGCACTCAGGAGAATCATCGTACCAAGGTGTGAATAGAGGGGGAAGTGTTCCGCACCAGCATTCGGATCGCCGTATGGCAGCACACTCCAACCATGCGGAGAACGCACCGCCCCAACGTCACGAGCAGGGAGAGCACGGGCATTCTGATGGCCCCTCTTAGCGGTCTCGTCGATCGAGCACGCCATCTCGATGTCGCGATGACGAGATCCTATCCATGATGCGCATGCAGATGAGAATTATGCAGCAACAGGGTCAAGCTATCGCTGATCTGCAGCAGCAATCCATGGCACGTATGGCCGAACGAGTCCCACAACCGACTCCGGCACAAAATTTGGAACCTGTGGTCGAACGTGCTGTACACCCAACCCCTTTCGTAGCACCGCAAACGGTACATGAGGTCGAACGAGCATCACAAATGGCTCCGACGCAGAGTACCGAGCGCAGGGTCGAACGAGCACCAATAACGGCTCCGACAAGGCAAGATTCATCCCGATCTTTTCGAAGCACCGATTCTCTTAGGAGGGAGGAGGATTCCCTACCCCCTCCGCCGCCACTGAATCCAGACCTAGAGCCCGAGCAGGAGCATCCAGGTCACCCTTTCACCCCTTATATAATGGCTTTTGAAACCCCACAGGGTTATCTAGGACCCAGTAATATTCAGAGGTATGACAGCCTCTCCGATCCTAATGATCACATACTGTCTTTTGAAGGGGCGATGAATTTCTATGGGGGTGGAGATCGGATGAAATGCAGGGCGTTCTCCATGACCCTTCAAGCGCCAGTCCTGAGGTGGTATGCTTTCTTACCTTGGAACTCAATTAATTCTTGGGCGGAGTTGAAAAGGGTGTTCCTAAATAGGTACACCGCCAGTTGCATCCAACCCAAGTCGGATCATACATTGGCGACGGTGACGCAGAAGCCAGGGGAAACCCTGAGAGATTATCTAAACCGATTCCACCACGAGTCGAGTTCGATCGCCAATCTCGAACCGGGGGTGGCAGTTCTGCTATTCACCCAAGGTTTGGCTCCAGGCGACTTTAGGAAGGCCCTTATTGGAAAGCCACCCCGAGATATGGCCGAGCTCCGACAACGCTCCAATAAGTTCATCAACCTGGAGGAGTTTGATAAAGGTCAGTCTAGCAGACTGGCCCGTAACCAAGGCGACCTCGAACATGAGGAGCGCTCAAATCCTCGGGGTCGACCTCGGAGAGAAGATAGGGAAGGACGACGCCCACCTCCACCACCTCCTCAACCTCTCCCTCGCAGGTACAACACATACACTCCGCTCAACACACCTAGATCTCAGATCTGGAAGAAGACAATGCAAACCGAGCTCAGGCACGTCAGTAGGCCGCCCTATCTCAGGTATCAGAAGCACGTGAATAGGAACAAGTACTGTGACTTCCATGAAGGTTACGGGCACAACACCGACCAATGTACTTGGCTCTGAGATGCCATTGAGGAACTAATTCGGGAGGGAAAGCTCCAAAGATACATCAAAGAGGCAATCGAGAAAAGGCCTCAAAGAAGAACCCCGAGTCCCGACAAGGGGAAGAGGAGAAGGGAATCTACCCCAAAAAAGAAACAGGAGAACCGGGGTCAGGTCAATATTGTCACTGTCGACGAACTCGACAAGTCGCCTAAGAACCTCACCATCCAAACAATTTCAGGAGGCTTCGCAGGAGGAGGTGAGCATCAGTCTGAGCGGAAGAGATATGTTAACCAGGTGTTGGCGGTCCATAATCGCCCTATTCGGAAGAAGCCATCTCGGAATATTCCTATCAGTTTCTCTGACAAGGACATGGAGGGAGTCCTTCCAGACCATATCGACCCAATGGTCATTTCAGCCAGAATTGGCAATTTTGATGTCGCCAGAGTTTTCGTCGATCAAGGAAGCTCTGCCGACATACTATTTTTGCATGCTTTTTCTAAGATGAAGTTTCATCTAGATGATTTGGAAGAGTTTGAAGGGAACCTGATCAGTTTTACAGGGGATTCAGTACGACCCCTAGGTGTCATTAAGCTTCTGATGTCCCTAGGTGGGCAACCCGCCACCAGGACGGAAATCATCAAATTCCTCGTGGTAGACTGCCCGTCGGCTTATAACGCCATTTTGGGCCGAACTTGTCTTCAGTCTTTCGGGGCAGTAGTGTCCACAGTCCACTTGGAAATGAAGTTTGTGGGTGCAGACGACACGGTAGTCACAATAAGGGCAGAGCAGGAGGAGGCGCGTTTGTGTTACAACACTAGCCTTGGGAAAGTCAAGAAGGAGAGGAACGAAGTGGAAAAGATCTCTCAAGAACCGATGTCCAAAGGCAGAGTTCTTCTCGCTGAGCTGGATGTTAGGGCCGAGCTGGATGACCTCAGGCCTCAACCTCAGGGAAGTTGGGAATCTGTCCCAATAGACCCATCCGACATCTCAAAAGTTGTACAGGTCGGAACCAGCCTCCCAGCCTCCATTCGGCAAGAGATAATTGAACTGTTACGTCACAACAAGAACTTATTCGCGTGGACCTCGGCTGACATGCCAGGTATCGACTCGAACTTCATATGCCACCGACTTAGCATGGACCCCAAAGCCAAGCCCGTGGCACAGAGGAAGAGACGGGTAGGTATCGAGAAGTCCAGAGCAATCCAGGAAAAGGTGTATGAGCTGCTGGAAGCCGGCTTTATCAGAGAAGTCTCATATTCTGAGTGGCTGTCCAACACGGTACTCGTAAAGAAGTCCAATGGAAAATGGCGAATGTGTGTGGACTACACGGACCTCAACAAGGCTTGTCCAAAAGACCAATACCCCCTTCCCATCATCGATCAGTTGGTTGACAACTCAGCAGGATACCAGCTTCTTTCCTTCTTGGATGCATACTCGGGTTACAATCAAATACCGATGTATCCACTCGATCAGGAAAAACAGCCTTTATCACCAAAAAGGCCACATACTGTTATACAGTCATGCCTTTCGGTCTAAAGAACGCTGGGGCTACTTATCAGAGGATGATGAACAAGATTTTTGATGGGTTGATAGGTCCGATAATGGAGGTGTATATTGACGACATGATCGTCAAAAGCAAGTCAAGGAATAGTCATGTAGAAGATTTGAAAGCAGTCTTGGCCCGAGTAAGGAAGTATAACATGAGACTAAACCATGAGAAGTGTACGTTCAGAGTTCCCGCTGGGGCCTTTCTAGGCTTCATGTTGACAGAACGCGGGATTGAGGCGAATCCCGACAAGTGCAGGGCTGTTCTCGAATGAGAAGTCCGAGGAACCTTAAGGAAGTTCAGTAGTTAACCGGCCGACTAGCTGCACTTTCTCGTTTCTTACCCCAAGCTGCAAAGAAAGCACTTCCTTGGTACCAGCTGTTGAAAAAGAACGTTGATTTTGTTTGGGACGAGAAGTGTGAGATAGCCTTCTCCGCGATAAAAGATTTTCTTTCTGCTCCCCCAATTCTGTCCAGCCCCCAGTCAGGGGAGAAACTTGTTCTGTATGTCTCGGTTGGAGATTTGGGTGTAAGCTCGGCCCTGGTACGAGAAGAGGCCAAGCAGGAGATTCCGGTCTACTTCGTCAGCCGAACTCTTCAGGGCCCCGAAATCAGATACTCCAAAATTGAAAAATGTGCCTTTTGCTTGGTTTTATCAGCAAGAAGACTCCGCCAATATTTCCAAAGTCACCCTATCGAGATAAGAACAGCTCAGCCGATCAGGCAGATCCTGCAGAAGCCAGACTTTGCAGGAAGGATGATGGTTTGGTCAATTTAATTGTCCGAGTTCGACATTTCTTATGAACCGCGAAGGGCTATCAAGTCCCAGGCTCTAGCTGACTTCATCTCCGAGTTCACCGAGCCGCAGGAAAGCTCGAACTCGGCCACTTGGGTGATTTATGTGGACGGCTCCAGCAACAAAAAGGGAGCATGAGCCGGGGTAATTGTTGAGAACTCGGAAGGCGTTAGTATTGAGTACTCCCTGAAATTCGAATTCACCACTTCGAACAATCAGGCTGAGTACGAGGCTGTGATAGCTGGCCTCAGAACAGCAAAGGAGCTCGGAGCGGAAGAAGTCCAGATCCTCAGTGATTCACAATTGGTGGTTTCGCAGATTTCTGAGCAGTACCCAGCTAAAGAACCAATTATGCAGAAATACCTGGAGAAAGTAAAGGAGTTGGCATCAAGTTTTTCTCGCTTCTCAATCTCTCATATTCCTAGGTCTTCAAATGAGCGGGCGGATGTTCTCTCCAAATTGGCAAGCACTAAGGGTGTTGGAAACAATAAAAGCGTCATACAGGAAGAAATCTCTGGACCCAGTGTTGTTTTGGCCATCTCCATTTCACTTGACTGGATGACCCCCATCAGGTCCTACCTGCAGCATGGTGTGACGCCTTCCGACCAACTGGAGGCCAGGAAACTTGTGAAAAAAGCAGCCCACTACGTGTTAATGGGGAATGTCTTGTACATAAGAGGGGTTGCATCCCCCTTGCTCCGGTGTCTCGGTAAGGAAGAGGCCGAGATGGTTCTGAACGAGGTCCACGGCGGAATAACTAGTCATCATTTAGGAGGAAAATCTTTGGCCAGAAAGATCCTCCGTGCTGGTTATTACTGGCCGACTCTGATGGCTGGTTGCATAGATCACGTCTATCGCTGTCCACAGTGCCAACATCACAGCGACTTATACCGCCAACCTCCGGAGGAGTTGCACTCTCTAGCTTCACCATGGCTCTTCTACATGTGGGGCATGGATATCATGGGTAAGTTCCCAAAAGCCCCTGGGCAACTTATATATGTAGTAGTCGCCGTCGACTACTTCACCAAGTGGATAGAAGCAGAGGCGCTCGCCACCATCTCGTCTATGAAAATTCAAAAGTTTTTCCTCAAAAATGTGATAGCCCGATTTGGCGTCCCGCACTCAATTGTCACTGATAACGGAACCCAATTCACGGCAGATACTTTCCAGGACTTAGCAGAATATTTGCATATTTCACATCGTTTCTCCTCGGTGGAGCACCCACAGTCCAATGGACAGGCCGAATCCGCAAATAAAGCTATCCTCTCTGGTCTGAAGAAAAGATTATTGGCAGCTGAGGGAGCCTGGGCCGACTTATTACCTGATATCCTTTGGTCCTTGAGAACAACGGTACAAAGCTCGACAGGAGAAATGCCGTTTAGACTCACTTATGGTTGCGATGCCGTGATTCCGATAGAGCGCCAACTTCCAACTTTCCGTGCTGGACAGACCTGAGGAAACTAACAATGCATTGCTAAGGGAAGAATTGATTCTGAGCGAGGACAGAGCTGTCGAAATAGAGAAGAAATCTAAAGAGAGGCAGGCGAAGCAATACAATAAAACGGTGGGTCCGAGGTCATTTGAGCTCGGTGACCTTGTCCTGCGCCGTGCGGACATCGGTTTGAAGAATGCTAGAGAAGGAAAGTTTGCCCAAATACGGAAGGGCCGTACAGGGTTATATCCAAAACAGGTTCAGGAACGTACAGGCTGGAAACCCTCGGCGGCGTTCAAATCAGAAACAGCTGGAATGCAACGAAACTCAGAGCCTACTTCAGTTAGTAGATCAGCAGGATGCATTCCTTTTCTATCTGTTCATTTCCATTTTGTTTTTATTATCTGATATCTATCGTGTTCGGAACTTTTAGGTTTTATTTGAATTGTTAGTCATTTGTTTTTTGCACAATGAATAATGCTGCTTGCCAGGCACTAATAACATTTCAGTTGCAATAAATAGTACATTTTGCAGTCTCGGTTACTTTTGTTTTCTACATCTTAAACATGCACTATGTACATGCCTTTCCATCTTAGGCTAGCCACCTAAACGGGACTGTGCGATTTATACACAACACCTCTTTTCAGAGGAAAGCTTATAAATTTTCCTAAGGTACAGGGAGCACCTAACTCTTACAGGCCCACTCTTTGGAGGCCTAGCACAGTCAGGGGACGAGGTCCACACTTTGGCTCAAGTGCTTGGACTGAGACTCCCATCGCATTAAACAGATACATAAAAGAATACACAAGACTTATAACTTAAACTTAGAATGTTAACGCATAACTTAGACTTGTTTTTAAATTAAAACATGCAAAAACACAAGTGTTGAAACAGAAATCAGTTCGGCATAAATTGTAAGAGCTGCCCAGCATAAGGGACTTACGCTTACTCCTCAACATCAGAAAGTACAACCGTGTTGGGCTCAAACTCGGGCTCATCCTTCTCGGCCAGCGGATCAGGGAGGTCGTCACGGGTCAGGTCGATTTCGGCATCACCGTTGTTCGGATCCACAATCTTATCGCCGCTCACACCATACTCGGGGTGAGCTCCGACATACTGTAGCCGCAACCCCGGATTCAACACCCGCACCTGCTCCACTGCATTTGCAAATAGAGCATCAACTGACATTTCCAAATCGAACCTGGCCTTGGCAGCAACAATCTTGTGTTTCAAGGCTTGGACAGCTCACATCTTCAACATTCCCCTTACCTTCTCCACCTCGGCCTCGCCGTCAGCTTTCAGCTTGGCCATTTTTTCCTCATGAGTTTTTTGCAAGTCCGCCAATTGTTTCTTGGCCTCAGCAGCTTCCTTCTCGGCCTCAGCAAGTCTCCCGAGATCATTTTTAGCCTTAGCCGAGAAACCTGCTTCAGCTTCGACCGCCGCTCCAGCAATCGCCGTCATCATATTCGCCGAGCGATGAAGATGTTCGGCCAGGTCCTCGGCTACCCTCTTCCAGTCAGTAGCCGTCATCTTGTCCAAGTTCAACGGCTCATTGAAAGCAGCCCGGACGGCTACCGCCTCTCCCGAAGTCGTTATCTCAGCCCGAGTTGGAGTAGGGTTACTCACCTCGGTTTCGGGGGTTGGGAGCTCGCTCGAGGTTTCCGACAAGTTGATAACAGGAGGGGTGGAGCGAGGTGGCGTTCCAGTGGCTTCGGGCCTCTTTCTTTTCCGCATAGTCGCGGCCGAGAGCACTCTTTCAGCTTTGCTTGCCATATCTTCACCTGTACTCCCGGTATCCTCCGAGGTCGTTTCGCAGACAGTGGTTAATTTCGGCTTCACTCTTCTTCGCTACTCAGCAAGAACAGCAGGATATTCGTTCTCAATCTCCTTCCAATAGTTAACTACAAAAAACAAAACAAGTGTTAAAAAAAAATACATATATATTATTACCGATTTCAGTGGACACTTGTTCCTCGGCACAACTTATTACGCGTCGAATGTCCAACTGAGCCCATTCTTTGGCTCTTGCTTTGTATTCATCGAAGAAATGCTTCGTCGTCAACAGTTCGTCCGGGGTGAGTGGGGCCGACGTCCAATTCCGAGGAGTGGCGTGACGAGTGTAAAAGTCGGTTGTCCATTGAAGGGGGAACTTGGGACCATCCTCGGTCCGGAACCATGGTCGACCATTTCCGACGTATTGATACTTGAAGAACCTTGGTTTGAAGTTTTTCCATGACTCGTGAAACTTGGAAAATAAGCCATAATATGACCGACTCTTTACCGACACCCACATCTTGCCGGATTGGCCAGCCTCCTTAACCGTTACATGAGGGTTGAAGAGCCAAAAGAAAACCTTGGCCATGCAGACTAACGCCTTTGCCCGACAATATCTTTCAAACGCTTTCAGAAAGGCCCAAGCGTTAGGGTGCAGTTGAGTCGGTGCAACCCCGAGGGCATTCAAGACCCTAATCTCTAACGCAGTAAAAGGTAGACGGAGACCAAGGGTAACCACCATATTTTCATAGAGGTAAAAAGTGTTCTCGTCCGTCACCGAGCACACTCGATCATTATATGAGCAGGGTAGCACTCTGTATGAGGTTCCAGCTTCGTCCTCGGGACAGGGAAGTATGAATTGTCGTACCGAGCTGACACTATCCTCGGATCGCATAGTAGATTGAGTGCCCAGCACTTCACGATGTACCCACGGATATAGATCAGAGTCCGTTGGCGCCGGGTATGCAGCAGGGTCTTTTACCACTTTCCGAGGAGCCATCAAACCACCTAAAGAAGAAGAGGGGAGCTCGGTATTAAACTTACGGGTGACAAATAGTAACCCCCCCTTGAAACCCCGAGCAGTGGTACCAAGTGGCGAACACCTCCCCTCTTCTACTTCCATCCCTCTTCCCCAAACCCTTTTTTGCTCTTCACTTCTTACTATGTTCTCATAATCGGCTCTCTCCTCGCCGGCCCTAATTTCGGCATCAAGGTAAAGTCTTATATTTTCTCTTCTCTCAGATACGGTCAGTGGATAATAAGCATCAAGAGGTACTACATCCTCCATCACAACCTCGTATTTCTTAAGGTAAATACGACGAGGCCGAGGGTAGGGTACAATTTCAACGGAATCATTGGAAGATTGAGAAGAAGACGAAGAATCGCTACCACTGCCATCCTCACTACTACTGCTAAGGTTCACATACCCACACCACTTTTTATACCACCTACCACTCATTGTTACTTAACAATACCCAGAAAACCCAAAAGGTCACTCAAAAGCACAAGCCCAAAAAACCCAGAAAACAAAAAATGGTGAAGAAATGTCCCAAACCCAGCGACACCCAGACAGCGAAAATCAAAGGAAAAAGAAGAAGTAGAGATAAAGGAAACGCAACGGTGTACCTGCTAGTGTATGAAATTGCAAAAGGAAAGCAGACTTGTTGAAGAGAGAAAATCACGAACGAAGGTAGACACTGAAGAGCAATGCAGCTTCGCTCCACATGCAACAGTGTGGCAAGAAGTAAGAAGAAGAAGCAACAAGAAGATGAAGATGGCATTTTTGAGAGAATGAAACGGTTGAAGGGGAAGAGTGGAAAATGGCAGTTTTGGAGAAGAAAGAGGAAACGAAGGAGTGGAAGGCAGCAGTTCTTTTGGAAGAGGAAAGTGAAACAGTTGAGTGGGAAAAGCAGGGATCAATTTTACTCTCTCTCTTGTTTTGAATCAATGGGCCTAAGAAGTGGATTTGGCCCAAGACAACTGATCCGTGAAACCACCAGTGGAAGCGAAGCACGTGGCCTAACGCCACTAAGTGGACATGCCTCGAGCCTCACAACATTAATGACTGAGCGCTGGCGTTAGGGGGACGTGACACGTGCCTGATAGCAAAACCCCAAACGTCAGTCTGAGCAGGCGATAAGACAGGCGTCAAATCCGAAAAGATAACGTAGACTGAGAGCAACAGTTGTTAGCTGTTCCGAAACCCCTGACGCATCTTCCACTTTTGAACTCGTTGCAAGACTATCATAGTCTTGCCGAGCTGAGGGGCCTATGTGGTGGACTAGACCACTGGCCGAGATCACAAGATATCGGACGAGTATCTGGCCGAGATCATTCCACTCATCCAGCTATACTAACAGGCCGAGATAGATGCCTCATATGCAAACGGACATAGCCTAAACTGGACGAAACAGGCCGAGCTCGACCTCTTAACTCGGCCCTTACACCATTATAGCCAACGAGAACAGGATGGCGGCCTCACAGGCCTTGTCGCGTGTATCCTCTCACGGCTCGTACTGGGCTGGATCGTCTGGGCCTCAACACAGCTGGCCCATTAGGTCATCCAACCACCCCTATAAGTAGTACAGTGCTACATGGGGCTCAGGTACGCATTCTAAACCCTAAGTTCACACTGCACACACAGTGATTAGGGCATCCCAGGTTATCCAACTAATACCTGTGAAACTCAGAGAATCATACATCAAATCTAGGTCAAACCGCCTCACTAGGTCTCTCTCTGTGGCCTTAGTGAACGACTTGATCTAGAACAAGACAATATATATATTTAATTAGAGTTTTTATAATGTAAAAAAATTGAAGTAAGTTATAAAAGTTTATTTATGTTTGATATTAAAAAATAAAAATATATGTTTATTTTTTGTTATGATAAATAAGAGTATATTTTTATTTGGCTTATTTATGGTTTTGGTCCCTATAAGTTGATCTCGTTTTGAATTTAGTCCTTAAATCTTTTTAAATTTTGTTTTTAGTCCTTAAATCTTTTTTTTGACCTTGAATGGTCCTTAAATCTTTTTAAATTTTGTTTTTAGTTCTTCTGTTTGTCTTCTTCTGTCATCTGCTGACATGGCAAACGGTGTGCCATGTCAGCCCTTATATTGACTGCCAACGATGCATCTGATGTGAACCTCCCACTCATGTGAGCAGGAACCGAGTATGAACCGAGCATGAGCCGAGCATTGACCGTGCATGAGATATCGATCGAGTACGATGCAATTGGTAACGACATAGCTTGGTTCGTGCTCAGTTCATCGTGTTAGGTTCCTGCTCACATGAGTAGGAGGTCCACATCAGATGCATTGTTGGCAGTCAATGTAAGGGCTGACATGGCACACCGTTTGCCATGTCAGTAGATGACAGAAGAAGACAAACAGAAGGACTAAAAACAAAATTTAAAAAGATTTAAGGACCATTCAAGGTCAAAAAAAGATTTAAGGACTAAATTCAAAACGAGGTCAACTTATAGGGACCAAAACCATAATTAAGCCTTTTCATTTTAATAAATTTATTATTTTCTCTCTTCTCACTTTTCTCTCCGACCAAACAAAAGAAGAGAGAAAACTCAACTTTTCTCTTTCTCATATTTCTTTCCATTTTCCCTCATACCAAATAATCTTAAAATCTACTCATTTTTTCACCATTATATTGCTTCTCTATTTCTCTTTTCTTGTTTCCTTCTTCCCATTTTCTTTCGAAACAATAAAACACAAGCCAATAGTTATGGGCAAGCAGAGAACCATTTTTTCTATACCCATCTTATCAACAAGCGGACACGCGTCACCCATGCTCTTTCTTTCCTTCCGCAGCCGAAACGACATCGTTTGCCTCTCTAGTCTATACCTTTTGTTTTTGGTTCTCGGATATTTTTATTTCCCCCACCCACTTACATTTCCGAGCTCACAGTTCACAGTTCACAGTGCATGCTAGTGAAGTGCATAGTAGATACTAACAGAGACGATAATGGTTGGTTTTGGCGGGAAAAAGGTGCACCAAGTGGTCGCCGGCATCGGCGGCAATGGCTTCGGCCAGGTCCTCGCCGCAGTCGCCGTCTCCTTCCTTGTCCGACTCTTCACTGCTCCCGGTCCCGCCCTCTTGCCGGACGACGATGATAACGACGACGACGTGCATGAGAACGGTAATAACGACGGCGAAGCTCCTCCTTCCGGCAAGGTCATTCCGGTCACAATCCGCTGGAACAACATCAATTGCTCCCTTTCTGATAAATCCAACAAGTCCGTGAGTTCCTGTTTTCTCTTTCTCTTTCATTTTTATTTTATTTTATTTTTTTAATTTTCATTTTGTGATTGCTGAAGTTCTGTTCGGTAGCTGAGAAAATCTGCGAGGAAATTTTTTTTTCGCCTTTTTAAGGAAACTGATATTATCTCGTTAACTGTGCATGGAACTGGATATATGTTTTTTTTAATAAACTTTCAGTGAGTTGAGAATTTGAGAATATAATTACCTGCACATTTTGGTTGAACATTTGTGATTGTGATTATCACGTTGCTTTATGAGAATTTTATTTAGTTTTCTTTTTTTTTTTTTTTAATTTTTTGATAATGGGAATTTGATGTTAAATGAACGAATAGGTGAGGTTTTTGCTTAAAAATGTGAGCGGAGAAGCAAAGCCTGGAAGATTATTGGCTATAATGGGGCCGTCAGGTTCAGGAAAGACGACGTTGCTTAATGTTCTTGCTGGTCAGCTGGCAGCGTCGCCCCGGCTGCATTTGTCGGGTATTTTAGAGTTCAATGGAAAGCCTAGTTCGAAGAATCCGTACAAGTATGGTTGTTTATTTGTTTGGAACTTGGACTTGCTGCAATTTTGTTGATGTTTGTTTTAAGTCACTGAGAACGATTTAATTGCTGTATATAGGTTTGCTTATGTCAGACAGGAGGATCTCTTTTTCTCACAGCTCACTGTGCGGGAAACTTTGTCTCTTGCTACAGAACTTCAGCTTCCCGACATATCTTCTGCAGAAGAGAGAGATGAATACGTGAACAATCTCCTTTTCAAACTAGGATTGGTGAGATTCCCTTGTATGCTGCAACCTGTCTTTTTGGCAAATTGGAATATATGAAAAGTTTTAAATAGGTTTTCTCATTAAACCTTTATATCTTCCTTGAAGAATAAATTTCGTATCATATGTTATGCTCAAATACAACTGTTAATTTTTAATTTTTTTTTTTTTGTTTTTCGCCTTCGCTTTTCCTTTCGGTCTTATTTATTGAAAATGTGTTAATCTGGTTAGATAGTTCCATATTACTGATATTACTCCCTTTGGCAACTATGCTTTTTCTTCAAAAGGTCAGTTGCGCTGATACCAATGTTGGTGATGCCAAAGTTCGTGGAATTAGTGGTGGTGAGAAGAAGCGCTTATCCATGGCATGTGAACTGCTTGCTAGTCCATCTGTTGTATTTGCTGATGAACCCACAACAGGCAAGCATGCGCTTGTAGAATTTGCTTTGCAGTGGATTTGAATTTTGTGTACAATACAATAATAACACTGTATGCATTAGTAAAATAAAAGATAGCCATTAAATGATTTTTATTATAAAATCTTGTTTTCTTTGTAAATCTTTGATATACATAAATGGCTTTTCCTTGTCGGTAGTTTCTTGCAAATGCTTTATATAGACGATTATAACTTTCTCCATCTTTGTTTTTTCCCACTTATTTTGTCTTAAAGTTACTTGCTGTACTTTCAGGACTTGATGCCTTCCAGGCTGAGAAAGTCATGGAAACCCTCCAACAACTTGCACAAGATGGTCACACTGTAATTTGCTCTATACATCAGCCAAGAGGTTCAGTGTATAGTAAATTCGATGACATTGTCCTGCTAACAGAGGGTTCACTTGTTTATGCTGGTCCTGCTCGAGATGAACCGCTGGCTTACTTCTCAAAATATGGGTCATCAACTTAACCTTCTTTATATTATGCCATCTTATATCTTCATATTGGGAGTTATCTTAAATACTGTTTAAGAAAATGTGACTGAGTGAACTTCATATATTATTAAATGGCCCATTTCACTGCAACTGATTTGCTTCCAATACATCGATAGCATGACAGTTTCTGTTTATAATTTGAGAATCTTACTTTGAAGCAGTAGACTTCTAGAAAAAGTCGAGAAACCCTGATTATAGAAGTTTGTCAGAATTTCAAATGTAATATTTATTTTATTTACATATAAGTTACATTTTTTAATTAAAAAATAATACTGGAGTATTAGGTAAGATAAAAGTACAAAAAGAAGAGGATAAGCTGTCCTCACAATCAAAATAAAAAGAAAAGTCTGAAACCTAAGTCATAGAACCATGCAACAAAATTGTCAATCCCTCTGCATGTCTAACAAGGAAACACCTTTAAAAACCCATGGGCAGAGCACTAGGTCTTTGCTCGATATTGATAATAACATTGTGAAAAGCTGCATTCTTGGTGTAACATCATACACCTGTAGTTATCTAATGTAACTTATCCACTTTCGAAACAATGAATGAGAGACTCTTTATCAATTATCGCCCATCTAATTATCATTCTAGCAACAACATAATGATGTTAAGTATTGTGTGAATCCTAACAAGCATAATTGGATAAATATACTCTGCAATAGTCTGATGACTTTTTCTTCATTGTCTAACACTTCAGGTTAAACAATCCACATATATTCATCCAAAAATAGTCCTTTTTTTTTGGTACATAAAACACAGTCATGTTGATTGTTGTTAATTGTAATATCTTGAAGGAAGTAATAATTGTACATTGGAATGGTAACATTGGTAAGTTTGTTCAGCTTAAAATTTTATCAGACTTTTGAACTGTTAGTTCTCTACAATATGTTGACAGTTATTTATGTAACAGGTACCACTGCCCAGACCATGTGAATCCTGCTGAATTTTTGGCAGATCTTATATCCATAGACTACAGTTCTGCAGATAGTGTCTATTCCTCAAGAAAAAGGATTGATGGTCTTGTTGAGTCATTCTCTCAAAGACTATCTACAGTGATATATGCAACTCCAATTACTCTAGATTCTCTCTCAAAAAGTAGAAAGAAAATCACCAAGCGAGCTGTAGCAAAGAAGAAAGGAGGATGGTGGAAGCAATTTTGGTTGCTGCTTAAACGAGCATGGATGCAGGTCTGACTTTTCCTATTAAATAGTTTGTTTCTTCTCATTGGACGGCAGTATGTGAATGAAATTTTTCCTTTTGTCAATGACAAATTTGATGTGTCTTAATAAAAGATTTATAAGACTTGTGGAAGTTATTTGGAAAGACATATCACAAAAGTGGCATTACTGTTTATTGTTTTCACATCTCGTATGTGATGCAGTTAAATAGTTTATTTTCTCCATTTGATTAAAGCTTCAACAATATCATCTATTCTCTTCAATTGTTCACCCCTGATCCCTACACATTAGATGGATTTGCATTTTTTAAACAACATAAAAGAAAAATACTACTCCCTCCGTTTCACAATGTTTGGCCTTTTAGCCTTTTTTTCTTGTTTCACAATGTTTGGCCTTTTACATTTTCAATACACAAACATATTTCTCTTACTCCTCATTAATTCTACTTTTATCATCTCTCTCATCTCTAAACCACTATACATTAATTAATGGACACACTTACTAATAAAAATTAAATACTATTACAATTTTCAATAAGGATTAAATAGGGGCATTTTAGACAAACTATACATAATACTTACAATAATTAACACTTTCTTAATCTGTGTGCCCAGACCTAAAAGGCCAAACATTGTGAAACGGAGGGAGTAGTCATTTATATCGCAGGGCAGGACCTGCATAATGTTATCCTTTTTGTCCATGAGAAATTGGATGCGTTTTAAAAAGACTTGTGAGGCTTGCTGAAGTCATTATTTGGCAAGATATAATGACAGAAGTGGCATTACTGCTTAATATTTTCACATCTTGGTTGCGGTGCCGTTAAATTTTTTATTTTATCTAAATGCTTATTTATTTTCAATTCTTAGTCCAGGATTGCTAAATATTTCTACTAGTTTTGAAACAAGATAAATAAACATATACTAGTAATTTATTTATTTTTTGAAGTGAGGAGAATGAAAATTATGCCTCTCATTTTATTTGTTTCATGATTCTCTGGCTGATTAGGCTTCCCGTGATGCTCCAACAAACAAAGTTCGGACAAGGATGTCAATTGCATCAGCAATTATCTTTGGATCTGTTTTTTGGAGAATGGGAAAATCTCAGACATCAATACAAGACAGAATGGGCTTGCTTCAGGTTTTTTATGTTCTTTATTCCTGTATGCTTATTTCTCATATTGGCCTGCTTCCAGGGTGTAGAACTATTTTGAAATGTTTCATATGATATATATTCAATTTTTATTGTGCTCTGATCGAAGAAAACCTGTCTGCATGAAAACTTATGCCTGTTCTTGGTTGTTTGTTGTTGAATTTATTGTGCGTAATTCAAGTGGTAACTTTAAAAGTTTTGTCGTCAGTTAAGATGCTTTGTATACCAAGTCCTTTGACTTTTAAACATTTGATATTTGGTTTAGACACCTTTCTGCATGTATTTGTGGTTTGTGTGTAGTTTTTACATGAATAAACATGTAAACAAAACTATGCACCAGAATGCTGACAAAAAAAGTGCATCTCATGCTTGAGGCTCCCACCTAGTAGGGTCTAGGGAGGATAGATGTATGCAGCCTTACTCTTGCAAGCGGAGAAGTCGTTTCCATGATGATTCTATTATTTTGTTATTTATTTAAGTAGGAAAAAGTGGACATACGGGAAAACATAGTAATGGTAAGGTAACCAACCTTTTGTCATGATTGATTGATTTTTCCTGATGAAAGACAAATAAGATCAAAGGATGAAGATGAAAAATATTCAATTTCATATTTCTCTGTTACCAAATGTTCATTCGTCACCTATTTGATGTATTTAGCTTATTTTTTCATATATTAGTTGTCACAACTTATTGAAATATTAGTGAAATTTTTGCTTATTAACCTGAAAGGGGGAAACTTAAAAACAATTGTTATAGGGACTATCAAATATCAATTAACTGCACAAGTGTACTTTATCCAAAATTTAAATACAAGTGACTACTTGAGTTCCATCTTTTATTGTTGTTATCTTGGCAAACTCTCCAAAATGCTTAAAATCCAAATCTCGTTATGTTATCATAATGATTAATGACGGTTTCACTTGGCCAAGTTTGCCTTCCTTAATTGCATGGATGACTCTCACAGGTTGCTGCAATAAACACAGCTATGGCTGCTCTTACAAAGACTGTAGGTGTGTTTCCAAAGGAACGGGCAATTGTTGACAGAGAACGTGCAAAAGGCTCCTATGCCTTGGGTCCCTATCTGTTTTCAAAATTGTTGGCCGAGATTCCCATCGGAGCAGCATTTCCATTGATGTTTGGTGCTGTTTTGTACCCCATGGCACGCCTTCATCCTACTTTGCTGAGGTTAGTTTCCTATCTTTGCCTCTGAGGCCTGAGCTCTTTTGAAGCAATTTGCAATTTCTTTTCATGTTATTATTTTGCCTTTTTTGGTAGCAGATTGAAATTTTTTAAATCCTCTACACAGTGAGGATGTAGAGCTGAATATTGTGAGAATTCCTTCATAGCAATTCTTGGGCAGGGTTATTAAAATTAATGGTTCCTTAGGCAAACTGATAATGATTTCCCTGGGGGCCAAGAAATGTGAATAATTTTCGAAGTCATCCTTTGCAATCCATGCACCATATATACTTTTGCTTTATTTCCAAAGGTTAGCTATATGGGCCAATCCCATAGGGGAAACCATATGTATATATGTGTGTCTTCCTTAACAAAGTACAAAAAAAAAAGTGCAAGGGAAATGGTAGAAGAAAGTTCATCCTCTTTATCAATGTCTCTTCCCTCTCCTTTTGTTGTCTATGTCCTCTGTCGAGCTTTTTTCCTGTTAATTCTTTCCTTCTCATATATCATTGACATGTTAGTTTGACATTCTAGATTTGGGAAATTCTGTGGAATTGTGACCGTGGAGTCTTTTGCTGCATCTGCAATGGGTCTCACTGTTGGTGCCATGGTTCCAACCACAGAAGCAGCATTGGCAGTAGGCCCCTCTCTTATGACAGTTTTCATTGTATTTGGAGGCTACTATGTTAATCCCGAGAATACCCCAATCATCTTCCGCTGGATTCCTAGTGTGTCTCTGATTAGATGGTAAGCACAGCTCTAATTTATGAGTAAGCAAGAGGAGTTAACTTCAACTACATAACTCGTAGGAAATAGAACTGTATTGAGCAAAACATTCTAGTGAAGTTGAATACTAATTTCTCCTTCACTGGTACTGAAATTCCTATTTGCTTTATGCACTTTCAGGGCCTTCCAGGGACTTTGCATCAATGAATTTAGTGGCCTTCAATTTGATCATCAACATTCATTCGATATTCAAACTGGAGAACAGGTGAGGGTAGAGCCATGAATCTTTTTACATCAACTGGAACTAAAGGTCAAGTTCTATTGAATTGAATAGCAAAATGGCATTTATTACGAGTTACGACCAGTGCACACAATAACGAAAGAGAAAATTTATCCAGTATTATAAAAACAAAACAGTTGAAGGGAACAACGAAGCTGGAAAACATGATTACAGTTGGGTATGACATGGATTTATAAGCAGGGGGGAAATTTTGAACCTGTAACCCAGTCTAATGTAAGTGACTAATCAGCTTCTTTTTTTGCTCAAGTTGTATGTTGCATGTATATTCCAATGGTTGTGCTTTAGCTCATTCCATCAGGAGTGCTAAAATATAGGGTGCATTTGGATAAACTACTTGATTAAGTGTTCATTCAATGAGCTTTTCTGTCCATTTCTGTTTGAGTTAAGTTAAAACAAAATTGTGATAGAGCTTTTACTGTCAACGTTTCTTGGATACTTGTTTTTGTAGAAGAGACAGTATGACACAATTATACAAAATATGTATCTGGTTTTCCATGGTCGGAATGTGGATAAAGTAGTAGTTTATTTGAATGTGCTTTCTTGAATGCCAATCCATTTCACTTTCTTATTCACTCCTTCCCTCTTTCACAGGCACTAGAGCGTATTTCCTTTGGAGGAAGTAGGATTAGGGATACGGTGGTAGCACAAAATAGAATATTGTTGTTTTGGTATTGCACCACCTACCTTCTCCTTGAGAAAAACAAGCCCAAATACCAGCAACTTGAGCCAACCCCTCTTGACCATAATCCGCATTCAGAGCTTGAGGATTTAAACTCTAACCAAGTTCATAAGACCCTCGAGTCTCCACCGGCCACGCAAGATGAATCCGACCAGCCCCTTGAATCTCCACCGGTCACGCAAGATGAATCCAACCAGCCCCTTGAATCATCTGAAGTCGATCCAGTTGGTCCTTTTATCCTAGAAGGTTTGTAAATAGCTGGGCACTAATGCTGTTGTTATCAGATATTCATCTATTTATTAATTTATCTAATACAGGTGCTAAGTAAAAGATATCTTTGCAAAGGATGATCCTGCAATTACTGAGGCAGGAAGCCGTTATAGATCAGGACCACAATTACGATGTGATTATTGCCTTATTGGACATCCAAACATCAAGCTTATCTTACAGGTTGTTACTTGTAATAATAACAGTGAAAGTGCATAATCGGGGGCTTTCGTGTCTATTTCGTTTGTTTATAGCTACTTAGTTTCATTCAATGATCAATTTAAGTGGAGTTTATCCATTTGATGAAATGATTTTTCTTGGTTTTGATTGTGCGATGAGTTTTGTGACCATCAACGTATGAAAACTGAGGCATGTTGGTTTTTGAGTTTAGATAAATTATCCCTGATTGTACGTTCACGGCTTGCTATTTGTCGTTCCTAGGATTGAACGGTTGATATCAAGATGGGAATTGTTTCAAGTGTTTATTATTATTTTTTAATTTCTTCATTTTCGTCTCAATTTCATTTCTGTTCTTGTCGTGTTTTATTTAAATGATTACTAGTTATTAAATAATGATGTTTCGTGTTAAATAATTTTCTAATAAGGCAAGTTTATCTATCAATAAAGGTTAGATTATTGAATATTGGGAATTAGTCCCCAAACACCAAAATTATCCCCCAAACCCCATTTTAACTGTGAAATATCCATTATACCCTTCTTCATTAAAAAAAAAAAAAACAAACCCCAAACCCCAGCCACCTCTTCACAAACCCCAAACCCCAACCACCTCTTCACAAACCCCATAACCTTCCATATCCCATAATTTTACAAACCCCTCTCTCTCTTCTTCTAACTTTTCTCTTACCTTTTCAAAACCCTACCATATTCCACCTACAAACCACTTCATTTGATTATCTATTCGCAAAGGAAGTTCCAGTGGGTTTTCTAATGGTGTTGTTGAAGGTAAAATCATCTCCTCTACGGGTTTTTTATTTTTTTACGTAACTGTTAAAATTCCGACTAACCAGTGTCGGAATTTTAGTAAATTTCGACACGGGTATTTCGGAATTTATTACTAAATAATTTTCTCTCTCTGTAACTTTTTTTCCGATACACTAAATTCAGAATTTAATTAAATTCCGAAATACATGTTTTAGAAAAATTTTAAATTCTGAAATATGTTTCTCGGAATTGTATACTTAAATAATTGAAAAAACCATATGAAAACGTCTCTCTCTGTAACCTTTTTCCGATATACTAAATTCAGAATTTAATTAAATTCCGAAATACATGTTTCGGAAATTTGTTAAATTCTGAATTATGTATCTCGGAATTTATCAATTCTGAATAATGTGCTAATGTCATTGCAGCAAATGAGCAAAGCATCAAATTTCTACTATGTTAAAATCCTGTTGCTACATCAAATTTCAAATTTCTACCTTAACTTAATCATTTGCAACAAAGTAAATTGACATTGAAAACTTAATTCATTGATTCAAATAATTCAGAATTCATTAATAGCTATACAAATGACCAAAACAAATAACAATTCCTATACTAAGAAGTTCAAAATCCATCCAACATTGATCCTATACTAAGAAGTTCAAAAGCTATTACAAATGCTATTACAAATCCAAATTCCTTCAAAACCCATATCAGTGGGTTGAGGTTGCGATTCCGGTGCTTGAGGTTGCGGTTCCGATGCTTGCGGTTCCCCTGATGATTTAGATTGTTCTTCTTCTTCTTCTGCTGCTGCTGCTGCTCTACGTTGTTGTTCTTCTTCTTCTGCACGAACTGTTTCAGCCGTACGTTTCGTTTTAGCCATATCTGAAATTTCATCAAAATTAACAAAGGTGTAAGTTACATTTTGAAGCTATATATTCAATCATTGGTAGAGTACTATCTAAAACAAAAATTTCTAAAACAATCCATGTTAGGTAAAATTTCTAAAACACCCAAAAAATAACAAACTATTTCTAAAACAACCCATGTTAATTTTCTGATAAGCTTCATTCGGAATTTTACTATTTTTCGACACGGGTGTGTCGGAAAATTGCAGAAAAACACGATCTTCAGTACGTTAATGGCGTAAAGTAAGAAAAAAAAAAGAACAAAACCCTAAACCCATGAAATCTAAACCAAACCTAAACAAAACCTAAATCACAGAAGAAAACCTAAATGAAAACAAAATGAAACAGAAATGAAACAGAGAAGAAAACCTACATGAAACAGAGAAGAAGAAGATGAAGAACATTACCTGCGAGCGGCGGTGGGATGATGGCGGCGGCGGCAGCAAAGATGAAGACCGGTAAAGGAGGAACTTGCAGGAACTTGGAATTTGAAGGAGGAAGTTGAACAATTTGAAGATTCTGAAGGAGGAAGTTGAAGAAACTTGGAAGAAAAAGTAGGAAGTTGAACGTGTGTGGGGTTTGGGGAAATTAGGAGGGAGTAAGTGGGGAAGGGTAGTTTAGGTATATTTTAAAAAAATGGGGTTTGGGGGATAATTTGGGTGTTTGGGGACTAATTCCCTTGAATATTTTACCAATGGGTTTGGTTCAGTTGGTGTAAGGCCTCAATTGAAATTCTGGGAATGAGACAAGGGTGCTAGTAGCCCCGGGTTCGATTCTCACTAAAAACATCCAGCTGAGAGAGTTAGCCACGCAGCTTACTCCGGATTAGCCTCAAGGTCTCTCTGACGGGATACCGGTGGTTCCGCAAGGAATTCGGACCAAAAAAGATTATTGAATATTTCTACCATGCATTATTTTATACTACCTCCGTTCTTAAATATAAAACCCTTTCAACATTTTTATTTTGTCCATATTTATAAGATTTTATACTAATTTTCAATGATCATTAATTACTTTTTTCCACAAATACACCTATTTATTTAACATTTTTTAAATTCCCAATAATATTAACAGAGGTAATTTTGAAAATACATATCAAAAGTTCACATTTCTAATACAAGTAATTAAATTAATTAACTTTCTTAACGGGAGTGGAGTATTATTCTTATAAGTATTGTAAAGTTTCTTCCGGGAAATTCGAACTGTCACAGCTATTTTCTAAGTTTTTGTTTTAATTCTTTTTTGTTGCACTCTCTCCAGTTTTATATGTACGATTTTATTTTTTTTTTGCCATTTTCACTTTTACCAAGAAATGTAATTAAATTTGTTAGTGACATTTAAAATATAAAAACTTGATGATTGAAAAACATATAAAAATTTGATATATTTTTTGAAAATTATCTCCTTAATTATTTTTGGGCTTTTAAAAAGTGTTGAGTAAATAGAATATTTGTGAAAAGAATTAACTAAATGTTATTGAAAATTGAAATATGATCTTATAAATATGATTAAAATAAAAATTGCAAAAGGATCTGATATATACACGGCCCGGAGGAAGTATTACTTTTTCACAATTTAATTGCAAATCTGTTATTGGTTTAATTTATATATTGGATTATATATATTTTGTACTAAAAGAAGCTTCGAATCAAATTTTATCTAGAATACTTTGACTCCAAAATTTTCTCAATGCAAAATAAATTAATTTCAACATGCACCAAATCTTTGTTTTGTTGAATAAAGATCCTCAGACAATTATATAGTATTTTGGATTTAAATAACCATTGCGTCAGTAAGTAGAACTAGTTATATTAATAGTCATTTGATGTCATCATATGAATTTTATTTTTCCGCTAGAATATCTCACAAGTTCCGATCGATAATTGGATATCGATTTTTCTCTTTTATGGAGTAAAGATAACCAAAATGAGTTACTCTACTGAATAAAACATTTTTTTCGCATAAGTTTCGAAGTTTAATTGTACTAAGAACCCTCTTTTTGTTTTATGAGGATTCAAGTCTCTTATTTGAAACCTTGAAATCCTTCTGCACTTAATCAAACTATCAACGACCAACTCATTTGAGTTAATCATACAAAGATGAAAGAACCTTCGAACGAAACCAAGTTTTATCTAGAATACTTGGACTTCAAAAGTTTCTCAAGGCAAAACAAATTAATTTCAACCAACACTAAATCTTTGTTTTGTTAAATAAAGATCATATCCTCATACTTTTAAACATTTTGCTTTAATAACCCTTGCGTTTAACGGTTAGTAGAACTACTTATATCAACAGTCATTTGAAGTCATCATATTTTATTTTATATTTCTACCAAGGGTGTTTCACAACTAATATCATATTTAAACAAATCCAACTATTTATGTTGAATCTTGTTGGTGCATCATCATATGATTAAATATGTATATTTGATTTAAATATTGAGATTGAGATGTTTTCCAATATATTATTACTGCTATAATATCATGCAAGTGTAGAAGAAATCCAAAGCGGTGATGATGCTAGAAAGACAAGAAGGTTCTTCACCGTAACAAACATTCAAATGAATCTACACGCTACCTTCAATTCGGTGTGTCGTAATCTACAAACAATCTCACTTTCTTGGAATCCAACGTTATTTTACGCCCCAATTTCCACTCCACCGTCTTTAAATTATTTTCCTTACGCTTCAATCACGAGTTAACGAAATAAGACGGCACCCACATTGATATAGTATATATTAAATAATAATATTACTATTTTTATTACACAACGTGCGTGATCATCCTTATAAATACCTCCAAGTCTCCAACAATAACGTAATAATTCCAATCATAAAATACAATTCAGAGCTATCTATTGCAACCCTTCATCACTTTAAAGCCTTTTCAAGCAAATTGAAATGGAAGCAACATCCATATGCTCATTTGTGCTTCTATCACATTCACACCCTCCTTCTCGTTCGGGTAATTTATTGAGCCTAAAAAATGCATCCTTTGTTTCTCACAAGCAACTAAGTAGGAGTTGTTGTATCTATGCATCAAAAAGAGACTCATATGGGCACCATTATGATGGTAAGTTGGTGGATGAGAACATGATCATTCTTAGAATGCGAGTACGCGAAATTGAGATGGTGGAAATGAAGAAGGAAATAACTACTTCGGATTGGACCGAATGGGAGAAGAAGTATTATGTGGATTATGTTTCAGATGTATGTGAAGGTGTTGGATTGTTGCAAAGATCGTTGATGGACACTAGACCTTCCTTGGCATTGGGCATGATGGCTCTTCTTATGCTAAGCATGTCCATGTCCATGTCTCAACTTTTGTTTCACGCGGTAGAATTGACCAAGGGAATCATATAACTAAAATTGATGTTAACAAGTAGGAAGGTTCAAATTGATAGTAAAGTATAATCTTAATTCTTAAAGGTGCTGGCACGGCAACTTTTGTAGTAAATAATATTTTTTTGCTCCTTTAATTTTTAATATTTTAAATATATATCATTTTTAAGTTAGTTTTACACTTTTAGGTTTTTTTTTTTTTTTTTTTTTTTGCAACTCGTTCTTCAAGTACTACCTAGATACATTCTGATCAACTCGGGTCGCGTGTTTGGTTGTGACAAATAAGTTTTCCAACATGAATTTTTTACGTGTATAAAGAATCGAAACCAAAACCTTAGTTAAACAAAATCGAACCACTTAACACTCGTACGAACCATAATGGTTTTACACTTTTAGCTGCTACTTAAATAGTACCCACCCCAAAATTCCTTAAACATTACCTTGCGGTAATGGTTATCAAATTCCTTAAAAAATCAGCCCTTCTTTGCCCATCCATTATTACGTGCCGTTTTCAATTATTTTTTTTTTAACGCTATTTCAGTATTTATTCAACTTGGACAGGTTGTGAATCGTGAAGGTAAATCTTTCTAGACTTAACAACATGGGTGTAGTTATGCGTTGTTATTGTTGTTGTTTTCTTTCTTTTTTTTCGTTTAAGAGAAGAATGTCCGCTCACTTTAATATGAAATATTAATTTTCCAATCTTGGTCATTTATAACACTTTTTTCAAACATTCAATTTTTAGAAATCGAAACTAAAACCACACGATTCTACGAGATATCGATAGCAAAAGACATGTAAGTTATCACTAATCAACAAGTGTTCGGTTATTCGGTAGTTATGCAGCTTTATGAATCAAGAGTTGATTTCTTTAACTAATCAGTAATAACACCTAGAACTTGAAGCCTAAGTAAGCCGAGCAAATAACCATGTGCTTAGGTTGCAAAACCCATGATTCTTGGTTTGTGAGGGAATGACATATGGGATAGCCGGCTCCAAATAGGATGTAAGTAGAGTAGTATTTATTTGCGCAACTGCCTTGAAATAGTTACTCCTCCTTACCTATTTAGAACACTCTTTTAGAGTTTTTCACTCTCATCAAGGAAAATAGATAAATTTGTTGGTGTCATTGGAAATGTGAAAATTTGACTTTATATGGGTGTTAGTGGAAGAAAGAAGTAATTAAGTGCTATTGAAAATTGAAAATGAGTCTTATAAATAGAACCAAAATAAAAATCTCAAAAGGGTCTTATAAATAGGACCGGAGGGAGTATATCTTACTTTTATTTTTATATATACATTATCTTCCCTCTCTTAACTTCAATCAGGATCTTAAAATTATTTTTAAAAAAAATATTAATTAGTACTTAAAGAATATATTAAAAATTTAAATTCATGAATTTTCAATATTTTAAATTTAATAGGAGTATTTTTTAAGATAAAATTACTACTTTAAAAAAATAACGTTGCTGACTTTATGGCTAAACTAGGGGCTAATAATAGCATGGGTTAGTTACACTCTTTGGGAATCCCCACCTTCGGGTTGCTCCCTGTTTCGTGTATGTTTGGTTCTGCGGTGAGTTAATTCAGAATTAATTCTGGAATGTCAAAGCTAGTAATAGTTACTTCAATTCAACGTGATTTTGGGGCCGGAATTGATGATTCTCCAACGCGGAACCAATCATTCCTTTCTTCTTGCTGACTCTTGTGATGTGCTACACCATCACTAATGAGTCCCTTTGCTTTTTCTTGTTGCCGCGTTTATTAATTTCTCATGTAAGAAAAACGTTATAATGTTAGTATAAAATTTTAGTACGCTGCCGAAAATACATTATGATCATAATTAAATATATTTGTCCAAAAAAACTCACGTTAAAAAATTGTGATTGCAACCATTATTTAAAATTTTGGTTTTAGTTAGGGGTTCGATCCCTGTTGTTGGTATGGAAATTTTTTTGTTGATAGAGGTAAAATCCACTTCGGTGATTTCTACGCTCCAAATGAGATAAATCTTCGGCGGTTAGCTAAAAAATACTCTTGGTGTTAAAAAAAAAATCATGGTTTTAAAAGATTTGAAATACTATATACATTGTCTTTGTTGTAAAAAAAGTTTCCGATAAGTAAATCTACATGACTTGTTATTAGAGTGAATGACCCATGATGAGTTCTTGAGTAGAATTTAACTTTGCTGTGACGTGTTGTTTTAGGACTTCAATCGCGATGAACTTAGTTAATTTATTAATTAAAAAATAATTTCTCAATTGAAAATTTGCATTTTTTTGGGGGGAAATGGTTATATACTTTGGGAGTACCGCACGTCAACTTTTTCCTGTTTATGTAATGTTTCTTAAAAAAATATGGGTTTTTCAAAAGATCCAGGATAAAAAAATATAAAATATTGCTACCAACATGAGTTGGGACGAGTGGTAAACGGCTCGGTCTCGCTTAAGCAAGGTTTTCGAGACCTTGTGAATGCAGAAAATTCATGCTGGGAGACTCACCTGCCATAGCCAGGCACGCGACCCGGGTCGGATCCGGATGTACCTAGGTAGTAGTAGTACTTAGGGAACCGGGTGGGCAACCAAAAAATATATATATATATATATATATATATATATAAAATATTGCTATATTGAAAAACTAAAAATTTAAAATATTATTGAAAAAGTAAAAGATTTAGGGTTCGTATACTTTGCAAAATTATTTTCTATTTTTATTGTCAAAACTTATACTATAATCTCATGTATATTTTACCTTCTCAATACATTTTAGGAGTATCATTTTCTTAATTCTTTAGAAATGAAATTATGAAAAGAAAAAAAAATCTGTTTCCATCTTCACCCTTGAAGGTGTGTTTAGAACATAACAAGAGCTCCGTAATCCGTACAACAAGAAGAAAGAAATTAGAAATGATTATGGTTTCTTAAAACTCAACTCACCTTAATTAGCTTACATGTTGCAACAAACTAAAAGAAAGCTTTGAGGTCAGCCAGCCAAGCTATTGGCATATCAAGAACACTATTTTTCTAAATTAAAATAGATTATTAATTTCAATTTTAAATTTCTTTTTTGAAATTCTTTTATAATATTTAATATAAATTTTATTTTTTATTTTCAATGATAATAATTATTCATTTTCATAAACATGATTATTTATTCAATATTTTTTTAAAATTTCAATAATCGCTATAAAACTATTTTTAAAGAAATATATATATATATATATATATATATATTAATTTTTTACATTTTCAAAATTACGTAACGAAAGAGTATTAAAATTTTTATGTTAAAACACATACCGTACACTTCTTCAGTTTTGCCACACGCACAAACCAGAGGTCGGCTCATGCCATCTAGAAACAAAACGGCAAATTGTCTTCTTCAACAAAGATGTAGCTATCAGCCCACACATCTATCACTTTCACTTTGACTATTTCTTCCATATTTTAATTTTTATTTTGCAGGAATTATTACCCGCAATATACCTGGAACCAGTAATAGTATGATATGTTTCGAGATAAAGTTGCATGTGATTATAATTAATTGCTTAGCTTAGCAGAAGTCGACGATATTCTTTTTCTTTAATGAAGAGTATCGAAAATGTTGGCCTAATTATCGATAAGACTCAAAGACAGTGATAGATAGTTAATTTTTTAATACGATGTCAGGGTTCAATCATATGAAAATTATATTAGTACTACCTTTGTGAGCAGCACTATTTGCGCCTTGCCCTGATCCTAATAAACTCCTAGAACTCAATTCACTAAACTTATTTCATAAAAAAAAATATTTATATACGTCTTTAACAAATATGTTAAATATCTATTATTCTTTATCGAATTATACAAATTTCCTTAAAATATTAATGAATACCGTATTTACAAATATTGAATTATTTTATTTTAGATCTATTTTCTCATGTGATTTAAAGGCACATTTATACTGTTTTATTTATTTTTTTAATATGTAATTTAGGACTTATATTAAAAAATTTAGGCTTATTTATGGTTTTAGTCCCTGCTAAAAGTTCAACGCGTTTTGGTTTTAGTCCTTAGAAGTTATTTTGACTGGGATTAGTTCAAATTTTTACTAATGAAAGGAACCAAAACCAAAATATTTGAAAATTTAAGGACTAGTCCCGGTCAAAATAATTTTTAGGGACTAAAATGAAAACCATAAATAAGTCAAAAATTTGTATTGGTAAGTTTATATCAGGAATTTATGTAATTAATGGAGCATGAATTTTATACACGTGTCAATTTCAAATGTAAAATTATGTGACATAAATTTATAAATTTTTTGGTAATGTTTTGACGTTCTATTATAAATTTATAACCATGGAATGGGGGAAGGAAAAGCAACGCTCCGACATTCTCTCCAAGAAAAGAAGAACTAGCTGAAAATATTTAAATACATTAGAACAGAACTTTTGATTTTTTGCATAGATAAAATTTTTGAGGTGCAATCGTGATAGGTTGAATCAAGATGCTCGCCTTATATGTTATATAATTTGACTTACTGAGTTACTTATTTGAGATTAAGAACTTTTTAATTATGTTTTTTTTTTTTTTAATTTTTAAGACAAGACCCTAGCTAGAATAATTTTTACTCTATCTTTTTACCGTATTTGCATAATCTTCATTCTTTGTGTTAAAGTTACTAGATAAAAAAAAATAGAATAAAAATATAAATCCATCATTTTTCAAAATTTTAAATAAAAGTTTTTAACATAAAGTTGCTTTGTTTAGCATTTTATAAAAGGGCTGAGATTTCTTTTTTAATAGTATATTTTAATGATTTCCCGTTATAAAAGCATTGAAAAACATTGAACATGGCATTATTGATTCACGATGCTGCTGCTAATAAGTATTCCCTTCATTCAATTATATCTTTTGAATTTTTAGATTGTATTAAGAAAATGTTTATTATTGTAAATTTTATGTATATTTTGTCTAAAACATTTCTATTTAATTCTTATTAAAAAATGTAGTACTATTTAAATTTTATTATGAAATATGTCAATTAATTAATATATAATGATTTAGAAATAAGATAAAGGATAAAAGTATAATTAATAAGTAGCATAAGAAATGATTGAATGTAGGGTTAAAGTTGAAAAAAAATGTTTATGCATTCAAATTGTAAAAAGATAAAAGATATAAAATAAAATAAAAATCTAAAAAACCAAAAAAAAAAATGGAATGGATTAAGTACTAATAATAATGCGAGTAGTTCAAACTTCAAATAAATCAAATACTACTGCTACTAACTGTTTAATTATAAGGCTTGATATATGAATTGAGAGAAGTCGCATGTTGTGAACACTTATTTAATTAGTGTCCCCCATTACTTGTGTCAACTCTAGTGGGGTTACGTGTTTGCCATTAATTTTCATCGTTCTGGGAATAAAAAAGCTCATCCTAAATCCATAAATCCATTAAACAGTTAAGATGCAGAGAACCCAGCCGGGGCTGAAAGTTGAAGAAGAAAAAAAAACAAAGAAAGTGCCGTCCTTTATTTGTTTTCTTTAATTTTTTACTAATACTTAATAAAAAGGTCAAGCCTATCTTTTATTTCTCACTGTCCCCGCGTCGTCATTTTCTTCCTGTTCCTTCCTTAACTTAACTCTTCTCACCTTCTTTGTATTTTTTAATCAACAACAATGAATCTTCTCTATGACCTTCTTTCATGTGCGACAAATACATTAGCTTTAATAACTATTCTTCCATCCATCCACTATGATAACGACATGATACATGGGTATTTTCCTCTACTCATCATGATTGAACTTAGTCTAAGACATTTCTTTAATGGAAAAATCTTAACACTTAGGATTCGTTTGGTGCACATGATAAGAAAGATACAATATGATAGTTGTCCTATTTTGTTACTATTCTCGGTTTGGTGAGCCAGTATTATAGGACAATGTTATCTTGTTGGTCTATTGGTCTATCCTATCCTATCCTATTTGCCTAGTGTAATTTTTATCCTGTGTCGAGAGTTAGATTAAGAATGAGTAGGATATGATAATATAGTTTTCCAATTATACTCTCACACATTAACATCGCTGCTACCATCATTATGTATTGTCTCGATCATCACTACCTCATCAATGTCATTGTTGATATGATGTGCACCATATCCTATCTTTGCTCTTATCATGCTCTCTATCCTATCATGTCTTTATTCTATCATGACCATCAAACGAACCCTTAAACGATTGAACCTTCTAATAATTTACGTTCTAGAACAGCCGTTATACTCTTAAAATTAAGAACTATGCAAACAAATATTTTTAAAACACTTATTAAGAATTATGCATTTTACAATAATTTACCAATCACAATTCAAATTTTAAAATTTTAAAATTTTTTCACCAATTATCTTAATTTTAATTTGAAATAAACAATTTCATAAAAAATTTTAGCATCTGTACAAAAAAGAGGGAGTATTTAATTTAAGATTGATTTAATAACCTCATCTGTAAACTGAAATTAAAAAAAGGAAAATACTAAACGTTTGTTAAGAAACTAAAACTAGTTTATTATCATAAAAAAATGTAATTTTTGAAAATTTTGAAAAAATAATTAATGCTAATTTATAATTATTTTATTATTTCTAGTAATCTTAACAAACCCTTAAAAAAATCCTTTAAATTATTCTAAAATAAGTCGTAGATTGTTGGATGGGTATTTGTATGGACATGATCACGGCATCTCATTACCACCTGCTATTTGAAATAGAGACACGCGTCACTTCATACTTTGACAAATTGTTCCTTCCACGCTGGACTAAAATTAAAACGCGGTTTAATGTAGATAATTAACTGCCAAATATTAAAAAACAAAAAAGGGTGTTACTACCATGCAATCAAAAATTGAATGGTTGCTATGCAATTTATTGTTAAATCAATAAAATCTTGTCACCTAAGACATATATACCACATCATTACTTAAATTATTAGTCAAAATTAAGTTTTGCAATTTAGTCCAACATAAAAATTAAATTAAGTTGTGCTCATTAGAACCACCAGCAACATACTTTGATTTTTTTTTTTAAATTAAAACTTATAATTTATCTATAGGTACAAAGGACTAAAATTTTAATTTATTATTTAAGTCGGACCAAATTGCAAAAAATTAAATTTGACTACTTCAAATGATGACATGACACAGGTAAATTAAATGGCAACTTTCTATTGGTTTGAGAGAAGGTTGCATGACAACACTCCAATTTTGGATTGCATATTAGAAATCTCCAACAAAAAATACCCTGTTTTACCAACAAAGGCTCAGCACAGTTGGTAGATAGCTAGGTTCCTTAAGCATGATGTCAGGGTTCGATCCCTGCCGTGGACATGGAAAAAGCTTTGTTTGGTAGAGGCAAAACTCACTTCGGTGATCTCTACGCCTCGGAGGGGATTAGTCTTTTGCTGTCGGCCGGGGATACCTTGATGTTAAAAAAAAAAAAAACCTGTTTTGTTTGGCACGTTACTTATCTTTTAGATCCTTCCATTACAAAATTATTTAATAATAATAAACACATATGGGGAAATTAAAAAAAGCTATCCTCACTTCTTATAAATATGACATATCATTGCTCTTCCATCTCCATTACCAATTATTTCAGTCCATTGCTTATATTCTATATACACACACATCAATATGAATTCTACTTTGATCAATTCTTCACAATCATTCCATCCAATTTCAACCTCCAATAATTATCATGGCTCTAATGGCAGAAAATCAAGGCCCTTTACTACTATAGCTATGGCATCTAATAATAGAGGAGCAGCTGATCAGAATTTTGGTGGAAGGTTAGTGGATGAGAGCATGATTGTGCTAAGGAAGAGGATCCATGAGATGAGCATGATTGAGAGGAATTATGAGCCACCTTCTGATTGGATGGATTGGGAGAAACGTTACTATAAAAGCTATGACTCCATCATATGTGAAGCTATGGGATTTCTTCAGAACCAATTGATGAATACTAGGCCCAGCTTGGCCCTTGGTGTCATGGCTCTTGTTGCAATGAGTGTTCCAACTTCTACTGCCATGGTTTTGTTTCATTTGGTTGAGTTTAGCAAGACTGCTTTGGCAGGGATTCATCTTTAGCTAGAGCTATGTATCTTGAACATTATATTAGTTAGATTAGAAGCTTAGAATTAATTGGTTTGATATTTGGAAAAAACCATTTACTAGAAGCATGTAATGATAGAACTGGATCCAACTTGTCCGCGTAAGACAGCCCAGTTGGTGGCTGCAGGACACTTAGGATTTTTCCCTCCTCCAGGTCATGGGTTTTAGTCCCAAACCTCCCATGTAAACCAAAAAAAAAAAAAAAAAACTGGATCCAACTTATAATTAATGATTCATAAGATCTGTTTACCCAAAAGATGTTATTGTCTGTGATTATTTGCTGTCTATGCAATACAAGTCATATTTGTCGTTATATACTATTGATTTGTCTCTTTATATATGTCGGAAAGTTGATGAGTGATTGCTACGAAGAGAGTATTTTCTTGGTTTGCACCCTGGTATCCGGTCCACTGCGCCGACTAATCCAGTTCGAGGGGGTCTCGGGGTTAAGGTTTTATTCCTCTTCCAACGTTGTTGCGGGGGATCGAACCGTGGTTCGCCCTACCAAGTGCAGTCCCTGGCACCATTGCACCAACAGCTACGAAGAGAGTATGTTACCACACGGATGGATAAGGATTAAGGAGACATGATTAAGCAAAAAATTAAATTTGTAAAATATGTGAAACTAATGGAGATCGACGTGAAAATAGGCACGTGTGAGGGTAAAGATGTGAAAATAATGGAGATACATACTTTGGTTCTACCCCAAAAACAGCAAAAAATCAGCCTCTACAAATCAAGTACTAGCTGATATGTTTGACTTCTTAACCAATTATTAATAAATATAATTTACTACACATGTCAATTTTCTTACGATATAACTTGATTTGTAAATGTATTTTAGAAATTTTATTAATACATACTATTAATCTATTATTGACATTCAATTTTTTAAAATATTTGTCTCTTAATTATAAAAATACATCAATTTCAAAATTTAAACTATTTTTTTCATCATCTTTTCTACTCTTATTCATACCCAATATTCATGCTAATATACTAGTCTGAGTAGTCTTCAAACTTTCACCCTTCACACCTCACACTATAAAACTACCACCACATCTCTCAACCAAATAAAAATGATATATTTTGTGATGATTATATATAGCTCAAATCAAACACCATTGGCATTTGATTGAATTTAGAAGCAATGCAAAAACCATTGATTAATAATTCACCAAATCTGACTTTGTCTTCAAAATACTGTTTCCAATTCCTCCACACCCGTCCATCTCTTTCCCTTTTCATTATTTCATTGATTGATTGGAGTATTTACTAAACTGATCAATATTTTTGTCCAGGGAAAATATTGATCATTTATCCACCTAAATTCTTGCCAGAATAAAAAATGGCCTTTTTTATGGGAAAAAAAAAAAAAACTAGGAGAAGAAACTGAACAAACAAGAGCTGCTGTTCAATTGTTGAGAAAGATCGAAGGAGATGAGTCAATGATGATGTGCTACTACAACGCTGTCATTGATAGCTTATATGTAATAATATTAAGCTTGTACCTGAGGCTTATGATTTATATTCTGAAATGGTTGCTAGGCAAATTTCTCTTGATATGATATTTTCACTTTCAATACTCTGATTTATGGTTTATGCATTATGCAATGAGGGTAAGTTGAAGGAAGCAACTGATTTGTTAAGTAAAATGGTATTAAAAAACATCAACCAGGATAATTGTGTTAAGATTACTTATGTAATCAGAAAAATATTAATTCAGTTTCATAGAAATTAAAGTAAACAAAATTGTGTACCTATCCCTGCCCTGCTATGTAAATCAATTCATTCCCTCTCAACTTTAGGAACCTTCAAACAACTTAATATAAAATATAAAAATATAAAGAGTACTAATGTTCCTTAGACTTCCACAAAGGCGCAAACTCCCTGAAACATGAATATCTCATACTATTTTGCCAACTATGAAATGAGAGAATAGAATCTAATCCATTGAACAATTAGTCGCATTGAATATGGGAATGAATTATTTTAGGATGCATTGTCATCCATGAAAAAGTAAAATAAACACCCAATTTCATGTGCCCAAACAATACATAATCAATTCCATGTAAATATATCCTTAAAAAATCCCATTGACTGGTCATTGCCTCATTGGTCATGAACATAATAATACTGAACTTGAAGAGAAAAGAAGGACTACTTGAAGCCAACTGCTAGCCCAAGTACCTGTCCAGATCACTTTAAGTTGCATACTGAGATGGTTTTGAGTAAAAAGGTGAGGAATTTTTGGAAGATGTTCTGGTTTGTGACAGCGTGGTCTATTTGGATTATGAGAAACGAGACAATCTTCTCAGATATAACGTAGTTATATGCAGGTTATGAACTTAATTTAAGTTAGATCTTGGAGTTGGTTTAGTGCAAAGATAGAAAAGTTTGCTTGTGATTTTGCGCTTGGTGTAATAATCATAGGTCTTGTATAACAAATTCATTGTTACTTTTGTTTAAGTCCCAAATTTTGTATTATGGTGATCGCCCCCTTGTGCCTCCTTCAATAAAACTTTTGCATATAGAAAAACTGCTAGCCCAAAAAAGATTCTGGATGAAGTGAACATTATTCATGCAATGGGAATTGTTTCAATGACAAATTTGTTGAGTTATGAAAGAGCTCACTCACTTTTATCACCCATGCCCTCTGGCTCTTTGATTTGTCATTCTGCACAGTCGAGATATAACAATTAAGAAAAGATAAGCAAATTACGATGAAACTAAATGCAAGGCCAGCCCCATGATATCAGTCTTTGAACATCTTCGGGCAAGTATCAATCTTTCAAAGAGACCATCAGCTCAGTGATAGAATGTTAAGATTAACAATTAAAATAGCAAAGTTAATTATGTTTATTATAAGACAAGGGATAAGATAGTAATTAAATAATTAGAGTATATTTTATTATATAGTTTATTCTATATTGTTCTTATACTTTATGATTATGCCAAGTGTATGGCTAATAATAGTTTTAAGGTTGTAGTATTTGCTATATAACGATTGTATCCATTATGCACTATCATCAATGAAAAATGAATTATCTTTGTTAGTTCTATATTTGTTATTTTTTATTCTTTTATCCTTTTAGTTCATCTTCTTCCTTAGGGTGGTGCTCCTAGCATCCTAACAATGGTGCTTTCATTTGTGTGCTCAACCTCCACATCCACCATGGAATATTATTACCCACAATCATCATCCTATCATCCAGTATCTCAAGACTCACCACCATTTCTGCCTAGCACTCCTTCTTTCTACAATCAATGTTACCATCATCATATCCAACAACCACAACATTTTTATCATTCTCCTTTTGATCCTCACCCATCATCACAACCATATCCTTCGCCCTTTCACTCCACTTCACAGTTCTATTTGCTCATCAAATATCTCAGACCCACACATCATGGCAGGAGTTTCTATTTCCAGATGGACGGAAATACTACTACAACCAGATCACCAAGGAGTATACCTGCACTCCACCGCTGAAATTCACTTCCAGCCACACTCAAAACCACCGTGTGCCGCCAACCAACGTCATCAACACTCCTGATGAAGATCCTTTGGCTAAAATTCGAAAGTGTCTTCACAAGTTGAAGGTTGGGACTAAGCTGCCACCATCAGATCTGCTAGTGTCGACCAACGAGACCCCACAAGCAATGGTGCCAACGAACAACGCGACCCCATCAGCAACCATTAAGTTGTCGTCACCACCACCGTCAACGACTTCCTCGCGACCACCGTCGACGACCACATCGCAATCATCACCATCGGATGAAGGTGGCCCAACGGTAACAGCGGCTGTACAGCCACCCACACCAGCCACCGTGACGCCTCTGCCGACGACAACCACGTCGCCGTCGTCGATCGCACACAACACAGCGACAAGGACAGTGGGTTCAGTGTCACAGCCAGCGACAGACATGCATTCGTCGTCGCCTCCTCAAGTGGGTTCAGTGCCGCTGCAAGTGAGGAACCCACCTTCACCATCCACCGCACATAACACACCAACAGTGGTGGTGGGTTCGGTCGTTTGCGGTTCTCGTATGGGTGATAACCGTCGCGTGCCATTGTGGACGCTGCCGTGGAAACCACCATGGGGCAGACCAACAGAAAGAGGAACAACTAATTTTGAAGATAAATTATGGGTTGAGAAAATTCACAGAAAAGAAAAAGTAATAGACCAGCAGGGTGTGAGGGATTTGCTGAAGGAGGGAGGAGAAATGAGATTGGTATCTGAAAATTTGTTTGGAGAAACTATTTTGAGTGCCACGGTGCAATCTCAGCCATTCAAAAAAGATACAAACAAATCTCAACCGCCTGCAACAAGCACAATCCGTGCACAGCTTAAACCGCAAATGATATCATGCCACGTGGCTTTGGTACCACCAGCACTAGAGCCGCGTGAAGCCCACACAGGAGTAGCAATTTTTTCCCAGCATCCAATGCTCACCGTGGAACCCACTTTTCTGGAAAAATTGTTTTGCTCTGTCAATACACATGATATTCCAGAGGCCACTATTGTGTACATGTTGCTGCGACTACATAAGGGACATGGACTCTCTAAAATGGATCAACTTTTTTGGGCCAAATGGGGATTGACTCCAATCTTGTGTGAAGCCCACGTGCATAATGAGCCACCCAAGGAGTATCTAGCCACTTCAACAGTTCCCAATTTTGCCTTTGGGATCAAGGACTTTTATGGAAAAGAAGGAAGGATTGAAGGGCTGAATTTTGTGATGCCAAAACAATTATTCAACCTTGAGAACAAAGTTGGTTTTCAAGGGGTTGGCAATGATAGGATGTTGAGATTAATAATTAAAATAGCAAAGTTAATTATGTTTATTATAAGACAAGAGATAGGATAGTAATTAAATAATTGGAGTATATTTTATTATATAGTTTATTCTAGATTGTTCTTAAGCTTTATGATTATGCCAAGTGTATGGCTAATAATAGTTTTAAGGTTGTAGTATTTGCTATATAACGATTGTATCCCTTATGCACTATCATCAATGAAAAATGAATTATCTTTGTTAGTTCTATATTTGTTATTTTTTATTCTTTTATCCTTTTAGTTCATCTTCTTCCTTAGGGTGCCCCTAGCATCCTAACACTCAGCAAGTATCTTTGTGATTGTTGGGTGTATATTTTGTTTTACTTTCAGTATCTTGGATGGAAATTAAGCATGAAAAATTAATACACATGCCAAAGGTACCCAATCTTATAATCAGTGTAACGGAACTACAGAATTGTCACATATACATATAATCACTAAGGCCAGTTTGTCGTTCAAGAAAATAACACTGCAATATGGTATATCACCTTCGTAGAATTTAAGTTGTTTAAGATGTCTCCCATACCATTGAAACTTGTTACAAAATTACGAGATGACATGCATAATAGACAAAGCAAGTTGTTATATGTGTAGTAGACTTGTTTGCTCTAGGATGTGATTTCTAAGTGGGCTTGGAAAGGAGTGCCGCCTCATATCAAAATATATTTGCAGTATGTTAAATGTCAAATCCCCTTTGCAAATACTAACCAAAACATAGCCTATACAACACCGACGGGAATTGGTTCAATTGGTGCGATCCTGCCAACTTGAGAACTTGGAAATGGGGCCTGAGATTAAGAAGTCTCAGGTTCGATTCTCGGTTAAAGGTGCTCTTGGGATACCTGTGGTATTGGTATTCTGAACTCATAACATTTGGGATTAATATTTTGTTCTTTCTGTTTAATCTCGTCTTAACCTAAATGCATATAAATTATAAAATAACTAAAAAATTGAAAATAAAATCACTTTTGTTGTTTGGTTTCTCTAATTTAAAGGCGTTTTAAATAGATCTGATATATACGGGTATCATGTTAAAAAAAGCTCAAATTAAATAAGAAGTAAAAATTTGTTGTCCATGTGGCACAAACCAAACACTCTCTTTGTGTGTCGTGTGTCGTAAGGGACAATGCACTTATTCGCATTGGTTGGTTGATTAATAAATTACTGTGTCTTGCAAATGTATCACGCGCTCCATCCTACATAACATGATAGTATTATTTTTCAGTCGTGTAACAAACACCTGTTTTGCAAGTCAACCCAATCTACGCATGTGTCCCTTTAGCCTCCTAGTCAACTCTCACTTACACAAAATGAGTTACATGCCAATGTTAATTAGTCAACGTTGAATGCCCTATCATTATTGACTTTGAGTATATCTAATCTATATCTTTTAAGTATTCGAAGCTCATCAGTTTTTATGTTTCGAAACTCTAAATAACAATTTTGTGTATTTTTTTTTCATTTTTATTTATTCTTCGATTTTATTAAGGTATACATTTTCAATCTCCTTTTTATTTCTTTTAATCCTATATATTCATCTTTGACTTATCGTTAATATTTTTCTTTTTCTCTATTTTTTCTACTTTATGACATCTCTTGTACTCCCTTTCAACTTCATATAATTTTTTTAAGAGCTAATAAACCTTAAAAAATGAAATAAAATAAAACTATTTAACGTTATTCATCAATTCATTTTTATGTACAAGGGTATGTAAATGACTCTACAAATAAGGGAAATCCGATTTTATACAAAACAAAAGAAAAGATGTGTTGAACATATTAATGGTATGATAGGCTATTACATGATTAGATATTGCATCCATACGAATTTGAAAGAAGATAATGGTACACGTCAACCTCAATTTCTTTTGGACATCGTCATTTCGCAATCCAAGCTAAAGTGCGAGTTGCTTTGAGTTTACAATGCAATATGGTCGAATTCTTTGCAGTGAGCACAAACATATCATCTAACTGTATCAGTGCTTATGTTATTTTTTAGTATATGATTCATTTCAAACTTCAAGAATTAGTGAACATATCTTCCCAATATAAACTTTCTTTAATTTTGGTATAGTCCTATTTTTTAGCAGAAGGTTTATTGAGGGGAGTACTAAATGTACTCCAACCCAAGCGAGACAAAATTGCACTAGCATAAGACAACAAAGGTTACGATATAAAATATAAATAAAAGTAAATAATTTTACATTATAAATTTTTACTATTCTTAAAATATTCTTCAATAAATTCATGACATTTTCCCGAAAATCTTACAATTTGTTTGATTAAGTATAATAGCTAAAATCTCGTCTAGATTATTGTATTGGTTTTAGAGTTTTCTGGGCAGGGAAATATCAAGGACAATTTAAGCAATGAAGTTTATATTTTTTTACATCTAGAAAATTTAACGTACTCGAGTAACATTCTTAATATATGTGATGTTAGTCTTATTTCCTTCCTTGTAAACCTTATAAACTAGACTAGAAGTTGTACTTTTGCCTCGATCTTTAAAGTAAATTATTTTTATTAATTTTTTTTAATTTATAAGATTTTTTAATAAGTAATCAACTTCGTTAATTAATCTTTTCAATACTGCTCTAATTTACTCTCGAGAAGATAAAATGATACTTTTTATATTGCTTCATCCTTTCCAACATTGATATAAAAGTAATTTTAAAAATATATACAAAATTATTTACAATTCCTATATAAATAATGTAACATCCCTCATTTTTATAAACAGGATAAACAATTATTTTATTATTGAAAAATATTTTTAAGAATAGTATTTTGGAAGAATAAGCACAAGGAAACATATTTTAGAAATAAAATAGCTTTGGCAAAGAAAGATTTAAATGAAATATGTAAAAAGTGATATTTTAGGTAAAATATCATGTAAAGATTGGACTGTATCTCTCTCGTTAACCGTTGGATCGTACTCAAATTTTTAGACAAGGTTTCTAATGATTTTATCTTAACATCCAACGGTGGAAATTTGTTTTTGAGAAGTAAATCTTTTTAAATTAATTTTTGAACAAAGCAGTGTATTATATTTGAATTTCTGAATTTTTAGCAGTGGCTAACCGGTTAGTAAAACCAGTAACCGGTTAGTGAGTCTGAATTTGCAGAAAAATTAAGTCGGTTTAGCTCGAAATCTCGAGCTAAACACGTGATTCCTCTTCCTATAAGCCACCTAACCCCTCTCAATACCTCAAAGCAAGCATATGGACGAGGTTGATCATTGGGGTGAAGTGGTGTGGCTCAATTTGGACCAAAAACCTATTCTTTTCCTCCTCTATAAATAGGAGTTCTTGCTTCTGTTGTTGGCTGAAGCTTCTCACGAATTCCTTACTGAAACTCTGCCCAAATTCCTCCTCAAATTCGTGCAAGTAACTAACCCTTGGTTGTTGCACCTTAAGCTTGTGATTAGTGAGTGTGAGAGCTTGTAAATCAAAGGGTTTGAGCTGTTCTTGTTGCTCTGTTTTTCTGGTTTCGAGCTGCTGCTGTTGGTTGCTACTAGCTGATGTTTTGGGGGTTTTAGAGCTTGTCTAGGGCTGTCCAATTCGTGTAAGGTATGGGAGACCTCATTCATATCGCTAGGATTTATGGTTGTTGGTTTGTGCAATGATATGTGTGAATTGTTGATCTTAGAACCAAGACAAGAATTGGTTGGCTTGGAGGCCAATACAATCCTTGGTTCCCTATGTTATGTAACTGAATTAAGGACCTAAACAAGAATGAAATTAATGAGAAGCATGTTGCTATAATTCTGTTATGATTCTTGTGATGATTGCTGAAATTGAGAAAGTATTAGGGTCATGAGCAATTGATTATGAATCAATGAATATGAACTTGATAAATTGAATAATTTGATGCATTGGTTTGATGATTTGATGCTTTGATTTGGTTGAATTACTTGCTGCAAAGTAGTAACTAGATACCATATGTTGGTTGTCCAATGATGTCAAGAAGTAATAATTGGACTATGAAAGGAATTCAACAAGAAAAGTGCAGTATGCTGTCAAACTGCATTAACTAACCGGTGTAAGATCCATGAAGAATGTTTTGATAAATGCCAAAAGGTTTTGAACAAGCTACAAGTGTGTTGATCAAGTTCAAGCTCAACAAGCAACAACAAACATCAAGTTATAAAGAGAGAGCCAACTCATGAAGACTTAGTTTGGTAGTTTATGTTTTAATGTTTTATCTTTTGCCTCACAAGTCTTTTAGTTTATGAGTTTGGGTAGAATTTATTAGAGGGTAGTGAATCTCTTTTGATTGCATGATTATATCATATTTTGAGTATTCACTTTGCCTAAAATCAATAGGTGGCTTAAAGGTTTGAAAGAAAAGGTTTAGTTTTTGAGAAAACAAGTTTTAAGTGATTTTTAATGTTAATAATCGATTAACAGATTCTGATAATTGATTAACAGTGTATTTTGTACTGATAATCGATTAACAAACTTTAGATAATCGATTATCTGAACTTTTACTCGAGTAAAACCTTTTTCACTCGAGTGAAATTTATGCAGCTTTCGTATTACTCGAGTAACACTTATTTTACTCGAGTAAACAGGGTCTGTAACTGTTTTAAATACGTTTTTCACTTCTCAAATGCTATTCTAAGTTGCTCCAACTTTTGGGTATTCTATATAAACCTTTTCCTAATCATTTCTATCAACTAGAATCATTTTGATACACAATTTTACAAAGAATCAAAGCCACACTATTCTCTCTCACTCTCTCAAGATCAAAGCTCTCATTTTTATATTCTTTGATCAAGAACCTTGAATCTCTCATGTTGATATTTCATAGCTTTTGAAAGAGATTCATAGGATTGTTTTTGTTTTCTATTGAGTTGTAATCATTGCAAGAGGCAAACATTCTACAACAAAGGAAGCCTTGATTTTGTGAATCAAGCAAGTTTAGTTGAAAGTCTTGAAGAAGCATTTCATCAAGCATTTGGAAGGCACTTTGAAGAATCTCAAAGTACTTGGAAGTCTTGTGAGTGAAGCAAGCAAAGAAGACTTGTTGTGGGGTTATCAACAAGCAAGTAGAGGTTAGATTAGATATCAATAGGATTACAAGGCAAGGGTGTGGTATCTCTTGTAGGCTAGCAAGAAGGAAGTCTTGTGAGGCATTTACTTGTAATTTGAGAAACTCTAATTCCTCATAGTGAAGAATCTCTCTTGGTTGAAGAGGGGACTGGAGTAGCTTTCAAGTGGATGAAAGTGAACCAGGATAAATCACTGTGTCGTATCTCTAAACCCTTAACTCTTTACAATTCTTGTTATTAATTGTGTTCTTGATTGAAAACCTAGAAAAAGTGATTTTTCTATATTTGATTGAATTGAATCTTTATTGTGCAAAATTGATAAAGGGAAAATCATTTTCATAACCTAGGTGAATCAATAAGAATATTGGTGTTGATTGTTTCCGCTTAATCTCTGATCATATAATATTTGTTAATTGATTGATTTTCATTGGTTTTAATCGTTTAGATTTGTTTCTTGCGAAAATCTTTCAAAGTTTCTATAACACCTATTCAACCCCCCTTCTAGGTGTTCTCCTAGTGTTCCTATTTGTTTCAACCACCGAGTGTAGTTTTCTAACAACCGGTTAGTGGGCTCTCTAACCAGTTAGTGATTGACAAAATGCATCAGTTGGTTATGTTGGTATAACAATCATTGAGGATAGTTGTTACTTAGACTTGGACTAATATTTGAACCAATAATTGGGAGTAAATAAGCTAGGGAGAGATGGAAATTGTTATGGTTTGATAAAGAGTTTTAATTGAAAATTAGATTGATGGATTTAGAACTAATGGAATGTAATTTGATATGCTTAAGTCTTACTATAACCTTAGAGTTATGTCCAAATTGCTATAACTGATAATTTAGAGTAAGTAAGTTAGTGAATAATGGTAATTGTTATGACATAATAATAAGACTTGTGCAATGTTGTAATGACAGATTTAGAATTTGCACATTAGTTTGTAATATGGCTAAAGTTGGTAATAACCATAGCGTCATGGTTGACATTGCATGAGTATAAAAAGAAATGTGAAGTTAATTAAGTTTAGTATGATAATCTTAGAATATGGGTATGATATGGGTTTGGACTAATAATGGAACCATAATTTGAAATAAGTAAGTTAATTAACCATAGTAATTATTAAGGCTTAACAATGAAACTTTCCCGAATATGGCATTAAGGGGCATAGGAATTTAAAATATGTTTTTGGTAGTTAGGAGACCTGCAATATGCTTAGAACTATGTCTTAAAAGGTCAATACGGAGTAGGAAGGAATTAGTTTCAAGATTGGAAGGTTTTGGACTTAAAGTCAACATGTTTTGCTGTCACTAACCGGTTAGTGGATCTTGTAACCGGTTAGTGTCTGAGAGAAATGAATAATTAAATAAGTCAATCACAATAATCCCTTGAGGCTTTGCATAGGTGTTACATGAGTTGATTATGGAGTAAAATATAATGGAATTCATGATGATTCATTAGAATATGAATTGACTTGAGATGAATGTTATTTATAAATGAACAATGATGATTATATGAGCATGATAATGCATGATGATTATTAGCTCCGATCCAAATGCGTTGATGCGTGTTGCTCTAATTTGGATACGTGAAGCTTGTATTAGCTTTGATATGAGGTCGTGAGCCTGAATGAATAGCTCTGGTATGAGACCCTGAGCTTAGATGATTCCGTATAGTACGATGTGGCCGCTATACGAAGACATGTGGAACGGTGTGACCGCCATATGTGTGTGATTCCGTATAGTACGGTGTGGCCGCTATACGAAGACATGTGGAATGGTGTGGCCGCCATATGTGTGTGATTACATATAGTACGGTGTGGCCGCTATATGAAGACATGGAACGGTGTGGCCGCCATGTGTATAATGATGATGATTACTCTTGATAATGGAAATGCTGATAATTAATGGAATATGCATCTCATGCATGATGTTACAAGAATCGTAAAATGAGTAAGGTGCATGTGGGATTGGGAAACCATATAGTACGGTGTGGTCGCTATATGAGACGGTTGGAACGGTGTGGCCGCCAACGTTGAAATGACAAGGACCTAGAACTATTGGTGCACAATGGTTCAGGGATCATCCCCTTGTTCATTTTGGGATCGTGGTAGATGGGGTTCCAGTATAGAACGGTGTGGCCGCTATACAGGTTGTGGAAACATCGAGCGCACGATTGCCTATCCCAGAGTGTTGTTTTATGGAAGTGATGAAAAGAATGTTTTAAGAGACGTACATGCATTGCATGAAAGATTAATAATATTATTTATCGTTTGTTAAGACACTTGAGCATGCATTCATTGCATTAAAATGATATCTGTGATGTTTGTGTTTGAACAATCATATAATCTGCTTACGGGATATGACAAGTGACTTACTCCCATACTACCACATTGGTGGTGGTAGGTTCTTTTGAATGACAGGTCAAAGGTCTCTCCTGATAGAGTTAAAGGAGCGTTAGCAGAGACAGCTTGGATGACATCTTGTTGTCTGAATCCTCTTATTGAAGGATAGAGTTGTGAAGACCATGCTCTGGGTGTAAAGAGGGATTTTTGAGAATTTTATATTCTTATATTTACACTCAGACTGTTTTGTAATATAATATGATATTAATAAGCAATGCTTTTAGTTTTCACACTCTTTTGGAAAAAGGTTTTTATTAATTCGCATTTTTATTTACCTTTAATATTTTGGGGGCGTTACAAATAACAATATAAAATAGCTTTTTCGATTTTCATAGTTTTTGTGAGGACCTTGCATTAAGGATTAAATGAGTAAATAGTAAAAGTGTTAAGTAATAATAGCTAAGCAAATCGCTTTGAAAAATAGGGACAAAATTAAAGCTTTATACAAAAATAAAAATTAGAATGAGTAATAATTATAAATTTTTGAATAGGAAATTATGCATCCGAGAATTAATTAATACTAAGTGAAGTATTAAATTTTCAAATTTTTTCTTTATGATGAAATTAATTTTAGAGTAATGATACATCAACCTACAAATGTAACTTACAAATCAACCTAAACTATAAGAAAGTGTTATGTATCACTTGTTAATCAATAGTTAATAGTAAGCAAGTGACACATGTCACTATCTTTATAATTTAGGTTGATTTATAGGCCAATTTTGTAAATTTATAAATCATTTTTGTTAATTTTATCTTCGTCAATTGGCTTACAATTAGGGTCTTGTTAGTCAATGTCATAAAGATTTGATTAAGAAATACATTAATGAAAAATCGTATTGGAAATTTAATTACACAAATTCTAGAGTCGATCTTAAATTCAACATTTCCCCCAAAAAAAATTTACGTATTGTACTTTCTTAATCAATATTCCTTTCGCTTCTATATTTAAGACCTTTTTAAAAAAATTACGTAAAAAAAAGTGGATTAATGTTGTTAATGATATTATAAATATAAACATTTAATATACTTTTTGAAAGCTACTCGTATTATTCTAAAAAGTGTTTACTTATTAATAAATATATTTTTGAAAAAAAAAGTAATTAAAATTATTGGATATTGAAATGAAATTTTACAATTAATCATGTTTGTTTTAGATGATAGATTATGCTTTTAGCTTATTTTTCGAAACTAATCATAAGTTGATGTATTTGTTTGCAATACAGATTATAATTTTAGCTTACACTCTTGAAAAAATAATCAAAATCTATAAGCTCCCTAATAGTAGTTGAAGATTATTTTTTAAAAGATTATTTTTTTAGACCTATATATAATTTTCTATAGTTTAGATTATTTTTTCTATATTTTTTTAGACCTATATGTAATTTTCCTATTCTACCATTATCACTCCATCACATTAACTACTCACTTGTCACATCATACCCTTTTTTTAATTTACTCAGTAAAAAATAATCTTCTTTATACTATCCAAACAAAACAGATTAACTTGTTTTCATTTTTTAGCTAGATTATAATTTTAACATCTTATATTACTAGATTATAATCATAGAAAAATAATCATAATCTCATTTTTACCAACTATATCTCAAATCTTTTTTCTAAAAAAACCTTACATATAAAATGAGAAGTAATACTCTTAGGCACAAATTTGAAAATTTTCCCTCCTATTAGAGTAGAGAATGATCACAGACAATTGATTTCACGGTTAAAAATGGCGTAAGATTTGATCATACGAAGTTAAAAGCCACATTTTAGAAAAAACAAATTGTCTTTAATTATAAGTCACTTTATATTTTCTATGCATCATTTATTATTTTTTCTCTTTCTCTTTTTTGGCCTTATTAAGTGTTTTGCTTATTTATGTTTTTTTTTCCATTAATGAGTGTGCATATTTAAAAAAAAAAATTGAGAGGAAAAAATTGTAATATTATAGTAATATATTCTCGTAGAATTCATAAAACTAACTACTCCCTCCGTTCCTTGTTATCGTCGTTTTTTAAGAGATTTTTTGTTTCTTTTTATCTGTCTTATTGAGGATTTCAAGAGTGTAATAAATGTTATTTTTCATGTTTGCCCATATTTAATATGTCTTGGTTTATGTAACTAGTGAAAAAAAATTAATGATTATAGAGAGAAAAAGGGTATAATGAAAAAAAAACATAATTAATGTATTGGATATTTGAGTAATGGTTAGATTTCTTATATGATATGTTTTGTTTGAAATATGACAGATAAATACAGAATGAGTACTTTATTTAGTACGCGTAATTCGGTTAAGTATGAACTATAATAAAAACCGAAGAAAGTATTAATAACATAACTACATTTTCTTTAATGTAATCTAATTCTTCACATTAGCATTTACCTCTATTAGTGATGTTTGGTAGAAATTTTTGCATTGTTTAGAATCAATAATGATCATAATTTTATCAAAAACCATTGATTTGAAATATTTTTATATAAATTTTCTTAAAATATTCCGTGAATGAAATTGGGACCATTAAACCTAGATCATACATAGTCTCTTGTTATTTGCGGGGTTGAGCTAAAATAGTCAATACTAGGTGACTCCCATTAGATCTCTAAGTGAGTAAATCTGCTAATGGGACCCTTTTAGATCCATCAAGAAATAAAGGGTAAAGTCTTTTTATTTTATCAGCAAGGGAAAAGATGTGAAAATAATGGAGGTACATATATATACACTTTATTCTCTAAGAAAAAAAGAAAAAGACATTAAAAAACCTATTAGTCTATTACACTCACAAATCATCCAATAAGCAAAACATTAATCACACAACCCATAATATTGCAATTTCTACTCCACATCCGTGAAAGTAAAAGATCCGATGAAGATGTAGATCACTGGAGATATTGATCTATGAGGTTATATTGATTTTAGGCATCCTCCAAGTAGATTTGCACTTCAAAGTGAGACTTTGCTGTAGCTTGTCATTTGAACACTCACTGCATCTATTGAATTGATTTCTTCTTTCTAATAATAATAACACTAGTTTCCTGCGCCGAATGTTTGATCATGCAGCCACTCTGCAAACAAGACAAAATGCAAAGATGACATTGCTGCTAAGAAAACAGAATGAGTTTACTATAATATTTCATGATAATTTGGGCGAAACCATGCATCAATTAATTAATCATTAATCATTTTCATATAAATATAGTGCAATTCTGTATTAAGAGCTAGCACAGTAATAAGTACCTTCCCTGGGAATAAGGGGAAAAGACCAAATCAGTTACCAAAACATTATAACAACTAGGATTATTGACTTAGTTAGCATGCACTAGTTTGTAATTTCGGAGCCTATAGATTTAAGAGTTAAGACCAAGTAGTGGATCATCTATGTTTTGCCATCAAGCTAAGCTCAACTAACAGAAAAAGCACAACTACTGCAATTGATTCAATCTAACTTCAGCTCCTAATAATAAATCACTCTTCATACTAATTTATAATAAGCAATTTCGTATAGTACAGAGCTGATCTCTATCTATAGTTTAGAGTCTATGGACTACCAGACTAGCAACAAATGCAAAAGACCATGGAGAAACGAGAGGGTTTCCTAACTTTAGCATGCATATTATCACATCATCAATATGAACTTAGTTAAATAAGAATGCATGAAATCTGGTAATAATAAGTGTCACATAATGTATTGGAAATGAAGAGGCCCCTTCAGTCCAAGACATGACAGCGAAAACTGAATACAGCTCCCGCATCGTTGGATCAGAAGCACACCATATTGCGACAATTGTAATGGTGAGCTTTCGAACCAACGAGTCAGCAGCTGAATCTCAGCTATCTTCAACTGCCTTGAACTGGACTGAAGTGAGCCCCTTCACCCTCCATAACCTCCTACAACACCTCATCATCATGCATCATTTACAAATATCTGGCATGCATGGAATAAACAACTAACTATATATTAGACTCATACAAATAATCAATTAGAGAAAAGCTAGAGCCTTGCATACTGTCGGATATGCTTTTAATCGAAGCATACCACTCAGCACAAGCAAAGGAAGGATAAAAAAACTAACAAATGCCTCATTCACGTAACAACAAGAAATTATAGTTTGGGTTATTTTGATAAGCGAAGGAAGGTAGGTAGCACTATATATATAGTTAGGGTTTGAATACATTATTGGTCATGTTTGTGAAAGGGATTTTCATTAAATAAACAGAACGAAAGGGGATATTTTTGGGACATGCAAATCTAAAGGCAGCCTGGGAAGGAGATTCTGGGGCAGGTATTGAATGATGATGGTGTTGAAAATGTATTGAAGTGAGGCCTTTTCAATTCAAGAAGACAACACTTGAATAATAATATCGTACAACTGGTTATATCTAATCAAACAGCTGGGGGCTTTTTTTTTTTTTTTTTGGTGTAGCACTACTTGTAGCTAGGGTCAAGCACAGCTGTCCCAATTGCATGCAACATTATTCGTGTATGCTAGACCAGAAGGTTCTTACACCCTATAATTTCTTAACCCAATTCAATAATGTTGTTTTTGATATTCAATAATATTATGAGCACTTAATTTTTATTTTTCATCATATTCTTTTAAGTTGTTACTCTGATCCTATATATAGGACATACTTAACCATATTCCTCGGATCAAGAAAAGTAGTTAGTTTTATGAATTCTATGAGAATATATTGTAACATTACAATTTTACCCTCTCAACTTTTCTTGAAAAATTCACACTCATTAATGAACAACAAAAAACACATGCATTTAATAAAGGCAAAAAAGAGAAAAAACAATAAATGATGCATAGAAAATACAAAATGTCTTATATATAAGACCAAAGATTGCTTCTAGAATATGTCCTATATATAAGACCGGAGGGAGTATTTCAATTTTTAATTACATGCATTAATTATTTTTTTTATAATATTCTTATTTAATCAACATTTTTTATACTCTCAATAATAATTGTAAAAATAATTTTAAAAAATATTAAATATTATCAATTCCAATATTAATAATAATATTAACTCATTTAAAAAATAATATAAGTGCTTATATTAGGAATTGATGGAGTTCAACATTTTCCTACTTCTCTAGTGTACGATGTACTGTTAATTAAACTGTATGGAATTGTACCTTTTTGCAGTTAATTTTTTCAAGGTATTTTTGGCAGCCAATGATTTACTCTTTTTTTTTTTAAGTAATGATTTACTTGAAATGTCCGTTAGTTGAGTAAAAACAACATATAGTATTTTATTTTTAACTTAACAAATAATGTAGTGATTTTTCAAACTAAAATATAATATATTTAATATTTATTTACACTTCTATTAATGTATATTATCTACTCTAATATTTTTATCAACTTTTAATCATACCCTATCTTTTCCTTCTTGTTTTTTCTTTCTACCTCCTTTTCTATTTTCATCGTATTTCGAATTACATTTTTTTTCTCAATATCTTCCTTTCCTGCATTCTCCACTGCAAAAAAGGTGTGAAAGAAAGATTTTCCGATTAATATAAGAAGTGGTTTTTATTGAACATTTTTCATTGCAATAATTGGTTAATTTAGTTGATATATGTTTGTTTCTTTTTAAGCAATTTTTTTTTAAGAACCATCTTGAGTTCATGACACAACAAACTTAGTTGAATGGTGTTTCCTGGTGTCGTGCAACTTGGAAGGGCAAAGCTCGGTGATGATAGGATGAACATTAAAAATGGTGTTTGATTACACCGGTTTGCTTTCTTTGAGCTCTTTATCAAAAAAAAAAAAAATGGTGTCTGTCAAGAACCAATATTTTATGTACTTCCTCCGGTCCTATTTACAAGGTTTTTTTGTGGTTTTTCACTCCCACCAAGAAAAGTTGATAAATTTGTTAGTGACATTGGAAATGTGAAAATTTGGTATACTTTTTTAAAACTACTCCTATAATTATTTTTGAAACTCTAAAAAAGTGTTGACTTTATAGGAGTGTTTGTGGAAAGAAGTAATTAAATGTTATTGAAAACTGAAAAGAGATCTTATAAATATAGTCAAAACAAAAATCCTAAAATAGTCTTATAAATAGAACCAGAGCGAATAATATATATCCAGCGGATTCTTTGATGTCATTATTGAAAAACTAATGTCAAAATAGTTTATTTGCATCTTGCTCATATATATTTAATTATTTAAATTTATATTATTGTATTAATGCTTTAATTTTTTAAAAATCTCTTATCTCGTACCCGGTATATACAGTGTATCCATGTCCGACAATGTATTATTAATGCAACATAGGCATGCCAGTAATTTTTTTTCCTTTCCATAGCTGCGAGTAACCTTAATCCCTCATCATAGTAAATAGTAAATACTGTAGTAGTGATAGTGTGACGGAGAATGTTTTGCGAGGGCAAAAGGTGTGACCCAGCTAACCTGGTTGGTTGGTTCCCGATCCCAAGTCCCAACCAATATAATCATTCAAGACAATCCTTAAGATTTTTTTTAATCCTCACCCGTTATTTTTTGATCTTCATTTGTCCTTAATTTACCGATTTTACGGAAGCGGAAGATGATTTTCGATTTTCAAAAGGCAGAAGCTATTTTAATTTATTACCAATTTGCATAAGGCGGAAGAATTATCGACTATTTAAAAGCGGAAATACTTCCGTCTTTTAAGAAACGGAACAATTAAAATGTTGAAATCCCAAAAATGCCCTTTCGTGAACCCTCCACCTCCCTTTTGTATGTGAATGAACGGATGGACAATTTTAGTATTATAACAAATTTTTAATGTTTTCGCGTGATGAAAGGCGAGATACTCTATTTTATTTACGACTTTGGAAAGGCGGAAGATAATATAACTTACATAAAGCGAAAATTGTTTTATTTTATTTCCACCTTATTTCAAGAGGAAAGAATAATAAGGACCAAAAAGTAATGGATGGAAATCAAAAGAAAAAAGTCATCCTAACATGCTTTCTCGTTGAAACCATTCTTGCCAAAGTCTAGCTAGCTAGTTCCTTCCTAACCATATAGTATGTGCTTCATCCTTAATATAGTTACTCTACTTTCCTATGTAAAACTCGTACATACGTACTCAGTCAAGTTCCATCACATAGCATTTTCAGAAAATATTGGGAACTGAACGAATTGTTCACTCAGTAAACTTGAGTGAAAGAAAAGCACTGATAAGAATTACCTGTCCTGAAATAATTATTTAACTATTACTTCCTCCATTCCATTTTTTTTAATTTGAGATTTAATTTTTTCACATATATTAAAGTTATATTGAATATTGTAAATTTTATATGTGTTTTATCCAAAATATTTCTATTTAATGATTATTGAATTAAAACTTTGGTGATTACGTTTTCGGTTTCATAAAAAAAATAATATTATATATATATACACACTAATATATATATTTTCCTATAAAAAAAACTTCCAAATGATAGGTAAGCATATAAAATCTAACATACAAATACATCTATATAAAAAAATGGCATGTTACTTCTTTATAATATATTAATATAAGTTTATATTTAGGTTGATTTTTCATTACTAAAAAATGTTTTTTTTTTTTTTTTTTACCGAAAAGCTTTTATGGTTGGTACAATTGATAAGTTGATGTGATTTATCAGCCAGTCTCACTCGCAGTCTTATAGCCCTGACGTATGATTGAATTTAAGAAATGAAGGGAATCTTTTTTGTGCACACCTCTAGTCTTTTCATTTCCTTTATTTCCCTATCGATTTTTTTTATGGGAGAGTCTGGGACTAGAACCCATGACCTGAGGAGGGAGAAATTCTAAGTGTTTCTGTAACCACCAACTGGGTTGTCTTACGGAGACATTTCCCTATCGAATTTTGCTTCTAAACTAATGGCGAAAATTAAACCCTAAACCTCATTTAAAAAAAATAAAAATAAAACTTAATTATTTATTAATGGTATTGAATTTTGATAATAATGGTGTTCATGGATTTTTAAGTTAAACATAATATTATTCACTATATGAGGCATTCAAGCTTGATTATCCGAATTTAACTTATTATATATTGATGAATTACAAGTGTGAAATGTTAAATAAAGCATATGCAATATCCATTGTTCTAAATGTAAAAGTAATTGAAGTGATGTGTATATATAACATTATTAACGATGATTTTTCTTTTTTCTAAATGTATATTTTAGGGCTCACGAAAAAACAAAAAATTAAAGTAAATTTAGAAGGAAAATGAGTTATTTAAAAATTAAAATACTTTGAAATATGATGTTTTTAGTTTTCCTAAAAAACGTTTACTCACTTAAATATATTTAATACACATGTAATCTTTAATAATTAGCTCAGTTGATAATAAAGTTACGAGATATAAGATGTTGAAGTTTACATTCGATTCCTTTCCTGGTGACAACGTTTCGCCCTTTCTCATTTTTTTAAAAAAATAAATAAATAATATTTGCCTATAAAAAAGTTAGAACACACATTAACAAAAAGAATAATTAAAGTTGGAGGAAATTATCTCTATTTGTTCTAAAAGATGGTAAATATCTCAAATTGAAATCTTAATAATGGATAAAAATATTTATCAATAGATAATACACTAAATTATTGGACAAATAATTGATCAAATTATTAAACAAAACATTAAAAGCATGTTACTATTTTTTTTAAAACTTTTTAAAACTTTAGCATCTTTTTCCAAATAGAAGTAGTACTTTCTAAAATCATCTTTGGTAAGCAAATATTCTCTTCGGTTTGAAATATAATAAAAAAACATACTTACTTTGATTTAAAAGATAGGTAAAATTTTGTTTCATTCTCAATACTACTTTCTTGAAACATATCTAAAAAATTGTTATATTTTTTAATTTTTGTTGATTTCTAATGCTACTATCCTAAAATATTTTTATTTTTGATAAATAAAAAAATTAAAATAACTAACTAAACTCTTTAATAAGTGAGAAATTAGTTATTTTTTCTTATTTTTCAAAAAGTTGGAGTAAACTTTACTAACTAAAATAGTAGCAATGCCCAAAAGCCCGTTTTCTCGTGTTGGGCTACAGAACAAACTCTTCGTTGCAACTGCAGACCGGATCAACTTACATTTGAAATTTTTTTTTGAGTTGAATTTTAAATGCGTTTTGGAATTCCTGTCCCAACTATTATCCTCATATCCCAATTTAAATAATGAAATTATATTTGTATCCTTTATTATAAAATGTCAGTTTTTGTGACCTAATTGTTATACCCACATCTCATGAAATTAACCCCACACCCCATCCATTTTATCTTCCTAAACTCTACTGAATATACTCCTTCCAACACTTCAACATTTTCATCAAATCATTATTTTCTCAAAACATTTCCTAACCTCCAACCTTTCATCTTCCCAACAACCTTTTTTTGCTTTTCCTTATCATATTTTCTCCTTACCAAATTTAAGGATTGCTTCTCCCGGTGCATTGCTCTTGTGTTGGTTCCTCGCTTCCTAAGGTATGTGCGTTTTTTTTTTTTACTATTCGTTACGATTTCGACCAATCAGAGCCCATTTCCGACTCGGGACTCTCGGAATAATATTTTTCCGACTCTGGTTGCTCAGAAAATTTATTTTGCCAAGCTTTGTTTTGGCAATTCCCTGGTGGTCGTGCGGCAATGGAACTTGGCCAGAGATTGACGATGAAGACTTGAGTTCTGCTCCCAACGCGAACAACACCAATCGTAGACTGCAGCAGCGCCGGGTCCTGGCTCCGAATGGCGACAATAGCGGTAACGGTTGAGGCCATCAACAGTAGCGGCGACGACCCAGATTTGTCTTGAAGGAAGATGATGGCCCTTCGTGAAGTGCAGTGACGGCACCCTGCTGCCCGTTCTTTCTTTTTTTTTTATTAATTTATTGTTTGTTTTCTTTTTCTTTTTCCTCTGAGTGAAGCAAAAGCAATGAGGGTGATGGGTCTGTTAGTATTGTGAGAAGAAGAAGAAGAAGAACGGTAGAAGAAGAAGAAATGTGTGAGAAGAAAGGGGGAATATGAAACAGTTGGGGAGAAAGTGGATTTTTGTTTCAAATTGAGGGAAGGGTAAAAATATAATTTCACACTAAAATTGGGATGTGTGGATAGTGTATGGGTGGGAATTCCAAATCTCATTTCAAATCCCAATAAAATTGGATTCTAACCCCATTCTAATCAAGAAAAATTTAAAATAACATGTATTTAGATTTTTATTTCAATTTTGGGGTATTCTAAAAATCCATATTCCTTATTTAAAAAAACCAATATTTTAAGTAAGTGAATTTTTTAATCGGATCTCATCGAACTTTTTCGGACTAAATCCAATCGAAAAAAGAAAAACTTAAAAAAGAAAGTGTGTCCAGTCAAAAAGAGATGGGTGTTGCATAGTGCTAAAATCATACTAAAATCACACTGATATATTTTTTTTTGGTGAACAAATCACACTGATTTTAGTATGTGTTGCATAGTGATTTTGGGAGAGTCAGAAACGCAACTTCAAACACATACTAAAATCGACTTCGATTAATTAATCCACTAATCCATCATATAATTAAGTAAATTAAAATTTCCAACTCAATTAAAAATAATGAAATGTGTCGGCGTGACAACTCCATTGTTGGCAATCCACCTTGGTCTTTACTAATGTAATTAGCAAAGTATATCTTCTTCTTATCTTATAAAGAAGGAATAATCCTTTTGTCTCTTAATATAAGATTTTTCTAAGAAAGTTCGCATCCATTAAAACTAGTATTACTAATAACATTAAAAATATAAACATATAACAAGTAATTTTTTTTTTTCAAAATGTGTTAGGTTCTCTCATAAAGCATTAGTCTCTAAAATTGAATCTTACCTAATAATGTAATTAAGCATCTAATTGAACCTTATTCCATTAGACCAACTCTTTATTAATAAGCTAATCGATTTTCAATAATTCAATATCATTTTCAGAAATTTTATCACCCTATGCCTAAAAATTCGTCAAATCACATAAAGATGTCATTTGTTACGATGAAAATTCATTAACGAAATAAGTACCTTCACGTGAAATATGTTAACTTTTTCCATGTGGTTACAAGTTTTATCATTTTTTAATTAATATACATCATTTCTCCACCACCTTTTAATTAAGTCGGATAAATAATTAAATATGATTGTTTACTGTACATATTTTAGTGTGAATAATATAGAATTATTAAATTTGAATTATAATATTGAAGCTTTTATAGAAGTATGAAATACAGCGGATCTAGTTGGGATTTATGGCTATAACTATATTAACATTCCTAGTCATTTATCACCTTTTTTTATTATAATATTCTAAAATTCAAAAATCAATTAAAGAATTAGTCATATTTTTTCTTATTTTATTTTGCCAAGGAAAAGAAATTAATTATCCTTTTCCAAATAAAGATTAAAGCTAAAAAATAAATATTATTATTTTGTTTAATGAAAAGAAACAAACGAAAATGTAACCAGGTTCTTTGGTTGGTAATAGACCTACTAGTAATAAACCTACATCATAAGAAATTGACATGTATCACTTGTTAACCAATCAATATTAAGCAAGTGACACTTGTCACTTTCTTTCTAGGTTGATGAATCATTTTTGATTGAGTAATTGGTTATCAAATACTTACTAAAATGTATGCATTGCAACTCAAATCATGATCACATGGCTGAGTCTTATCAATTCGCATAATTTTAAAAAAAAAAAAAAAAAAATTGTATACATTGCAATTTAATCATGACACTTGGCTAAATCTGATCAATTCTTGTGCTATAAGAGCGCACTTTTCTCTGAAAACTAGTATTAAGTAGTATTAACAATCTCGTGAATTGAAACGTAAAAAACGTGACAGCTTTGATCTTTTTCTAAGGGGTCTTGAATTTTCTGTATTTTCTTAGTGGTAAGTTCTCTCTTTCTTTATCCCTTTGACCGACTTCTACTTCAACTTGTAAATTTTTTATGTTCCTCCGTTCAACCATTGTCTCATTGGTAATTATTTTTTATGTAATTAAAACCATGCTCAGAAAGTCCTAGGATCTTGTTCTAATCATCATATAATTTTCCTTCATTTTAGTCCTGTTTGTGATAATTCATACAATCCAAGTGAGTTATTATTATATAATCTGAGTTAGTCTTGAGAATAATTTGTAATTGTTATACTCTTTGTTTATGCAATTTAGTTTTATGGGCTATGAAAATTTTCTTATTTTCTCATTTTGTTGATTGCAGGAGATTTAGTTGCAATTCATGTCAGGGGGCATTGTTGGTTTGCAAATAAATAATAACATGAAGTCTACCAGTGGGATTATTCAAACTGCGCTGGTGCCTTTGTTGAAGCTGATATCCGTAACAGTAATTGGACTAATTCTTGCACACTCCAAAATGCAACTCGTTCCAAGGGCTACATTCAAACTCCTGAGTAAGCTTGTATTTGCATTGTTCTTGCCATGCCTAATATTCGGTGGATTGGGTCAAAGAATAACTCTTAAAAACTTTGTGGACTGGTGGTTTATCCCTGTTAATGTGCTTGTGAGTACTGCTCTAGGTTGCTTGCTCGGGTGCATAGTGGTGGCGATATGTCGCCCGCCTCCAAGGTTTAATAGATTCACTATCATAATGACAGGATTTGGAAACACGGGGAATCTCCTTATTGCCGTAATCGGATCTGTTTGTCAGCCGAAAAATAATCCATTTGGATACGAATGTAACTCGAAGGGGGTGGCTTATGTCTCTTTATCTCAATGGGTTGCGGTAATTCTTTTTTACACCTTTGTTTATCACATGATGGAGCCTCCCATGGAGTATTATGAAATTGTTCAGGATGAGACCGAAATCGAGGAAGAATTGCCGATTAACGATAATATAAGTAGACCACTCCTTGTTGAAGCAGAGTGGCCTGGGATTGAGGATAAAGAGACCGAACATTCTAAGACACCCTTTATTGCTAGAATCTTTAAGAGTATTTCGGGTATTTCCTCATCCTCTATACCGGACTTTGAAGCCGCAGCAGAAAGCAGTGGCAATAGTTTTAGGTCCATTAGGTGTTTGGCTGAGCCTAGAGTTTTCAGGAGGATTAGAATTGTTGCTGAACAAACACCAATCAGGCACATACTTCAGCCTCCAACTATTGCCTCTCTATTAGCCATCATCATCGGAACGGTGCCTCAGCTGAAATCATTTTTCTTTGGATATGATGCTCCAATGTCTTTTATCACGGATAGTTTGGAGATTGTGGCTGGTGCAATGGTACCTTCTGTGATGCTTATATTGGGGGGTATGCTTGCTGAAGGGCCAAATGAGTCCACATTAGGACTTAGAACTACAATTGGTATAACTGTGGCAAGACTTCTGGTGCTTCCTCTACTTGGAATTGGCGTCGTGGCGTTGGCTGATAAGCTAAATTTCTTGGTTGAGAATGACGGTATGTTTAGATTTGCTCTATTGTTGCAGTACACAACACCAAGTGCCATTTTACTTGGAGCAATTGCCAGCTTGAGGGGTTATGCAGTTAGCGAAGCTTCAGCAATTCTCTTCTGGCAGCATGTGTTTGCTCTTTTCTCGCTTTCTGCATACGTTATAGTATACTTTAGAATAATTGATTATGTCTAAAGTTGCTACATATTAAGTTGCTGCATATTAAGTTGCTGCATATTTTTCCCCCCTAAACATTGTAAGGTTATTATTAATTTGCATTGTCCTTTGGAGTTCACAGGATAATTGAAAATAATAACATGGATTAATGGATGCAAATTATGTTATTTATATGCTTTTGAACTTTGTTTCCTTTGGCAATGATATATTTATATTCTGATAGTTGGTCTTGCAGAACTAGCAGGTGTAGTTTCTATGGTTTGGATACTGATTAGCATACAATTTTATCAATATAAAGTACTTTCTCAAAGTGGGCAGGAGCTGCTTTATACAAAATAACTTATAAAGAAGTAGAGAACCTTGGCCAACTGAATTATCTCATTTATGGATTGTCGCTGATTGATTTATATCCCTATTGCCAATCCATATTAGTTGCCTTTCGTTTGTGTGCATAATAGGGAGGTTTATTTGCAGTGAATTTGTGTTTTTTAAGCTTGCTTCCTAAGGTCATTATTTACTCTATATTTACATTTCGTTTGGTCCTAGAGATTTTGAGAAAAAGGAAATTAGAGAGAGAGAATGAGAGAAGAAAGGAGTATCTCCTTCATATGGTAGAACAGAAAACAGAGAAGAGAGAAAAGAAATCATATAATCCACTATTATTTCTTTTCTCCCTTCACTTTGGAAGAGAGGCAACAAATGCAAACGGCACAACTTACCTTTCTCATTTTTTGTGTTTCTTCACATGCACACAATTATTTTTATTTACGTTATAAAATTTTAAAGAACGAATTTATCCTTTACGTTGTTTAATTTTTTTATTTTTTCATACTTTTTTATTTAACCAAACGAAATTTTCTCGCTTTTCATTTTCTTCCATTTTTCTCTCAAATTAAAAGATGCAAAAGTTTACTCTTTTTCTTTTTCTTTTCTCTCTTTCCAATTATCTCTTGTGCAACAAAAAAAAACATTAGTCTTAAAGCAAAAAAAATGCACTTGTCACTTATGAACATTTTGAATTTTTGATGCTTCCTCCCTTTTATTATGACAGAGGTCATGGAATTGATCCCTGCCAAGAAACTTTCACCTTGCGTAGTGAAGAGTTTCCATTTGATATATCTTCACTTTTAGCTGCTTTAAGAGAATTATGTATACTGTGTTTGTTATGCTCTATAACATGGTCTCTTTAGGTTTTTTAAATTACTTTAAGAGCAAATGTTATTTACGCTCCGATTTAATTATATTCAAGCCCCAATTAATCAATCATGATTTTAACTTTTTGATTTATAATTATGAACTATTAATAAAGAATATGTATAGATAGTTCAAAGTATCATTTAGTTCATACTATCTACTACAACTTTACTAAGGATAGAATGCAAGCTCTATGACTCTTTCACTTTTTTGGGTAGGAAAAGTGTACACATTTGTGATTTAGAGAAAGGTTCAGAACCTAAAATCCCTCCCCACAACAGGAATTCAAATTAAAGTTAAGGAAAGTGCTTGAATTTATTTGGAGAGGTGTGTTATGACCGGTTATGACAATGTTATCATAAGCTCATAGAATTGGAATGTACACCTGAATTTAATAAAAGATTATGTGATGAGGAAATGAAATTGTTTATTATATGTCATGAATAATTAATTAGATAGAAGGTGAATGTGATGCTCTCCTGCATTTCCTGTTCGTGGATATTGTACATTGCATCAAACGTTAGGGGTTGATCTTCGTTTTTGGGTGAATTGAAATTTCCATTGTCATAATTGATTTTTTTTAGTCCTACAAAAATTTTCCTTAGATGAGCACATACAGTTGCTTAAATTTTGTACTTGAAGCAAATTAGTATTAACAAGAATATACCTCAACGAAGGATTCAGTTTCTATTGTGCTATCGATGTGTGCAAAGGCAAAAATCAAAATGATAGTTAAACGTTAAAGAGTGGTGATAGAAGATTAATTATAATAAAAATTAAAATAATTATTAGGTCCATTTGGAGAAAAGGAATAGGATAGATATTAAGTTTAATAATTAAGTATTATTATTATTATTATTATTATTATTATTATTATTATTCTATAATGTTCTTAGGTTGTGTGAGATCGTGCCACTTGTACGGCTGATCTCAATAGTAATTAGGGTTTGCTTTCTATATAAGAGGTTGTACTCTCTTTATTACAATCAATGAAAAATGAATCAAGTCTTTTAGTTTTATTTTTCCTCTTCTCTGGAGATTGACCATCTCGAATCCCGGTCCCTATCCTGTTGGAAACCAACAAGCGGGCTAAGCAAATACTAGAGGGGGGGGGGGTGAATAGTATTTTGAAGCACTAATACCAAATATTTCGATTGATAATTGAAGAATGGAGCTAAGACTGAATTTTCTGGAATCAGACACAAAAGACTCGAGTCTTTTGTGAAATACTTGAGTTTTTCAGTGATGAACAACTCGAGTCTTTTCTGAAATACTCGAGTTTTTCCTATCAGATAGCAGAAAAACCAGAAACGAAAATTCAGCAATTTAACTCAAATCAATTCAATAATAAACAGGAACTTATTCAACAGAATAGCAAGCAATCTAAATAACTTTTAAACACAAAGATTCCTTGAACTTGCTACCTAATTGTATAAATCCTAATTGATTGAAATGACTTAAGTCTATTGAGCAAGAAAGTAGATTAAAAGCAATAAACCAACACTCAAGCAATTTTATCCTAGTTCACTCCAACAATGAGCTACATCCAGTCCTCCTAATCACTTAGGAGTTTCTACTAATAATCAAATTGTTAGAAATTACAAAGGATTGCTTGAGAATGGCCTCACTCAACCTAACCCTTTCAAGAGTGTACCAAACTCTTGATTTCTACCCCAATTTGATTTCGGTGATTGAAGAACTCTTCACAAAGCTTCCTTGAACTCCCTTCAAGAAACTCCACCGGGCTAGGAACCTCCTAGTCTTGTGCTTGAGAACCTCTCAAGACTTCCAACACCCTAAGCCACTTAGGGTTTGCTTGGGAACAATCCAAGACTTTGAATAATCAAGCTTTTTGTATGTGTATTACTAATCTCACAATGGATTAGCACAAATAAGCACAGCTCAATGTAAGAATTGAGGCCTAAAACTCAACTTGGAATAAAATGACAATATGAGTGAGAAGTTGAGCTTTTTGGGAATTAACACTTGAGAAAAGGAAATTATGAAAGCTTGTGATCAATAATGTGTTGTTGTCTTGTTTGTTCTTGCACAAATTCAAAGAGAAATTTTACAATAAGGTTCTGAATTCTCTCTTAGGGTTGGATGAGACTCAAATGCCCTCAATTGAGTTTTTGAGTCTCTCCAACGTTCATTTTTGCTGACTGGACAAAAATACTCGAGTCTTTTGGTAAATACTCGAGTCTTTTTGGTCGGTCACGAGTGAATTGGTGCACGAACAAGACTAACGGTCATAATTGCTGACCTGGCACAAATACTCGAGTTTTTCTATAAATACTCGAGTATATACTCGAGTCTTTATCAAAATACTCGAGTATTTTGATCAGATATGGGAAAAATTATTTTTCAATTTTATTTTTCCTCTCAAGTATTAATTTTGGTCAATCTCAACTTAATAAACATATAAAAATTTATTCCTAGAAGAGACTAACTATTTCTACCCACTCTCAACCACTCTCAACATAAATTAGAAATTTACAATTAATATTTGATTGAGAATGATTGGGCACTTGTCTTCTTTTCTTGACTTCTTGTTGATGTTGATGTTGCAATATCTTCAAGGCATGATTTGTTAATTATTTTGTCATCATCAAAACATAATCCACATAATTAGGAGCATTGAATTCACAATCTCCCCCTTTTTGGTGATGACAAAATAATTAACACTTGATCCATTTGTTAAGCTTGATCCACTTGGAGATGCAACTCCCCCTCACTATATGATACTTTTCACCTATCTAAAAATTCAGCTTGAGCAAGATGTTATGACAATTTAATTTTAGCACCAAGCCTATGGTATTAGAGAATTTAACAATTATCAGAGTATATACCATAATTAGAGATTTTAGGTGCAACAATATCAAGACAAGACAAGTGTAATATCTCTCCCCCTTTTTGTCATACGCCAAAAAGATGTAACAATTTAGAAAAAGATCAAGGGAGGAGAGGTACATAATCGGAAAACCCCATAACCAACTATGCAAATAAAACGGAGATATAATAACGATAAAGAGCTCCCCCTGAAGCTTTGCACAAACATCATAATGAAGACCAAATTCATTAACATAAAAACATCATAAAAGGTCCAAATCAAAGGTGCAATAATAAACCCAAAGTCTCAAAACACCAAGTTCTCAAAATACAGAAAATGTAACAAAGACCAACATGATAAAAACAGAATGAAAACTAAGATAAAATCCAAAGGTCAACATCATCAAAACATCGAAGGAGCTGGAGCATCTGGAGGAGAATAAAACTGAGAGAAGAGTTTAGAGGATGAAAAACTAGTAAGATTTGACAAAACTTTGAGGAAAATCTGAGTTTTGAGGAGAGAGATATGAGAAAACCGGGAGAGAAGAGGGTCGCAAAATACTCGAGTTGTTATTTAGAATATACTCGAGTTTTTGAAAATATACTCGAGTCGATCGTGACTCAGCCCAGATTTCCCCAGAAAACTCGAGTAAAAATTGAAAAACTCGACTTTGGTCAGAAAGTTCAATTTTCAGGAAAACGCAAAACACTCGAGTTTTTGGAAAATACTCGAGTTTGGTCTGAAAGTTCAAAAAATTGGGGGTTTCGAAAGACTCGAGTGTTTTGAAAAACACTCGAGTATTTTAATAAAGACTCGAGTGTTTTGAGAAACACTCGAGTATTTTTATCAGACCCTGATCAAAAACTTTTTCAATTTAAAACTGATTTAATTTTGAATTAAAATACTCGAGTGTTTTTGGAAAAACTCGAGTATTTTGACAGAACAGAAAGTAAAAACTCAGTTTTAAAAGACCAAACACAAATCAAATACAAATGCTTCACTACCAACTTGGAATACAGTACAGAATCACACACAATTAACATATACAATTTCAAATATCATCAAGGACAATTTAACTAAGAATCAATAACACATTAGAGTAAGACTAATATGGTGATTTTTCAAAAAAATGACACACAATGCAATTAGCCTATATTAGCTTCATCTAAAATACCAAGTTCTCTCCTAATATGATAAAAGGTGTCCCTTGGTAGAGGTTTTGTAAAAATGTCAGCTAATTGATTTGTGGTACTGACAAATTCAATTGTGCAATCACCCTTTTGTACATGATCTCTTAAAAAGTGATGTCTTATTTCAATGTGTTTAGTTCTTGAGTGATACACCGGATTCTTAGTCAAATTGATTGCACTCGTGTTATCGCATCTAATCGGAATATTTTCAAGTTTCAAACCAAAATCCGATAATTGTTGTTTCATCCATAACAGTTGAGCACAACAACTACCGGCTGCGATATATTCCGCTTCGGCGGTAGAAAGAGCGACACAAGCTTGCTTTTTAGAAAACCATGACACCAATGAACTTCCCAAGAAATGGCAAGTACCACTGGTGCTTTTGCGATCAAGCTTGCATCCCGCGAAGTCGGAATCCGAGTAACCAACTAAACTAAGATTGGCATCAGCAGGATACCATAAACCAGTGTTAATTGTTCATTTTAGATACTTAAATATATGTTTAACTGCGGATAGGTGAGATTCTTTAGGATTAGCTTGAAATCTAGCACACATGCATACACTAAACATAATATCCGGTCTAGATGCAGTGAGATATAGGAGACTACCTATCATACCCCTATACTTACTAACATCAACCGGTGTACCTTGTTCATCCTTGTCTAGGTAGCATGATGTGCTCATTGGAGTGTAGGCTTCCTTGCACTTGTCCAATCCGAATTTCTCAAGGAGCTCTTTGCAATATTTCCCTTGATGCACAAATATCCCCTCCTTGACTTGCTTTATTTGTAAGCCTAGGAAGAACTTGAGTTCTCCCATCATTGACATTTCAAATTCCTTTTTCATCAAATTTGAAAACTTTCTACAAAGAGACACTTTAGTAGCACCGAAAATGATATCATCAACATAGATTTGTACTAACAAAATGTCATCCTTGGTTTTATAAATAAATAGTGTATTATCAACCTTCCCTCTTTGAAACTTGTTTTCTAATAGAAAGGAACTCAATCGATCATACCAAGCTCTAGGAGCTTGTTTCAATCCATAGAGTGCCTTTTTCAATTTATAAACATGGTTTGGAAATTCACTATTTTCAAAACCGGGGGGTTGTTTGACATACACTTCTTCATTTATAAACCCATTCAAGAAAGCACTTTTAACATCCATTTGATATAAAGTGAATTTCATGATTGAAGCATAAGCAAGTAAAATTTGGATTGCTTCAAGACGTGCAACCGGAGCAAAGGTCTCATCATAATCGATACCTTCCTCTTGGTTGTACCCTTGAGCTACTAGTCTAGCTTTGTTTCTTATAATCAACCCGGATTCATCAAGTTTGTTTCTATAAATCCATTTAGTACCAATTATGGTATGATCATCGGGTTTAGGGACTAGATCCCAAACTTCATTTCTTTCAAATTGGTTTAATTCTTCTTGCATAGCAAGAACCCAATGATCATCCTCAATGGCCTTTTTAATTGAATCGGGTTCAATTTGAGAAACAAATGAGACATAGTGGCAAATGTTTTGAATAGACCTACGAGTAAGTACTCCCTTTGACATATCTCCTATGACTTTGTCTATAGGATGAGCCTTGACCGATTTCCAAGTTGGAGGAAGTTCTTCCCTTACTTCTCCTTCATTAACTTTTGAATTCTCTCTCTCTTTTTCTTCTTTTGAAAAGACAATGCCATCTTCACTAGCATCACATAAAACACTATCTTCTTTTGAAGACTCATTAAAAACCACATGAATTGATTCCTCAATAGTTAAAGTTCTTTTATTGAAAATTCTATAAGCTTTACTATGAGAAGAATAGCCTAAAAATATGCCTTCATCGGATTTGGAATCAAACTTGCCAATGTGTTCTTTTCCATTATTTAAAACAAAAACTTGGCATCCGAAGACATGAAAATGAGATATATTTGGCTTTCTTCCCTTGTAAAGTTCATAGGGGGTTTTATCCAAAGAGGGCCTTATCAAAATACGATTTAAAACATAACAAGCCGTATTGACGGCATCGGCCCAAAAATATTGAGGTACTTGAGAATCATTTAACATGGTTCTAGCAAGTTCCTCTAGCACCCTATTTTTCCGCTCTACCACTCCTTTTTGTTCCGGAGTCCTTGGTGCGGAGAATTGATGCTCAATGCCATTTTTAGCACAAAATCTATCAAATTTGTGGTTTTCGAATTCACCACCATGATCGGTTCGAATAATAATTACTTTTTGATTTACTTGGTTTTGCAAAAGTTTGACATGATGTTTAAAAGATTTGTAGGTCTCACTCTTAGTAGTTAAAAATAAAGTCCAAGTAAACCTAGAGAAGTCATCAACAATTACCAATGCATAATAGTTGCCACCAAAGCTTTTTACTTGTGATGGTCCAAACAAGTCCATATGAAGCATTTCTAATGGCCTTGATGTGGACATCACCATTTTTGATCCAAAGGTGTTTTTAGTTTGTTTACATTTCTTGCAAGGAGAACAAACACCTTCAATAGAAAAATTTAGCTTTGGTAAACCAACTACTAGATCTTTAGATTGAATTTTCTTCAATTGGTTTACATTTATATGAGCGGTCCTACGATGCCATAACCAAGTGTCATTTTCTTTGCTCACTAAACAAGTAGAGACCAAAGAAGTGACTTTGTTCAAATCAACTAAGTAAGTATTATTTGACCTTCTACCAACAAATTTGATTGATTCATCTTTGCCACTTTTAATGAGGCAATGGGTAGAGGTAAAAACTACATGATTGCCAATATCACATAATTGGCTTATGCTCAAGAGATTATGTTCTAATCCTTGAACATAGAGCACATTATCAATAATCAAGTTTGAAGAGTTTCCGATTTTACCAATACCAAGGATTTTGCCTTTGTTGTTGTCCCCATAAGTGACATAACCCTTTTCCTTTGGAGTAAGCTCAATGAAGTGCCGCTTATCTCCCGTCATGTGCTTCGAACATCCACTATCAAGATACCACAATTGTTTTCCCGTTCGAAGGCACACCTACAATATGAAATCACTTGTTCACTTTGGGTACCCAAACAATGTTGGGTCCCTTAGGGTTAGTGTTGGGACTTTCTCCCTTCTTAATCCACATATAAGTGCCCTTTTTCATTTCAAACTTCTTAATGTGGCACTCAATGTTGATATGTCCAACTTTTCCACAATAAGTACAAGTTGGTCTCTTTGATGAATTTTTCTTAGAAAATGTTCCAACCACCTTGTACTTTTTGTCCTTTTTATGAACATATCCTAAACCGGTTTTGTTGTGATTATGTCTTTGAGAGTTCAACAACCGGTTGAGGTTTCTATCACTATGTGAGATTGTGAGTTTGTTTTTCAACTCTTTCACTTCTTTTTCAAGATCATCACATCTCTCACATGAAGTGATAATTTCCTCATGATTTGCACAATCACTTTGATGACTAGAATTAATAAGTTCCAAGGATTCATTTTGAAGTTTCAACTCATTTATAGATTTTTGCAATTCATCAATTTCATGTTGAAACTCCAAAATTTTCTTTCCTTTTTCCTTATTAATTTTAGCAAGCCTTTTAAATTGAATTAACATTTCATTGTAGGCTTCTTGCAAATCATCATATGAAATGGAGTTTGAAGAGGAACAAGAAGAACTAGAGGTTACCTCATCATCACTTTCACTCATGCCATGATTAGCTCTTGATGAGGACTCATGATTGTTCTTGGCCATGAGACAAAGGTTTGCATTTTCATCACCGGAACTACTTGAAGATGATTCATTGCTCTTCTCCGGTGCATCCCAAACAATGTATGCACGCTTCCCTTTGGTCTCTTGGGTCTTCTTGTCATTCTTCTTCAAGAATGTGGCACATTCCATTCTTATGTGACCAACCCCACCACATTCATGACACTTAACTCCATCATTGGTACTCTTTTCTCTTTGTTTTGGAGTCTTTGGTTCTCTTGAAATTGGATGAAGATCCACCTTTCTTCCCTTTGAAGAATTTGTTGAATCTTTTCACAAACATCCCAAATTCTTCTTGATTTGGTTCACCATCGGAATCTCCACTTGTAGAGCATTCTTCAACTTCTTTTGTAGCTTTGGTTGAAGCTTTGAGTGCTATGCTCTTTTTCTTTTTGTCCGATTCCTCATGCATCCCAAGTCTTGTAAGCTCCATCTCATGCTCTTGGAGTTTGCCAAACAAAGTGGCTAAGTCCATGCTATTTATGTCTCTTGATTCCTTGATGGCGGTTACCTTGGGTTGCCAACTCCTATCAAGACATCTTAGAATTTTGTTAGTAGTTTCACCATTGCAAAATACTTTTCCCAAGGAAATCAAATGATTAACAATGTGAGAGAATCGCTTTTGCAAGTCACTAATGGTTTCATTTGGCAACATGTGGAACAATTCATATTCGTGAGTTAGAGAATTCAATCTTGCATCTCTAACCTCACTTGTTCCCTCATGTGTGACTTGCAAAGTATCCCACATTTCTTTTGCCGATTTACATTGGGAAACTCTATAAAATTCATCATGGGATAGAGCCGAAAAGATGATGTTTTTAGCTTTTAAATCAAATGAGACTTTTCTCTTTTCATCATCATTCCAACTACTCCTTGGAATTTCAACAATTTCATCATTTATTTTCTTTTTGGGAATGAAAGGACCATTTTCAATTGCATCCCAAATATCCATATCAATTGCTTCAATAAAAACTTTCATGCGAGTTTTCCAATAAACATATCCTTCACCATTAAATAGTGGAGGACGGTTTATTGAAGCTCCTTCTCCACCAAAGTTATTGCTAGAGCCCATTAAGTTTCCAAAAGGATCTTTTTCGAAAAAGTTGTTACACTCGATCTTTCGACCGAGCTCTGATACCACTTGTTGGAAACCAACAAGCGGGCTAAGCAAATACTAGAGGGGGGGTGAATAGTATTTTGAAGCACTAATACCAAATATTTTGATTGATAATTGAAGAATGGAGCTAAGACTGAATTTTCTGGAATCAGACACAAAAGACTCGAGTCTTTTGTGAAATACTCGAGTTTTTCAGTGATGAACAACTCGAGTCTTTTCTGAAATACTCGAGTTTTTCCTATCAGATAGCAGAAAAACCAGAAACGAAAATTCAGCAATTTAACTCAAATCAATTCAATAATAAACAGGAACTTATTCAACAGAATAGCAAGCAATCTAAATAACTTTTAAACACAAAGATTCCTTGAACTTGCTACCTAATTGTATAAATCCTAATTGATTGAAATGACTTAAGTCTATTGAGCAAGAAAGTAGATTAAAAGCAATAAACCAACACTCAAGCAATTTTATCCTCGTTCACTCCAACAATGAGCTACATCCAGTCCTCCTAATCACTTAGGAGTTTCTACTAATAATCAAATTGTTAGAAATTGTAACATCCCAAATTTAATCCCTAGTATAATTGATGATGGGTCAAGCCTAGAGTGAAGGAAATAATGATATTGAGTTAAAAATAGTGGTTTGAAGGCTTGATTTAGGATTAATAACATAGGATATTAGGAAATTCAAAATAAAAGATTTACAACTCTAAACACAAATTCCACCGTTGGATATGAAGATATGATTTTTAGGAAGTTACTCGTCAAATTTGAGCAAGATCAGACGGTGAACGAAGAAGTTATCTAGAATTGAAGAAGGAAGAAAATAGGAGGAAAATAGGAAAATGAATAAATGGGGTACTGGGCAAAAATACTCGAGTCTTTTGGAAAAGACTCCAGTCTTTTGGGAAACACTCGAGTCTTTTTGAAAAGACTCCAGTCTTTTGGAAAAGACTCCAGTATTTTTAAGGAAAAAACTCGAGTCTTTTGTAAAACACTCGAGTTTTTTGTGCAGACAGCCTTAAAAACGTGTTTCAGCCAACAATCTCATTCATAACTCAACTTCACTCTCTCTCCTAGGTCACGAACAAGCTCCCATTCTCTCTTCAAATTTCATCTCAAATCATCAAATACACCCATGATAAACCATTAAAAACCAATCCCCATCACTCACCAACATCATCTCTTCCATCAATCTCTCCTATTGTTCTCTTTCAAGCCATGGGTATGAGTTAGGGTTCAAGAGCTTCAACACCCACTCTTGATTTCTACAATTTCAAGCTCAAAGTAAGTGAAATTCAAGCTTTCCTCCTCATTTCCTTCATGTTATACGAATTTCCCCCATAGTCTCTAACTAATTTTACTTCTTTTGGTTCATGAATCACTTTCTCTCTCCTCCAAGCTTGAAGCTTTCTCTCTCTTGTCTTCCATGGTGGTTTTCAGCTCTAGGCCATGGAAGCTTCTCATTTTCTTGAGCTTTGTCAAGAGGCTATGGCATAAATGCTAACTCTTCTTGTTATGGCTATTATATTAGGTTCCTCACTTCTCTCTTGGGTCATAACTCAATTGGTGGCAAGGCTCTCAAGCTTAAAGCAAGTGTAACCGCCTTATCTCTAAGTGTTGAGGTAAGGAGTGGGTATTAGTGAGTATTACCATACTCTGGGGAATAGTTTATAGTATGTATATAATGCTTGCTAAGAGATAGGTGTTAGTATAAGGAATTGGAAACCTAAGTTAGAAAATGATGGTAAATTCTAGAAACGAACCTAGTGTAACTCTACGATGGGGAATAGGAATAATAAATTGATTAGGCAAACCAATAAATTGAACTAGCTAAATGCATGATCTTGCTACTATATGTTATTATAGGTGCTACTTGAGAATAATTGTTAAGTGCTAATGTGTAGGATATTTTGTGTGCTTATCTGAGTTGTTGCTAATGATTATATATATTTGGTGTATTCTTGATAATTATTGTGAACTGTTCATTTGTTGCTCTAAGTGTTTAAGCGTTGTGAATTGTAATTGTGTTTATTTACTAGATGGTTTATATGAGATGATAGGAATGGCGTGTTTACTATGGTATATTGATATTTGTTGTTTGTTATGATTATTCGGAAGTAGTTAGTATGTTGGCCTTTGACCTGAGGTGACATACTTTGTGAATATGGTAAGTATGTGGGCCTTTGACCTGAGGCGGCATACTTAACATGTGTGAATAGGGTGAGTATGTTGGCCTTTGACCTGAGGTGACATACTTTGTGAAGTTGGTAAGTATGTGGGCCTTTGACCTGAGGTGACATACTTATCATGTATGTATGGGGTGAGTATGTTGGCCTTTGACCTGAGGTGACATACTTTGTAAACTAGGGATGTATGTGGGCCTTTGACCTGAGGTGACATACATCGCAAATAGAAATTGGAAAAATAAAGGAAATGAAAGGGATTGGAAGAAAGGAATGAAGAATGAAAATGGAGAAAAGAAAAAGATACACGAAACATAAGATAGGAAGGTTAGTAGAAGGACATAACGAGATAATTTGGGATGGTAAAGAAGTGTACTAGTAATAATAGGACAATAAGGTATGTAAAACGAATTAATGAGTTAGGTAATTAATGGGTAAAAAGGAAGTGAAAATAGGAGCATAGGTGGTTTTGTCGGATAGGAAAAATGAACAATAACCTAGGAAAAATAATGGAATCGGAATATTGATGCATATTGGTATGAATGTGACTGTTGTGCAATTGATTGAACTATGTGGTAATTGTGTGTGACTTAGTCGGTTATTATGTCATATTGGAAACTGCTTTCCCATTTTATGTGTAATGCTCACTCCTTACTATCTCCACAGGTACTGAGATTGAGCTGGCACAGCCCCCGGCCGAGCAGGAGTACTTTCCCTTACAGGGAGAGTAAGTCATATTAGTAGAGTCGTGTGTCCCGTCCTGACTACTTTTGGGATTTTTGTATATGATGATGATTATGTGTATGTACTGAAAAACATCATTTTGGGGTATAGTCAGGACCACTCCTTGTGGGAAGGGAGTTATTTTGGAGTATTTCATGGAATTTAAATAACTGCTAAAACTTGTATTAGTTTATAATTTTCCGCCGCACTGAAACTCTGATTATGAATGCTTTAATATATGGTTTGGCCCTGATGGCTTTCTGATCTCACTTAAATTATTAAATTAACAGGTTTGCAAGAAAAACTAATTCTTGGAATGTTCATATTACAAAGTAAACTCTGTCCGTTTTGACAGAGATTTTCATAAGTTAAAATGGTATTACTCAGAAAAATTTAAAATCACTATTTTATTATGGGTATTTAAGGGTAATTATTTAGGGTGTTACATTTTGGTATCAGAGCAGTTTCCCTCGGCCAATGGAGTATGAACTCACTACTCCTATGGTTACTCACCGAGCGAGTAACCGAAGTACATAGCTTAGTGTTAGAGTTAAGTTTTATGTAAATAGTCTAATGTCTAGATTAAATTTTATTATGATTAAAATTTGTTTAACTGTCCTATCATTAACTGGCTCTTCCCTCCATGACCAAACAGTATGGCTGGGAGACGGGCCGATAATGATCGAATTGCTGCTATCTTGGAAAATCTGGTTCAAATGCAGCAGAACCAGGCTGAGCAACTTGCACAGATGCAACAAAATCAAGCCCAAAACATTGCGGCGGCCGCAGCAGCTGCTGCAGCAACCCTGCATCCTCCACCACCACCTCCAGTTGGGATTGACTGGATGGCTCGATTCAGGAAATGCGAACCGCCAAGGTTCGAAGGAGGATGTAATCCGGATGGAGCTCAGGGATGGCTCCAGGAAGTGGAGAAGATTCTTCGTTCCTTGCAACCACCAGTCGAGTAGAAAGTTCGGTTAGCCGAGTACATGCTGAAAGGAGAAGCCGAACATTGGTGGGATCAGCAAAGAAGAGGTTTGGAGGCGGCTGGTCAGGCAGTCACTTGGGATCTATTCAAGGTCCATTTTCTTGGGAAGTACTTTCCGGAAGACGTGAGAAGGGAAAAGGAATTGCTATTCCTCAAGCTTGAGCAGGGAACTCTGAGTGTCGGGGAGTACGCGGCCCAATTTGAAGATCTGATTCGTTACTCCAGCGGCTACAGAGATGCCGACGAACGAGCAAAGTGCATTAAATTCGAGTCCGGTCTCCGAGCAGATATACGGCTTGCATTCGAATATCAGAATGTCGCCGACCTCTCTCAGCTCATCAACATGACAAGCACGTATGAGAAAGGACTCAAGAGGAAGGCGGATGAAGAGCGGCCCAAAGCAGTTCAAAAGTCGGCAGGACCCATCCGAGGCAAGGAGCCAATGCAAAGATCGAGTCCCTATCCAAACCCTAAAATTGTGACTCCTGTAGCAACAGGACCAGCTGCGACTACTTTTGGTCCTATTCCGACTTGTCAGCATTGTGGACGGCTGCACCGAGGAGTGTGTTGGACTCTGAGCAAACGTGAAGGAAATTGCTATCTATGCGGACAACCCGGTCACTTTGCCACCAACTGTCCCAAGAACACATTGAAACAAGAAGTGAATACCACAAAGGCACAGCGGGCAAGTGGGAGCCAACCAACTATGAAGGGAAAGCTATACACTATAGATGGCGACGAGGTCGATCTAGCCGACGTTATCCCAAGTAAGCTTTGTTTAGCAAACCCAAGTAACGTACTGTTAGCTCTATTGTCGTGTGCTCTATTTTCTTTGGATAGTTATATGATGAGATAGTAAATGTCTTAGGCTAGAAATACCTTAGGAAATTTCACATACTCCTCTCCACGACGAATATGATATAGCCTCTTTAGAGAAATTGTGATATGTCTTAGAAGAAATCCCTAAGTTGAAAAACTCTGATATCTAGAAACCAAAACCTTAAGGTAGTGTTGTTGCTTAATAGAATGTAAGGTTGGAATTGATCACTCTGATTCTTACACCTGTTAAGTAATAATATTATCTAAGATTCGGGCAATGACATTGATATTGGTAGAAGTAAGATTGAGATTGATCACCTTGATCTCTACACCTATTAATGGTATATGTCATTGACGCTTATCTGCGAGATTCAAATCAACCAAGTTGAACCATTAAACTCTGTCCCCTATTGAGTGCAAGAACTCTAGGAATATGCAGACGCTAAGTGGGGGAGTAGAACCGAGAAGAAAATACCATGGTCAAAAATGGGATGGTTCTCCGTTTACGGAACCTAACGGAATTTCGGGGACGAAATTCCAATAAGTGGGGGAGAATTGTAACATCCCAAATTTAATCCCTAGTATAATTGATGATGGGTCAAGCCTAGAGTGAAGGAAATAATGATATTGAGTTAAAAATAGTGGTTTGAAGGCTTGATTTAGGATTAATAACATAGGATATTAGGAAATTCAAAATAAAAGATTTACAACTCTAAACACAAATTCCACCGTTGGATATGAAGATATGATTTTTAGGAAGTTACTCGTCAAATTTGAGCAAGATCAGACGGTGAACGAAGAAGTTATCTAGAATTGAAGAAGGAAGAAAATAGGAAAATGAATAAATGGGGTACTGGGCAAAAATACTCGAGTCTTTTGGAAAAGACTCCAGTCTTTTGGAAAAGACTCCAGTATTTTTAAGGAAAAAACTCGAGTCTTTTGTAAAACACTCGAGTTTTTTGTGCAGACAGCCTTAAAAACGTGTTTCAGCCAACAATCTCATTCATAACTCAACTTCACTCTCTCTCCTAGGTCACGAACAAGCTCCCATTCTCTCTTCAAATTTCATCTCAAATCATCAAATACACCCATGATAAACCATTAAAAACCAATCCCCATCACTCACCAACATCATCTCTTCCATCAATCTCTCCTATTGTTCTCTTTCAAGCCATGGGTATGAGTTAGGGTTCAAGAGCTTCAGCACCCACTCTTGATTTCTACAATTTCAAGCTCAAAGTAAGTGAAATTCAAGCTTTCCTCCTCATTTCCTTCATGTTATACGAATTTCCCCCATAGTCTCTAACTAATTTTACTTCTTTTGGTTCATGAATCACTTTCTCTCTCCTCCAAGCTTGAAGCTTTCTCTCTCTTGTCTTCCATGGTGGTTTTCAGCTCTAGGCCATGGAAGCTTCTCATTTTCTTGAGCTTTGTCAAGAGGCTATGGCATAAATGCTAACTCTTCTTGTTATGGCTATTATATTAGGTTCCTCACTTCTCTCTTGGGTCATAACTCAATTGGTGGCAAGGCTCTCAAGCTTAAAGCAAGTGTAACCGCCTTATCTCTAAGTGTTGAGGTAAGGAGTGGGTATTAGTGAGTATTACCATACTCTGGGGAATAGTTTATAGTATGTATATAATGCTTGCTAAGAGATAGGCGTTAGTATAAGGAATTGGAAACCTAAGTTAGAAAATGATGGTAAATTCTAGAAACGAACCTAGTGTAACTCTACGATGGGGAATAGGAATAATAAATTGATTAGGCAAACCAATAAATTGAACTAGCTAAATGCATGATCTTGCTACTATATGTTATTATAGGTGCTACTTGAGAATAATTGTTAAGTGCTAATGTGTAGGATATTTTGTGTGCTTATCTGAGTTGTTGCTAATGATTATATATATTTGGTGTATTCTTGATAATTATTGTGAACTGTTCATTTGTTGCTCTAAGTGTTTAAGCGTTGTGAATTGTAATTGTGTTTATTTACTAGATGGTTTATATGAGATGATAGGAATGGCGTGTTTACTATGGTATATTGATATTTGTTGTTTGTTATGATTATTCGGAAGTAGTGAGTATGTTGGCCTTTGACCTGAGGTGACATACTTTGTGAATATGGTAAGTATGTGGGCCTTTGACCTGAGGCGGCATACTTAACATGTGTGAATAGGGTGAGTATGTTGGCCTTTGACCTGAGGTGACATACTTTGTGAAGTTGGTAAGTATGTGGGCCTTTGACCTGAGGTGACATACTTTGTAAACTAGGGATGTATGTGGGCCTTTGACCTGAGGTGACATACATCGCAAATAGAAATTGGAAAAATAAAGGAAATGAAAGGGATTGGAAGAAAGGAATGAAGAATGAAAATGGAGAAAAGAAAAAGATACACGAAACATAAGATAGGAAGGTTAGTAGAAGGACATAACGAGATAATTTGGGATGGTAAAGAAGTGTACTAGTAATAATAGGACAATAAGGTATGTAAAACGAATTAATGAGTTAGGTAATTAATGGGTAAAAAGGAAGCGAAAATAGGAGCATAGGTGGTTTTGTCGGATAGGAAAAATGAACAATAACCTAGGAAAAATAATGGAATCGGAATATTGATGCATATTGGTATGAATGTGACTGTTGTGCAATTGATTGAACTATGTGGTAATTGTGTGTGACTTAGTCGGTTATTATGTCATATTGGAAACTGCTTTCCCATTTTATGTGTAATGCTCACTCCTTACTATCTCCACAGGTACTGAGATTGAGCTGGCACAGCCCCCGGCCGAGCAGGAGTACTTTCCCTTACAGGGAGAGTAAGTCATATTAGTAGAGTCGTGTGTCCCGTCCTGACTACTTTTGGGATTTTTGTATATGATGATGATTATGTGTATGTACTGAAAAACATCATTTTGGGGTATAGTCAGGACCACTCCTTGTGGGAAGGGAGTTATTTTGGAGTATTTCATGGAATTTAAATAACTGCTAAAACTTGTATTAGTTTATAATTTTCCGCCGCACTGAAACTCTGATTATGAATGCTTTAATATATGGTTTGGCCCTGATGGCTTTCTGATCTCACTTAAATTATTAAATTAACAGGTTTGCAAGAAAAACTAATTCTTGGAATGTTCATATTACAAAGTAAACTCTGTCCGTTTTGACAGAGATTTTCATAAGTTAAAATGGTATTACTCAGAAAAATTTAAAATCACTATTTTATTATGGGTATTTAAGGGTAATTATTTAGGGTGTTACAGAAATTACAAAGGATTGCTTGAGAATGGCCTCACTCAACCTAACCCTTTCAAGAGTGTACGAAACTCTTGATTTCTACCCCAATTTGATTCCGGTGATTGAAGAACTCTTCACAAAGCTTCCTTGAACTCCCTTCAAGAAACTCCACCAGGCTAGGAACCTCCTAGTCTTGTGCTTGAGAACCTCTCAAGACTTCCAACACCCTAAGCCACTTAGGGTTTGCTTGGGAACAATCCAAGACTTTGAATAATCAAGCTTTTTGTATGTGTATTACTAATCTCACAATGGATTAGCACAAATAAGCACAGCTCAATGTAAGAATTGAGGCCTAAAACTCAACTTGGAATAAAATGACAATATGAGTGAGAAGTTGAGCTTTTTGGGAATTAACACTTGAGAAAAGGAAATTATGAAAGCTTGTGATCAATAATGTGTTGTTGTCTTGTTTGTTCTTGCACAAATTCAAAGAGAAATTTTACAATAAGGTTCTGAATTCTCTCTTAGGGTTGGATGAGACTCAAATGCCCTCAATTGAGTTTTTGAGTCTCTCCAACGTTCATTTTTGCTGACTGGACAAAAATACTCGAGTCTTTTGGTAAATACTCGAGTCTTTTTGGTCGGTCACGAGTGAATTGGTGCACGAACAAGACTAACGGTCATAATTGCTGACCTGACACAAATACTCGAGTTTTTCTATAAATACTCGAGTATATACTCGAGTCTTTATCAAAATACTCGAGTATTTTGATCAGATATGGGAAAAATTATTTTTCAATTTTATTTTTCCTCTCAAGTATTAATTTTGGTCAATCTCAACTTAATAAACATATAAAAATTTATTCCTAGAAGAGACTAACTATTTCTACCCACTCTCAACCACTCTCAACATAAATTAGAAATTTACAATTAATATTTGATTGAGAATGATTGGGCACTTGTCTTCTTTTCTTGACTTCTTGTTGATGTTGATGTTGCAATATCTTCAAGGCATGATTTGTTAATTATTTTGTCATCATCAAAACATAATCCACATAATTAGGAGCATTGAATTCACATATCCTTGGTAGGAATTTTCTTCCTATCAAATGGTGCTTTCATTCTCTTACCCAACCTCCCCACCTTCATGGGTTTCCATCAGCCACCACCACTATACTCTCACCACCAGTCACCACCATGTCATACCTGTTACACATCCCGTCTTCCAGAATATAACCATTTCCTTCCACCTAACCTATCAAATGAAGACCTGATGGAAAACTACTATTACAGATCTTATTATCTCCACCACCATTCACAACCACTCCGACCGCCACCTCAGCCACCACCATTTTCTCAACCTTACTCTTCACCTTTTCAATCACTTTCACAAATCTATTCACAACCACCACCATCTGAGTTTTCTCCCTCTTCACAATGGTCAACACTAGATTCACCACCACATCAACTTCCATTCGCAGGTCACCCTCCGGTCAGAGATACCTTCTCTGAAATCCGACAGATATTCCTTAAAATGCAAGAAGATCTAGTGGCCAGCAAAGAAGCAATGCTCCTTGATACACAAAAAAAAAGAATCAGATCTCCTTCACTCTTCTTCAGAAGAGTCGACCAACACTGCCCTACCACCACCGTTTCCACCGTCGAACTTAGCCTCCGACAAGAACAAATGGAAAGAAGAAGAAAGCTTTATACCTCGCTGTGAGCCATCGAGGACACCACCTTCTCCGCTGACCACCCCGCCGTGCTCACCTCGAGATCTGCACTCTCTAACACCATATTGGAAAGATGAGAGAGAGCGGGAGGATTTTGAGAACCTCCGTGAGACAACATGGGAACCACCGTCTCTTCCTCCTCCGCGAGATCCGCCATGGCGATTGCCGCCTATGCCGCTGTACATGGCCCCCAACGAGAACAAGGAGAGAGAGGAGGAGAGGGCTATCCCTCGTCGCGAGCCGCTGCGAGCTCCTCCGTGGAAACCACTATGTGCGCCGCAGTTTTCAGCGCTGCCTCCATCACCGGACAACGAAAATGAGAAAGGGGAGTTAGTTGGGAGATATTCTCAGTTTGAGACTCAAAAGAAAAATCTCTTCATAAAAAAGGAGGAGATACATAGAGAAGAGACCAAGGTTTTTCAATATGAACAAAATATTGAAAAAGAGAGGATTTCTGGTGATAAAGAAATGGAAGAAAGAAATTACTATTTGGATGCTGCAATTCGTGAGAAAGAAGGATTTGTGTTAACTGTCCAAGGTGAGTGGGAGACAACTCACCTCTCACCAACTGATAGGGGCCAAAAATCACTGGATTCACATCAAATAGATGCACTCCTTTCAATTGCATATGTGTGGGACCCAGATGAGATCAAGTTATGGGATTTTTTCCTTCATATTTATAAACTCTTACGTCATGGTCTGGTGGTTACAATTCTTGATCCAAATTATTTCTTCCAAGTACTTCAGGGGAGTAATAGAACCCATGCCCCAAGTCCACATGGATCTTTGCAAGTCAACATGCATAAAGAATTTTTTGTTGCATCACAAGTTGAGCCCTTTTCAATATTTGGGACAATAAATCATGTTGGGCCAAACAATTATAAATATGCAGAATTGTTAAGCCTAATGAGGAAATTTGAGCATTTCTTCAACCTTGAGGACAATGTTGATTTTGAAGGGGTTGATAATGATAGAAGATTAATTATAATAAAGATTAAAATAATTATTAGGTCCATTTGGAGAAAAAGAATAGGATAGATATTTAGTTTAATAATTAAATTATATTATTATTATTATTGTTAGAATGTTCTTAGGTTGTGTGAGATCGTGCCACTTGTACGACTGATCTCAATAGTAATTAGAGTTTGCTTTCTATATAAGAGGTTGTACTCTATTTATTACAATCAATGAAAAATGAATCAAGTCTTTTAGTTTTTATTTGTTATTTTTCCTCTTCTTTGAAGATTGACCATCTCGAATCCCGGTCCTTATCCTTGATAGGAATTTTCTTCCTATCAAGTCGTCAGTGTGGAACTCAATGTTTCACGAGCCACTTTCGTTACTATGTTATGATGTTAATTTGAGTTAGGAACCAACATGAATGATGTTTAATTTGTCGAACAAAGGGAAATGAAATTTTGTAAACCTTTCAAACTAAAATTGTTGACAACCTTAGCTTGCAGCAATTGCTGACAGCAATATGTCTCAAACTTAATTCACGAAGGGAAAAAAATTCCTTTTGACAAGAATTGATTTTCTAAGTCGTAATCAAACTGTTTGCGGTGTTTTAGTCCGACGTCTGCCGAACTGACGGTTATGTGTGGGGTGTGGGTAACGACAGGTTAAATAGTAATCTTGTGAAAGGAACTTGACCGTATTTTTGGTATTTTTGTGTATTTGGACTCGAGTTGAGCGAAGGCAAATGCGAGTAAACTTAAAACCGGCACCAAGAACACGATGCGGCGGAAAATCAAGAGTGCAGTAAAGTAAATGGCTTGGAATCGTAAAGGAAAGCGATTAAATTGTGCGGTAAAGTAAATTGCAGGTAATGAAAAGTGCATGAAAACGTAAAGATTTCATTGAAATTAAATGGGTGGAAGGTTGAGGTTCTTTACAATGGCGTTTCTCCGTTTGTCTGCTCTTCTGAGACGTTTAGGATTTTAGCCTGATCTGTTAACCTAGCAACCGACCCCGATTACAAACTAAGGACTTCCTATTTATAAGAATCCGAAAACTATTTACAAACCTACTCGCACGTTCTGCACAACCGCAGAACCCACGTTTTTGATAACTACCCACTACGCTATCCCCCACGATGTAACTTCCCACGTCGTGGTTTGGGTTTAGTGGATGCTTCTGTCGACTCGTGGTGACATCTTTGCTGAAAACCGCTTCGACTGGCATCTTCCTTCGACTGCAACCTTTGACTCTTATCTAAGTCTCTTTGTTGCTTGAAGTATTGACGTTGTTGTGTTCCAGCCTCTTGGTTTTGAGATGTCGTCCGACATCGAGCTCCTTTCGACAGACGGGGCTATCGCTGAAATAGGCGTTCGACCCGCTGTCGGCCTTAGACGCATTCGATCGATATTGGTGACATGTAATTCAACTAAACACTGTTTCACCAGCATTCAATCAAAAACATGCCCCCGACACTTCTAATAGAATGTCGTCAAAGGACTTTTTTGCTTTTAACTCTTTAATAGGAAAGACAGTCTTGGTCGACCCTAGTAGGACACAAACCTTGACCTATGGGATTACAGAGACCTTTCCAATGGTTATTTATCAAGTTAAATGTTTCCTCCAATTTGGAGTCCTTAACATTAACCCAAAACACCGGAAATGGAATCTATGTAATCCCACATGTTTATCCTTTCACTATTCAAGAGGATAAATGTGGTGTTCGGGGAAGACATTCCTTCATTTCCTTGTCCTCACCCAAACACCTTAATCCCACATGTTTATCCTTTGGTGCACTCGTGTTTATGTGGAATGTGAATCGCTTCTCCTCTTTCCAGAAATCATGAAGGCATTCTTTAAGTTTCTCCATTGTAACTCGTGGCTTTTCTTGGTGAAAACTGAGGATTTTATAGCCACAAGTAGCATTAAATGCCTCTATAATTACTTTGCCGTTCCCAATGCTGATTAGACGTTTCTGTCTCCTCTTTTCTTGTGTCACCACTCTTTCGACACAGACCTCTTGTTTCCACCTCTTCCTTTTGTCGACACACGTTCACGTCCGTTGAGATCACTTTTAAGTCATGCCACTTAAGTACACCTCCCTCGACATCACTTATGTTGTAGACACAATATCCTTTTGTCGAAATCTTCCCTGTGTCGAACTGTACGTACACCTCCTTCGAAGTCACTTTTAAACAAAAACGCTTAAGTACACTTCCGTCGACGTCACTTATACATCCGACATCACAACCTTTTGTCGATTTCGATTTCCCATTAACAGAGGCCCCCAAGTTTTGGTGTGCGACACGTCTTTTCGGAGGACACCAAAAGTTGTATCTTTTCGAAATGTCCTTTCATCATTTGGATTCTGAAACGGCGAGTTTATCTTTTTGAACTGACGCTTTCTATTGGACCATTGTGTTGGTGTTACATGTCTTTTCACTTCTTATTTAATCTTGATCGCTAACCATTATCCCCCTTTTTATCTTTTCTTGTTTACTACTGCATCCTCTCTTTCTGACTTGAAAACCCTCTTTTCGAAACCCTAAATTCAACATGGCAATCCAAGGCGTTCATGATCCCGAAATTGATTTGGAAGTTCCATACCACGAACGTAGTTTGATCATTCCAGCGACTTCCTTCATCCCTGCCGATGGTGTACCTGTTAACCCTTCTCCTGCTTTTCTGGGCCCTTTAATGACTGTAGCAGAGTCTCGTGATCCTGTTATGAGTGCCAACTTTCCACTCTCCCATCCTGATGTGCTTCGTCCCGTGGCTACGCTCAATCCCGTTTACACTTACCACTTCGACAAAGAACATTCCCGTAGAGTTCTTAGGAATGTGAAGTCGTTCCCTAAGTTTATCGAGTGGTATGATAGGCTTCGGCCTCACAAGAGAGAATCTTGGAAAAGGGCCGGTTTTGAAGACCTTCTTATTCTGACAACCTGCAATCTTCATTACGACGATGGACTCTTTGGTGCTGCATGCTATTTTTGGTGTCGTCGAACTAATTGCTTCCATTTCCGATACGGCATGATGACTCCTACCCTTTTTGATGTTGCTGCTTTGACTAGCCTCCGTCCCGATGGAGAACTTTTGACTGTTGAAAGCAAACCCAACGACATTGTACAAATTAGTGATGGGTCTTTTGCTTTCAGCAATTACGTCGAGGCACGCCTGGATGATTATAGGGATAGTCCAACTGTTAGTAATGAGGAACATGTCGAGTTTCTCACAGTGTGGCTAAGTGCTTTCGTCTTCTGCACCAAATCTCGACAGGTGAACCAATCTCTAGTGCCCTTAGCCACGATCCTGCATGAAGAAAGGTAAGTGGCTCTCAGCCAACTTCTCTTGGCAAAATTGTATTCAACAATAAGCCATGTTTCTGACACCATTCGACTTCACAAGCAACAAGTAACCAATGCCGGAGGTCCTACTTGGCTTTTGCATCTGTGGCTGAATGCCATTCTGAAACGTCATATGATGCCAAGCCACAATAGTATATGTTCTTTCCGGTTCAACTATGGCTGTTTGGCAGCGAATTATGAAGTTCCTGTGCTGTCGTCGCGTACCAACACCTTTCTTCATTTCATGAAGATTTTTGCCAACATTACCATGTCATCTGAAGACATCGACTTTTCTCCCTTCGTTGAAAGAGCTGTTGGCCCCGACTGGTTTCGTCTTCCTTATCCAGGCTCCAATGCTGCAGCAAGACAACTGAATGATGCTGTTTGGGGACATTACTTAAGTCAAAGGGTTTTATTTGGTGGCTTGCCCGACTCTACTGCCTACGAAGAAAAAGAAATTTTTCTTCATTACCCCAACTGTGTGTCGAGGCAATTTGGTCTTTGTCAAGGCTTTCCAGCCCCCATGCTCGCGTCGGTATCCCAAGAATTCCACCATGGTCAATTAATGGACTTCAAGTCTTCTTGGAAAACCGTGTTGAATCGGTTTGTGTTGAAGAACCTTGCTTCACTTAGCCGTTTCAATCTTATCGGCTTTACCCCCTGCTTTTTGGCTAGTCCAAATTTTGTGCGTTGGTGGGAACTATACTTCAACACATACCATGTGGCTTATGACATTATTGTCGACAGGATGAGTGCAAGGACTCCATCAGATGTAGCATCCGACAAAACTGGTAAGAGTACTTAGTCATTTTTGTCTTTTATCCCTTTTCTCCTTTCGGCTTTCTCATTTGTTGTCTTCTCTGTAGTGGCCAAACCGAACCTTATTGATTACTCTGCGGCAATAAAGGCCAATGCCTCAAAGAAAAAAGGTGGTGACCCTTCATCGCCCAAGAAACAAAAGAAACGGCGTCACCACAATCCTATTGATTATTTTGTCGGATCCAAGAGAGCACACAAGGAACAAACTGATCGACCGTCAAACAAGTCTCACGCCGATCCTGAAAGAACTGACAGTTCCCTGGTTCGTCCCCTTTCCAAAAAGCTCCAGTGTATCCACCGCTTCATCCGCTCCTCCGATTCGCCCTTCTTCGCATCCTTCATCCAAAACTCCATCACAATCCCGTCCAAAGGCCACAGGTGTTGTCATCAGAGAGCTGTCTCCCCATGTTGCTACTCAAAGAACACATGGTGATGCGGCTGATCTGTTTGTTGACGTTTCCCATCACGACCCCCATGCTGGTGAATTCCTTCCAACTCCAACACTTAATCCATTCATGGAAGAGGATTTAGTTGAAGATACCAGCATCCAGCTGCAAAGGCATCCTGCTCGTCGATATGTGGTTCTTGATGAGTTTTCTTCAGATGAACATCATGGCGACGTCGCATTTGATCAAACTGACCGGCTGCATTCTATTGAGGCTTCCATGCAACGGTGTCTTGATGACACTTCTTCTTCAGCCGCAGTTGAAGCTGTTGTTCAAGGCTCCAACCAAGTCGTTGTCGACACTGAGCCTCTTGACATAGATTCTCACGTAGTGGAATCTCCTGTTGCTATCGTGGACCCTGAGACAACGACTGCATGTGGCCCTTCCTTTGAGGTATTTGCTTCTTGTATTTTGTTTCCTTCATGGATTCCGCAATTCTTGAATTAATGCATTTTCACTTCTGTCATTGTCGGCTTATATTTTTTCGAATATTTGCCGTTAATTGCTTTAATATTTTTCCCTGTTTCGACATCGACTAACTCGTACGCATTGCCCGAGTAAGCCCTTAATACTTTAAATGGTCCTTCCCACTTTGGTGACCACTTGCCGTATTCATTCGAACGCTTGTCGATGGGTAAGATTACTTTCCATACTAATTCATCCGGTAAGAACGACTTAAATTTAACTTTGGCATCGCAATATCTAGCAATCTTCTCTTTCTGTCGCATGATATTTTCAAACCCCAACAGTCTTTCATCGTGCACCTCGTTTAACTCGTCGAACATGGCATTCCAATAGTCATTCGTAGGCATTTCATGTTGCCTCTGAAATCGTATTGATTCCAAATTGATTTCGACTGGTAACATGGCCTCGTGGCCATATGTTAGCATATAGGGAGTTGTACCCGTTGCTTCATTTGGGGAATTCCGAATTGCCCACAACGCTGGAGTAAGTGCTTCGTGCCAATTTCGTGGTTTGCTTTTAATTTGTTTCTTGATGATGTTAATAATTCACTTGTTGGCTGCTTCCGCTTGTCCATTGGCCTGTGCATAGTAAGGTGTCAAAGTCAGTAACTTGATTCTTCTTGATGCCAAATAACCCTTCAATTTGCTTCCAAGAAAATAGATGCTTGATCTGTAGTAATGGTCTCGGGAATCCCAAATCGACAAACGATATGGTCTTCAATAAAATCAATTACTTGCTCTTGTTCAACCTTCACCAAAGGTATAACTTCTACCCATTTGGTAAAATAGTCAACACCCACCAATATTCTTGAATGGCCTTTAGAAGAATGAGGGACAATTTCTCCAATTACATCTAGTGCCCATCCTCTAAAAGGCCAAGGCTTGATAATCGAGTGCAATTCTCCTGCTGGGACGTTTTGAATGTAGCCATGTTTTTGGCATTCTTCACACGACTTCGCAAAATTCATGCAATCGGATACTAATGTAGGCCAAAAGACTCTTTGTCTCCTGAGTATCCATTTCATCTTCTCTCCTGCCTGGTGTGCTCCACATATTCCTTCATGGACTTCCGCCAAGGCTATGAAAGCGTCTTCCTTGTCGAGGCATACCTCCAAATTGTCGTCGACTGATTTGTGATACAAGTCACCTCCTAGTAACGTGAACTTGGTCGCTTTCAATTTCAACTTTCGTTTGACATCGAGGGAGGGATTCGCCAAATAATCTGCTATGGGTTTCCTCCAATCATCTTCGGATGTTAGTGCGTTCACCATTATTTCTCTCTCATGAGGGGGGTATAACAGTTCTTCGATCCGTGTTGCTTTATCCAAAGCCCTCTTTGATATACGGTATCTAGATGCAATTTGGGCCAAATGGTTGGCCTTTTGATTATGACACCTGTATACATGTTCTATTGAAATATCGTCAAATTGGCGCATCATCTTTCGTGCCATATTACGATATTTGGCCAACTTTGGATTTAAACACTTGTATTCGTCAACCAGTTGCTTAATAACTAACTGAGAATCTCCTTTGATAGCCACATTTTTGGCTTTTAAGAAGATTAATATTTCAAGGCCAATTAAAATAGCCTCGTACTCAGCTTCATTATTTGAACATTGGTATTTAAGGTTGAACATAAATTCCGTAGGAATCCCTTCGGGGGATATGAGTAATATTCCAACTCCTGCCCCTTTCTTATGTGATGATCCATCAAAATACATCACCCAAGGCCTTAAGCCGACAAAATTAACAGATAAAGCCATGTCTAGACACGGGTTATCCGCCAAAAAGTCGGCTACCACTTGGCCTTTGACGGCTTTTAATGGCACATATTGAAGTAAAAATTCAGTTAACGCTAATGTCCATTTACCAATCCTGCCATGTATGATTGGCTTGGATAGCATGTACTTAATAACGTCAGACTTCGACAAAACCAAAACATGAAAACTTTTCATATAATGTTTAAGCTTTGTACAAGAGAAATAGAGTGCTAAACATAATTTTTCTATTGCACTATACCGTGTTTCGGCATCATTCAACACTCTACTCAAATAAAATACAGCCCTTTCTACACCATTTTCATTTTCTTGAGCTAACATACTTCCTATAGTGTAATCAGAGGCTGATATATACAATTTTAAAGGAAAACCTAGCTGAGGCGGCATCATGACCGGTGGTGTTGATAAATATGTCTTCAAATCATCGAACGCCGCTTGTTGTTCCGGTCCCCATTTAAAATCTTCTTCCCGCTTCAACTTTACGAGCGGTGCAAAGGCTCTAGTTCTCCCCGACAGATTTGATATGAACCTTCTCAAAAAATTCACCTTGCCAAGTAATGACTGAACCTCTTTTTTATTGGTTGGAGGAGATGCTTCTATGATTGCTTTGACCTTATTCTTGTCGACCTCAATGTCGTTTCTGTGGACGAGAAATCCCAAAAACTGACCAGTAGTGACTCCAAAGGTGCATTTGATTGGATTCATCCTCAATTTGTGCTTCCTCATTCTAGCGAATGCCTTTTCCAGGCTTTCTAAATGCTCCTCTTGAGTATCTGACTTGATCACCACGTCATCGATGTATACCTCCAAGAACTTGCCAATCATATCGTGAAAAATCAGGTTCATTGCTCTTTGATATGTTGCTCCTGCATTCTTGAGTCCAAACGGCATCATTACCCATTCAAAGGTTCCTATTGCTCCTGGACATCTGAACGCCGTCTTCGACACGTCTCCTTCAGCAATAAAAATCTGATTGTAACCTAAAAAAGCATCCAACAAACTCATTACCTTATGGCAAGATGCTGAATCCACCAGCATGTCAGCTATCGGCATTGAGTATTCGTCTTTTGGTGTGGCACTATTTAGATCCCTGAAATCGACACATAGTCGCATTTTCCCGTTCTTCTTCACCACAGGGACTATATTTGCCATCCATTCGACATACCTTGTCGTTCTGATGAACTTAGCTTTCAGCAGTCTTTCGATCTCATCTTTAATTTTGAGAACTACATCAGGTGCGAACCGTCGAACTGCTTGTTTGATTGGCTTGTGATCGGGCCGTAAAGTCAGCCTATGTTCAACTAACTCTCTGTCGAGTCCTGGCATGTCCTCATACTCCCAAGCAAAGCAATCTTGGTTCTTCTTAATGAGATCAACGAGCTTCTGTCGGAATTCCTCCTTTAACAATGCACTTACATAAATTGGTTTCGGCTTTTCAGCCGTTCCCAAATTGACTTCATCTCTGGGATCCTCACTGATGAATCGAACTTCCTCATCTGTCCACCCTCTCTCGAATCCCAAAGGACTATCGTCTACAATACAATCCTGGAATGCACATGTCTGAATAGTGCATTGCATTCTGTCGGCCACGTAGGCCGACAGTCTTTTTAACTGTCGATCAACCATTGGTGCTGGTCGAAGGCTGCTGCTCAACGGCCTTGTCCATTTCGACAATTGCGATCCCATAGTTTTCCATTAAGCATTTATCTACTATGGGTTTTTGGAAGTTTTCCACATCCAGTCGGATCGGCTTAATGCTGGGATTGTAAACTTTGAAGTCTATATGCATCTGTTGCATATAGCATGGGCTATCATCTGCTGGAATCACCTCCACCTTATTTTCCTGATTCCACAGAACTAGCTTCTGATGGGCTGTTGACGGCACGACCCCCACAGCATGGATCCAATCCCTTCCTAGCAGCAGATTGTAACTAGCCTTGGATGGGACTACCACAAACAAAGTATCTCTAACCACTGATCCCACCTCGACTTTCAGCATCGTCACACCATGTGATTGAGCAATTTTTCCAGTAAAACCAACCACAACTACGTTTGTCGGAATTAAGTCCGACTCCGCTTTTCCCATCCTTTTGAACACATTCCAAGGCAAAACATTAACGACGGACCCTCCATCTACCAATACTCGATTTAGGGGCTTCTCGTCAACAATGGCCTTAATATGTAAAGGCCTTAGGTGTTCTCTTTTACTCTCCTCCAATGGTTCAAATTGAGCAATGTGACCAATGTCGACTTCCAAATGAAGTTGATCTAAAAGGAAAAGACATTCGGGAAGGCCTGGTACTTCATCACTGAGATATGAATCGTCAGAATCATCACTCATATTCCCTTCTTCATGTGCATGGTATCCAGGCATGTCGAAAGGCAAACCAACATTGTTAATTGAGAGACTTCCAATCTTCCTACTTTGAGCATCTATCATGTCTTGATCATTGACAATGATATCCAAGCTATCTTCAGAGTCCCCCTCATATGATTCACTCATCTGATTCGATCCTTCGGACTTCCTTACCCACTTCTGCTTCAGTTTGCCTCTTTGTCGGTTTTGAACCGTTTTCGGCTTTATACTTGCAACGAGACACCCTTGATAATTTGAGGGTAATTCGTCAATATTGACTCCTTCAGCCTCTGCCTTCCGGATTCTCTGAAGCCTCCTTTTCTGGGTACGTGTCAAACCTTGATAAATCGACCCAGATGTCGATTCTGACTGTGCCTTCTTCTGCAAGACTCGATCGTATGCACCTGGCCTTGAAGGGTGTCCTCCATAAATCCTTCGACTAGACAAAGGTCTTCAAGATTCTCGAGCCAATTCCCGTCGGATGTTTTCTCGTTCCTGGACCCTGGCTCGTATCTTCTTTCTCAAGTCTTCTCTTTTGGATCCTCTTCCTTTCTGTGTTGCAGTCTTTCGGTCATAGACCACTTGGCATCTTGGACAGATTTGAACATCGCCGTTTCGCTTTCTCCTACAGAAATGTCGGAGTGATTCTCCGTCTTCAGGAAACACTTCGGCGTCATAAGCCAATGAAAGAGTGCTAACAGAAAATACTCCTTGGGCCTCGACTTCATTGACCTCCTTTTGGAAAGGATTAGTGTCGATCTTCATATCCTTTGCTACGAACTTCAGTTTTCCCTTGTCAATTCTCTGCTAAATTAAGTCCTTGAAAGCAAAGCAATCATTGGTATCATGAGTGAAATTGTTATGATATTTGCAATACTTTCTGCCTCTTAATTCTTATTTTTTCAACAACTTATGACCTTTTGGCAATTTAATTTGTTTATCCTTTAACAACGAGTCGAAAACTTGTTCAGTTTTGGAAACGTCGAAAGTGTATGTTTTCTTATACAAATTTTCGCTAACGGGTTTAGACGATCGTAAGGCAGAACATGAATAAGGTTTTTCATTTCCTAATTCTATCACGTTAACCTCTGAACCACCGTCGCAAGATTCCCCGTCAGAAGGTTGAGAATCGACGTAATGGATGCGTTCCCTTTTTGGAACTTTAAGATCTTTCCCTTTTATTTTTTCGTTTCTTAGATTTTCAATTTGCCAAACGCAAGCGGCTAACTGAGCCAAATCTAACAAATGTTGGGTAACTAATTTCTTACGGATATGATATTCTAAACCCGACACAGCCATCTTAACCACTTCCGGTTCAGGAATTGGAGTAAAACATCTACTCCTCATTTGCCTGAAGCGTGCCAAGTAGTCATCGATCGGCTCTCCAGTGCATCTTTTCACACTTAACAAATCCGTCAAGGCAACTCTCAATTCGCCTCTATAGAATTGTTCGTGAAAAGCCCTTTCTAATTGGGTCCAAGCATGAATAGAATTTGATCGCAAAGTTGAGAACCAAGAAAAAGCATTTCTTGTCAAAGAACTAGGGAATAGCCGCATTCTGATAGCTTCATCAGCGGCCAAATCACCCAATTCGATAGTGTAGCGAGTGATGTGTTCGACAGTAGATTCTCTCGCTTCACCGGCAAACTTCGACAGTTTCGGTATCTTTGTTCCTCTTGGGATTTCTGTCAACTGTACCCATTCTGGAAAGGGTGAATTGAAACCTGGCTGATTAGCCATGCCAACATTGAACCCGATCCGACTTAGTGCTTGTTCAACTATTCTGTTGACATCATCCGGTTCGACTCGCGTTTCTCTTCCCTGTCGAAGCAAGTGTCGAGCCAAATTTTGCCTTGCTAGTGCCGCCTGAAGGTCTTCCCCTCTCTGCATGAATGCGACTTGCGTCGGATTCTGAACAGGTTGAGGTGCTTCAACATTTGGGTGGAAAACTACTTGTTGATTCTCTGCAACACATTACCTGCACTAAAAGTTGGGTTAGTATGAACATGATCCCACGTCGTAGGGACTCTACTATCTTGTTGTGGTGATGACATCTGAGCAGTATATCGCATTTCTTGGCCATTAGGGTAACCTTGTACCAAAATTGGCCTTGGTAGATTTCTATCTACGGGTGGAGTATTGACGGACTCGCTATGCTCATTGTCGTCGACACCTAAGACTTGATTTAATCTTTTCATGTATTGGGAAATTTTCCCACAAGTCTCATTTGTCACCAACATTGCCGGGTTGATAACCGAACCCAACTGAGCCGTCAATTGATCAACCAATTGCACATTAGCCTCCTCGATTTGCTGACGGATATGTGTAACGGGATTGATAGGCATGTATCTTGAACCGTTACTCGTACCAGCCATGTCCATAGCAGAATGCATGAAAGTCATGTTAGTGGCCCCCGTCGTCGCATTTGTGCTGCCTACTGAACTACTCAAAGGTCATGTCAACGTTGATCCTGGGACAAAACCAGGTGGCAAACCGTAGGGAGGGACTTGACCCCCGCTATTGGAACTGCTACCAAAAGTAAATCCACTGGTGAGGTTTCCCCCATTTGGGCCATTATTTGGCCGTTGAATTGTGGTTACGACAGTTGATTCCACGGCGGAACCGCTACCTCCGGTCATTTGAGGAGCACTTGTCGAAACACTAGGCGTAATAATTTCTGAAATAACGGTGGTTTGTTGACCACCTTGACTTGTAACAACCATTGACGATGAAGGTGGAAAAGTTATGCCACTTCTCAAACGCATGCAAACAAGCACAAGTTACTCTGAACCTGTCCCACTGGGCGTGCCAATTTTGTTTGCGGGGTTTTCGTCCGACGCCTGCCGAACTGACGGTTATGTGTGGGGTGTGGGTAACGACAGGTTAAATGGTAATCTTGTGAAAGGAACTTGACCGTATTTTTGGTATTTTTGTGTATTTGGACTCGAGTTGAGCGAAGGCAAATGCGAGTAAACTTAAAACCGGCACCAAGAACACGATGCGGCGGAAAATCAAGAGTGCAGTAAAGTAAATGGCTTGGAATAGTAAAGGAAAGCGATTAAATTATGCGGTAAAGTAAATTGCAGGTAATGAAAAGTGGATGAAAACGTAAAGATTGCATTGAAATTAAATGGGTGGAAGGTTGAGGTTCTTTACGATGGTGTTTCTCCGTTTGTCTGCTCTTCTGAGACGTTTAGGATTTTAGCCTGATGTGTTAACCTAGCAACCGACCCCGATTACAAACTAAGGACTTCCTATTTATAGGAATCCGAAAACAATTTACAAACCTACTCGCACGTTCTGCACAACCGCAGAACCCACGTTTTTGATAACTACCCACTACGCTATCCCCCACGATGTAACTGCCCACGTCGTGGTTTGGGCTTAGTGGATGCTTCTGTCGACTCGTGGTGACATCTTTGCTGAAAATCGCTTCGACTGGCATCTTCCTTCGACTGCAACCTTTGACTCTTGTCTAAGTCTCTTTGTTGCTTGAAGTATTGACGTTGTTGTGTTCCAGCCTCTTGGTTTTGAGATGTCGTCCGACATCGAGCTCCTTTCGACAGACGGGGCTATCGCTGAAATAGGCGTTCGACCCGCTGTCGGCCTTAGACGCATTCGATCGATATTGGTGACATGTAATTCAACTAAACACTGTTTCACCAGCATTCAATCAAAAACATGCCCCCGACACTTCTAATAGAATGTCGTCAAAGGACTTTTTTCCTTTTAACTCTTTAATAGGAAAGGCAGTCTTGGTCGACCCTAGCAGGACACAAACCTTGACCTATGGGATTACAGAGACTTTTCCAATGGTTATTTATCAAGTTAAACGTTTCCTCCAATTTGTAGTCCTTAACATTAACCCAAAACACCGGAAATGGAATCTATGTAATCCCACATGTTTATCCTTTCACTATTCAAGAGGATAAAGGTGGTGTTCGGGGAAGACATTCCTTCATTTCCTTGTCCTCACCCAAACACCTTAATCCCACATGTTTATCCTTTGGTGCACTCGTGTTTATGTGGAATGTGAATCGCTTCTCCTCTTTCCAGAAATCATGAAGGCATTCTTTAAATTTCTCCATTGTAACTCGTGGCTTTTTTTGGTGAAAACTGAGGATTTTATAGCCACAAGTAGCATTAAATGCCTCCATAATTACTTTGCCGTTCCCAATGCTGATTAGACGTTTCTGTCTCCTCTTTTCTTGTGTCACCACTCTTTCGACACAGACCTCTTGTTTCCACCTCTTCCTTTTGTCGACACACGTTCACGTCCGTTGAGATCACTTTTAAGTCATGCCACTTAAGTACACCTCCCTCGACATCACTTATGTTGTCGACACAATATCCTTTTGTCGAAATATTCCCTGTGTCGAACTGTACGTACACCTCCTTCGAAGTCACTTTTAAACAAAAACGCTTAAGTACACTTCCATCGACGTCACTTATACATCCGACATCACAACCTTTTGTTGATTTCGATTTCCCGTTAACACAAACATATTATTAGTAGCCGCAGTTAGCACATTGATATATAACACCAAAAACGCCCCCTAGTCCATTGTCAAGTGAAGTTGGTCGCGTGGAGATTGCTTGAGAAACTGCTCGAGCCTTTGATAATAACACCTCCTCACATTGTGAAGTAGATATAAATGTTAAATTGAAATTGAAGGACATTTTGGTTTGTACATGTCTAAAAATCATTTTAAATAACATAATAACAATATTTATCTTATAAAAATATTTTTAACTATAAAAAGCAATATATCAAAATTTCTTTTATATATATATATATATATATCTAAACTTAGTTTGCAAACCTCAATTATTTTTTTATGATTCAAGGTTGCAAGAGCCCAAAACAGAAAAAAATTACATGCCTTTATCAAAGACAATACTTGTCATGTCCAGGGATGGACCTTCTCAAGAGTAGCAGCGTGGCACAAGTTTGCAGTTGTTTTAGCAGCAACATGTGCGGTCACTTAATGTGGCTGGCTTATGGGTGTTGGGTTCGAACCTTGAAATTTTGGCACAAAATATTGAAGGAGAGAGGATCGAATCCTCAACTTTAAAGTGAATGACCAAATGCCTAACCACTTAGCCATATCAAATGTATTTGATAGTTATGCAAATTGTTTAATATATATTATAAATTAATTTTGTCATAATTATGTTTACACTCGTATCATTGCTATTCATATACTTTGGTTATGTTATCAATTACACCCCTAAATTGAACGTCAAGATCCGTCACTGGTCATGTCTACGTACTAATAACGTAAATCAGCAACAACATTTGCTTCTCTATATGCATGAGAATCCAGATCACAATGTCATCCCGAGTGAGACATTTAATATCTTTAACTAATATAAGAGATCACCACAATGAGTAGTTACACATCCTTCCTAGAAGAAACAAATAACCACTTGAGAATCAAACTCCACCACCACTCTACGAAATCCTCTCCCAAAAGCTAGGCGCAAACCATGAAGAATAGCCCACAATTTCGCATGAGTAATAGAACAATTACCCTGACGGCAAGAGAAGACTGATACAAAGGAGCCTAATTGGTCTCTAATAATAATTTCCCCATAAGCAGCAGACTATGGATCTGGGAAGAATGAACCATCGGTATTAAGCTTAATCCATCCTTCCTAGGGAGGCTTCCAAGAGATACGAAACACATAATTTCAAACTAAGAGTCACTTAATCAGAAGATTAGAAGACTTTACAAATCTCCTTGCAAACCTCAATTAAGAGAGTATTTGATACTATAAGAAATGTTTTGATATTTTCAGGGATTTCACTTGAAGATGTGAGATTCTTATATTTGATACAGATTTTGGAATAAAACTTCCAAATATAAGTATGTTACTCCCTCTGTTCCTATATATAGGTCACCTTCTAGAAAAAATCTTTGGTCCTATATATAAGTCACTTTATATTTCCTATGCATCATTAATTGTTTTTTCTCTTTTTTGCCCTTATTAAATGTTTTGACTAACTATGTTTTTTTGCTATTCATTAATGAATGTGAACTTTCCAAGAAAGTGGAGGGGGTAAAATTGTAATGTTACAATATATTCTCATAAAATTCACAAAACTAACTACTTTCCTTGGTCCGGGGAATACGGTTAAGTATGCCCTATATACATGATCGGAGGAAGTACTTTTTAACTAATCATAAAATGTGAAGGTGATGGGATGTTGGATTTTCACTTTTTAACTAAGAACGTTGGAATCCGTGGGATTTTTATTTTTTTTTAACCATTCATTTGTCATTCACTTTGCACTCTTTTTTTTAGTGAATGATATTTTTGAACAAGAAATTATATTTCTAGAATTGTTTAGGGCTGAGGATAAGGATCCAAAAATGGATGATTTTTCTTGGAAGTTGATGCATTGAAAAAATCAAAAGTTTACAGTTTTAATTTTTCAAAAAAACTTATTCATTTTGGGATTTTTATTCTCAACCTTAAGGACTGAGGTTAAGAAATTCCAAAATTAAAATCAAGAAAACTCAGTCATGCTCTCCAAGATTTGGCTCTTCAAATCCTTCAAGATGTTGACCAAGACCGTACCGAGGGTGCCAAATCTTTATTAGACCTCTTTCTTTTAAATTCCACATGGAAAACATGCGGCATTTCATTGCATTGCATTACCCGATCAACTCAGTCTTTTTACTCGCCGTCGGTCCACAGGAATTCTGTGCTTCCTTCCTCCTTCTACAATTCAACTGTTGCTATCCAAGCTTTTGATTCATGCACCTTAAACTACGACGCTAGCTGGAAGGAGAGCAGTACAATTTACCTTGTAATAAAATGAAGTGACATGGCCATATAGGGGTTTTTTCTGCCACCGATTCTGCAGTCAAATATACCGATAAAAAAATACTCCCTCCGGTCCTATTTATAAGATCCTTTTGGGGTTTTTCACTTCCACCAAGGGGAGTGGATAAATTTGTTAATGACATTGGAAATGTGAAAATTTGATATACTTTTTCAAAATTATCCCTATAATTATTATTGGAACTCTAAAAAGTGTTGACTTTATAGGGGTATTAGTGGAAAGAAGTAATTAAATGTTATTGAAAATTGGAAAGGGATCTTATAAATAGAACCAAAATAAAAACTCCAAAAGGGTCTTATAAATAGGACCGGAAGGAGTATAATGACTAAAATCAAAATTTATTATATTTTAAAGGCTATTTTAAATATATATATATAAACTGATGTTATAGATGTAACTTGCTACTATTATATCCACCATTATTATGTCCTCCCTCTTAGCAACTTTTGTTTATCTTACTTATAATTTTTTAATTATTTTTTTATAATATTAATTATTTCTTTTCACAAACACTTTTATTTATTTAATATTTTTTAAAATCGAGATAATTATTATAGAAATAATTTTGAAAGATTATACTCCCTCCGGTCCTATATATAGGGCACATTCTAGAAAGTTTTTTGGTCCTAATTATAAGTCATAATTATAAGTCACTTTATATTTTCTATGCATCATTTATTGATTTTTCTCTTTTTTGCCCTTATTAAATGATTCGACTATTTATGTGTTTTTTTGTTGTTCATTAATGAGTATGAATTTTTCAAGAAAAGTTGAGGGGGTAAAATTGTAATGTTGCAATATATTCTCATAGAATTTATAAAACCAACCACTTTCCTTAGTATGTGTAATTCAGTTAAGTATGCCCTATAATAAGGACCGGAAGGAGTACTGAATATTATCAATTTCAACATTACTAATAATATTAATTAAACTCCTTAATTTTCATGAATTCCCAAGAACGACATAAGGGAGTACTTGTATGTTTTTACTTGATTTGTAAGCTAGTACTTACTTTACACACGTAAAAGTTGTTGATATAAAGATCATTTTAGCGAGTGTTTGGTATATAAAGCTGATTTTTTTATTATAATTATATTTATTTGTGATTATAATTAAATTATTATATGCTAAATTTATAATTTGTTTATATTTGGATATCTTGACTAAAAATTAAATTTAAACTAATATATTTTGTTTGTATAATAAAGAAGATTATTTTTTTTCCAAGAAAATTATAAAAAAATGGCATGGATCGGAGGTATTTATTTATGTTATGAATATTGTTTGAATTGTTCTTTGCACATATTTTTAAATGGATTTTTATGATGTTTATCTTTGATTATATTTTAATTATAAAAATGAAATAAATTTGCTAATATTTTTTATTCAATGAGAAAGGTTAAATAAAAATAAAAACATTAAAATAAAAGAAAACATAAACAATTAAATATATATTAGTGTTTAAAGTTACTATGACATATAGAAGTTGCTAAGGGTAGAATTAAAAAAAAAAACCTCTTACGTCAAAAAATAATCTCACAAAGAAAAAAATCAATAGTGGTATGTGAGATGGAAATTTTTTTTCTTCTTAAGAACAAAATCTAAGATTATAATTTATATGAATAGTTGACCAAAACTAAAAATTCATAAACAAATTTAAAAAAAAAAAAAAACTCAAAAAGCAATCGATAAGCTGTAAAAGAAACATGCTCTTAAAAATTTGTCTTATTTATAAGCTCATTTTGTTTCTAATTTCTAATTATATTAATTACCTGTTTTCCCAAATACTTTAATTTATTTATCACCTCTTATAATACCAAAAATAATCATAAGATAGTTTTGAAAAAGTATATCAAATTTATTAATTTTAAATTTATTAAGAATATTACCTAATTTTAAAAAAAAAATTATATTGGGAGACAGAGGGAGTAGTTGATATTGACCATCCAAGTGTGTGTTTGACATAACTGGTAAGATGAGATTATGATTATTTTTTCTGTGATTATAATCTGATAAGATTATTATAATATGTTTATATTTAAATATTCTAGCTAAAAAATGAATTTAAGCTGATATATTTTGTTTGATGTTGTAAAGAATGATATTTTTTACCAAGTAAATTACCGAAAATGGTATGGAGTAATAATGGGGTAATTAATGTGTTTGAGTGATAAAGGTATAATAGAAAAATAACATGGTCAAAAAAATAATCTCTATATGTTATAAGGAAGCTTTTAAATTTTAATTATTTTTCAAAAATATATTTAAGATTATAATCTTCATTAAAAAAACACGTTAAACTATGATTATTTAAAAAAAAACTAAAAATACAATCTTATTTTTTAGGAAAATATGTAATTCATTCCATAACAGAAAATAGTACAAGTAGATCCAACAGTACAATAATAACGCACATATTTTCCATACAATAAAAATTGCTAAAAAAGACTAGATACTCAGCCATAACAGCAAACTCCATGTGGATCATCATCAACATCCTGCTTCGAACTCTAACAAAAGATTCAACAACTTTTGTTTCCAAGATAATTATCCCATCGATGCCAGAAGTAAGCACAGTTCGGCGACAAAAAATCTCAGATCTGAGAAGGTAGAGCCACTGGAAAGAGAAGAAGACAGAAATCTGGAAGGGAAAAGCTGTCATGAATATCAGTCTTCCAGATATTGGAAAAAATAGAAAGGTCATCAAATCTGGACAAACAAAATTCAGATGAAATTGGGACAAGAAAAATCACACCACTTGCACAAATGCAATATTATTTAATCCAGATATAACATAGAGAGAAAAAAAACCACACACCAACCAAAGGATTTCTCCCTCGCCTTCTACCACTATGATAGAAGAGAGGAAAACGGAGAAGAGGAGAAGAATGAGAAAGAAGAGAGAAGGCGGATTCTAATGCATATTTTATTAAGCAAAGAGCAACTAAAAATGCAATCTTAAAAAGAAAAGGAAAGAAAAAATAAACAAACCTGCTACAAGTCTCAATTTTTCCCATATCAGCTTCCCTTGGATGTATCTGCACCATAGAAAATGCAGGCAATCAAATATGGGTCGCAGCCAAATCATTGACCCTTCCCATCTCAAGAAGATGCTCTTGGACCAATATAATAAAGTACTAATATAAAAGTTATAATCAAATCTTCGTTTTTTTAAAAAGAGCCAAGCAAATTGCATGCATCATATGCATATGTCGTTATCAAACAAGCAAAGTGAGCCAGCAAAGTGGTATAGTAAGTCTCTCCCATTGGACCTCTCATCTCTACTCTAGCCTATAGCAACCATAGGCTGAGAAAGAAAAGAATCGAATAACAAAAGAGTAAAGAATAAAAATATCTTTTTAAGAGAATTTTATAGTAAAGATGATAAAAAAAAAAAATCATAGAAATGATCGAATTAATGGATATCCATTGAACAGGAATATGCGGAGATTGGTGATTGACTGATTTTTTATTTATTTTTTTTGGTAATAAAAGCAAGCTTCACGCCTTGTTTGGCAACAGATCATTTATATGACGAAGAGCACATTGCGATTCCATTCACATAGTGCAGTGAAAATACAATATATTGCTGAAAATTTATAGACATAATTTTGGGACTTGGATCCATTCCTAGACACGAAGAAACTTGAACATGCTAGAGCTTAATTAAGATAATACAATAGTATAAGAATAGTACCGTCTTAGTTTGGGACAAGAATGTCAAGTCTGAAATTATGGTTATTTGGAGTTTTTTGGCAAAATTATTTCAATGGTCCCTTAAATTATTTATTTATTCTAAAGTGGTCTTTTAAGTTTTTTTTTTGAAATTGAACTCTTAAGTTTTCTTCCGTTAGCACGTTTGGCCTTTCCGTCAAAATTTGCATCTCCGGTCATCTTCTTCGGGGAAACTCCATTTTTTTCCGCCCAATATCTTTTATCTTCAACCCAACAAATCTCATCACACCACCTTCAGGACATGGTGGAGAGATTGGTGATCCGATCTGAATATTTGGTTGCAAAAGAATGAGAAAAGAAAAAGAAAAAAAAGTAGAGCTTCATCGTCGAAAAAAATGGTTTTGGCCGGAAATCTGAACGGAGAAGATGACTGGAGAGGGAAAAGATGATCGGAAATGGAAAAATTAACCGAAGGGCCAACCATGTTAAAGGAAGTAAACTTGAGGGACCATTTTCAAAAAAAAAAAATAATAAAAATGAGGGACCACTTTCAAACAAGTAAATAATTTAGGGGACTAATGAAGCAGTTTTGCCGAGTTTTTTTAATTGTTATCGTACTTGTTCAAAAATAAATGCAATTATTTTCACTATGACAACAAAAATTTTCATCTGTTAATAATATCCATTATATGAATAAATTGATAAACTAGTTGCATAATATGAGTTTCAAGGTTTGATTAAGGAATGCATGGAACCGATTGGTATGAGTGAGGTTTTCTCATTAATTGGATCAATATTTGAATGTGAGCTTGTTACCTTCACGTTATGATAAAAGAATATTGACCCAATTACTCATATGTGTTTTCAAGGCGGAGCTATGCTCACCCTTGCTTAATTTTTATTTATTTTTTAAATGACTCTTGCTTAATTAATCATTTCTTTTTTATATAAAAATAAATAAACACACGATACAAAATATACATTTCAAAAATAAACATGAGAGAAATAATTGAAACAAAACAAAAATTATATATATTAACTTTTATTTATTGGTTCAGGTGTCAAGAAGCATGATTTTTCTTTTAAGTAAGTTTTGGGTTCAAGTTTAATAAATAAAAAAAGATAGATATTGAGAGAGTTTTTCCCTTTATTAAATGGATTCCACTGACTATAATAGTTTTGTTGAAGTTTGATATGATTTCTAAATATCTAGCAATCCAATCAAGGAAAAGTATATGAAATGTTTATGTCTTTAAAAGAGATAGTTCGCTCATGTGATAATAATGTAAGGCATAAATAAAGTGTTAGTTCGATAAAATTCAAATCTCGAAGACTATGTTTTCTTTCTTATCCTCTTAAAAAATTCACCTTCAATAAAATGTATTCTATGTTTGTAATGTGGTTTGGTTGTTAGAGTTTCAATATAGACATTGTTTTATTGTACTTGAAAAATAGTATTTTGTGTTTCACTTACTTGAACCCATTAAGCTCATACAAATTAAAATTCAACTAATTAAAACTATTATTATTATTATTATTTTCTTCCCTTCATCACATTCACCTTTTTCTATTGAGAATGCACCTTTTGGACAAAATATATGATATACTCACATTATAAAAAATAGTTATGTGGTTAGCACATTATCTATATCCAAGTGTTAGCGATCATTGACACACGGGGATGCTTAATGATGCACAATGTCAAAATACACCATTAAACTCTAGTTTTTTTTTTTTGGTATACATCAATCGGCACTCGAATTCGGTTTACCTAATATCCGACTCATCCGATCCGACTCAACTAAGCTTGCACTAAGCGATAGGGGTCTCCCGACAGGTTGCTCCATTTAAACTCTAGTTTTTGATGGATTAGCTAAATGTTGAATGAGTATATACTTGTAAATCAAAATGCAAAATATAAAGGATATTTAAAACCACACATGTGCATATCATCGTGAAAAACTCGTAAATAATAAATGCAATTTAATTTCTTTTTCTTCTAAATTTGTATAGGCTTTGTCACCTTAATGAGAAATTGTACATTTTTTTATTGTCTTGAATTGTTTATCTATAAACATAATTGTGAAATTAATTCTTAGTTTTGCCTCTATCTATTCTTATACTTAATTCGCGCGCACATTGTATCCAGCATTTAAGCCATGCTAAATTAAGGAAATATTTTCTCCTACATCACTCCTTTTTTTTTTTTTTTTAAAGTTTAGGTGATATAGAGAAGTAGGGGATAAAAAAAGAAGAAAAATATGGGATCAGTAATATTAAGGATATGATATTATAATTTAGCTTTTTATGTATAATCATCATAATTATACAAGCAATTTTTCTAGTGCCTATTGAAGATTGGGGATGTGTGGAACACTGTTCTTTCATTGAATTTATCCCAAAGACTGCACAAGGTTCGTCTAATGCCCTCTACTCTCTAGCTTTGAATTGCCCTTCTCACCATTTGAGATTGTTGATTGTTATTAATAGGACTTTTTTTCAAACAAATTAAAAAAAAACATAGGAAAATAATATATTTAATGAATCCAAATATAATATTTCACATTTTCAATACAATTTTATCTTTTGGAATCGTTTGTTGTTTATCTTTTAGAAAAAAACTCTTATTAACAAAATAGTCAAAAACTCATATTCATTATTATTATTATTATTTTAAATAGATTCATTACTGGTAACATGAGAAACAGGTTGCAGTACATGTTTATAGATTATAAACTTAACCCCTAAGTTTTAAACAATTGATAAAATCCCCCATAAGTTGGGTTCTATTATCCACATGCACGGGACACTCCCCCTCACAGATTCCTGGTGGCTATCCTCCGCACACTCTACATCTACATATTCTAAAGACCTCAAAATTTGCTGTTTCTCCAAGTTGATATTGTAAGCTAGGAGTATCCAATTCTTTTCCTTTTATCTTTTCATTTTTGTTCAAATATTTTTGAAACAGGGTTGAACTCAAATGGTGCGATTCTGTCAACTTAGAACTTGAATGAGAAATGAGACTAAGAAGTTTCAAGTTCGATTCCCGGTAAACACATCCTGCTAAGAGAAGCATAAGAACGTGACCTTGTGCGGATTAGTATCAAGGATTCACTCGTATAATATCATGGACTTTGACATCACATCAGATCGAGAAGATAAACACAAGCACTAAATTCAAAATAATGAAACTTATAAGGTCCAAAGATTAAATACTTAAAAAGATTATTAGGACCCGCTGCACACAATACGTGTCAATTCCCTTCAACGCAACACAACAACGCAAACTCATCATAAGCAAATCTCATAACAACGTTTGAAAATCTCGTTTTTCTTGTTTTTTATTTATTTTTTTCCCTCCTCCTTTCCCTATATATTAACCCCAACAATAATTCCAAGAAACCACCACAACCAAACAGACCTCATCTCTCGCCTCCTCCTCTCTTCTCCAAAAAAAACCCTATCTTTCTCCTCACTCAATCGCAACCACACATTCTCCCCTTCTCTCTTCTCCCTAGATTTTTTCTCTCCTTCCTCTTGTTCTTTTCCTCAATTCTCACAAACCCAATTCCTTATTTTGCTTCATCCCTATGAAAGTTTCCTCCTTTATCTGATTCACTTCTCATTCATCATCTGGGTATTCTCTAATTTCAACCTTTTTCCTGTTTTTTAAACACCCAATATGGCAATTCCATACCCCCATTTCATCGCATCAGAGAAAGCAGCCATGGAAGCAGGTCTTCTTCTCGCACCTTCATCACCTTCCCAACCCTCCGTGATTCTCACGCAAGACGATTTGAAGAAAATCGCTGCGTACAAGGCCGTGGAATACGTCGAATCCGGCATGGTCCTCGGCCTTGGAACCGGGTCCACCGCGAAGCACGCGGTGGCCCGAATCGGAGAGCTTCTCCAGCAGGGGAAGCTCAAGGACATAATCGGAATACCGACGTCGAAGATGACCCACGAACAAGCCTTGTCTGTGGGAATTCCCCTCTCGGATCTTGATTCTCACCCTGTTGTTGATCTTGCTATTGATGGTGCTGATGAGGTTGACCCTTATTTGAACCTTGTGAAGGGGCGTGGTGGGTCCCTCTTGAGGGAGAAGATGGTTGAAGGTGCTTGCAAGAAGTTTGTGGTTATTGTTGATGAGTCAAAGTTGGTTAATTTTATTGGTGGGAGTGGTTTGGCTATGCCTGTTGAGGTTATTCAGTTTTGTTGGAAGTACACTGCTTCCAAGCTTCAGAAGCTGTTTGAGGATTCTGGTTGTGTTGCAAAGCTGAGAACTTTTGGGGAGAAGGAAGAGCCCTTTGTTACTGATAATGGGAATTATATTATCGACTTGTATTTCAAGGAGAGTTTCGGTGATTTGAAGGCAGCGAGTGATGCGATTTTGAACCTTGCGGGGGTCGTGGAGCATGGGATGTTTTTGGATATGGCTACCACTGTTATTATTGCAGGTGAACTTGGTCTAACCGTGAAAAATAAGTAGTTTGGGGTTTAGACCGGAATATGAGAAGAAGAAGAATAATGTAGGTCAGTTGGGGAGGCTGAAGGTAGTTTAATTGGTCAAGTTTAATACCTTGGCATGGGTTTCTTTTTCTAACGTATTATTGTTGTGTAGCGCTTTAGATTTTTTGTTTAGTGAATCAATGGAAAGAGTTGGTTTTTATTGTTTTTTTAATTGTAGAATGGGGGGAATTTTTCATACAATCCTTTTATTGGTGGATACAATTGTTGGAGAAAATATCCTAACCCTCCTCCAATTTTGTTATTTTGCTTTTTAGGTAGTTTGAGCAAGCAGAAAGAAAATTGAGACTTGCTAGAAAGTTGATTATTCTGCTCATACGATGGCTGTCGTGTAGTTCTGAATCAATTGGCCACTCAATTTGTTGTTGAATTGATAGTATTTAACTTTAACATATTGAACTTGTCTATTTCAGATTTTGCTCCTTTATCCTTTTGATTTGCTTTTGCTGAAATTGAACAACTGGTGCTTAGTCATTATCAAGTTGCAAAACTACTTTTTCTGGTGCCATCAATATGAATTTGTTATTTAGAAATAATTTTTGTCGTTTGGAACCACGATAACTCGATGAAGAGTAACGGTCTTTAGCACGAAATAGTTTTCGATTAAAACTCACGAATGCATAACACATTGCCACGTATACAGTTTTGCCATTCACTTCAATTAAAACTGACGAATGCATAACAAGTTGCCACGTATACACTATACAGTTTTGCCATTCACTTACCGTCATGTATGGTCATTCATTCACCTGATTGGTCATATTAAAATTGTTGCTTTTCGGACAGTAAATCTTCGAACTCAATAGCACCACTGCTCAATGAATGGTTAAGGCCTGCATCGGCAACCTGATTGGAGATGCTCTTGTTAAAGGTTGGCATATATTGTCAACTTTTTCATATTTTAATTCTCTGTTTGGTAACATGTTACTTGTGGGGGTTTCTTTGTTGAAGATGGGTGTTACCTTTCGTTGACTTTTTTGAGGATTGGCTGTTCCATCTTATATTTTATGTTCTGTCTAATTCTTATGTCATGTATTTCTTCCTTATGAAAAGGAGACTCCAACTTGAATTGCGTCTGTCATTTTAAAGTTCTTCCATGTTAATAACTATCAATAAAATGCAATATTCTGTGATGGATGATTATACTTATTGCTTAGCAGTTGATCTCAGCAGGATCCTGCATGATCCCGAGATCCCATCAAAGTTTGGCATGGCGCTGGGATATATCTGAATACCGGCCGTCCCAGCTCCAGATCCTGGCTAAGATTGTGGTTTCCTAGTGGGATCTCCCTGAGAAATTGATGACGACATTAAAACCCTATTTTGCTCTCATTTTTAAAACGTTGTGTCCCTTTTGGTCATTTTGACAAACTCCTAAACCTAATTAGAATAAAAGACCCGGGTGAGCAGCTCTCAACCCATTTGAACAACCGGACCTTGGGTGAGCAGCTCTCATCCCTCAAATCCTTCTCTTTCTGGCAACTTGCTTGTCTTCCTCTTCTCTTTTGCTGCTTTTGCAACTTCTTCCTTTTCAACCCTGTGATTACTTGCCATGGCATCATCTCAGCCAGCACCATCTGAGCCATCAACCTTCTTCACCATATAAGTGCTTACTTTTAAGCCTTAGACAGGCTTAATTCCTTAAACTTATTTGACTTTTAATTGGAATTTTGAGCTACTTAGTACTTTTATTAGATTTGAGTTATGGTCACTGATTTTGTGCTTATATGTTTTTAATTTTGTGTATTTTTATATTTTCAGCATTTATGTATATCATAAGTTGCCGAATTTTCTTCCTTAAACATCCCTATACCGGCCATCCCCTATCCGGTTTTTGGATCGGCTGGGATGCCCTGGGATATGAGATTGATTACATTTTGCTTTATCAGATGAAACATCTATAGAATGGAAGCTAGGCAGTTTTTTCATTCACTGACTGACAGATGTGGAAATGCAGGGAGTAGGAGCTGTTGTAGGAGCCTTATCTTGTGATCTAATGAACTTCAGGACTGTCAAGGGAGCTACTTATCAGTTTATGATGAGCCTACTCTCACCCATCAGGATTCTTTTACATTGATTGTGTTTCATACTCAGATTTTGATTTGCCATGTTTTCTTTGCTGGATAAGAAGCAGCAAAAAGGTTAATCCATCATGTTTTACATGATCTTATATGCAGGATCCTGGCAGGTTATCCTACTCAACCAACTTCCTTAATTTTTGGGGCAACATGCATTCATTATGCAAGAGGAGCTGCCTGCACCTGTTAATGAGCATGTTAATGATGATAGATACACTTTTATGTCTCTTCTCCTGAACTTGCAAATTCATTTTTTGTATATGGTCAATACATATTATTGTCCCTACAGGCTACAGCAGATGGTTACTCTATGTGTCTATGAGCCTTGGAGCTGTACCAACAGTTTGTGGTATTGTGATTGGGGCCATGGCTATTGCCCATGTGTTTTCTTCAGGTCTCTTTTGCAATGCCTTGTATTCACTTGCATATGATATCAATTCAATATGGATTCTCTTAATTGATCATCTTTGCTGTGCGTAAGTTTGTTTTCTATTTCTTAATCTTCTTGCTGTCTTAAATACTTGATGAGCATAACTTTTGATAGTGTATCTTATCATTTGACTTCAGTTAAGAATTATAGCATACTTGGTTTCGTGCCCAGTGTTGTTACCATTTTCCATAATCAGAAAAAGGCACCTTATGAAATTAGTCCCAAGGCAAAAGGCACAGTCTACTTTTTGTTGTTTAATAGGTACTGTAACTTTCTATAACATGATTTTTCATGGTGCTGGCAAACTTTAATCTTTTCTGTGAGTTGAATTGTGTAAATATGGTGCATACCATTATGTTTTACTTTGGTTGTATTTTTTTCTTTCATAATATTCAAGCTAGAGATATATAAAGTACCAGTCACATGAAGACTTTTATGGTTGACATTTGACAAGCACTTGAATATAATTATTATTTGGCTTATAAAAAAAATTGCAGATTCGGTTCTGGCAGGGGCAGTTAACCGGAGTTATATCAGTGACGGTATGCCTCTAAAAATCTGGATGGAAGAAGCATCAGAACGTTTTGTTAGTGCCAGAGCTCTGGGAATGGCTTGTGGTCCTGCTGCATATTAGCTGGCTTACTGCAGATCAAATTTATGATTTACAAGCCTACATTTAATCAACATACCTTGCCAGTTGCCAGGGTGGGTTATGAGTGTTGCTTGACTGATACATATCAAATGTGGCTGTGGATCAGTTTTAGGAAATTGAAGAGAATAATTTACCACATCAATCAACCACTGGTACTGATCTCATATTGCATCACCTCTCTGCTGATGAGATTTAGAACACTAAATCTCATATTGCATCACCTCATATTGCATCATCTCATATTGTTGATCTTCACAACACTCTAATTTCTCTGTCCAAATATGTTTTTTTTTTTTTTTTTTTTTTTTTTTTTTTTTTTTTTTGTCCTTGAAGACAATGATTTAGTTTTCTTAATATCGATTCATTAGTGACACTAATACCAGTTACTAATATATTTGAACCCTGTCAAAATGAGTAAATAATCCGTAGCAATAAAATGGCAAATTCATACTCATCAGAATAAATGAAAATTGATGACCATTTGACCAGATACTCATCAAAATAAATGCATTTGAAACTTTGAATTTATTTCTTCCGAGTCTTGATTGGCCTTTTATGTTGAATTTGATGTGTTCCAATTCACTCTTGTTACCCTACCATGCCACGTTGATAAGTATATTCTGGTCTGTGCACATTCAAAACACAACTTATCACAACTACTGAGCCAGTCATATAAGGATGCAAGGAAATTAAGCTTAAAAACTTAAAAAGTCTGATGCATTAATCTCTAAAATCTCTTCTAAATGTCTTGTAAATTGATGAATAATGCTGCCAAAATGTATTCCTTTAAAAATCATGGAGAAACATAGGTGATAACCTCTGGCTGAATGAGAGTTCTCTAAATTAGAGTTGCTTGTCCATCACTCTATTGTAACTTTGGATACATAGAAAATCATCTAAATTAGAGTAGAAAGATTCAATCTCTCCAAATTTTCTCCATCCCAACCCTTTCTTAATCCCCTACCACCCTATCCCTGAGACCCATTAGCATGCCATGTACGGACCTAACTAACGGTCTGCCTGGCCCACAAGAAAGGTCCTAGTCATAGGCCTTTTTTATAAAAAATAAATAAATAGAAAAAGAAAACATTTGTAGTTACATTTATAATTACATTTTGTCAAAATTACATGGGTTTTCTTTATTTAAGAATTCTTTCATTATGTAAAGCTTCAAAACGACAAGAGTAATAGAAAATGACACCTTTTTCTCCCTTAACAGTTAACAGTGAGCCCGAAAAAGGTCTTAAACATCAATTGTCCAATTAGTACAAAAGATAAGGAAGATGAAGATGATGATCAAAATTATATTGGTAGGGAAGAAGCTCCGGGGGAAATCTTGTCTGCCTTCCAATTCAATTGGATCAGCATATGGATTCCTTACTCCATTGAAAGATTATTGGTTAAATCATTTTTCCTCATTGAAGTTACCGTGACTCATGCAGTATATTCTTGATATATGATTTATATGAGTATGATAGAAAATTGAAGTATCACAAGCTATTCTAAATTAAGAAACAATGTTTCTGTAATTAATAAAAAAAACGTCATTCATAATATAGTAAGTAAAGTACTCAAGGTGTTATGAACAACTTTAAGCACTGATAACCAGTCTTTGAAACATAACTAGTGGAGCAAACAAAAATAATTAAGATAGCTAGGTAATTTGCTTTTTCTATATCCACCAAATTAAAAGAGACAAGACTGCTTTCTATCTTTTGTATACTTTTACTTTATTACCTTTATTTTGTTATTTGCCAATTTCTTCGAAATACATAAGTGCTTGTCTACTCCTAGGCTTTTACATTTTTATTTGCCTTTTCCTATTTTCCCATTTCGTAATCATGATTTTTACTATCTTGCTGGTGAAGAAAAATCCTTTTTTTTTTTGGTTAACAATAAACTGTGGAGGGAACTTCACGTTCCCGGCACTTAGAGCAACATGAGTGGGGTGTCTCTCCAAGGGATGTTCTCCACAAGGATTTGAGCCTCTGACCTTATGGTCTTATGTGTTCTCAATATCCTTATGGTTCTAACATGCTTCCACTAGGTCAAACCAATTTTAACTAGCTCCCTTTTAATACTTACCCATTATGATTGGAACATATTCCAACAAATCAATTGATAAAGTTATAAGATGAAGCATCGAAACCCGAGTTCAAATCCCGATGACGAGGCAATATTTGGCTTTAAAAAAAGCTCCGAGAGTCCAAAATCCCGGTTGATATTGTAAGCAATAAAGAGACTGTTTCTACTTTTCTTTGAAGTTTCTTTAGCTTCTGCAGCTTTAAAAAACTTTGGGCCATAAACAAATGAACAATAAACTAAGCTTCAGCAATCAGCACTCAAAAATAAAATATCATGAACAGCTTAATTAAGTACTAGTAATAACTTGTATATTACCGAAAAAAAAGAGACAAAACTGATTAAGCAAATAAAAACTAATGGAGTTCCCAGAATTTTGATCTTACCGTTTGGAGACATGTCTTCATTTTCTGTTCATTCCTCTTATCTAATGAACAATTATGCTATTTTATTATTATTAAATAAAGTACCGTTATTTCTATAATTATTGGTTTTCTTTTTTTATATTCTCATAACTTGATTACTTTTTTTTTCTTTATGTTGTTTCATGTTGCAAAAAAAAAAAAAAGCACTGTTATTTGCAAGGTTGTCAAACTCGCGAGTTAACTCGTAAACTCGTACGAGTTTACGATCCTACCCATAGAATCGAGTCAACTCGCATGCAAACTCGCTTCCCACTAAACTCGGGTAAACTCGTGCAAACTCGGGTAAACTCGTGCAAACTCGGGTGAACAGTAATGACCTTACGGATATTTGAATTTTCTTGAGCTTTTACTTCTCAAAACAAAATTTCCACCGTCGGATGTCAAGATAAACGAGTTAGGAAGCGTATATAAAAATTTGAGCACGATCCAACGGTTAACAAAGAAGATACTGATCGATCTTTGAACGATATTTTCACTAAAATAACACTATAACCACTATTTTTACTTAACTAACCATTTAAATCATAAAACCATCATATTTGGTTGTTGTTAAGTTGGTTTGCTAATATTATTTATTGGGTTCTTATATGCTATAGCAACATTTAAATATTTATGTTTAATTTTTAGAGTAAAAACTATGAAATGGAAGTTATGAAAGTTATTTACAGGTTAATTTTAAAATAAGTGGACTCGAGGTAAACTCGTACGAGTTTACGAGTTGAGCTCACGAGTCGAGTTTACCTCGACCTCGCGAGTTTACTAAACTCGTGAGTTTGACAACCTCGGTTATTTGGACTTCTAACTTAGACAATGTTTTTATTTCTCCAACTAAGATAATAATGTTGTCTTGAAAGTTGTTGCATTTAGCTTTACAAATATTCCCTCCGTTCCATATTATCTGTCACTTTAGCATTTTAAACTTGTTCCAAATTATTTGTCGCTTTAGGAATTCGAGGATGTATTAATTAATTTTTTCCACCTTTAACCTTGCATTTAATGTGTTGAAATATGTGAAATGTGTGATAATTAATGTACTTTGAGAGTATTATAGTAAAGTTATCTAATAATTCTTTTGAAAATTGAAATATTAAATGACTTTCTTAATCCGTGTGAAATTTCTAAAGTGACAGTTAAATTGGAACGGAGGGAGTACTGTATAATTTTTGTTGTTATTGCATTATATTTTATAAATTGATATGAAAACTTGATAAATTTTACAAACACAGTCGAAAACTGTCCAATGTAAATTTGGGACAATATTGAACATGACCTTTCCAACGCAAAAAAGAATACTAGTTTTTATCATAAGGAATAAATTCTCACTTAAATTGAATTCATTCCAAACATACTATAAATATTTATTTTGATAAATTAAAGGTGGAAGTTGTCAAATCAGTATAAAAGATAGACGTACAAAAAAAGTAAAAAACATTACCGTTGCAAAAAAAAAATCCCATCATATTCTGTGTCAATAATGTAGAGTGTCCTTCCTTGCTGTTCAAAAGATACATGATTGCTGTTGTTTTGGATAAGTTGAAGAAGTGACCATAGAAACATAGCTGATTAAGAAATCCAATTCTTCTCCCTTCTAATAAAACTTTTTAGAATTACTTTAGAGTTGAGACTCACCAAGTATTATCAAATTCCTAGCATTAACTATTCTAAGTATTGTTACTTCACTCCAACCACAATTCACCAATCATCATCATCCATCATGGCTGGATCATCCTCCAACATCAAAATTGAGATTGTAATCAATGAAAAGAAGTTTGCAATTGAAGCTTCTTTAGCTTCTGCAGCTTCTTCTCCTGTCACTTCTCCTTCAACACACTCATATACTTCTGCCTCTGATCACTTGAACAAAAAAGCCAAATCCATTCACTCAATTTCAGCTAAGACCAAGAGAAGGTTATCCTTCAACAATTCAGCAGAACCTCCTGATATAGAGGATTATGGCAAGAAGGTGACAACTAAGAAGAAGGCCAGAGTACCAGAGACATTGCTGCACAGGTTTAGGAGCAAGAGGGGCTTGTTTGTCACTGATGTTACCAAGACAGAATGGTGTGAAAAGCAAATGGAACTCTCTCTCTTTTCCAAAGAATGGAAGGACAGCAATGAAGCTAAGAGACATGGTGATGATGAGTGTTGTAACAAAAATCAATCTGATCTGGCTCTTGTTTATGGAGGAGGAAGGAAGATGAATAAAGCTAGAAAAGCTGGTATTGTTGGCTTATTATTATTGTGCATTAATTATTTAGAATTATTAATACTATTAATTATTAGAAATTATTTAATATATTCTTCAATTCAACTATAACACATGATCAATTCTTGGATATGTATTAGATTTTCGACATAGATAACGCGTGATAAGCTAAGCCATTCACAGTGTCAATAAAAAGGTCATTGTTTTTACTTATTTAATTACGGCATAAATCCGTTGGTGAAACACAAATAACTGTAGGTATAACACTAAAAACATATACCATGATCATTTGTGTAAATTTGTTATACCTCTGATTTTTTCGTGCCGCTATAGATCTCATGCATGTGATGTCGTTGCTATGTTATTTTGTTAGACTTGGCATTCTCTATGCTTTGTATAATAGAAGATAGTTGTTAAATTAATCTATATAAATCATGAATCATAATATTAATTTTGAATTATGACATAGATAGTCCGTGATGAGCTGAATCATTCATAGTGTTAATAGAAAGGTTATTTCCCTAACTACAAGAATTTTGCCATTTAGTTACTTACGACAGAAATCCGTTGGAGAAACACAAATAATTATGGGTATATCACCAAAAGCCTATACCGACGATCATTTATCTTCCTCGTCTTTAAGTCACTACACCTACGGTTTTCTGTCTCTATAGATCTTGTGATTAAGTTTATATGTTATAGAGTATAAGTATGAGATAGGATAGTTGTTAAAGCTCTATAAATCATAAAATATAGTAATTCTAATTTAGACTTTCAAGAACTACAGATTAATCCTTCCTCATTATCCATACAAATTTATGTTGTCAAACTGTCAATTCAATTTTATCCTTTTCTTTAAACCGGGTACACTTTCAGCCTTAATTATGTTGATCAATATGTTGTACATACTCTAATTTGTATTTACATTATTATTGTTTGTCTAGATTGATAAATACTAAATTCTGCCAGGTATAGCTAGGCATACTCAACTTGAAAAAGAGGTTTCAAAACGTGTGGAAGTGGAGGTGAAGTCACCTGAAGATGACATGGCACTTAAGCTTGTTAATTTCATAAATGGTGTTAATCAATTGCATTTTGATGGATTAACCCGTGAGCTTCCTATAGTAGCCTTTGCTTTTGAAGAAGGTATATGGATGGTTGGACAGATTGATGAGATTCGTATGCCAAAAACAAAAAGAGGTCATAATCATAATGCTATACTAGTTGAGACAAAGACACGTGTCCGAGACACAATTCCTTCAGAACCACAGAAAAGAAATGGAAGGATTCAATTAATGTGTTATAAGTATTTATGGGACAATTTAGTTGCACCAAATAATGATTTCCCTTCCAAGCAATTTTTTGATTATTTTGGACTAAATCCTAAACGCACTCTGTATGATGATGTTAAAGAGGCATGTGCTGATTCTGGATTCTGTGCATGGACCCTTGATGATGTGGTAACATGTTACAAAAATACTTGTAAGATGTTGCCCATAGCTCATGATCAACTAGTGTTGAGATATGAGTATCAGAAAGATAGGTCATTGCTAGATGAAGATAAATTTAGATATGATGAGGGTTGGCTGAAAAAGAAGATTTGGAATTGTCTTGAGTTTTGGCTTGGAGAGAGAGAAGCCAATTATGCTGCAGAGAATGAGGAAGAGAAATGGAAATGTAGGTTTTGTGATTTTAATTCTGACTGTCCTGCATACACTGAGAGCTCAGAATCTCTTACAAGTGATGACTCTGATGATTAGAGAATAATGTAAAGTGAGTTGCACATGTTTAGTTGTTTACACTCACATGTTATGCTAGAACATAATGTACTCCATAATTTTGTTACTTTGGTTTAGGTTGAATTTATTTTGTACTCTATTATCTCAGCTAAGTCTTCTTTTTTTTTAATCATAACAATATTTTTAGAGGTTAATTATCTACTATTTATATTGGGCTTGTTTGAGTTTTTATTTTCTCAAAAATGTTTGGATGTAGTTGTTTGGATTAATATTTGATGAAGTTGAGGTTGTATGTGTTTAAATTATACCTCATCCGTTCATATATGTAAGTCACATTTTAGAAGAATTGTTTGTTCTTATATATAAGACATTTTATATTTTGTAAGAGATATTTAATTTTTTCCCTAAATTACCCTTATTAAATATGGATATAAAAGGATAATAAACAAGATAAGAGGATCAATTTATACTACCTCCGTCTTTATCTATGAAACTATTTTGAGACTTTTATTTTGTTCCCGTTTATAAGATTCTATATCAATTTTCAAGGACAATTAATTACTTATTTTCACAAATACCCTTATTTACTTAACATTGTTTAAATTTTCAATACTATTAATAGGAATAGTTTCGAAATTACATATAAAATATTCAATATAATTAACAAAATTAACCAATTTTCTTAATGAACGTGAAATCTATTAAGAGGATCTTATATACGGGGCAAATGGAGTAGAATGGAGACAATACTACTTTTCTAAAACATCCATTAAAAATTGTTATCTTATTTATTTTTATTTATTCTCAATGATACTTTCTTAAAATATCTCTATTTTTTATATAAATTTGATAAAATTAAATTCAATCAAATAATCTCCTAATAATCTCTTTAATAATTGTAAAACTATTTTTTTACTCTCATATTTCAAACGGGTGGGACTATATACTCCCTCTGGTTCTATTTATAAGACATTTTTGGTTTTTTATTTTGGTCCTATTTATAAGACCCCTTTTCAATTTTCAATAGCATTTAATTACTTCTTTCCACTAACACACCTATAAAGTCAACACTTTTTAGAGTTCCAATGATAATCATAGGGGTAACTTTGAAAAAGTATATCAAATTTTCACATTTCTAATGTCACTAACAAATTTATCCACTTTCCTTGGTGGGAGTGAAAAACCCCAAAAGAGTCTTATAAATAGGACCAAAAGGAGTATATTTTATAACCTTTATATTCGAAACAATAATATTATTTGGACATCTACATTTAAACTCTAAATCTAATACTTACTCTCGAATTATAAGCAACAAAAAACGTAATTCTCTTGGTTTAAAATATAAGCAAAATTAACTAACTTTTTTAAATTTTGTTTCATTCCCAATGCTACTCTACTAAAACATCGTTAGAAAATTGTAATCTTAATTAATTTTTGTTTCATTTACAATATTACTTTCCTAAAATACCTCTGTTTTTTATAAATTTGATAAAATTAAATACAATCAATGAACCTCCATAATAAGCGTAAAAGTTGTTGAATTTGCTTATAATTCGAGCAAGAGGGAGTATCATTTTGGGTAAAAATGTAACAAAAAAATAATAATCATGATAAAAGGAATAAATTGAAGGGTCAATCATTCTTTACCCAAAATGATAGGTGTTGAATTTAAATATTAGATATAGATATCCAAATAATATTATTGTGTTCGAATCCGGAATACTACTTCCTCATGCTTTTATTACTCATATAAGAAATAGTAACCGAAATTATATTTATTAAGAAAGTTAATCGAATGTATTTAATTTTATCAAATTCAAAAAAAATATAGTTACTTTAAAACAATTTCATTTGAAAATGAAACAAAAATTAAATAAAGTCATTGCTTTCTAAAAATATTTTAAAATAATTGTATTTGAAATAAAAAATTGGTTATTTTTTATACTTTTTCCATTCTTATTTATCTGTCATTTTTTTTTTATTTTTTTTTGTTATTTTATATATTCTTTTGATGATTTCAAGAGTGTAATAAATGTTATTTTCCATGTTTACCTCTATTTAGTAGGATATTGATTTTCGAAAGTAATGAAGAAAAAGTAATGCTTACGGAGATAGAAAAGATATAGTGTAAAAAAATATAATTAATGTATTGAAAATCTAAATAATAATTGCATTTTTTAAACGGTGTGTTTTGTTTTAAAGCTGAGTGATAAACATGGAAATAGTATATTAAAGAACGGATACTTTGCAAGCTTATTTACATTGGAAAGATCATGCATGCATGTACCGTTTGGCTATTCTAGAGGTAGTTAATTAATGGCCAATGCTGCTTCGTTTTCCTCAGTAACATTTCTCTCATTGCCCTTAGGAGTTTATATATACTTGTTTGCAGCTCAACTAACCATGGAATACTCCTTAAAGCGCATGGCTTCATCAAGGAAAATGGTGATTACAACCGACAAAGATGAAAAGGAAGAGGTTCTTGGAAGAGGATTGGTGGAGAAGGTGTTCTCTTGGTCCATCACCGATGTTCTCAATGAACATCTTTACCAAGACCAGGTTCAGCCTTTAACTCAGTACTCTCTTCTCCTTTTCTTTGAAAAAAAAAATTTCTTACATATAACTAGTTATTGTTGCCACAGCAACAAAGTTCATACATCAACTATACATGAATGAATAATACCATGGTTCAAGATCAACTAATAATTACTCGTATGTATATACTTACCGCACTTTCTTTCTGAGTGTGTTTGTTTATAACCTGCATGCATGTTTATAGGTGATGAAAATCCCAGATGAATTCTCATCTACGTCCATTTATATGGAATCTTTCATCTTACCACTGCTTGAGGAGACACACGCTGAGTTGTTATCAAGCATGACTACTACTACACTGTCCAAGGCAACTTTATGTGAGGTTAGTGTCCAAACAACAAAGGCGTTTCAACTTCCTGAAGACCTTTTTTATGACCTTGCTGTATTGAAAAAGGAAGATGAAAATGAGGAAGAGGAAGAGGATGAGGAAGAGGATGAGGAAGAGGATGAATATACTCCTACAGTTGGAGATCTGATTGCAATAACCAATGTAAAGCCTCAGTGCATTGATGATCTTAGCAGACCTTATGTCATAGCCTATGTTTACAAAATGCAAGGAATTCATGGTAAAACCTCTGTCACTGTTTTATCATCTAAACCAATAATCTTGGCTGAAGGGAAAACGTATGGAACAGCTTTTGCTGTTTATCTTACTAATCTGACTCCTACTGTACGGATCTGGAGAGCACTGCACGGCGAGTTGGAAGGAAGCAATGTGAATTTCCTAGCTAAAGTTCTTCAGCCCCATTCCCCAGTAAGAAAATTTATACAAACAAATTCATTCTTATTTGTGTTTGCATTCAATTATTCTACAACATTTTTGTTTACCTGAAGTCATGGCTACCTCATAATACTTGTATTTCGATATTATTTACCTATCTTGGTTATTAGTCTAATTTTGAACTAGTAACTGAACCACTCTTTGCGCTGGAACTAGATATATTCTTATGGTCTTTTTACCTGTACTTTTTGTTATATCTACTTTTAAGCTAAATAATCAATGATTATCAAGAAGACATGAAAAGATCTTTGCCTATAAAAGAAGCAGACATGAAAAAGTGTGAGGAAATTGAATATGAATTGAACCATTCATAGTTTTTAGAAAAATTGCTGATTCGGCCTAGTGTATTTCTAAATTCTAATTATGTTGTGAATATCAGCATCCTCTTCCTATAAATTAATAAATTTTTATAATTTTTGTAGGATTCTGATACTTGCACTAACTGCAATGACAACAATATATGGAAATCAGAAATTGAAGTCCCAAAAAGCTACTTTGATTTGAATGACTCTCAAAGAGAAGCAGTTGGAAGCTGCATTTGCTTGAGTAAATGCCATCATTACAACACTGTAAAACTGATATGGGGACCTCCGGGCACAGGAAAGACTACCACTATTAGTGTGATGCTATCTTCTCTGCTGAAATTGAAGTGTAGAACACTTACATGTGCTCCCACTAATGTTGCTGTGCTTGAGGTTGCAAAGCGTCTTTTGAAGCAAGTCAAAAGTAAGGCGCTCAGGAACTGTTATGGGCTTGGGGATGTTCTGTTACTTGGAAATGCAGTCAATATGAAGATTGATGATGATGAAGATCTTCAGGAAGTGTTTATTGACCATCGTGTTCGTGCACTTAGAAAATGTATGGCAGGATGGAAGAAGAATTTAGAATCAATGATATCTCTTCTTGAGGACCCCAAAAAGTTATATAATGTTTACTTGAGAACTGAAATTCTCAGAAAGGAAGAAGTGGAAATCAAAAGAAAGCAAGAAAGCAGGAACAAGATAAAAATTGAAAATGAGGAGCCTGAAAAAATAAAAAAACCTTGGACATTTGAGGAGTTTGTGATTAAGAGATTCAACGATATGCAGGAAGTGCTAACCTTTTGTATTTCAAACATGTCTAAGCATCTACCTACTTCTGTCATCTCAAAAAAAAATGTGATTAGAATGTTCCGAGCCTATGATTTGCTACACTCTCTTAAATCATTTTTGGGTCAGCAGAGTGAAGGGTTAAATGAAGTCTTTTATAATTCTAAAGACAATGAGTGTGATGTCAGTTTCTATTCAAAGAGGAGATTGGAAATTAAAGAGTGTCTTGGTGTACTTAGGTTGCTTCCCGTGTATTTTTCTTTCGGAGGACTAAGGTTAAAGGAGTTCTGCTTCTCAAAAGCATGCTTGTTATTTTCTACGGTCTCAAGTGCTGCCAAACTGCATGTAAAAGGAATCTCTCCAATTGAGTTATTGGTTATTGATGAAGCGGCAATGCTTAAAGAATGTGAATCAACTATTCCTTTACAGCTGCCTGGTATACGCCACACTATTCTAATAGGAGATGAAAAGCAATTGCCAGCAATGGTTCAAAGCAAGGTTACAATAAATACGGAGTACTTACTATATTTGATTTTATTATTTTTTTAGTAACATATTTTGCTATTGTATATTATATGCTTATTATACTTATATGAATTGCTTAAAATTATTTATACAGATTTGTGAAAAAGCTGATTTTGGGAGAAGTTTATTTGAAAGATTGGTACTGTTAGGACACAAGAAGCACCTTCTGAATGTGCAACACAGAATGCATCCATCTATCAGTTTATTTCCCAATATTGAATTCTATGGAAGTGAAATTGTGAACGCTCAGAATGTCAAAGAGTTGAGCCACAACAAAGTATTCCTTCCTGAGAAGATGTATGGCTCATATTCATTCATCAATGTGCCATTGGGTAGTGAAGAAATGGACGACAACTGTAGCACGAGGAACATGGTTGAGGCTTCCATTGTTTATGAATTAATCAAAAAACTACTTCATGGTAAAAATATTTTATTATAACAAGTTTTGTTACTATATAATATAATATCATGAACTACCTTCTGGTAACATTATATTACTAATTCTTTCATTTCATGTATGAAGAATGTGTTAAGAGTAAGACAAAGGTTAGAGTTGGGGTGATATCACCATACAAGGCTCAAGTGCATGCTATTGAAGATAAAGTGAAGGACATTTCATTGAGTGATGGCTTTGAATTGAATGTTCGATCAGTTGATGGGTTCCAGGGTGGTGAAGAGGATGTTATAATTATATCAACCGTTAGGTGCAATGAAAAAGGATCCATTGGTTTTCTTTCTGATAGGAGAAGAGTGAATGTGGCATTGACACGTGCAAGGTCAATATCTTCTTCTTATAGTAGTACTTTATTAATTAATTACCTGATAACTAAATAATGTAGTACTATGATTTTAACTACATTTGTATTCTTGCCTTGCAGGCATTGCCTTTGGATATTGGGTAACGGAACAACGTTACTAAATAGTGACTCTGTTTGGGAAAAATTGATCATTGATGCCAAAGAGCGTGGCTGTTTCTATAACGCTCAAGATGATAAATGCTTGGAAACTGACTCAAGCACGCACTTGTCTTTAACATTTTCTTCACTCAAAATCTAGTGAGGAAGGGAACTACAACTGCAACAATTTTGTTCAAGAATTAAGTACTGTGCAACATTTCTACAGTATATGCTTAGTATTTTGTGTACTTTTCTTATGGCAGATAGCTTCTGCATTAAAAGACCAAAGAAATTATCTGACTTGTTTTTTCCTTTTAGTCTGGGATATGGATGTACGTTTTTTAAATGTCAGCTACTTTTTGTGTTTCTTATAGCCTGTTGGGTAACGCGTTTTGCTCACAGCAAACACGCTTCTACCAATGGCTCCAAAATGGAGCTTCTATGCAACCGCGAAATCCATCGCTGAAACAAACATACTCTTACGAATTGATGATTGGAGTTTAAAACTAAGTGCCTCTTTGATTGTTGTTTTTAAAACAGTTCTTTTGTTTTTAGAAAAAAAAAAGCTGTTTGATTATAGTTGTTCCTGATACAATTTTGAAAATTGTTTTTGGGAACTATTTGTTTCTAAAACAAAAATCAGAACACCTAGAAGATGTTCTCGGAATGTGTTTTGGTGTTCTTTTGTTTCTAGATGGAATGCTTGTAAATATGCATTTTCATTAATGGCATTTTTTAAATAAATTAAAAAATTTCTCGCTTCTTCACCTATATTAAGCTTTTGTCTTACTCTTTTTAATTTGTTTCTTTTTCCATCAACTCTTTAATAGTCGGACGGATGGGTTCCATGCTTATTTTAAAAACGAGTTTATCAAACACACTCTGTGTTCTCTTGTTCTTAAAATAGTTTTTAAGAACTATTTATATTTTATAAAGGGTCTTGCTAACAAGTGCCTTAAGGGCATTTGTTAAGGTTCCTATATTTAGAAAAACAATCATTAATGCACATTATTTCGTATTTCGAGAATATAAAAAAATGCATTTTTCAATGGTTATTTACTACATTTAACTTCTTAATAAGTGCACCAAAGGGCACTTATTAGCATTTCCCTTTTAAATAAAATTGTTTTTAGAAAAAAAAAACAAAACAACAATCAAACAGCCCTTAAGTTTTTTTTGTTTTTTTTTTTTATCTTTAGCTTTCTTTATCTGGCGCTAAAACTCGACTATGCTATGCACAACGATGTTAAAATTAGAATCGGAAAATTAGAACCATTGATTCAAAAATTAAAAGATAATTATAGGGATTTTAAAGGTAAAGGAATTTTAAATTTAAACGATAATAATAGAAATAAGTATATGAATCTCAAGACTTGTATTTAAATTTTTTTTTTAAATCCAAGTATTATAAATTTTAGATATGTAAATGATGATTATTTAAATGTTGATTTGTTTTCGCACAAATTTTATTTTTTTTCGCACAAATGAAGCAGTCAAGGTTAGATTGGACGGGCCATTTTTCAAAAATCATGGCTTCTTCGTAGAAACCGGGAGAGCTCAAATGAAGAAGAGATAGCAAAGATTCGAATTCGAAATGACGGATGTTGGGTTTGGATAAGTGAGATGAGGGATGAAGATTGGGGGGTTTGCAATTTATTCACAAGTTGAAATTTTTGAAGAGATGGTTTTAATCTTTATTTAAATTCGTGAATCATGATTGTTTAATTATGAGTTGGTTTTATGAAAGACTTATAAATTATAATTCACTTACGAGGTAGAAATTTTTAGAGACAAAATTTATAATGATGGTATTTAAGAAAATTAACCACTCTAATAGCAAATAATTGTTATGCTTTTTTTTTAAGATTACAATTTGAATTAACTTCATTTGAATATTTATGTTTTGATTATGTAGAGAAATTTGTGAAATATATGTTCAACATATTTATATAAAGAATTTTTTTTAGATTAATATGTTTGCACTAACGGTATAAATGTTTTTTACATTATCAGTCCATCATCTACCATTGATTTGTATTACTTTTATTTGAAAGTCAACAATCATAAACACATGAATAATGGATGATGCATCGATAGTGTAAAAAATCTTTACACTGTCGGTGCACTATCTATTTTCTCATTTTTTTAAACCATAGCATTAAGAATTATCATAAGAACCTAAAAATAAAAATTTGAAAAAAACAATCCAAAGCCTTTAACCATAACCCTAAGGGCTGAGCTAAAAAACCTTTATATAATAATTGTTCCCAAATAATTAACATCACCCATGCATCGCACAGGTAAACATACTAGTAATTATAATGTAATATAAAAAATAAAAATATTTGTGTATTGCACGTGATAAAAACTAGCATATATATAAGTGAGAAGTCGTATACCACAAAAACGACTTCTCAACTTTGGTAAATCTCTTTTGCCAAGTTTAGAAGGTATAAATTGACTTCTCAACGTGTCACTTTTTTTTTAATATTTTATTTAATACTTTTTTTATAAAATAGAAAAAATAAACCATCAAAATATACCTCTTAAACATATAAATAACTTATAAATAAGATATGAAAATTAACTTAAAAATAGGATCGCAAAGAATTTTAATGAGATACAAAATAAGTAATATTATAATAACATGCTAAAAGTAATGTGGAATAAGTTGTGAGGTTAATTCAAGATTTGTGATTGCGTTCTTGGAGTTAAAATAAATTTATAGTATAGTAGTTAATAAAAGTATTAATAAATGTGCCATATTATAAAAAATGCTACGGGAATCAATTAAGAACCATGGTTTGAGATGCTTTTAGTGTCTAGGCCTAATCAAAAGAGAAAAACAAGAAATGACTTGGGAGCATCAATCTCAAATAAATCATCATCATTTATTATTTATTTTATACTCCTTTTTGTCTATATTATAAGCGTCCTTTTTGTGAGAGAGAAATGATGCTTATAATATGAACTGGAGGGAGTATTAAAAAAACTGTAAATTATAAATGATTGAAATATATTCTAAACTATTGATCCAACACCAACTAGTAATAATTTCAAGTAAAGCCGGGTAGGGAAAAAGCATACCAGCCCCACATGCATGTCTCTATCCATTCATTACGTGCTTGGCCATTCTCGCATATGTAAAGCCAGCCTAGGCCAATGCAATAATTACTTAGCAAAGTATCGCACCGTACGGCAGGGACCCATTATTCAACTAATCTAAGTTTTTCCTCACCAAATCAAAGGCCAAGCTACATAAATATAAAATGATAGCAATGAGTTAGCTCAAGTGGTACGATCTTGCTAACTTGAAAATTTGGGAATGAAACCTGAAATTAAGAAGTTTCAGGTTCGACTCCCGGTTAACACGTCCCGCTGAGAGAGATATAGAAATACGACCTCGTGTAAGATTAGTCTCAAGAGTTATCTGATATGGATGCTCTTGAAAACACCTACGGTACTGAGCAAAGAATACAGAAAAAAAATAAAGAATGATACTAGTTCGGTGAACCTAATCCACTAGATAATGTAGGATCACTCCTTCCATTTCGATAATTCAATTATCACTTTCTCATTTTAACTTACTTTAAATTATTTATTAGTGTTTTATAAAATCAATGATGCATTAATTTTTTTCTCAATTGAATTGTTAACTTTTCAAATTTTTAAAATATGTGATTATTAATGAAGTTTGAGAATGGGAAGATAAGTCATTTTATATTTCTCTTAAAATTTAAAGTATTTATTAACAAAATTCAGCACAATTGGTAAATAGCTAAGTTTTTTAAGTATGATGTCAAAGGTTCGACTTTTGTCATCGATATAAAAAAGGTTTTGTTGAAAAAAACTATACTCATTTCAGTGATTTTTTCACCTCGAAAGAAATTAGTCTTTGACAATCAATTGAAAAACGCTTTTAGTAAAAAAAAAAAAAGTACGTAGTATTTAATAACTTCTCTTAATCTATATGCATTACCTATTTACCTTATTACTTTTTTTTTAAACTCTATTTACCTTATTACTCACTCATATGTTCCTTAAGTTATACTCCATCCGGTTTTTATTATAAGAAAAACAAACTAATACACTTGTTAAGAAAATTAGTTGAATTTATTTAATTTTTTTAAAATAGGTAAAAAAAATATAGATATTTTAAAAAAGTTACATCTGGAATGAAACAAAAATTAAACAAGATAATCACTTCATAGAAATATTGTAGGAATAATTATATTGGGATTAGAAATTTAGTTGAATTTTTTTTTTATATTTAAGACCAAGATGAGTATGCCTCTTTTTTCTTATATTAGAGACCAAATAAAATATTATTTAAGATTATACATATATATTAAGAAATGATTTAACGATGTAAAATTCGGTATTGTATGTTTCAATTAAAATGCCCTTATTTAGTTATTGAAGAGAGAATAATACTCCATTCGTTCTTATTTATTTATATCATTTCAAACAAAACACAACTTTTAAGAAATATAATCATTGCTTAGATTTTTAATATATTACTTGTGTTTTCTCCACTACACCAATTCCCTCTCTATAATCATTATTTTTTTCTTTATTACTTACCTAAACCAAGACTTATTTAATAAGAGTAAACATTAAAAATAACATTTATTACATTATTAAAATTCCAAGATGACATATAAAAGAGAAGAAAAAATTTCTAAAAAAAAAGATAATAAGGAAAAGATTGAGTAATATATTTGTGGATATTTTATTGAAGAGAGATGAATAAATTGGTGGTAAGATATATATATATATATATATATATATATATATATATATATATAATATATATATATATACTTTATATATATATATATATATTGGTTTTAGTCCCGACATTTACAAAAGGTTTTAGTTTTGGTCTCTCCTGTTAAATTTTGGTCCCATAATTATATCGGTAGTTTATTTTGGTCCCTCTGTTATTAAATTTAATAGGTTTTGGTCCTTTTATTGTCATGAATTTCGAAGTGATTCTCTTATATAGTGTAAGTAACTATCTTTTTACTCTTAAGAATTAATACAAAAATATCATCCTTAATTAGTCATAGAATTTAATATATTACATTTTTCGTGTTTTCCATCTACATTTAATAGGAGGGATCAAAACCAAAACGTTTTGTAAATACAGAGATCAATACCAATTTTTTTTAGAACCAATTTCAAAAGGGTTAAATAATATTTCTAGGGTTCATTTTAATATTTAAAATATATAGGTGAATATTTAGTTTTTAAAATAAAATATACGAGACAAGAGAAAATGGTTAAAATAGTACTCCTTTGGTCTTTATTTATAAATTATTTTTAACTAATTCTTATATATTAATAAAAATAACTAGAAGTAGTTATTACTCTTAAAATTATAAAAAAAAATTCAAAGTTTTTAAAGACACCTTTAAATTGATGTAGTCCTTATCAAAAAAAAAAATTGATTAAAATATATAAAGATTAATTAAATATAATAGGAAAATAATAAGAATATATTTGGTATAAATTATTTAATATTACTTAATTATTATCAAATAACTGATATTTAGGGAGAACAAGTTTTATAAAATATGGCTTGTTTGGGTTGTGTGAGAAATACTCGTGTTTCGTTCATTTCCATACACCCGGAGAGGGCAACAAATTGTACGTGTATTCTTCGCTGCCATACTGCCAGCTCCATTTGCTACTTGCATGTTCACTACTATTTTAGTATTTTACATTAGAATCGATAAATAGCACTCCGTATGCTTTATCAATAAAAAGTATACTTACCAACAAACAAATAAAGCAAAAACATAACTCTTGATGGATTTATATAGGATAATAATGTTTAGTAATCTATTTGTATCCCTGTTATTTAGCTTGCCTTACACCACAATGAGCATCAAACTCTTCTTATCAAATCAAATACACTATTTAACAAAACTACATTATAAAAAACTAGAATAAAAGATAAGGTTTGTTTAATCTCAATAATTGAAACTGAAGATAAGAGATTAAAAAATAGTAAAGTCTTGTTGAAAACCTAAATTTTTCAAATCTTAATTATTAAATTTTTATTTTTTTAATAAAAATATTATTTATAATTTCTTATCCTCAACCTTAAAAATTATGGTTAAAAAAAAATCCTAAAAAAAAATATACTCTATTTGATTAACTTAAAAGAACCTTATGCAAGTAGAGTTACGCACTTCAAAATTCCTTTTTACCGAATAATCTCATTGTACGGATCCAAATTTATTATTCTTTTCGTTTCAATTTAACTGTCGTTTTAGAAATTTAACATTCAATTTTCAAAAAAATTACTGGATAACTTTACTATAATATTATTACTTTTTATTAATTATCACTTATTTCACATATTCCAACATATTAAATGCAAGGTTAAAGTTGAAAAAATAATTAATACACTCTTAAATTCCTAAAATAATAAATAATTTGAAATAAGTTAAAAAAAGCTAAAGTAAGTACTCGCTTCGTTCCTTATTAACTATCTTTTTTTGGAGAAGTTTTTTGTTTATTTTTATTCGTCCTTTGAATGATTTCAATAGTGTAATAAATTAAACATTATTTTTCATACTTACCCATATTTAATATGATATTGATTTACGTAAAGAGTGGAGTTATAGAGAAAAAAGGATATGACTGAAAAAAAATAAATTAATATATTAAAAATCAAAATAATGATTACATTTTTGAAATACGAGTAATATATTTTCTTTAAGATATGACAAATAAATAAGATCTGAAGTAAGGACACTTCGGATTGGTATCCTCAAGTAGTGTGCAATGTCATGGAAGTACCGTTACTTGTTACAGTACTTGATGTACACAAATATTGACTAAAGCCAGTGTTACCAGTACTACTGTTAGTCAATGTCACACAGTGGAAGCATCAAGAATAGTATCATTGGGTTGTTAATCGATTTAATAAATAAATAAATTAACTAATTAATTAAAGAAATGACACCCCCGCCTTTTTGGTTGGGCAAACGTCACTCGTCAATCTTCTTCACTGCTCCTAATCCCCCATGTGACACACTCACGCTCTTCCCTTTCCGCGTATCTATCTCCTTTCCACTTTCTTCCTCTTCACTCTCTCTCTCTCTCTCCTCACTTCCCATCATTCTTCTTCTACCTTAATAAACACAATGATTAAGGTTAACAAATTCTGATTTCTGACACTGACTATGCATGTTATGTTTTCTTCTCTCTCTGAAAATGACGCTGTTGATTGAAAAATCCCAAAATGGTGAGGTGGGGTTGGCATCTTTTTCAGTGATCGCTGAGTTTTCTTGAAGGGAACTAATAACAATGAAGAAGGGTGATGGGTTTTCGTTGTTGTTGTTGCTCTTCTTCTCCATGTTCGTGTCTATTTCTGCTCTTTCTTCAACTGGGTCGATCGAGAATCACATTAAGTTTCTTCTAGGTTTGTCTTTCTTTTTCATTGTGATTTGTGAATTTGGTGATGGGTTTGATTCAGATCTTGGGAAAGATTAGAACTTTGATGGAAAGATCAAAACTTCTGCCAACTTTTTCTTTATATTGGATTTGATCACATGTGTTGAATTAAGCTCAAATGTGCAATTTTTTATTTTTTTATTAATGTGGGGTCAAGAAATTGGTGAACTTGACATTTCCTTTTCATATTGGATTTTTGTTATTTTTGGATTTATTTGTTTTTGTTTTCAAGTGTTGGTAAGTGACTGGTAACAGATTGTGTTTCTATGTGTTTCCAGGTGAAGGAGAAGAGACTTTTGGTTCATGGAAGAATGAGGTCACCCGAGTGGCTCCAGCACCAGGACCTAATGGTGATGATGCTCTTGTCCTTGCGGCAAACAGGACAAATAGGCCTGACATTCTAAGAGGATTTCGACGCTATCGTGGTGGTTGGAATATCGTAGATCGCCATTATTGGGCTGTAAGTGCTATTGTTTGTTCCTCTTTGATGATCTTTCGGAATGAATGGATGGTTTATTCTGTTCTCATTGCCAATGTATTAATGACAACTTTAGTCTAGTATGTTTCCTTCCATTCTTTATGTAGCGTTTGACAGAGATATCAGAGTATAGCAGAATGGAATACGTGTTCGATTATGTGTTTGGGGTATTAATAAACATAACTGGATATTCGGTTAAGAAGTAGAACATTTTGGTTTCACCTTTGCATGGAAACAGGGAGAATACAAGAGAACGTCCTGTTTTATCTTGTTCAGTCAGTCCTAATCTACCTCAGCGAGCAACCTAGATCTTTGGTCAATTCGATAGAAGTGGAGACATTTTATATGAATATCTGCTTTTATCGATATTGAATAGCACAAGGATATACGAGTTTCCATCATGCATGATATTTGGTAAATATAATTGAAATGATTGGATGAATTTGTGATGTTTTCAGTTTTCTTTAATCTTAGTATATGTCTACTTTCCACCAGTATAATTTTTTGCACATTGAAGTCATGGCCACCGCTCTAGAATTAACAACCGGAGATGCACATCTCTACTTTTTTCGTCTTTCTATCTTTAGCTTTAATGTTCCTTCCATTTCCTTTGTTTTTTTCCTCCTTGAAATAATGTTCTCTTACTGTTCAGTTACTTTGTTGTTCTACCTTCATAAGATTCCATTATCCCCCTCTTGTTCCAAACAACCTGGCCATTTTGTGTTTATCACATCAACTAACCATTTCTTAACCATTATATTTGCAGTCAGTTGGATTCACTGGTGCAGCAGGTTTTATTCTTGCTGTCCTGTGGTTTATGTCATTTGGCTTGGCACTTGTGATTTATTGGTGCTGTGGATGGGGAATTAACATAAAGGACAAAGAATCAAATCATTCACAAAGAATTTGTCTTATACTGCTTATAGTATTCACCTTTGCTGCAGCGTAATTCTCTTTTCTTTACTTTAAAATTCCTCTTGTTGACAACTTCATAGAGTGCATTATTTCCTCACCATCTCCCCTCCTTTTGTCCTTTTCATTATAGATATGGAAAGTTGGTTCTTTAATCATCTTTTAGTTTCTAGATGTTCTTCTGTATTTGAAATAATATATTAACATGTTATTTTATGTTTCTAATAGTTTTAATGATTAAATAAGTACCAATATCGATGATAGTTTGGTTATAAATTTTATAATTCCATTTAATTGATGTGAAATTTTGTGAATCAGTTTTACCAGTTAAAATTCTGTTTACACTGCTATCCTAAATCTTCCTTCATCATTAATTAACTTTAACCAGCAATGGCACTGGTTTGAATGCCAATTGCCAAAGCACGAGTAACAGAAAAGGTAATAGAAAAAAAAAATTTAGACCCTAGAACTTATGGTTTTATTTGCCGCCTCTAACTATCATTCATTTGCACTGAAATTTTATAACATCAAAGTATTACATTGCTTCTTTGTTTCTTCAAATTCCAATTTCTTTCAATTTTGGTTGTACTTTTTGGTACATTCATCCTTTCCTGGATACTAAAATCTCTCATTCTCTTGATCATACAGGACAGGATGTATCCTCCTTTCTGTAGGACAGGATAAGTTCCATGGTGAGGCATTGGATACCCTCCACTACGTTGTCAATCAGTCAGATTACACGGTCCAGATTCTAAGAAATGTCACAGAGTATCTCTCCCTTGCAAAAACTATCAATGTCACCCAGATGCTTCTTCCATCTGATGTCTTGGATAATATTGACCATTTGAATGTGGAACTAAATACTGCAGCAGATACACTTTCAGAGAAGACAGATGAGAATTCTGTTAAAATTAAAAGAGTATTCAATACTGTGTATGCAATCATAAAACTGACTACTCTTTGTTTTAGAATTTAATATTCCATCCATATGACCTCACGATGCTAAACTGTGTACAATTTTGTAGGCGTCTAGCTTTGATTGTTGTGGCAGCAGTGATGCTTCTCCTGGCTTTAATTGGACTGCGTATGTGTTGAAGATAACATCTTAATTCTTAAGTAAATTGAGCTAATTTTATATTTATATTCTAAAACTCTTGCTCATAACCAGTTCATATAATTTTTTGCAGTTCTGTCTATCCTTGGACATCAACATGCAATCCTGATGTAAGTTATCTTTGCTTATGGTCTGCTGATATTACCTTTGCTTATCATGCCACTATCTACCTATTTGATCCGTTTTGTGTTTATCTATCCAATTTCAAATTGTTATTTCAGATTTGTTATCAGTGGATGGTTACTGGTTGCAGTCACATTCATTCTTTGTGGAGTGTTCATGATACTTAATAAGTAAGCCATATATTTAAAGATTTCAATTAAACATACTCTTTAAGCGAGAACCGTTCTCTTTCTTGGCTCCCTCTCGGCATTCATACACTTGGAAAAATATTCTATATTCATTGCATTTAATCACTGCCCCCTCCCCTAATCAGCAGCTTTCTTCAGAATTATAACTTAACTCATAAATCATAATAGTAGAACATAACATGAACTGATAATATTGAATTGCAATCCATTTATCTTTATATTGTGGAATTTTTTGTCGTCTTTTGAAAAGTCCACACTAACTGCCTAAGGACCTGACATGATTAAATTTTTTCTACTACAGTGCAATTTCTGATACATGTATGGCTATGGGAGAATGGGTAGCAAACCCACACACAGAATCCGCTCTTAGTGATATCCTTCCTTGTGTTGATCAAAGAACCACGAATAAAACACTTTTCCAAAGTAAACAAGTTGTCATCAATATTGCTAATGTTGTCAATCGTTTCATCTATGAAGCTGCAAACAAAAATACAACACAAGGTAGTCTCGGTTACTACAATCAGTCTGGACCTCCGATGCCTCCTTTATGCTATCCCTTTGACTCTCAGCTTCAAGAAATCCAATGTTCGTCTCAAGCAGTTACTTCTGCCAATGCTTCAATGGTAATTTTTTCATCACTTGACTTTATTATTGATCTTGGCCACCATCTAGCTTCTAATAGCATTCTTTCTTTTTTCTTGCCAGCCCTTTCCTTCCAACCGAACAAAAATTAAATCTGTGCAAGTCTTTGTGTGAGAGAGAAATGGTGCTTCTTTTTAACTTAGGATTTTTGAGTTGAATACATTGCTGAAAGTGAGAAATGGGCGCTTGTTTTTGTTTCTCTACATGCATGGTTGACTTGAGTACATGACTATAGCTAGAAGTATTTCAGTTTATAACCATTTTGATCATTTTGCCAATCAGTTGACTAAATAAAAATTATATATATTAACAGATGGAGATAGGAGAAAAGAAAAACATACAAATTTTTCTCTTGAATTGTTCTGAACTTTTTATGATGTTCTGGTGTCTTTTGCTCCCAGTGATATACAAGGAATCTCACCAAATCTGCTGTTTAAACATTCCAGGTTTGGAAGAACTATGAATGCGAGGTATCTGAATTTGGTATTTGCACCACTGTTGGCAGAGTGACGCCAGAGATTTACTTGCAGTTAGTAGCTGCTATTAATGAGACCTATGCATTAGAACATTACACTCCACTTTTACTTAGCCTTCAGAATTGCAATTTTGTCAGGGATACATTCACAGGAATCATTTCAAGTTACTGTCCACCATTAAACCATTTTCTTCAGATTATCAATGCAGGACTAGGCCTCATTTCAGTTGGTGTCCTGCTCTGCCTAGTTCTCTGGATACTATATGCAAACCGCTCCGGAAGGGAAGAAGTGTTTGTGAAGCAATCCTTTTCAGAAATACTAAAGAACAGATTTAACAAGAACCGTGACAGCACAAATTTTTCGTCTTCAATTGAAAATAGTGAAGTAAATATTCTACGATAGAAATTTTGTTGATAATAAGTATACGCTACTATTGTTTTAACCGTAGCCCATATTATGAGAAGAAACAAAGGTGGAGCGAAGCTACATCTTGAGTTCGAAGAGCATAGCCAAGGCTAATAGTGTTGTATTATAGATTCTGATCAAATAATGAATAAGCAATTTGATTTGTTTTTAGCTGTTGATACACATCTTGACTGATGCCTCCCTTGCGAGTTGTAGCTAAAGCCGTTTTCACTTTTTTTTTATTGCTTGTGTGTTTTGTAACTTTTGCTGGAAAGTATAGGTTCATGAACCCAAAAGCATTGACATGTTCACAAGCTGTTGTGGCCTTGTGCCAAGAAGAAATAGTATTTATGGAATAATTGAAACTTTATCAATCCCAAAAATAGATACAAATCAAAATTGTAGTTCCTAATATTCAGGACTTAAAACAATAAAAAAATTTAAAAAAAACTATGCCAAAAATATAGCTAGCCTAGATTCAAGGCTAGATGTTAGATAGTGGTAAGAAGTATCTATCCAAATCAAATAACAAGATCAACTCATTCTAACTTATAGTCTATCAAATTAATTCTCACCATGCAACATTTTCCTATTTGAATCATAGAATGTTGGATAAGCATAAGAGCAGTGATTATGACATTGGTTCTATGTGAGCTCAAGCTTGCATTCGAGTAAGTAATTTTCCGCAATCAAATGAAAACACAGATATCAACATAGGTACAGTAAAAGTTGATTTCTTAAAACAATAAAGCAAATCATCAATGAAATGTTTCCACTGGTTTATTATCTCAAGAATCAAAAGAATCCAAGAATCCACTAGCTTTACAGAAAGTTACACATGGAAAAACTTCACTGGACTAACAAGGACTCTCCCCTTTTCACATCACATACATTGAAAACGAAATCAAATCACTAAGCTGATAGCACCAGTAACTGAAATTTTACACATTAATCACTCAAATTTTAGCTTCAAAATTCACCAGCATCAAACACGTTTTCATCATCAAAGCCTTGAGGGAAAGATTCTACACCTACAGCTTTACGGTTCTGCTTCTCTTCCGCAGCGAGAACATCGCTAACGCCATGAACAACAATCTTATCGTTGAAGAATATATCTGGAAAGAAAACTGGAACCCCGTTCAGAACCAAAACGCCACCGTTTCTTGTTACGTTGATCGTGAACCCTTCCAAGAACGTAGGAAGCTCTGAACCGTCATCGAAGTTCACAAGATCGTTCCACAGAAGCTTGCACTGCACCACATGGCGACGAAAGAACGAAGGCACTTCGCCTAAATCGCCGACGTGATTCAACACCATGTCGTCCGGTGGAGCGAACACCGTCATTCCGCTCTGCTCCGGTGAACCGGAAAGTTGCATTTCGAGAAACGACGCCGTTGCAGAGAAACCACCAGATTTTAGGGTTTCGATCGCTTGATCGTAGGAATCGGAGGAATTCGCAGTGAGATTCTTTGCCATGCACAAGGGATTCGGAGTCGATCTGTGGTTAGGACCAGTGTACTGAAAATTAGGATCGAAGAACCGTTCGACACCGTAGACAAGGAGAAAACCGTCGTCGTAGATCGGCGATGCGGTGATCTTCAGGTTGTTGATGGAGGTGATGCGATCAGAGGAAGTTGCGGTGACGGTGAGTGATTTCCCGGGGAGCATGGTCGGAATCTTGGCGCCGGTGGTGAGGAGACGGAGGCTCTGCGGCGGGAGAGGGAGAGGGACGAAGTGGAAGCGGAGGAGGTCGGAGGAAGGCTGGCCGGATTTTCGGAACGCGGTTTCGGAGGGGGCGAAGATGGTGGCGGAGGGAGAGTGAGCGAGGATGTTTTCGGCGATGACTTCGAGTGTGAGTGCCATTGAAACGAAGCCGGAATCGGCGAGGACGTCGGCGGCGTCGAAGATGGCTTCGCTGGGAAGAGCGGTGGAGAGAGAGAAGAAGGAGAGGGTGAAGAGGAGAGGGAAGAAGAGAAGCGAGGACGCCATTGATGGAGCTCGAGTTTTTTTTTTTTTTTGGATTTGGCGGGAAAATGGAGAGGGGAAGATGTGAAACGTGGCTTTCTGTTATTGGAGTGAAGAAATTGGTAGTTAACGATATCGTTTGAGTCGGTTGGGCGTGAGAAATGACGGAAATGCCCCCCTTTTATTTCTCAATTATAAAGTGAAAATCATAAACATCCGATACATTAGTACTTGATTTTAAATCACCACCATTTTACTAGTATTTTTTTTTCCCTTCTCAGGACAAGTGACTAATCTCCTTTTAAGTGTTGCAGTTGTTACTTTCAACAAGTATTGCTTTCGACTTTCCATCATTTTAGTATTTAAAATATACTTTCTAAAAGGTTTATTTATGGCTTTAGTCCCTAAAAGTTCAACATGTTTTTGTTTTAGTCCCTAAAAGTTATTTTGACCGGGACTGGTCCTTAATTTTTCAATCATTTTGGTTTTAGTCTCCTTTGTTACAAAAAATCAGCGAAAATCCACACCGGCTGCCACGGGGTGTGAAGTACCATCAAATAGGTGTTGTGATATGCATGATTTAGGCCTATGAACTCAAAATTTTGTGTACAAGACCATTTTGTGTTCGTGGATCTGTATCATCTACGTTATATCACATATTTGGCGTCAGTTCAGACCACATGGACCGCCAACGTGATGTTCCGCTAGCTACACAAACAAATAACAGATTTTTACTAACGGAGAGGACTGAAACCAAAATGTTTGAAAATTTAAGGACTAGTCCCGGTCAAAATAATTTTTAGGGACTAAAATCAAAACACGTTGAACTTTCAGGGACTAAAGACATAAATAAGTCTTTCTAATATATATATATATATATATATATATATATATATATAAGGTTTATTTGATTTCAATAAGGATTGAGAATAAGTATTTATTTGGTATAGCTGATAAAATTAAATTATGATTATTTTTATTTGTAAAGATTAAATATGTCAAAACTATAATCGGTTTATATTTAGGTCTTTTAGCTATAAAATGAATTTAAACTGATCTATTTTGTTTGGACAATGTAAAAAATATTACTTTTCCTGAGTAAATTACAAAAAAGGACATAGAGTGACAAGGGATAGTTATTGTTGTTGGAGTGATAATGGTAGAATAGGAAAATTATATAAGTCTAAAAATATAATCTTACCAAAAATAATTTAGAACACCTAGCTATGAGGTGATGTTAGATTCTTAGTATTTTTTTAGTTCTTATTTATGTCTTTAGTCCTTGAAAGTTCAGCGTGTTTTGGATTTAATGCTTAGAAGTTATTTTGACCCGAATCGGACTAGTCCTTAAATTTTCAAACATTTTGGTTTTGGTCCCCTCCGTTAGTAAAAATTTGTTGTATGTTTGTGTAACTAGCGGAACATGACATCAACATTCCATGTGGTTTGAAGTGACGTCAAATAAGTGATATAATGTGGATGATAAAGATCCATGGACGCAAAATGGTAATGGTCTCATACGCAACATTTTGAGTTCATAAGTCTGAATCATCCATGTTACACTACCTATTTGGCGCTACCTCACACCCCGTGGCAGCTAGTGTGAATTTTCGTTAACCATGTCAGCAAATAACTGATTTTTTGTAACAGAGGGGACCAAAACCAAAATGTTTAAAAAATTAAGGATTACTCCCAGTCAAAATAACTTTTAGGAACTAAAATCAAAACATGTTAAACTTTTAAGAATCAAAACCATAAATAATAAGCATTTTTTAAGATTATAATCTAAAATTATAATTTGAATTACCAACCAACCAGCAAACACATTATATTATTATTATTATTATTATTATTATTATTATTATTATTATTATTATTATTATAAAAAACATCTCAAAACATAATCTTAATCAAAACCAAACACCCCAACATTCAAAAGTAATAAGAAAAATTTGGTAATCTAAGTCCATTATCTTTTAAATACTTAATATATTTAGCTTTCAATCAAATAATAATTTTTTTAGCTTGTGATTTTTTACCCTTTGGACTAAGGTTAAGAAAATCTAATTTTATATATTATAAGACACTGGAACATATTTAAAATCAATTAAAAAGAACTTATATTGTTATTCTTCGGTGGATGATTGGCTTTCTTATACATGATGTCATATATGTTCAATTCATGCTATATGTATGAAAAAAATTTATCGATAATTTATATATAAGGAAAGATGCATATTAATTACAAATAAAGAAAATGTGCAAATTAGTCTGCACACGATTAGCTTTTTTTTATACATGATGTCAAATATTTAATTTTTGACATGTATATGAAAAATACTTTGTTAATAGAAACAAAACCCACGTGAATAATCACTACTCCAAGATGAAATGAATTAGCTGATTTAAATTAAATTTACCTTGTTTTTTCTTTTACCTTTTTTTTCAAGGCCATGTTTTTGTTTGGTAAAAAGAGCGAGACTGTGTGGTTTATTTTCAGGGATCGAACCCTAATACTTGCACTTTATGCCACAGCAATTAAGTTACCTAATTGAAATTTGTTTTGTTTTGGCAACCTAGTTTTACTGTAATTAATTTCTCATTGCTGATTACATAAATCAATAGAATATTAAATAGGGTCTTGCTAACAAGACCACTTGTTAAGATTACTAAAAACAAAAATTTTAATCATAAGTTTATGATACTTTATCTTTCGAGAATCTAAAAAACATATTTTTCAACATCATTTAACTACATTTGAATTCTTAAATAAGAGTAAAATTGAAAATTTAATATTTTTTAAAAATTGTTTAGGTAGTACAGTTTTTGGAACCGAGTATTTTACATTTGCATAGTTTCTAAAATTATGTTGTTGCTAATTTTACTTATTTAGGAGAAACTCTTCCAATGCTTCATAGGTTCTTAAATTACACTATACAAATACTTAAATAATTTAGTTTTAAATATTATATAGTATATAATATCTATCTCTCTTTTGGGATTTATATTATCCTTACACTTCTTTTCCATAAAAAATGGCGCTATTGAAACTACATTGACATTTCTTAGGGAAGTAATACATTTAGTATATTTCTATCATGCAATCCAAAATTGGATGGTTGCTATGCAATCTTTTCTTAAACCAATAAGAAGTTGCCACCTATGTTATGTCATTATTTGAAGTAGTTAAAATTAGTTTTTTGCAATTTAGTCCAACATAAAAAGTAAATTAAAAATTTAGTCCTTTGTACCTTTAGACAAATTATAACTTTTAATTTAAAAAAAAAATTGTTTGTATAATTTGTCTATAGGTATAAATGACTGAATTTTTAATTTACTTTTTATGTAGGACTAAATTGCAAAAAAAACTAATTTTAACTACTTCAAATAATGACATGACATAGGTGACAATTTCTTATTGGTTTAAGAAAAGTTGCATAACAACCATCCAATTTTGGATTGCATGTTAGTAAGTCCCATAAATTTAACTCTATACTAACAATTAGAATGTTAAATGTAATTAAATCAAACTTAAAAAAATGTAAAATAAAATGATAAATTCATATCCTCTCGAGCTCTCTTCTAATTCATTTGCATGTAGATCCAACTTCTCTCCTCTCCTCGTAGTTACTTTTACTTGCCTTAAATCGTTCACCACGGCCCTCACACTTCTCAGTTCTCACTACTATCCTCCAATCAAATCGGGGGATGAGAGGATTTTTTTGGTGCAGTGGGCTTTAATTTACAATAATACTCCTGTAGAAAGATTATTATCATCATTTCCCTCCACTAATGCTAGTGTCCTGCTGTGTGTGCCTTTCATTAATCTTCCCACATTATTCTGGTTTAATTTGCCCCATTCCATTAACAATCAATACACAAATAGAGTAACATAAGTAGAGAGAAAAAATAAGTTAGAATCTTGACAAAGTTGCTAGTTACTGTATTCGTTTAAATTAAACAATGGTTGAAACAATAAAGATAATGTTTAACAATGAAAAAGTTAGTCAACTTATTATATAGAAAAATCATAGCCACCTAATCTAATTATAATGTATAAATAAATACGTCAAAATATTTTTATTTTCATTAAGAGCAATGATAAATCAACCTACAAAATAACCTACACCACAAGAATGTGACACATATCACTTGTTAACCAGGAAGCAAATGACACATGTGTCACTTTTTATGCGGTGTAGGTTGATTTTGTAGGTCGTTCAATCATTTTTCTTTCATTAAATAATAGATTTTCTTAAAGATTGAGATTAATTAAGGAGCTATAAATAACTAATTTGCAACGAAAGTTAAGTGTTTTACATTTTTAAAAGGAAAATGCTAAAAATGAAGAACTAGCTAAACGTGGTTTAAAAGTATTGAAAAATGAAAATTATAATTTTTTTATGTTTTTGAGAGAAAAAATAATTGAGTAATTATGACTTTTTTGTTACTATTAGATTGAAATCTTAAGTGAGCACTTGTTAGCTAGTCTTTCGAAAAATTATTAATTTATCTTTTTAAAATATACTCCCTCCGGTTCATATTATAAGCACCCTTTTTGTGAGAGAGAAATTGTGCTTATAATATAGAGCGGAGGGAGTATTTTTTTCGACCACATATTTTCAATCCTAAAAATTAATGTTAAGCAAACCCATATTTATAGAAGTATAATAATATTTAAAAGAGTATAATAATTTATTTTGACCATTATATTATATATTCATTTATAAGGAAAGAACCAAGAAATTAAATACCAAAACATTTTCATTACTTTTTCTTTATGACGAAGCGAAACTATAAATTTGTTAGCCAATTTCAACAAATCTACCAACTCCGACGTTACATTAAGTAAGCTTCTGGCTATAATGTAGGCGTTTTAATCTTTCGTCTTAAAATAGTCTAATGTGTGTAGTTTAATTAAGTGGTTTTCATCATGCAACGTCTCCCATATGGCTCTGGGTACATACGTACGTAATCTCTTAAATTAATTAGTTAGGTCGCTCACCTACACTTTAATTTGGAAGTGATCGCTTGTACACGACGTGTAGTTGTACCTATAAGATTTGCATGCATGGTCCTCCATGATTAACTGAAAGTTAGAATGGAGCAGGAGGGGGAAAAACAATAATCAAAAGGGAATTGAAAATGGGTAATGCACGGGTAATATAAAGATATTTTTGTGCTGCCTGTTAGCACCTTATTCATTATTAATGTATTATTATTATTATTATTATTATTATTATTATTATTATTATTAAATAAACAAACAAAGTCCAACACAATTATTAGCAAAAACTGGGTTCCTTGATGTAAGAGATTCGACTCCTACCGTGAGTCTGAAAAATACTTTGTTTGGAGAGGTTGTACCCACTTCAATAATTTTTAGCCTTGAAAGAGATTAGTTTTGAACTGTCGGTCAAAAAACACTCTTGATTAAAAAAAAACTATAAATAAAATTTATATATATATATATCTTTTCGTCTCGAAAGAGATTATTACCCCCTTCGTTCACACACACATATATAATAAGCATTAGATAATTAGATTATCATGATCCTTTTTGTAAGCACTTGATCTAATTTTTAATGCCACTAATTACTTCTTTTTCATAAACATCATTATTTATTTAACATTTTTTTTTAATTTCAATAATAATTATAGGGATAATTTTAAAAAAGTATATTAAATATTATAATTATAATACCATTAATAATAATATTAACTAATTTTTTTAATTCACGTAAGTCCTTTTTAAAAGCTTATTCATAAGAACCGAGGGATTATATCATCTGTGCACAACTTTTTAAACTTTGATCAAAATATATGCATATAGAGGGAAGGTGAGATCATGTATTATATCGGATATATTGACATTTTGCCCGAGAAGAAGTAGTCCATATATCTTTCGACTTTGCCCAACCAAACCATGGTCAAACAGCATAATTGATGTGGGTCATCCAATATTGTTTAGGTATTGCTATGTTAGTTAATTAATGGCATTCCAAAATTGAAGAGTCAATGACTCAAAGTGTCATTTGATTCAACGACCAGATTGTTTTTCTTTTCGATTATATATTTGGACTATTGAAACAAGGAGAACGTCACAACATACGATAGTATGGAAAAAAATTCTTTCAATGCAAGGTAAAATATATATACTAGCTATAGTATTAAGTTATCATGTCACTTTATTTAATAAAAGATACTTTATCCGTTTCAAATTATTTGTTATATACTACATATTTATCTTACACAAAAATATATATTTTTTAAAAAAAATATAATGATTGTGTTGATTTATAATAAAATTATTATTTTTTTATTATGTCATTTCTCTATCTATGATTATTAATTTTTTCTAAGGATAAATATAATATTGAATAAGGATAAATATGAATTGCCTTGCTTATTAGGACATTTGTTAAGATTTTTAGAAATAGAAAAAAAAAGTCCCTAGTTTTTATTATCTCAAGAATATAAAAATTTTTATTTTCCAATACTTTTTAATTACATACAACTTTTTAGCAAGTTCCTTAAAGTGCACCTATTAGCAATTTTTTAATAGGCAAATATTTTTTATAGGGAGGGAGAAAAAACATTGTCATTAGGGTTTGAACTCAAGTTTCAACATTTTATGTTTCACAATTTTATCAACTAAGCTAGTTAGAAACGACTTTATCTTATCTTATTTGTTATGTTGTTTAATAATTTATACTTATTTAAACAATTATAAGTCTTTTGACACATAAAATAACACTATTTGTGATACATTTCACATAAATTCAAGTAAGAGATAGAGATATTTTGCTTTATAAGAAATGTAATAAAATTATTTGTGTACAAATAACACGACTGAGATTATATATAATAATAGACATTTGAGTTTGAATTTAAAGTTTTCTTAATTATTTGTTGACTCGTAAATCATACAGTAATTCAAAAGGATTTGTTAATTACAGCAAGAGTTAAAAATCGATAACCATGTACAGCATCAATGACACATTGGGTAAGGCATCGAAATAAATAAATAAAGGAAAAGACTAACAAATGTTCTTAAGGTACTAAAAATGGTATATTGTTATAAAATAATGTGATTTTTGAGATTTTCGGTAGAGTAATTAATGCTTATTCATGATTATTTTATCACTCTTGATAACCTTAACAAATGCACTTGTTAGTAAGACCCATAAATATATATTAATAAAAAAATTAAGTCTATTACAGTAAAACTTCTGCAAATTAATAACATTGGAACCACGTAATTTTATTAATTGAAAAATATATTAATTAATCTACAAATTATTAATTTATTAATTTAAGGAGTTTTTTTTTATTCAACGAATCTACAATATTCTTCATTTTTAAAGTGTATACATTATATTGAGTAATTGAATGATGTTCATGTATTACCCCCTTCGTCCCATATGTTATGATCTTTTGGAGATTTCACGTAGATTAAGAAATGAGTAAATGATGTAAAAATTTGGTATAATTTGAATAAATTACACCATTTAATAAAAGGAGAGAGAGAGAGAGTAATAATAAATGTATGAAGATTATATTGAAGAGAGATGAAAAAATGAGTGATGAAAAAAAGAATGCAATAAATAAGAGTATGTTTGAAAAAAGAAGTATAAATGAATCTTGGATTTATAAAAAGATCATGACTTATGAAACAAAAAAACCTCCAAAAGCTCATAACATATGAGACGAAGGGAGTACTAGTTAAAACTTAATGCAAGTTGATGAATGGTAAGGAAATCAATTACTCCTTCCGTTTCATATGCAGTGTGTTTTAAGTTTATACACGAGTTTTAAGAAATGGTTAGATGATATAAGGATTTGTTGTATTTTGACTATAATGCCCCTATATAATCATTATTGAAGAGAGAGAAAGATATTGAAAGTGAAAAAGAGAGTGTAATAAATAAGGGTGTGTTTGAAAAAATAACATTAATTATGTATTGAGTTTATAAAACAACAGGATTTATAAAACATAATACAAATGCTAAAACAAAATAACATTACATATGAAACGAAGGGAGTAGTGTATAAACAACACCAAACATCCTTAATTAGTCTATTTAAATCAAAACCAATCAACCATAACTTCACATTTAAAAGGTGTTAAAAAATCAACCATCAAATATGTAAATCACCGAGTGGGTATAATTAATCCCCCCCCCCCCCCCCGCCCAAAAAAAATGTAGAGAAAAATCCATTTTGTGTCCATCCATGAATTATTTGATTCATTTAAAGAAAAATATATTTAAGCATGTTAAATACGAAAATAATGGTTTCTTTTGTACTTATTTTCTTCACCATTCATCAATTGAATCTAGTTATCATTTTTTTTTTGTTTTGTTTGGTTTCCGTTTGGAAGTTAGGACATGTTGATGGGCAAAAACAAATACCGTAGCTAATACGAGGAGGTCGTGGTAGTTAGACAAAGTGACAAACAAATGGCGCAACAGAAACAACAGTAGCATTTGCACGTATACATATAGGAGAGAGAAAGAAAAGACGAGAGATATAGAAATTCCAATCGTGGTTTTGAGACCCCACCCCACCCCATCCATGCAGTTAGACTTCTTCTCCTCTTCAATCGAATCTCCACCCTTTCAACCCCTCCACCCATCACCCCTTAGCTTCCTTTTTATATTTATTTAAGATTGTGAGCGAAACTCGCATCTCCCATTTCTTCGTTCGTGCGTTCGAGCGTGCATATTATTAACGCCACTCAATCTCTTGCTTCATTCTCAAACCTTGGATTCATTATTGCCCTTAAGTTTGTCTAATCTCAACTCTCAACCATCATCATTCCCTTTTTCTATCTTCAAAAAAGGTGAAAGCTTTCTTAGCTTCAACATAACTTGTAAGATTCCTACTTCCTTTTCTCCTCCTTCTTTTATTTGATTCTTATTCATTCCTTTTAAGTCATTCTCTTACTAAAGGTGTTTGCTTTTTGTTCTTTTGTTCTGTTTTTTTTTCATCTGGGTCTCTCTTTCATGTTCACCTTTCCCACCCCCTCTAACTTTTTTCTGGGTACTTTCTGTTTTCTATTGTTTTTTTTTGTCTCTGTACTTGTTTCAACTTATTCTGTTTGGTTGCTGTGTTTCTCACCGTTAATTCAAATTCTCCATCTTTTTTAGACAACTTTTCAAACTAATTGCTCTTATTCATTCCTTTCAATTTGTCAATTTCATTGAGCTTGTGATATTTAATTCATTTTTTATTATTATTCTATAGCAAAAATGTGGGCACCCGTTAAAGAGCCAAATATAGCCTAAAATAATAGGAAAATGTAGCTTTTTATATTTTTCATTAAAAAAAATTGAGACTTGTGATATTTTTTTCGCATATAAAAATCGTAATAAAAGCATTAGTTAGAAAGATCAATATTTTGCAGCTTTCTGCTTATGAAATTAATTTCTCCCTGGTTTATGCTTATGTGTTATGTGAGGTCCAGAATTTTGTAATGGGAACTGGGAATTTCTGCATAAAGATAAAATTCTGCAATTTTTGAGCACCCAAAAAAGAAAAAAATTTGACCATTTCAAGATATGCTTCTCGATGTTGCTAACATGTATAACTTTTTTTTTTTGTTTCTTTCCTTGCATGTGGATTTCGTTTACAGAAGTTCTGAAGGTGATTTGCTAGGCCAAAAGTTTTAGACATACACGATAAGTATAAATTTGCCTTGAGTATAGTGATGGGGGATCACTTTGTGTTGCTGGTTGATCGGTTGCTGACTGAATCAACATTAGAAGCTGCACTCGAAAGCAGAAATCGTTCGATGCAGGCTGCGTCCTCGGTGTTGAATGATACCAAAGTTGATGTCTCTTTGATGAAGAAGAGTTTGGATGGTTCAAAATGTACAGGGAAATTGGTAGAATGTAAGATTTGTCACGACGAGGATGATGATTCTAATATGGAGACACCCTGCTCTTGTTGTGGAAGTTTGAAGGTTTGTTCCTTAACCCTTACTATTATATTCATTTGTTTTGATATGAAGGCCTTTTTATTTGTGAATTCTAGTTATTTGTAAACTATTATTTGTAAACTGAGTCCATGACGTCTGCATTTTAAATTTTTAAAGGATTATGTTGAAATGCTAGGGAACAAAGGTCTTTGGTAAGAGTATGTCTGCCAAGGATATAAGACTTATTCTTCTTTCATGCTTGATAATATAGGGATTGAGAACTTATATGGAGGGGTCAATTAGAAACCTTTTTACCTTGGCAATTAACTTTTTCTTATACAATTAGCATGCTCATTTTGCATGCGATGTTGAAGATACCTGTGACTTACACGTTATACATGCTCCTATCACTAGTAGTCTGATATCCTATCATTTGCTAGACCATAGAAACTTATTCAACATTGTATGAATTTCAAAAAATACCCACCAATGTAGATTTATTTCAAACATTCATTGCATCAGTTAAGGGCTCAAGGCCAACGCAGATGCAATACAGTATGTGGTCACATTAAAGATGGATTATGAAACTATTGAAAACGGAACTCATCCCTGCATGCTTCTGATGGCGTGCACAGCTTAAACATCAGAAGAAATTCAAGTAGTTGTAAATGGTCCTAAACTCCCAGCTTTCCATTCCTTTTTATTTTGGGCTAGTGTTTTTGCTGAATAAAATTGTGGAGTAGTTTCATGATCATACTCCTCTTTTGTAGCTCCTTTTTAGAGATGTTGCACAGATATTAAACTTCAGATATTTATCAAACTCAACAGATGTTTAACTTTATTTGCTTAAAGTCAATTACTTAAACTTGGTGTACTTGTATTGATTGATTTTTGCAGTATGCTCACCGTAGATGTATACAACGGTGGTGTAATGAGAAGGGTGACACCACCTGCGAGATATGCCACCAGGTAACTTAGAATTGTGCCTTTTCCTGGTTCTTATCTCCTTTCTACTTACTTATCCCGTCGATAATTGGTTTGAGGAAACGGTGTTTATCTAGATCACGATTTTGTGTTATGATTAATTATTTTCTCCTATATTTTTTTAAAATCTCAGCAATTCAAGCCTGGTTATACAGCTCCTCCTCCACTATTTCAATTTGGACGTATTCCAATGAGTTTCAGGTAACCACTCCCATACAATATTCGTATTCCCCTCCCTAAGTTAATCTGTGTACCACGTTTTCTCCTACATTTTTCAATGTGCTCACGTGCTGTTCATGTCAGGGGAAATTGGGAGATTTCCAGGAGAGACTTAAACAGTGCTCATTTGGTTAGTATGGTTCCCACCGATCAGAACCTTATCGATTCTAACTACGACCAGTATTCAGCCTCAAGTTTGATACGCTGTCGTTCAGTTGCTGTCATTGTAATTTCTCTCTCTTCTTGTGCATGTATTCATTCCACTGTGCCTTTCCACCTACAGGCCCTAACCTTTCCAATCTAAATTGTTTCTCATTGCAGTTCATGGCTCTTCTAATTTTAAGGCATACTCTTCCCTTCGCAATACGTGGAAATATGGAATATACTTTCCCACTCTTTATGGTACAAATGCATAATTCAACATACAATTTTACTAAGAAATACTGTATTACATTGATTATGCTGGTACTTATGACAATTTAATGGAATTTTGATAGCTGTTATTATTCCGGATTGTGGGAATTGTTCTTCCCATATACTTGGTGGTTAGAGCAGTGTCATTAATCCAGCGACATCGTCGACAACATCGAGTAAGTTTCTATCTTAGGTTAATCTTTTGTAATGTTTCTCATGATTAACTATATCAAAGAAATAATCTAGTTACTTATTCTGAGGTCTTATATTTTTGCTTGACCATGTGTAACATATAGGAGCAGCATCCTAATGCCTTGGTTAGTCTATCTGATGATGAAAATGAGGAAGCAGGTTTGCAGCCTCAGCCTCATGTCATTCGCGTACTGTAAAGATGATGGCGTAGCCATTCGAAGTACATGTGTGAAAAGTTGTTCTTTGGTTTGAGATGCTGCGAATTCTCTTCTGATTTATGATGAAAACAAGATGGGGACAACTTCCTTTAGAATCTGGAGTTCGCTGAGGAATGAGGATAAAACTGGTCAGAAGACAAATCTGCCACTTAATATTTCCGAGTTCCTGTAATAGCTACTCCTTGGGAAGTCTAGGCTGCAGCAAGTTATACGCGTATATTACTGTTTCTGCTTATAGATCTGTATCCATCAGATTCATATCAACATGTTCAGTGTATAGATAGAATTTTAGAAATTTGTAGAAAATTACATGTTTAGATATCAAAGATGGATGGCCTTGTAAATATTGCCATGAAAAAATTATCAACATCTCTTTATTCAATGAAAACCATAGAAAATGATAGATCATCTACAATACGAATCTCAATGCATCATTCTTAGTAGTTAAACAATGGTTACTTGATTTTCTCATTTACCCTGCGTATCATATATTGAGTTTATCTTAAAGTAAGTTTTATAAATAAGTGATATGTCCAATAATTATGGTTGAGACACATGATTGAGGGTATGCTTGCTTCAGTCCTTTTTTCAACTCTTGAATACCCCTCCCATTGGTACTCTATTGACATCCACCAGGAGATGGCATTGGTTTAGCTTGAACGCTTAAACCTACACAACACACATAATTAGCAGCAGTTGATCCAAAAATCAAGCTGTATTTATCGTTTCAGTTAAGTTGTTTTGCAAGTTAGTATATAATTTCAATGAGTTTCCATATAACTTCCTAGAGTTTTAAAGTTTTTCAAAAAATCACTACGCTACTAAATTTTTTTAAATGCATTCAATAAAATAATTAAATACATCTTTGAGGGCTGATGGCCATTAAATTTTTGTTAATAGTTTTTTTTTTCATTTGGAACATCCAACTTTGGCTCCATTTCATGTGCTCTGTAGAAACAGTGTATAAATGTTGCCATACTATATTATGTATTTTTTATCGAAGTTTTTTTCTTTTTTAGAAGGTGGAATTCTTACTCAGTTGAAGCACAGTGATCATACTACTGCATGACATTCCTGTCCCATAATAGGTCATAAAATGATTCTTCATAATCATCACCCTTCATACAAGGATTCGTCTCGCAAATTCTAATTCTATAATGATTATTTCAAAAAACTTGTTACTGGAGGAAAGATACAAGTCAATACAAAAAAAACTCCACATGGTCATTTTCTTTTATTAGTGTACGTAAATATAAGCAATGAAACCCAAACTTGTGCTCGGGTTCCACAGAACTTATCTTTAATGTGCCTGCAAGCCATTATGTTTTTTAAGAAGTTAATTATAAACTTACATAATCAGCATGAACCTGATAAAAAATAAGATTGTGTATTCGAAATATATAATCATAGAAACCTCCAAAAAAATTTCAAACGGGAAATTACTCTGCACCCCCCTAAAAATTTCAGTTAAAACTTGTTAAGTTAGCCTATTCTTTCCCACCAAATGATAATCTAACATGGTCTCCTGTGTTTTCATTCAAAAGTTTGGTAAAAAAGTGAGCCATACATAATGTAACTCATGTTTTATAGTTTATACATTTACTTTAAAAATAAAAAACAACTCAAAATTACAGAGCAAAATTGTTACATGTCATGTGCTCCTTTCCCCCAAATTCATAGGCTATGGACTAGATGTGAGCTCAACCCAAAGAGAAAATTAAAGAAAGTAGCACAGATCAATGATGATCTCCAAGACCAAGAATTATGTTCTGTACATTCTATTAAGGAATGATAGATTGAAAAAACTCTTTGGACTATGGAATGAGACCATAAATTGGATGTGATTACTAAAGCTTCTATGCACCTCAGATGCCACTGTGTGTACTTGTATGCTATTCCTACTTCCATGTTCTCCTTGGCCTGGAAAATGACACAAAACATATGAGTAAGAATGACCAAACCTCAAGAAAAGAATCTCTTTCTCCTTATACCCCCTTTTTAATTTTCTTCAGAACCCAGTTATTAGTTAATTTTGAAAAAAAGTTCATTACCCTCCTAATTATCATATGTTCTTTAAAGAGTGTAGGTGGTGGAAATACTTCCGACTCTTTTGCTGTGAACGCCAGTAGCAAGCAAGCGCTCCAAAAGCACAGCTAGCAACAGCAATTGCCAATGCAGCTCCCAAAGGCACCACAACTGCATTAGTTGCTTCAACTATTAAATCGTCAGACACTCCGTTAGCTCCTTCTTTTCCAACAAAACTCTTGTCCTTGTATATAGAAGCAAGCGTTTTTCCATAATAATTAGTCAAAAACTTGTAGATCTCATCCTGGTTCCATTCAATTTTGTTGTTCCTATGGTCATGGCGTAGGTAACAGGAAGGGCAAAGCTGCTTCGGAGGCCAAATTGTCTTTGGGAATTTGGGATCACCGGTACCTAAAGATGCTTCTTCTTTACTTAACCTTTCGTTCACCATATTATGGGTACTCCATAACCAGAGAGCGTAGTCACGCGCTGTGTTGAAAGTAGTCGAAACGCTGCAAATTAAATTGAATATTAGAAAGGGGAAAATAAGGAGCTTGAATGATATTGACATTACCAATTCTCAATTTCCTTACCTTGAACACATTTTGTAAAAGTGCTGCCGGCATTCCTCACAGATGAAGAAGTTATGAACAAACTCACATGTTGCATTAAATGCAAACTGGCTCTCTGCATCTTCAATCCTCACAGATAGTGAATGCAGAAGAACCCATAAACCACAGCTGGAAAAATAGAGAGAGAAAGATAAGAAAGGGTATACAGTTAAGACTCTCATAGAGATGGTTTGTAGTCAACGCAGAATCAAAGGATTACGTAGATGGGTGAAGCCCCACCTTTGGTATATACAGAATATTCACATCTATGAATATCCACCAGCACAAGGGAGTAAAACTAAAACTACTAAATGAGGGCATTTGATATTGAAGTTAAATATGTTGATGGATGTGGAACTAGAAAAAACCTGGAATGAAGACATTACCTAAAGCCTCTGGTTTCATTCTTACTGCCACGGCAGAACATCTACAAAAACAAAGTCAAAATAATCAAAAGAACCTTCTGATACTAAGAACATACAAAATTCCATGGACATGAGAATAAAGAATACACCAACACTGGATAACAAGGTTTTGTTTTTCTCAGGGATTGCAAAAACAAGAAAAAAACTATATAGACAGCTATGTGAGTCTTTGTAGGGGTAACCGGGTAAGTGAACAACTGGAATATAATTTTTTTTCAAACACACTTCAATCGATATAGGATTGAGATGAAATGAGCAGCAAACCATGAAATCTAACAGAAGGTGAAAGAAAGTAACACGCAAGCAGCATAGGCATCCAGTATGCCGTTATATGGTGTATTTGGAGAGGAATGCCTATATTTTCCCTTGGTTTTCCCTTAAATTAGTAACATGATAAGAAAGTGTTTTTTGACTTCTCCTTGGTGCTGAACTCATTGTTTTTTCAAGGGAATTTCTACAACTGATATGCAAAGAATTTAGACAGCTTTGTTGCATTTCTTTTGTTACATTGTGCAAAGATTAAAACATACCTCATGCAAGCATTAAGGATAATTATGAAAGCATGGAGAATAAATCATACAATACATGCAGAAGAATAAATTTTAATGTTTTTTTCTGAAAAATAAAAATTGAAGTCTACTTGCAAATGCTTCATGACAAGTAGTGAAATCCTACTCACAGTACCAATTCAAACTTCAACTACAATTAATATAATATGGTAACTTTTGGAAGGAAAGAAAAAAAACAGAATGTTAATTAGTTCTGGTTATTGAAAAGAGATCTTTCAAAGATTCTCTGATAAAAGTGTCACAAAAATACATACTTTAGGTGTTGTGAACATTAAAACATGAAGTACTACAATTCAAATAGTACTTCATAGTTCATACAAAAGCCAAGCTAAACTGCACTCCAGAAATGTCTAAAGGGTTGAGTACAGGTATTGAGATCTTACCCAGTATCCACGAGGGACATCCTTTCCACAAATCTGTAGGTTCCTAACTGAACTTTTATCATCTTCCTGCTCATTAGTTGACCAAACATTTGTTGGGTACAAGTCATCAAAGCTCACAAGAAATTCTGCAGAACCCTTCCGGCATCTGAATCAAATGACCAGAACACAAAAAATGATGACACTAAATACTTGACAGAGACAGAAGAAAGAAGCAGTAAGAGGTTACAAAACCTTCTAGAAGGATGATGGGCTACCAGAAGCTGAAGAAACCTTATAAGAGAAGCACGAGTTCCTGCTTTGATCATCTGACAAACAACATAGTATTTGTTATATCATTCAAAGTAATGGACACAAAACAAAAACCGATCAGGGAGAAATGATAAACTACCTTGTGCTCTAAGATGATGTCAAAAGCAGTAGACGTTGCCTCTTCAACATCATAGATAGCTCGTACAATCTTTCCAAGTCATGCATGTCATATATGTCAATATTTGCAAGTAATAAAATAAAATATAAAACAAAAGGAAATCATGTATATGGCAAGTGTAGAAAAAGACCTGTCCTGGGTCAGATACATTGGATGAAAGATGATCATTTTCAAACTTCTGATCATCCAGGCCATATGAACTGTGTAACATAATGAACAATATAGGTTGCGAATAAGAAAATACGATCAACATAAATTTACACCAAATTTAAGCAAAATATATGATGACAATTTCTATGTCACACCAGACATGACTGAAATACATCATCATAATTCTAGACTTGTGCAATTAGTACTTTGATTTTTCCTTACTGCTTAGATTGTAGTACATTATAAGTAAACAATGTCGATATTCTAAAATCAAGACAACAGCTGGCTTAAGTAAATGTTCGCCTACAAGATCTTAACCATATTAGCAATAAATGTATGTATACCTCATACCTGCCTAATTGCTTGTTAATCCAATTAAGCAACCGGTCAGCTGTTCGTGCATCATCAATCACACGTATATCACTTTTCTCTTGTTTAGGTTCCCAGCTACCACCGACAAATTTAGTAGGTTGGCCCCAAAAGAGCATAGGATAATGACCAACAGAAAACTTATCACAGAGTTTATTGTTTATCTGTGCTGCCGAAAAAGTGAATAGAGAGGTACAATCACAAAGGCATGTTTTGTATAAACATTAAACCACATCTTGTGAAAGAAAATATTAGAAGATGCACATACCTTAGATGCACAATCAACCCTAGTCATTAATATAATTCCTGGATGCACTGCATCAGGTCCATTAAATAACCTTGCAACCTTTTCGTAGTGAGGCTGCATTATATAAACTCGGTGAGATACTAATGATGAGCTGAAATATTAATTAAAAACAGCCTGGAATTTTAATTTCTTTTAAGAAAATAATACCTTATAATTCCTGCAAGCAGGGCACCTGCAAGAAAATTAAGAGATGCAACAGAAATTAGAATTTGTTATAGTCATATTTCATGCATAAAATATAATCTACCTATGAGCAGAAAAGAATTTTAACACATTTATTATCAAGGAATGCTAGAGTTTGCATTCAATTATACAGTAGAAAAAGACAAGTCAATATGTTTCCTTCCAAATTCCTGTCGCAAATTAGCATCTTTTCAACAACTAGAAATATCAGAAGCCAAAGTAAAATAATATGCTCCTCTAACGTAGAAAGGTGTAAAAGAAAAGGTCAATCCTATTGCCACATGTGTTTCTACTGCTTGAGACTGCAAAAAATTTTAAAATACGCTATCGGATGGCCTATCCGAAAATTTAAAACAGGTGTGAACATCAGAAACACGGGTGCAGATAGAATTGGCCCAAAGAAAATGGCATAAAGTGAACGGAATAAAAAAGGCCATTTTCAACGGAAATCTTGAATTCTTGATCTATCGCGCTATATTCCCCCTCCCCCCACACACACATAAACCACAAACTCTATCAAATACTTATCTACAGCTCCAATCCCCTACCAAACAAAACTTCATTGCAAAAAACAAAATCAACAAACCAGTCAACCAAATTTCCAGCCTTGTAATCATATTGTTAATTCTATTTCTACTGATCCAATTTCTGGTCAAAATGGTACTTTTTTTTAGAATCAAAATGCTACTTAACCTTCCACCAAAATACCACCCAAATTTTTTTTCCTATAAATGAAATACAAACCATAAAAATCCAAACTTTTGCAATACCCAATAGAGAATTAAATAGATTCAACAAATAAAAAACACATTAAAACGAAAAAATTACAAAAATTAAAAAGACTAACCAATGGGCAAAGAACTCAACAACAGCGAAAGTAGCAGGTGTATCCTTGAGAACGGCATCAAAATTGGTTGCATTCAGATCAACAGCATAATCAGGATGATCATTTTTATCATTATCATTAACCTCTCTAAGGATCGAACGACGTGATCCAATGGAAGAAGAAGAGGGAAAACTGGAGGCAGAGCAGTAACAGCACACCGAAAACAAGCACAGCAACAGACCCAGATATGAATACATGGCAAAACGGTGCGGATCGAAAGGGAGAGGGTGCGTGGGGACTATCGGGGTTTTAAGAATTAATGGAGAAAATTGAAGAAAGTTTGGATTTTTTTTTTTAATTTTTTTGGGAAGAGAGGAATGGATCTGTTACTGTTTAGTGTTTAATGTTTTGACGTGATGATGAGAGAGGGTTGGAGAGGGTGAGATTGAAAGGAACAAGGGCCCTCTCTTACACCAAACCTTAACAACAGGTTCCTGTTTTCATATGTTTCTTCTTCGTCTTCCTTTCATTTCATCGTTTTCGTTTTTTGTTTATAATTATAAATATGGCTTTTCCTGTTTGGTACATGCTTGCTTCGAATTTCAGTAAAATTAGGTTTATATTCGTATTTATTTTTATTGATTTAATTTAATAATACTCCTGATTAAATATTTATATTATGGTTTTTCTAATTTGTACTTTATGGTATTCTTTTGAAACATGGTACTCCTAAATCGATGAAATACTCATATCGGATATATTTTGGATACTGATACACATATAATATTTTTAGGTATTTGTAATTGATATTTTAAGGTATATTTTAGTTGTTAAACATATCAATAATATCATTTTTGACATACAATTTTTTTTTATATATATTGACTTATCTTAAGCATCAATTTCTAATTTTATGACACTTGTGCAATTTCAATGCCAAAATTGTTTATTTGCATCCTATTTATATATATATTAATCTGTAAAAGTTTAAATTTATAATATCATATTTGTACCCTAGTTTTTTAGTAAATGTCATATCTCATACGGGTGTTATACCCGTATTCGGTACCATCCCCGTATTGATGGAACATTGTGATATTCCCTCGTATCTCTAATATATGAAAAGAAGAACACATCTATATTGATCTCAAATGTAATAAAAAAATGTTTATTTAAGTTTTTACTCATTGAACTTAGGTACCTTTTTAAAATTGGTCCTTAAACTATTTTTTCGATGTTTTGTGCCCCAGAACTTTTTCAAATTTTTGTAAATGGTTTCATCACTTATGTGACGATATAACCGATGAGATACCATGTTATTTTTGCAACATCGACGAGTGACGTGTTATGTAGTATCACGCGACACTACATTAATTTTTTATTTAAAAAAAATCAATTATTTTAAAATTTATTAAAAGATTCCATTTTCTTTTAAAAAATACGATTTTAAACTATTTTTAATAAATTTGATTTTTTTTAATTTAAAAATTTCGCGTGACGTTATCTAACACGTTATTTATCGATGTGGTAAAGCTGACTTAACATATCATCGATTGTATCATCACTTACGTGATGAAAATATCATTTCCAAAATTTGAACAAAGTTTAAGGACCCAAAACATTGAAAAAAGTTTAAAGACCCATTTTAAAAGAGCACCTAAGCCCAGAGATTAAAAACTTAAATAAGTCAATCAAAAATTAACTAATTTTTTATTTCTAATACAATTATTTCAAAAATATTCTTATAATATGATTATTTCGTTAATTTTTTTTATTCTCAATACAACTTTCTTAATGTAGCAATGTTTACTTTATGAAATTGAAAAAATTAAATGCATCAAACTAACTTCTTTAATAAATGTGGACTTAATATTTTTCTTATAATAAATACCAGATGAGTATATTTCAAGAAACAATTATAATTAACATTTAAAGTTTCTTTTTTTTCCCCGAAAAATATGTTGGTCAAAAATTAAGTTTTAAAATAATTAATGTGATCTCGTTTTGATCTTTGAGATTGTTAACTAATCCCAAATAATATTTAAATATTAAAATTGAATAAAAGTTAACAAACAATAATTGATGTTAATTTTATCTACTAAAAATTATAAAGTGCACAAAAAAATTCAACATATAATACTGAATAATACAATTGAACGTTATTTCAACGGCTCTTTATTTGAAATTATAATTATTTATTTGAATATAAAAATATCTATTTCCATAATAAGACAATATATTTAAGAATAAAAGAGAAAACACATATATTTAAGTATATTATTTTTTATTATTTGAAAATTATTATCATTATTATTTTTATTATTAATTTTTATTTATTATTAATTCATTATTATTATTATTATTATTATTTATTTTTATTATTTATTTATTTACCAGAGTATCATAAAGTAAAAAAAGATAAAAGAATAAAAGATAATATATTTGAGAACAAAAGATAAAAAAATATATATGTTCAAAAGTATTATTTTTATTTTTTAAAAAAGAATATTATTATTATTATTATTATTGTTATTTGTAATTATTATCATTTATTATTAATTTATTCTTATCATTATTTATTTATTGATAATAATATTTATTTATTTATTTATCATTATTATTATTATTATTTGCTTATTAGAGTATTATAAAGTAAGAAGGAAGAACGCACAAAAAAATGGGTTTCATTGAATCTTAAATTGAGTCTCTTATTTTACGGTCTCAACTTAAAACTATTAATCAAATTTCAAAAATTAACATAATCTTGAAAAAATCTGGTAAAAATTATGAATTTAAGACTCTTCAACATACTCGGGTGTGGATGGCGTCAAAAATGACGTCACTATAACATATTTTTTCCGTTGTAGCAAGGTTAAAATACCTTTCAAGTATAATGAACCGTCAAAGGAGTCTAGATGAGGGTTTTGTTTTTTTATTTTTTTAAGAGTTTAGATGACTTTTATGTTGATGTGTCAATTTTATTGTGATATTCAATTAACATTGGTTATAAAGTTTTTTTAACATTAACTTTAAGAACTAAACATAAACACTCAAGAGTAAAAATATATTCTTGAATCAGAAACAAAAAAAAATATATTCTTGAAAAATTTAATATATAAAAAATTTTGAATTTTAATATGCACAATTTCTATTGAAACTCATAATTTCAAGAACTTATCCTCGAATCAAAATAAAAAATTCTTAAATATATACCCAAAATAATTGTTATAAGTGGTTGGAGTAGGAGTCAGGATGACATTTATACGGTCAAGAGTGGTTACTTGATGCTCAAAGATCAGCAAAAGATCTTTCCTTTGCATATAATGGTTTGGAACGGTGTGAATGTACAAAAACATTGTTTCGGTGCTGGGTTTGCCGTTTTTGGAAAGTTCCAAACTCTGGACAGATTATGTTTTATGACTATTCCTAATCATTGTTGTTTAGGTCTATCTTTTGCTGAGTCTAGGAATCACTTATTTTTTTAATGTAATTGGAGCTATAGTCTTCTTGATTACTATTATCTCTAGATAGGAATTAACAGGTGTACAAGTATCACAACTGGACAAAGTGGATCTGCCATGCTTTCGGGGATAAGGTCCGCCGCAAATGCGTGTTTGCTATGTTTGTAGCATTGCTTTATCACATATGGGAGGCAGGCCCGGTCCTAACCTAATTTGGGCCCTAGGGCGAAAAAAAATTTGGGGGCCCTAATTCAAAAAAATAAAAATTATCAAAATTAAATCAATTAAAAATTTAGTATATATACGAATAATCAATTAAAACAATGACAACAATTAATAATAGAATTAATTATTAAAAAATAAGATTTGAAATAATATAAAAAGTTATTTAGTAAAGAGGTAATAAAATACCTTTTCCATGTTGGATTACAAAAATAAAATTCATTATTTCATATATTTTTAAATTAAGTGAGCAAATGAAAAAACAAATTAAAATATTATGTTAAAAATCATTGATAGTTAAAAGATAAAAAGAACTTGCAATTATTAATTTTTTTTTTCAAAAATAAATATACCATTAAAAAAATTATGGGCCCTTAAATTTTTTTGGCCCAGGGCGGCCGCCCTTGCCGCCCTCCCTTAGGGCCGGGCCTGATGGGAGGAAAGGAAGAATCACACATTTAAAAACCAGAAAAGGAGTTTGCAGCTTATTTTCAGTATTATTAGGAGAAAGGTTGCGCATAGAATTAGTTTTTGTTTTCCTAATTTTGTAGATTGGAGGAATAATGTTTTAGTTGATAGAAACAGACACGAACTCTAATATTATTTATTTGTTATTCTTTAGACCTTTGGTTGTTTTGAAGTCTTTCTAGAAGGTGGCAAAATAGCCTCTGGTTTCAAGCATTGCATTAGTTTTGAACCTTCCTGTAAGGTGACAAAGCTTTTGTTCATGACTTTTTTATTGTTTCTGAATTTTACACGTGGTATTGGATTTTTTCTTTTACCCAAAAAAAATGGTTGTTGTTTGACATTTAACGTGGATAAAAAACTTTTGAAGCAAAATATTGCTGTTATCACTCCATGGCTAATTTATCAATATCCAATGATATTTAATTATTTATTTTCTCAAATAATTATATTTAATCAACATTTTTTTTAGAATCTTAATATTATTTATATAAATAATTTTGAAAAAATATATAAAATACTCATATTTTAAATATTATTGACTAAATTAACTAATTTTGTTAATGTACATCCAAAGATTCACTATTTAAACCGATTATTTATAGTTTTAAACTAGTAATATTATATTCTCGGGTTAAAAAACCCTTTAAATATATTCCGAAAGTAATTGTTATTGATGATGGTGACATTTAATGTGAATAAAAATGACGTTGAAACATACTATTATTGTTATTAATATTGATTAAATTATATGAGAAAATAGATAGCGCATCTATTGTGTAAAGTTTTTTACATCATCAGTTCATCATCAACACATTAGTGTGCACCGTCATTGCACCGTCATTGCACAATCATTAATCTCATTTATAAGCTTTTATCTCAATTTTCAATAACATTAATTACAATTTTTTATACCAACACCCTTATTTAATCAACAATTTTTAGAGTTTCTATGATGATTATATCAAATATCATCATTTTCAATATTATTATCAATATTAGTTTTTAAAAAAATCGATATTAACTAAACTTTTTAATTCAAGTTAAAGTCTACCCTAAATGTTTATATCCTTAAAAGGCAATGAGCTTTAGTCCTCGATCCTCGTTTTTCAGTCCTCAACCCTTTTTTTTAATGGGATTCAATCGAAATATTTTCCAATACACTCGAGTCAGAATATGTTTTTTTACGATTTTTCTTTTTATTAAAAAATTCATTCTTAAACTTTAAAAATATACTTTTTCATATCGAAAAATATTCTTATTGAAGTGCATAAAAAAATGGGAGTTGGGAATTACAAAACGGGGGTTACTCAAAAAGGCAATTATAAAGTACTAACTCAGCTGGCCCCAAAAGATCATGAGTTTTGATTTTTGGTCCCAAAGATGAAATTTTAACCCCTATTTCAATTTTTTGTAAACATAAATATCCTTTTACGTGTTATTTTCTCCGTTCCCGTCAAAACGAGAGCCAACAATATACATTTTTGTCTACCCGTGACAAAAATTTTCTGTCACTGGGTAGACGAAATTTTCCGTCTACAGGGTAGATCGAATTTCCGTCTACATAAAGAACGAAGATTTCCCAAAGTTGGTATGAATGAGTAGCAGCAAAACAAGACTGGCAAACGCCACCCATGTCTGCACAAACGGGAAACAAAACATCTTTTATCAGTAACAAACCAAATTCAATTCAAACTTTGAAAAAATTCAAGGGGCATAAAAAAATGGAGTAATGAGAAAAGATCTTGTCACTACTACTAATCAAAAAAAGTAACTTCTCTTCTAGTCTACTATGCAAATGTATAGATAGCCCAAGTGAAATTCATACCAACTCTCGGAAATCTTCCGTCTATGTGTAGACAGAAAACTCCGTCTATTCGGTGATGAAAAAGTTTCGTCACGAGATAAACGGAAGTGCATATTTTTGGTTTCCGTTTTGTTGGGGATGGGCTGGGCTTTCCCTCATCGGCCCACGAACAATTAGTTAAGACATTCTGCCCTGTCAGATCAATTTCTCTATCTATCCAATCCCAATGATTATCTTCTCTCTCTCATCCACCCACCTATCTCAAAATCAAATCTCGAATATTCGAATTTCACCGCTTCCTATTCCCTTCTTTTATCCCCCCAATTTTTCAAACCCTAGCTCTTCCCAACTTTGGTAGCTGAAAGCTTCTTCACTCATTGTAATCTTCGTCCTTCTTTTTATTATTATTATTATTATTATTGCTTTTATTTATTTAATTTTTACATGCTTTGACTTCTAGCTTTTGATTTTTACATGTTGTTTGATTCATTTCCAGCTCTTGAAATTTTAAGCACTGTTCGTAGTAATTTCTAATTTGTAGCTGAAATAATTCTTAGTGGCTAAGTTGAAATCATTGGAAAATAAGCTCATCATGAAGTTCCTCGATTCAGCTCCTCTGGACCGGTAATTGTAATTTTGAAATGAGTTTGAGTTTAATTATGAGATTTTTGTTGCTTAATTTTGGTATAAAAAGTAGTGATAAATTATTTTTCAGGCTTAACGATTTCTTGAGTAATTTGAATCTGGGAGAACGTACTATCAAAGGATGTCTTGAAGCTTATAGCTGTAAGGAGGAATTATTGGCTTCTTAATATTTGTTTTTGGATCTGGTTGGAGAAGTAATCGACATGTTTTTCGTGGTTTTTTTTCCCCGCTTGTAGGTAAACATGCTGGAGAGGATAAAAAGCTCTCAATCAGTTTGGAGAATGAGGTGAGCTGTCACTGTATATAGTCTTTCTTTTGCTTCAGTATATATATATATATATATATATATATATGTATATATATATATATATATTTGTTGCTGAGGCTGATAAGCTGATTTGGCAATGTTATGTGTGAAATATAGAATCATGTAGATCATTAATTTATCCTGTTTTGAACTATTGGTCATGCTTCTCTTGTTACCTGTTGATTACTTGAACATCCTCGATTGCAGATTATTGATTATCTTGGGAAATCATCAGACGGTGATTCATCATCATCCGCATCACCGGATGAAATCTTAATAGCCAGATCCAGGTGGCCTTTACTATCCAGATAGGTTTAGCAAAGTCAATATTATAACCGAAGTTTCTTTTACAGTTTTTATTATATGTTCATTCCAGCCGAAGGACATTGATTTACCTGGTTCTTACTCTCTATCACATGTATCCGGATTATGACTTCAGGTACCTCAGTATCTTATGATGTATCGATGATACTTCTATATCATGTACAGGATAAAAAGAGGATTATGGGTAATGCTACTGTCAGCTTATTTGGCGACATGGCAACCCGCTATATAATCCTCTTTTATTGCGTTGGAAGTGTTGTCAAAAGGCTTGACAGACAGTTCAAAAACTGTTGCTCTTAGGAGCTGAGAGTTCAAGTCTCTCCATTTCCCAAATGTTATTCTGGTCATTTATGTATTTTGTTCCTTTTTTGCCTTAACTTCCAAGTTTTAACAGTGTCTCTACTGTTGCATTATTTACTTTTTCCCTATTATACCATACACCTGCAATGGTTTTTAGTGCAGTTAAAGCTCACCAGTTTTTCACAGAGGAATCATGGGACAGTTTTAAGCAGATTTTCTGCAGCTACATGCTTGAAGCCTCAAAGGTACTACTGTTAATATTGATCATTTCTTGTTTGTGGAATTCACTATTATGTTTGCCCTTATGTATATGGTATGTACAAATCTTATTTGTCCAGGCATCATGGATGTTTAGTTAGAAGATGCTTGGGCATAATATGTGTGGGTATTTACCATTCAAATTTGGTTTGATTCATAATATCTTAGATATCTATGCATGTGTGATGACCTCGTTTTGGTTCACCTATTTAGTCTCATGCAAAATTTGAATTTCTAAAATTACTTTAATCTACTATAAAGTCTAAACTAATAAGTAGTTCTTTCTATATTACAATCACAATTGGTATACCATTCAGATTATCAATGTTGAATAACATACTAATTAACTAAGTGTTATATGGTTATTTGATAACAATAGTGATAACAACATATTAATAATCAAAAACAGTCAAGTTTACAAAATCTTCGATTGTTCTCTAAATTTATTAATCAACTTGTTAATTCTGAAGGAATAATCCGGAGGAATAAATTCAAATTCATTAAAAAGAAAAAAAATCATCCTCCATCTTGGTGCTAAAATTGCAGTATATTTTCATATTTGATATTAATGATTAGTTCTGCTACTGAGATGTGCCTTACCTCTGGTTTTGGTTGTTTTGTCTAATGCAGGCATGGGCTGAAACTGTGGAGGGTGTTTCTCTGCTGGACAACTTGCTCAAGGCTCTTGATGAGGTGATTTTGATTTTCCTTTGGAAATGAATTCAAGTCATATCAATATGCACTTTGTGATTGTGATACTTTGTGATGCAGGTGGTGAAGTTAAGGGATTGTGAAATTTATGGTTATGTCCCTGATTCTGAGGCAGATCCGTTGTGGGAGAGAGGAGCAATGTAAAATTATTTACTACATATGCTTACAAAATAACAACTGTTACTGTAACCATTATTTTGCCTATTATAGATTATAGATTATTCTAATAATTGTTCTTTTTTCTGCTTTCTTCAGATGGTCCTTTAATTTCTTTTTCTATAACAGAAAGCTTAAGCGGATTGTGACTTTTCGTTTCAGCTGTTTTAGGTGGGTTGAAAGGTTTCATATCTTCACTACTTTTCTTTAACTGTTCTTTGTTTGCATCTTCATTCATCCTTAGCACTATGCTGCTTGTAACAGTAACCTGATTGCTGATGGATATCTTACTGACGGGATGCACTTCGAGGATGATGGCGAAATATTTGCTGTTATGGATATATGAGGCAGTGCTGCATCTATTATGTTAATATATAGAGATATCAAATTTCTCTGACCTTCCCATGCATAGTTCTGTAATATAAGATCGTTTCTATGAGTAGTTCTGTAAAATAAAGTCATTGCTGTGATGCCTGTGACGTAGAATAGAGTCTGTATCTTCCTGTATGCATGTAGTGGATGTGGCATCTGTATCCTCCTCATATGCACATAGTAGATTTGGAATCTGTATCTTCCTTTGTGCAGATAACTAATCGTAGTCAGGACACCTCTAGTGTCAAAATAACAAAGACATGCTTCTTTGGAAACTATTGCAGTGTAAGTGTGAAGCTTTTTCATAACTTCTTTCGTTAAATGCTGTATTGCAGTGCAAGTGTGAAGCTCTTATATGTGATTAGTTAGTGCATGTTTGAAATGAATTCAATTTGGATCAAAATTGATTCTTCAACGTAGAATCTATTACTACCTTTGGTCCTATATATAGGACACATTCGAGAAGAAATCTTTGGTCTTGTATATAAGGCACTTTATATTTCCTATATATCATTAATTGTTTTTTCTCTTTTTTGTCCTTATTAAATGTTTTGACTATGTTTTTTTTTGTTATTCATTAATGAATGTGAACTTTCCAAGTAAAGTGAAGGGGGTAAAATTGTAATGTTACAATATATTTTCATAAAATTCACAAAACTAACCACTTTCCTTGGTCTGGAAAATACGGTTACGTATGCCCTGTATATAGGACCGGAAGTATTATCTATGGTGGAAAAATTACCTTGGGTACTGTTCTAAACTCACGTTGGATAGCTTTTAACGTGTTTCCAAACATGCTTTTAATTATTTATCATTGACTTTTGAGATACTTTTTAACTTTTTTGGCGGCTGCTTGAGGAGGCCATTGCACTTTAGATTTTCCTTCTTTAAAGCTTAATTTATGATTGAATGAAAGCATGTATTTTCTTCGCTAGTACTTCTATATTTATATCAATCTATATTATTCAGGTCTAGTAAAGATGAGACCCATTCTTAGATATGATCAATATAGTAGAGCTAATATTAGAGCTTGGTTTTCATCGGAAGGTTATACTCATAGATCATTTGCTAAGATAGTATCACTTGAGTTTGGTAGAAAATTGTGAGCCAATTTATGCACACTGCGTTATATTTATTAGAATCTGCAATTTTGTGCAGGAGGACTGCTATCCCTAATACCTATATGTTAATGTAAGAATGAGTGATGAAGAAAAATGTAACGTGACACTTTGATAGGTTCGAAAGGAGTGTGTGATAAAACATGGATAAATTCAGATGCAACAACTACTATTACTATAAAATAGTTGTCCCATCGTTTTGCTTCTCAAATCCGACTAATTTTTCCTCTAGGTTAGAATAGATTTGTTGTTAAATCATTAGCATCGAGAAGAAAATAGCATTGCAAAGAAAATAAAATTACCTATCATTCATTAAACTGTGGAAAATGTTAGTAATAAGTGTTTTTAGTATATTTATCGAGAAGCCAAATATGGTAGTAATTGTTTTTTTTTTTAATTTACGAGATGAGAAGTAATGTATATTTATAATTGTTTTTATAATTCTATAAACCTTTAACAAGTATTATTAGAACACTCATTAAACTAAATATTTAAACTAGAGAGAACTTTTAGTTAATTAATTAAAAATTTACTTAACTTCAGCTTTAAGAACTGATAATAAGAACTAAAAAACTGATAAAAATACTTTGAAAATATAAGTTTACAACATCCTAAGTCTTAAATATTCGAGAATTTTCAATGAAAATTTACTTTCTTTAACCTCTTTATCTCTATTCAAATTAATCATCGAAGTATGTTTTTTTTTTGTTTTTTTTTTTGTTTTTTTATAAGCCATCGAAATATGTATTGCATTCTCTAATTTGGCAATTTAATATTGGCTTGCTCGTTTGGTCTCATCAATTTATGGAAAAGTCGATTAGTGGTGGCATACGTGTCCAACAGCCTAATCAACTAGGTGGACAAAATTAACAAGGTGTATTGCGTGTCAACTTTTACACGATCATATGAAAATTAAATGTGCACTTTTATCCCTCATTTCCTTGTCCTTTTCTCTTCTCATGATTTAACTCCTTACCTCAATTGCACCAAAAGAAACTCCTTATTTAGCACTATTTTTTATGCATTTAAAGGAAAAGATGCGATTGCGAATCTGCCAAGGAATCTGACTAATATGACATTGTTAGATGACACCTGGTGTTCTCATGCCAACTAACCAAACTTAAACTGAATCTTATAGGAGGATTGTGCCTTGCTCTATATGGCATTAATTATTGGCTTGGTTAGTGGTTTGTGTCACTAGAGGGCAACTTTTCCAGGTTTAACTTGGTAAAGTAATGGAAAATTTGATGTCAGTGGCATAAACTAATGCCGCGAATGCTAGCAGCGATTACATGGTAGCCAGCTAGGCAATTTAAACAGCATCTATCCACAAAGCATTATCTAAATGGAATTCAGTAACTTATAAAGAAGGAGTACATGAAATGCCTCCATGTTTATCTCTAGAAGGACATACTATTAAAAAAATATAACATTTTAGTATTTATTTGATAAACATGATAAAATATACTATTTTATATTTGATGTATATCATAAAACAATGATATTAATAATAAGGCAGTGATATGTTGGTAATGTTAATATGTTATGTTATGTTGATGGCGACAATAATATTAATATGTAAGTGTATGAGGGTGAAAATCACAATATTTAATACTGCTCATTTTTAATCTAGTCCATTTAATAGGATAAGACAAACATAATACATAGAATATGAAAGCATTATCTTATTTTGTTGACTCATAAATCTCTAAATAGTTAAAATGGGACAAACTATCTTATTTTATCAACCGGAGGAGCCCATAAAAAAGGTTTATATCTTTATTTTTCTTGGCAACTCAAATAAAGAAAAAAAGCAACTTTTTGATTTGTGCAAAAGAAACAGAAGGTAAACACTTATTTTTATCTTTCAAAAATACAAGGTCGTCACTTTTGCCATTAAATAACTTTGTTTAGGGTAGAGCGTATTATTAGGTTGATCTCGATCTTTGTTTTACGGAGAGAAATGAGGATTAAAAACCTTAATTTAGAAAAAAAAATTCATATTGACCAATAAATAGTTAATTAATATTGTTAATGATATTAAAAATGTTACGTAAATATAATTTTTTATAAAAAAAAGTAATTAAATATTATCAAAAATTAAAATAAAATCTTATGTTATAAACCCGAATTAGTAAAATTTTCACTTTCACCTTGATTACACCATTATATATTGACTATGTTTGGTAAGACAAACTTGTAGCTTATCTGTTAGCTTTTAGCTTATTGACTCGGTCAATAAGTTACTAGAGCTATTTGGTAAAAAAAAAAAAAACTTATAGCTTTCAAAAACAAATTGAAGCTTATAGCTTTTGGAAGGTAGCTTTCAAAAAGTTAAGTGGAGTAGCTTTTCAAAAAAAATAAAAGAGTTTTCGATAAATTATATCTCAATTTTGCCCTTTATTTTTTCCTAATTATAATTATATATCTTGGCTACATTATATCTTTTAAGTCATTTAACAAGTTTCAGCTAGTTGCACAACTAGTTTTGCCAAACAACTCTATTACAATAAGCTAGCTATACAACTATAAACTTTCAGTTACAATCCCACAACTTTTTCAATTATGTTTACATCTACAAACTCACAACTATAAGTTATAAGCTCACAACTATAAGCTAGTTTAGCCAAATAGACCCAATATTATAACGTTCTTTTCATCTTTTGAGTTGCATTCATGAGCTGTCTGCATATTAGCCTGTGATTCATTTGTTAGTTGTTACTTGAGGCTTTCGCTTTCGTTTATCCCATGATTCCATGAGGGAACTTAAGTAGAAATGTAAAATGCTAGCAATAAATTAATTTAATCGAATACTTATCGAAAAAAATGAACATAGCACAACTAGATTGTGAAATTTGTTTATTACTATTAGTTAATTTTCACATCTACCTGAAGTTTTGGGTATTTTTGTCAGATACCCATATTTTTTTTTAATGTTTGACTCCTCGATGCTACTTCTGGGTTTGTCATATACCCATACTATCAATTCTGACCAATTTTGCTGACATGTAACATCGGAATCCTAGCTAGTCAGACACAGGAGGTTGGTCTTGTGGTGCCACGTGATGTCACATGGGCGAAGACGACCTTTTTCTTCAATCTTTTTTTATTTTTTTTAATTTTACTAAAAATATAAAAATATTAAATTTTTTAGTGTTTTAATTTATATAAAAAAAAAAATTCCCCCACATGGCACCACGTGCCTAACCTCCTGCGTCTGGCTAGGATTCTGATGTCAACGAAATTGGTCGGAATTAGTAGTAGGGGTATATGACAAACTCATAAATAACTTTCGGGGAGCCAGACATTTAAAAAAAAAAGGATATATGACAAAAGTATCCCAAACTTCAGGGACTTGTGACATAATTAAGCCATTTTTTAATCATACAGCTTGATCATATGTGATTAATGTGGGTTGCATAAAAGATTAAATAATCGATGAGAAAGGCTGTTTTAACTTGATCGGAGATTATAGAGTTCCAGTATATATAGTTGCACTGTATATTTGTTAAAGAGAGTTACGTTTTATCACTCATAATAATCTTGCTTAACTTCAAATAGGATTGTTTGCTATGTTATAGATGCATGATACATATGATTGAGAACCAACTACTAAATACACTGTTACGTATTCATACAAGTAATTAAGGTGATTAATTCTTTTGAGTATTAGTTTGATTTTCAGGACAACTTTTTCAAGGAGACTTCTTATGTTTGCAAAAATCAATAATAATCAAACTATTAACCACTGCTCAAATTGTGACAATCCGATTGCCATTGCTAGCTCCAAAAGTATCAGATTATTTTCAAGAGGTTCTTTTCCGGTGAAAAAAAAAACTTTTCAAAGTTATTGTTTTTTATATATCTTTTGTGCTCAAGAAATACCTACTAGTTTATCGTGGCTTTGACATGTAGCCCGCATCAAACACTTGTGTATTTTTTATGTCTTGTCATATGATACTCTCAAATCTCAGTGATCAATTTCTGCATCTAAATCTCAATCCCAATCTGTTGTATATATGTGTAAAAGTCGTGCCATACTGCCATGTGTAAGTCCTCGGAGCAATACACTTGGACACCTACTTTCACTTTTTCTTTCTTAAATTCTTATCACAATCTTTAATCAGCAGAGCCAGAATCATGCATCTTTTATTCTATATGGTTACTTTCACTAATAGTGCCATCGTCAAGTTGAAGGTATTCTTAATTAGATAGGATTTTTACATTTAAATAGTACTAGTATATATGTTTGAGTACCCTAGTATTTTGAATTAATTAGCTGATTATTTTCGGTACAAATTAATTTGCTGATTAAAATAAAATTTCAAGGCAGGTAGAAGATATAAATTTTATGGATTTAACTTTTTTAAAAGTGAACTAATGATAAGTACTTATTTTGATCTTTATTATTTGTCATTTTTAACCGAATTATAAAAACTAATAAAATTAGTTAAGATCAATAAATTCTCTTGATTAAAAAAATAATATAACTACTTTACATTTTTACTTTCATTTAATATTTGAGTATTAAATAATTAATAGTGTTAAAATTAACAATTTTTTAATTTAATTGCACTACTTAAGTACTCCTAGTTTATCCAATAGATGATTCATCAATAGTGAAGAAAAGATACAGATAATTAATAATGGGCAAACATGAGAGAAAAAGCTGCGTAAAAATTGTTAAGTAACTTAGAAAAAAATCATCAATTAAAATATTCCAGAATAAGATTTACCATAAAAACATACCAAGATTGAGTAATGAAATTTCATATTGGTTAAATATGTGAAGAAATGAATAATTTATTTATAATGGATTTATGAAGTACTCCATTCGGTCATGTACATGTTTATAAGTAAATTTAACTAATATTAGTACACATATATAGTATTAAGTATGTTAGTTAAATATTTTGAATATTTTTTGATTTCATGTAAAAATTAAAAAAAAATATAAGAACATGTAAAAATAAAGTTGATTATATAAATTGCTTTTATTATTTGCTAAAAATAAATAAATATAATATTAGGAATGAAACAAGAATTAGTTGTGACAATTAGTTTAAATAAGAATACTTTAGGAATGATAGTATTTAATATTGAAAAGTTAGTTAAATTTTTTTTATATTTGAGATTATTAATGCAATATATTTTTTTAATATTTGAGATCGAAAGGAGTATTTGTTTTTGTGGTAAAGTTAAACAATTATTCTAATATGGCACTTCCTCCATTCTATATCTTTGATTGTTTAAGATTGGCTAAACTACTCATTTGATCTCTTACCTTATTTTTCAATTTAAATTGGTCTTTTACGCTTTTTTGGTTTCAAATTGGTCCCTCGTGTTTCTTTTCGTTGTTAAATTGGTCTCTGAGTCACTATTCATCCTATGAGGACCACTATGATTTGCACATGTGTCACTCTTCATCATATGTGGAACAATATGATATTAACACGTAGGATGAACAGTGACTCAAAGACCAATTTGACAGCGAAAAGAAACATAAGGGACCAATTTGAAACAAAAAATACGTAAGGGACCAATTTGAAATTGAAAAATAAGGTAAGGACCAAATGAGTAGTTTAGCCTTTAAGATTTATGCATACAAATTAAGAAGCTATTAAATTATAATAAAGTTTTATTTATTTTGACTAAAAAAAGTTTATTCAAGATGAAGTAGTAGTGTTTTTTTTTTCTTTTTTATTTTTATAATCAACTGGGCTAAAAGCCCAAACACAACCAAAACAAATTACACTAGCTTAGTACAAACAATCTCATAAGCATCCTCACACACTAGGTGAAACAAATTAGGGGGACAACAATCTAAAAAAGTACAACTATAATCACTACCATGACCACAATTCACAAGAAAATCTGCACACCGATTAGCTTCTCGTTAAATGTGACTGAGTGAAATATGTCAATCCAGCCGCATGAGGTTCCGAATTTCCCGAACCAAGGGAAAACAATGATGAGGGCATCACAATGATTGGTGACAAGAGAAATAGCCACTCTAGAGTCCATCTCCACCTCCAAAGCCGTAATATTTAGATCCCTAGTCATCCTAAGGCCCCATATATAACAAATCCCACATCTCTGCTTTAGTAGATGAGCAAGAACCAACATTGCAATGGAAACCACACACATACTTGCCCGACGCGTCTCGAATGATGCCACCACAAGCTGAAGCACGAACATCCCCTTTTGAAAGAGCCGTCTACATTAAGCTTGAACGAAGCACTTTTAGGAGGGGACCACGCGATTAGCAAGTCTCTTTTGGCACCCAAGGAACCAGAAGTACTAGCTGTTATGGACTCTTCAATGAAACGCACTTGAAGTAATATATCCGACAGCCTCAACCGCACCTGATTAAAGACTAAGTCATTACGAGTTTTTCAAAGCAGAGATACCGACGCACCAAAGAAAATTCTTCAGCTACAAGACACATCATCAATAGATTGATTAGTTAGATTATACTCCGGTCATCTCAAAGTATAAGTCATAAAGAAACAATTACTACTATAATTAATGAAATTGAATAAAATTGAGAAGAAAAAAAAAGTTAGACTATACCTTGTCGTCCTAAAATAACAAAAAATTTGAAACAAAAGTAAAATGAAAATAATAAAACGTATGAAACAGAGCATGTATAAAATTAAGAGAGAACTAATCAGCCCAATGTAGAGTCATCACATTTGGTTCAGCAAGTCTTGCCAACTTCGAGTTTCATATGTCAAGTCATATACTTTAAGATAACTGATAATTATTTATAGTTTTAACATTTTTAATTTATTCTAAATTTAGTTATTACTTTATGAATTTGATGATGCACTAATTAATTTTTTCAATTTTAACTTATTTTATAGACATTTCAAAATATGCGTGATAACTTATTATTAATATATAATATAAGGATAATATAGTGAAAATGTATTATATTTTTTTAATAAAATTAAAACATTCAACAATTTTTTTAATCATGAAAAATTCCTAAAATAACAAATAAATCAGATAGGAAAGAATATCATATTACTACTAAATGGAGTACATATTATTACGATCATAATTATATTTTTCTGACATAAATAAATTTTTTTCGAAATCAGGTGGTATCTGGGCTTCACATTTTTTGTGGCTCAACTAATCCACATTGGATCTGCGAACTGTGCGAGTCTTTAACTCAACAGTATGATCCTCCCAGGAATTATTGTCTCACTAGGATTCGGACCTTTGACCCTGAACTCCCTAAGCGCCTAGCAATTTCCGTTAAGACAATCCACTTGGATTATAAATATATTTTTTTTTAATTTCATAAAAGAATCACTCCTTAGCGGAAGGATCCTTTACATTCTATAAAAGTGTATCTCCCATTTTAGAGGAAGAAATTATCCTTTATAAATACAAGAATCAAACGAGAGCGAGCAAGTCCATATATCCAGCCTCATGGCTTGCTCTCTATCATATTTCTTCAGCTTAAACCAAGCTCTTCACTGCAGGCATAAGTTCTTCCAATACCCCATTATTAGATCCCATAACCCTAAAGACAACGGTACGGTAATTAATATATACATGCATACATACCGTATTCTCCTTTAGCACAAAGGAAGTGGAAGACTTCCTCATGTGGAAAATCCACAGTGCATATGTATGCGCTATACAATTCTAGAAAATTACTATAATGGTCATCATCAATAGCTTAATTTATTGAACTGAATTTCCTTCTTGTTCTCCTTTTTCTATGATTTCAGTTTTTTCATCACTACCCTAAATTATTTTTTGTTACAAGTGATATTATTGTTGTTTTTGATGATTATTAATTTTCTGATTGGTTTGGCAGGGAAATCATCAAACATTGTTGATGCAAACCTTAGTGTGTTAAGGGAAAGAATTCAACAAGTGATAAAGAAGGAGAAGCTGATACACACTACTACTACTACTACATCATATGGTTGGAATTATAAGCACAATAATTATGATGACCACCGTAAGTACAAGTGTGATTCCATGATATCAGAGTCCGTAGAGACTATGGGTTTGGCATGTGGTGCAGTTGGTCTTGTCTTTATCATTGGTTCTCTTAGCATATGCTTTGTGTCACTCCTTGTTTATTTGTACAAGTACTACACAACAAATTATATCTAAGGGTATGTAGCTTCTGGTGAGTCTCAATTTAAGGGTAGAATCGTCAGAATGTAATGATGACCAAGAATTTATATAGAATCCAAAGTTTAATTTGAAGAAGGGCAGGCTTTTATTATCGTGTATAAATTGTGATACCCTGAAATTTTTACTGAACAAATTAAGCTTGATTTTTATAAGTTTTTGTTTTTTCTCATTAAGGATTTTCTAACTTCCTATTTTGAGTTTTTATCCTTTTCTTTTAATTTTATGCTTAAAATATATTTATTTTAAAAACATTCTTCTAAACCATAAAAAAATAAAAAAATCTTCTTTCTTTTTCTTCATCTTTTCCTCCGACCTCCTCTTTTGTTCTCACTTATATCTACTCATTCTCACCTCTTCACTCACTCATGTTGTCATACGCACTCTCTTACACTCTCAAACACATTCACTCCCATCTATATTCCAAATATTTTGATCCACATTTCTAAAATTTTTTTTAGTATAAAATGCACCATACGTCAATGTCAAAACGTATGAAATCAATATGGTTGGACAGTGACGCATCTAAAAAATAGACGAAAAATGACTCATACCACACTTTAGAAGTGTATAGGTTTTTTTATTCAGTACTCCAAAACCACATGGGCGAAGATTTAACACATGATGCATGTATGTCACGTGGGAGAAGATTTTTTTTAATTAAAAAATCTAAATAAATTAAGTATTTTTAGTTTAAAAAAAATAGAGATGTCGTCTTCGCTCATATGGCATTACATGGTTAACCTCTTGCGTCTAATTAAGATTCCGGTATGATATGCAAGTAAAATTTGGCCGAAATTGATAGGAGGGGTATATGACAAATATAAAACTCATAAGTAATTAATAACTTCGAGGAGCTAGATATTAAAAAAAATAAAAAATAAAATCTGTGACAAAATGACCCTAAAGTTCAAAGACTTGACACATAATTAAACCTAATAAAAATCCAGTCCTTTCTTTCCTGCTCTGTAAGCTTAAAATGACAAGTGGGTCTTCTCTCTCTTGTGATGATGGCAAAGCATAGTTTCCTGTTTAGTATTTGATAAAAAAAAAATTAGCTTCTTTTCTCATAGACTAGTTTGGTTTCTTATAATAGTCTATAGCACACTTAATTCTCTAATCCACACCCCATTTGAGAAGCTACATTAGTAACAAATACTAACCAGCTCCACCTATTTCTTCCAAATCTTCTTATTACTTTTTCATACCAAGTTATACTACACTTTACTAGCACCAACGATCTTCTTCTTCTACCTTTGATCGGGATTTTGTACGTGTTGGAGGGGGAAAGGAATTGTGGTTGTGGCTTCGGTATGCCCTGTCTTGAAATGTTTTAGGTCCGGGAGAAAAAAATTAGACTCTAATTTATCTCTCTAAAATTTGTATTTTAGTGATGTTAAACTTTAATAAAAAAATTTGAACAAAGTTTTTCTTGAATAAGATAAGAATTATCTCAAAATATTATCAATGTCAATAAACTTTCAATAATACAATTAATCATCAAAAAATTCACACGAACTATAATAATTCTGTGAATAAAGGGGTTTTGGGTTATTGTTAAAGGTATAATAATTATGTGAATAAAAGGGTTTTGGGTTATAGAAAATAGAGAATGCACTCACAATGTAAAGTTTTTTACACCATTAGTGCATCATCCACCATTCATCCATATATGTATGGTTGTTAACTTTTAGATTAAAGTAATATAAATGAATGGTGGATGATGGACTAATGGTATATATAAAAAACTTTACACCATCAGTATATATCCATTTATCTCTTTAGGTTATTGTTAAAGGTTGAGCTTGAACAAAATACTTAAGCAGCCAAAATAAAATTAAAATATTATACAATAGTGTCTCTCTCACTCTCTCTCTTTACACTAAGTTAAATTACACAAATTATTATATCACTCATAACTTCTACATCAAGTCAAATTTAATCGAATCGACTGTTGGATTGAAAGTTCCTAATCTATAGATCGTTTATATCAAATTTTACAAAAATCCAAAATCATTTAGTACTTCATTTATATAAGTCAAAATTAACAAAATATACATCTTAAAAATATATGAAAATGAAGCCACTTGAATATATATTCAATGATGTTTAAATTTTCTCAAATTTGACAAAAAATTGACTCGTTGACATATAATTATTAATCAACGGATGGATTAGTGAAATTCACATGCATTATATAAAAAGTTATGAGCGATGTAACAGTCAGTGTAATTTAACTTGGTATAAACAGATCCCTTATCATACATACATACATACATACATACATACATACATACTTATTAAAATTCCTATATATTAAATTAAAATTCCGCTTTATCTTAAGTATATTTGTTTAGGATAATGCATGGAAGGTGAACATTTGCAATTGAGTGATTTATTGTTTGTGTGAAGTACCAATTTAGTCCCTGATGTTTTTTCATTATACCAACTTAGTTTCTGAAAATTTATAAATACACATTTTGTTCCTCAAAATTTTCAAATGTACCGATTGGTCCCTCAAAATTTCGAATGTATCAATTTGGTCCTTAAAGCGTGAGGAACCATGTTGTTGGTATAGAAGAAAATCTTGAAAAAACAAATTAATACATCCAAAAATCTTGAGGAATTAAATATGTATTTATAAATTTCCATAACTAAATTGATTCAATGAATAAACACCTAAATTGATACTCCACTTTTATCTCAAAAGCATTTTCACCCTGGCTTCAAATACCAGACTCCTACATTTTCTCTCAAAAATGTGGATTTTTTAAACAAAATAGGAGAAATGAACCTTCCTTTTGGTGTTGACAATGGGCGGTTATGCATACATATACATACACACGCATAGATATATCTATATTGTCTTGATAAAGATTTAAAAGGTTTGGACATTGTTGTGGTTAAAACTGTGGTACGGTCAATTTGGTTAATGAAAAATGGAGTATTCCAGGGGATACCATTCAACTAAATACACAATTACACATAACAAACTTGATATAAATAAAATCATTGAGATGGTTAAGTACAATGAAAAGATTTAAAGCTTTTGATTTTGCTCATTGATATCCTTGGTCTTGTATTAAAAGTAGCTTAACGTTTCTATCTTAAAATTGCAGTAGTCCATCAATTATATTAAGTTGGGTACCCTTTATGCTCCATTAATAATTCTTTTGCTTATATAAAAAAAAAAATATGCTATGCATGCATTCTTATCAAGAATGAAAAATACTCTTAACCAACAAAGGCAAGCACAGTTGGTAAATAGCTGAGTTCCTTAAACATGATGTATGTCAAGGGTTCGATCCTTGCCGTGGGTATGGAAAAGGCTTTGTTAGTAGAGGCAAAACTCACTTCGATGATCTCTACGCCTCAGAGGGGATTAGTCTTCGGCTGTCGGCTGGGGATACCTTTGGTGTACAAAAAAAAAAATACTCCTAACTTTATTTAACCCTCTTTAACCTTGACTTATAAAATTAGGGTTAAAAAAATCCTACTTTTTCCCCTTTTGTAAATGTCCCCCTTTTTTTCCTATCATTATTCTAATTTTAAAGCTTAATGCTGGCTAATTGCAATTAATTTTACATTTTTTTTCCTGAAAGCAGTAATAAAAAAATTTACCTTTTGAAAGGGATTCAGTTAACTCTTACTATAATATATATCCACCCCTTAAATTCACTAAAACCGACACCAATTAGCGCAAGCATATATAACAGAACTGTTAAATGAAGTAGTAGTATATAACAAAATTATTAACCACTGCTTTTATTTATAGTGATCAACTGATCATTAACATAATTCAATTCATCACATACAGCAGTTACATAAGTCATAAGTGCTCTAATTGTTGCCCTTTTGGGAAGCATGCAGGCCACTGAAGTAGCCCTGAGGATTGCTCTCAAATGCACCCCTTGAGATGTATGCTCCACCTCCACCTGGGGCCTTCATTGACCCCCCTCCAGAACCACTACTGCCGCCACTTCCACCAGAGCCTCTGCTTGATGAGCTTCCACCACCACCACCACCACCTTTTGCACCTCCTCCACCACCACCGCCTCCACCTTTGCCCATGTTTCAAATGATCTCAGACACGCTAAAAAAACTTCAAAGGTAGTTTGAAGAAAATAGTGCTAAAGAAGCGATGATATGGACAAACAATGGATCGTCTATTTATAGATAAGAGAAAAGCAATGTAAATTAAATTTAAGGGTAGAGTGGTAATTAACCTCTCACGTCCTCAATGTAAGCCCTTCTCGAGATTATTTCTACGGTTTACTTATTTTGTCCTTGTTTATAAAATTTTATACTAAATGACAATTAATTACTTGTTTCTTCAACAAAACACTCTTGTTTACACGTTTTAGATTCTCAATAACATTAACAGGTGTAGTTTTAAAAATACTTATCAAATGTTCACAGTTCCAATAATATTAATTAATAAACTTTCTTAATAGATGTGAAATCTAAAATGGTCTTATATATATAGGAACAAAAGGAGTCATCTAATTTTCAATGACATTAATTACTTTTTTTCTTATAAACATTTTATATAGTACTAGTATTATTGTTTAGAATCTCCATAATAATTATAGAAATAATTTTGAAAAAACAAATATAACAATCATTATCAATTTCAATATATTAACAATACTAATTTCTTTGATTCCAATAAATTATTACGTATTAATAGTGTTAGAGGTTAATGACGATGGAAATAACTAAAGCCAAATACTTCTAACAATTGCTCTTACTAAGTAATCAAAACCAATGAAAATATATTAAAAAATTAAATCTGTTTTTTTTATAAAATTTTTTTTATAGAAAATAATAAAGTAAATTTATGATTGATGTTTTATTTCTAATTATTTTAACCGATGTTCTTATTCACTTGTAAACTAGATCAAACTAAGGGCTCATTTGGTGAGGAGTATAAAAAGGCTTAATTGCATAATTGGTCATTTATCTTATTTATTAGATTCACTTTGGTTATTTATTTTTTTTTTGCAATTTACTGGTCCTTTAATTTTTTTAAAAGATTCAGTTTGGTCCTTCCGTTAAAATAAAGTTAAATGAGAAGGAATATTTCAAGAATATTCCCCCTTCTAGGCTTAATTGCATAATTGGTCATTTATCTTATTTATTAGATTCACTTTGGTCCTTTATCTTAATATTCCAAGAATATTCCCTCTTCTTCTTCCTCTTCCTCTGCTCTCTCCTTACAGCGGCGGCAGCCACCATGGGCGCCGCCGCCACCGCCCATGCCACTGTCGCCGCCATTTTTAGAAATTAATCAGAGTTGTTGAAGCGTTTTGCACGTGTTTTCACACGTTTTCCAGCAGGTTCAGAGGAGGAGACCATTGTTGATAACCAAGGTTTTAGAAAAGGGATCCTAGAATTCGGATTTTGAGGAAAAAAGAACGAAAAACAGGAATTTGTTTAAGGAATAATGAAAATAAAGCTTAAAAACAGTGAAAAATTGAATAATGAAGAAATTTGAAAAAATTTGATGATTTTCGAGGGAAGAGGGTGTGAGCCCATGGTGGTTGTCGCCGCTGTAAGGAGAGAGCAGAGAAAAAGGAAGAAGAAGAGGGAATATTCTTGGAATATTAAAATAAAGGATCAAAGTGAATCTAATAAATAAGATAAAGGACCAATTATGCAATTAACCCTAGAAGGGGGAATATTCTTGGAATATTCCTTCTCATTTAACTTTATTCTAACGGAAGGACCAAACTAAATCTTTTAAAAAAAGTAAAGGACCAGTAAATTGCAAAAAAAAAGATAAAGGATCAAATTGAATCTAATAAATAAGATAAAGGACCAATTATGCAATTAAGCCGTATAAAAAAGATAAGATATGATAGTTGTCATATACCCCATCCGGCTCGAATTATAAGCAACAAAAAACATATTTCATTTGGTTTAAAATATAAGTAAAATTAACTAACTTTATTAAATTTTGTTTCATTCCCAATACCACATTCCTAAAACATCTCTGGAAAATTGTAATCTTAATTAATTTTTTTTTCATTTCCATTATTACTTTCCTAAAATACCTCTATTTTTTATAAATTTGAGAAAATTAAATACAATCAACTAACCTCCTAAATAAGCGTAAAAGTGGTTGGAATTGCTTATAATTCGAGTCGGATGGAGTATTATCCTAAGTTTAGTGAATCATTATAAGAGATGATAGTGCTATTCTATTGGGACAATTGGGTTATCCTATCTTATTCTTATTCTTATCCTATATGACCATCAAACGAATCCTAAATGGCTACGATAATTCCCAAAAAGAAACGCTAGAATTCATGCATACATGAGGAGCAAAATTTTCAACTGCATTTAACCGAAGCTTAAGTTTCCAATGGGCTTATTTGGCCTTTAAAACTACCTCAATTTTTGAGTTTTTTTTTTTAACGGTATGTCCAAAGACATATTTTTTTTTAAAAAAAAAAACTTAATTATGTCACAAGTTCCTAAAATTTGGGGTACTTTTGCTAGATATTTTTATTCTATTTTTTTCAATGTCTAATTCTCCGAACTTACTTCTGGGTTTGTGATATACACCTACTAGGCTACTACCAATTCTAGCTAATTTTGCATAAGGTTGTTGATCATGTGATGTCACGTGATGTCATACGGGCAAAGACAACTTCTCTCTTCAATCTTTTTTTTTTTTTTTTGCTTTTTTTATTTAACTAAAAATATAAAAGTTTTAAGATTTTAATTTTTTAAAAAATGAGATCTTCCTTTAGGGGGCATCACGTAACCTCTTGCGTCTGAACAGGATTTCGATGTTACATGTCAGCAAAATTGGTCATAATTGGTAGTAGGGGTGTATGACAAACCCAGAAGTAACTTCGGGGAGTCAAACATTGGGAAAAAAAATAAGGGTATCTGACAAAAAAACCCAACTCTTCAGGAAATTGTGACATAATTAAGCCTTTAAAAAATTCACACACTTTTGATTTAGAATAGGAAAATGCGTCAGGGCACTTGTTAAGATACTAAAAGTGGTTTATTGTTATAGAAAATGTGATTTTCGGGTTTTCGAGAGAGTGATTAATGCTAACTTATGATTGATTTACCACTTGTTAGCAAGACCCTTTAAAATATAAGAAAAAAAACTAAAATCATGCTTATTAAGAAATATAGTTGATTGTATTAAATTTTTTCAAATTGATCAAAAATAGAGGTATTTTAGGAAAATAATATTGGGAATGAAACAAAAATTAAATGATTATAACAATTTTTTATGTATGTTTTAAAAAAGTAGCATTGAGAATAAAACAAAATTTAAGAAGATTAATTACTTTTCCTTATATTTTAAACCAAAAAAAGTACCACTATATATTTTAATTTTTTTTTGCTTATATTTCAAATAAGAGGGAATACAATATATTTAGTATGCTTGCATTAAAAATTAATGTATTTGTAAATTCTATGTGAATTAATAACATCAATTTTTGACGCAAACTTATTAAATATGATTTCTTTTTTTTTTAAACATATCCTAAAACATATATTAAAAACACAATATAATAAAAAAAATACTGTATTAATTAAATTTATTCTTTATAGCATCAATTATCACATTTTCATATACTCCCTTATGTCTTTAATATTATAAAAACAAGACATGATTATCTTGATCTCTATAAGAAAAAGTTACTCCCTTTATTCCTATTTTTTTTATCATCCTTTTTATTCCTTTATTCCTATTTATCTGTCATGATTTAAACAAAACACATTCTTTAAAAGATGCAATCTTTATTTAGATTTTCAATACATTAATTATGTTTTTTCCCACCATATACTTCTTCTTTATATAATCATTAATTTTTCTTCACTAATATTCTTGAAATCATCAAAAGGAAAGAAAAAAAGGAATAAATAATTTTTTCCAAAAAACGGTAGGTAATAAGGAACTGAGGTAATAACTAACTCTCTATTTCCAATAAAATTATTTCTGAAATATTTTTAGAAAGTATTGATTCTATTTAATTTTTTTTATTCCCGATGCAACTTTTCTAAAGTAGCTACTAAAATGATTCTAATACAAAGTTTCTTAATAATAATATAAGGCTTATTTATGTTTTTAGTCCCTAAAAGTTGAGGTTGTTTTAGTTTTGGTCCCTAAAAGTTTTTTTTGACCTTGAGTCATCCTTAATTGTTTTGAATTTTTGGTTTTAGTCCATACCATTAGGAAAAATTTGTTGAATGTTGATGTGGTTTACGAAAGGTCACATTAGTTACACGTGTGGAGATATTGTGTGCTATCGGCAGAGTACGTGGATGATTCGGACCCGCAAGAGCAACACGGCCAAGGCCCAATCCACAAACACACTTGGGTTGAGCTTTGGTCCTTTTGCTTCTGCGGGTCCATATCATTCATGTCATTCCATTAGAGACACCAAATTCTTGCTCACATGGATGCTGATGTGGCGTTTCGTTAGCCACATCGGCAGTTACCAGATTTTTCCTAACGGCATGAACTAAAACCAAATTTTTAAAATAATTAAGGATGAATCAAGGTAACAAAAAAAACTTATAGGGGCCAAAACCAAACACTCCCAACTTTTAGGGACTAAAAACATAAATAAACCATAATATAAATACTACTACCTCCATCCCTAATTATAAGGCCCTCTTGGGAGATTTCACGTCCATTAAGAAAGTGGAATGATTTAGTTAATTGTATTAGAAATGTGAATTTTTTATATGTATTTTCAAAATTACCCCTATTAATATTATTGAGAATCTAAAAAGTGTTAAATAAATAGGGGTGTTTGTGAAAAAAATAATTAATACTCATTGAAAATTGGTAAAGGGCCTTATAAATAGGGACAAAATAAAAGTGTTAAGATGACCATATAATTAGGGACGGAGTGAGTAAAATTTTTGAAAAAATTAAAAATACTCAACCACGTAATAATTAACTCTTTTTCAATAATAATTATGATTTTGGTTAATTTTTCTTGAAATAATACGATGACGGAGTAATAATAGTAATACAAAGTGCAAAAGAGCGGATGTGTTCTTTATAGATGAAAAATGATTTAGAGATTTACAAGCTTACAAATCTACACATAAAATTATGACAATTGTTATTTTCAAATTAAAAAAAATTAAATAAAAAACTTAAATGACAAATATCACAATCTTAATATATATGTTTATGAGTATATATCTCTCGGTCTCTCAATAATTGTTCCACGGTTGATATAGTGATTCTCAAGAGATAAGGTAGCATAATTGGCCGGTGGTTTCTTGAGATTGAATTGCTATAAGACTATGATGCGTATTGCAACTTACCATAACAAAATTTCAGGTCCACTCGATGAAATGATCGATGGATTCCCCCCATTTTCCAAATTCTGTTGAAAATGTAAATTTGAGTTTTGCTGCCAAAATCATATTTGCTCTACTATGTTGATTTTTTTTTCTTCTCCAAATTTTATTTTTCCTCGTGATTTATATTTTGGATCTTGTGAACAAATCTTCTAAAAAAAATTGATTAAAAAATACTAAATAAAAATTTAAGTCTAACACTTTTCAAGATTGAAAACCATTTTTTTCAAATAAAATCATTTTTTTACTTTCTAAAACAATATTATAATTGAAGGCAATCATTAGTTCATTGCCATGAATGGAGAGCATACAACAACAAAAAAATCCTAACAAAAAAAATTATATGTTAAAAAACCTTTGGATAATTAAGAGAGTTTGTTGGCACGGCAAAGGTGCCTGAATTCTTGTATAAGAGAACTTCTCAACAAATGAAGTTCTCAAGAGAAAAATTTGGAAAATAAAACTCAATCAAATATATCACATGGCACAAACATTAATAATTTTTATTTTTAAAAAAAATAGGATAAATAATGAAAAATAAAAAATTGAACAATAGAAAATATATATATTTTTTACTATTTTCTCATAAACGTGGTATTGTGGTAACCTCTTCAAATTTGTTAGTGTCCATAATCAATTTTGCAAAGATAAAAACTAGAGTAATACATTAAGACTTTTTTTTGGTTGCACGAAAGAAAATGAAAAGAGGGAAATATGGAGAGAGAAGTAGGGAAAATAGATTATAGGGAGAAAATAAGTAAATTTTTTAGTTGTTTAGTATAAGAGAAAATGTGAAAAAACGAGGAAGATAGAAAAGTTGAGTTTTCTTTCCTTTTGTTTGGTTGAAGAAAAAAGTGGGAAGAAAGAAAACAATAAATCTGTCAAAATACTAACTACACCATTGTTTTACAAAATAGAAATAAATATTTTTTTCTTTTTCACATGTATGTATATTTAACATAGCCAAAAAATATTTATTTACTTCAATTATTTATTACATGATAAAAATTCAGAATCCAAAATATTAAAAAAAAAACAACTTTTTATTGAAATAAAAATGCTTTATTTTTTTTATTTTTTTTATTTTTCAATAAAAAAATAAAAAAAATCAAACAAAGTGAATAAGTGAATGACAAATGAATAATTTTACATACCACTTTCAATTTTCTCTATATTCTCTCTGCCATTGGGAAGAGAAAAAATTTTTTGGTGGGACCCACCACACTTTCTCCCCCCCCCCCCCCCTTCCCCCTTATTTTCTTTCATGAACCAAATGGAGAAAAAAAAACCTTATTTTCTCTCCCCAAAAAGCACCCAAAACAATCAGAGTGTAAGAGACACATAGATCTCCTCTCTCATCTTCTCATACGCAAATTACACTATTTCTGTTCATCCACATCCTTCATCCTCACACAATTTATTTATTTTCATTTAGGGTTTAAATTTAAGGTCTATTTGACAATTATATTATAGTTGTGAGCATATAACAAATAGTCGCGAGCTTGTAAATAGTAATTTTGAACCTAGTTGAAAACTGTGGGATTATAGTTGAAATTAAAGTTCATAGATGTATAGCTATAGCTAGCTATTTGGCAAAACTAGCTATGCAACTAACTAAAATTTGTTAAATGATTTAAAAAATATAATTTGGCTAAGATATATAATTATAACTAGGAAAAAAAATTAAATGACAAAATTGAGATATAATTTATTAAAACCTCTTTTATTTTTAGAAAAGCTAACCCACATACAGGCCCGGTCCTGATATATTTGGGCCTAAGGCGAAATTATTTTTTAGGCCTTGATAATTTGTTAATAAATTTTTTTATGGAAAATAAATCAATAAAAACATGCAATGTATTTATACTTCCTTTTTCCTATAAAGATAGTAAAAAGTAGTAAATTTTTTTGCTCAAACTAAAATTAAAGTAATTAATGAAAATGCTTAAAACTTGTAAACTTTGTATTGTGATTGGTTGATTAATACAAAATGCATTAAATTAGTTGTTTTGATAATTGGTTGATGTATTAGAAAAACCATAAATGCATGTTTGCTTTAACTTTTTGACTTTTGCAAGTTTTTACAAGTATTTAACTTTCAAAATAGCAACAATAACCAAAAAAAAAAATCAATACTCACTCCGGTCTTATATATAGGACATACTTAACCATATTCCTTGGACCAAGGAAAGTGGTCAGTTTTATGAGAATATATTGTAACATTACAATTTTACCCCTCCACTTTACTTGGAAAGTTCACATTCATTAATGCATAACATAAAAACATAGTTAGTCAAGACATTTGATAAGGGCAAAAAAGAGAAAAAACAATTAATGATGCATAGGAAATATAAAATGTCATATATATAGGACCAAAGATTTCTTCTAGAAGGTGCCCTATATATAGAACTAGAGGGAGTAATAGGCTATTTTTTTTAGACGATGAAAAGTACCATTTTAGTAATTGAGTTTTTTTCTCATTTTTTTTGTGCATAAGCTATTTATTCAGAACAAATGACTATTTATTCGGAACAAATATTGAGAGAGGGTGTTCCACACTAAGATTATGTCTTCAAATATGTATTAAAGGATGCTTCTCAGTTCTCACATCTGTGTATGTGAGTGGAACCAACGGAAGTTCAAAAGCCTAATAAAAATAGGCACAAATTGAAGTTGAAAGGTCCCTTCTTGCTGCAAGTGTACAACTGAATAAACATCCAAGAGAAGTAATAATTTTGTTTAAGATGAGAAGTACTAAAAAAAATGGGGTCCCTTAATTTCTTAGGCCTAGGGCGGGCGCCTCCATTGCCCCTGCCCTGGGTCAGGTCTGCCCACATACATTTATGAAATTAAGCTAACTTTCAAAAGTTATAAGCTACTCTTTTTAAAGCTATAAGATTATTTTATTTTTTATTCACCAAACAACTCTAGTAGTTTATTGACCGACTAAAATCTACTAGATAAACTATAAACTTGTATTACCAAACACAAACATAATCATTTATCTTTGAAAAATAATAAAACAACATACAAAAATATGCCTACAAAAATATGCCCACTCAAAAAACTTTGACAAGTGTTATTTTTAATTTTTTATTTCTGTTTTTATTTTTTAATTTTTTTTGTTACCAATTTTGCCTTTACTTTGGTCTTCTCTTTCATACTCAACCCTAGCTGCCACTAAAAAAAACACCCTCGATTGCTGCCACTGTGATGTTGCCACACCATGTCCCCGCTGTGCGATGCAGCTAGATCATCAACCGCAACGATATTAGTTGAGGGACAGTTATGATGGTAATAGTGACCGCAACTGTTATGGTAGTGGGAGGAGTGATGACGATAATGGTGATGTTTGAGTGACACAAAAGATAAGGTAGTAAAGGTTTGCAATTCAAAACTGAAATTATGAAACCACCATATATTGTTTTGAGAATAAATGTGAAATTGTTCTGAAAATAAGTAATTAACCATTTTAGCTAAATTTTTGTCAAACAGATTTTGTTTTTAAAATTAGATTTAGATATTCTAACTTAATTTTTGTGTGTGACCAACTAACTCAGCTTTTTAACAATTACATTATTTTAATTTCATTTAAATTCAAACCAGTAAAAATATTTAATAGTACACCATTCGGCTCGAATTATAAGCAAATCTAATCATTTTTACGCTAATTAAGGAGGTTAGTTGATTGTATTTAATTTTATCAAATTTATAAAAAAAAATAGAGGTATTTTAAGAAAGTAGTATTGAGAATGAAACAAAAATTAATTAAGATTACAATTTTATAGAGATGTTTTAGGAAAGTGACATTGAAAATGAAACAAAATTTAATAAAATTAGTTAATTTTGCTTATATTTTAAATCAAGGAAAAAATGTTTTTTGTTGCTTATAATTTGAGCCGGAGGAAATATAGAGTAAGTAACAAAATGAAAGAGAAGGAAAGAAAAAATAAATTTGCAAACGGAGGATCTCTTATCACTCCCATGTGGATTATTGAATTTTCTCACAACCGTCCACACAGTAAACATGTCTGCCTAACATCATTGCCATTTGCTAGCTACTTCGCGATTCATTCGTCCCAACTAACGGCCAAAGGCACCAGTCGAAGTTGAAATCCTTTATTTAAGCGGCAAATGGTTGAACAATAATTTGATCATATTCAAATACTATTTCTTTCGTCAAAATAGTACTAAAAAAGTTTACCAAAAAAAATAAAAAATAGTACTAAAAAAATATATCTCACCATCCAAATCTCATATGCCCCCCAAAAAAAAATCAATTAATATGAATCTATCCATCCAAATTACATGACCATCAAATTTGATTTTTCAGGAATTTAATTTAAACAAATTGATTTGTTTATATTAGCATGGCATCGATGACTTTTGATCATTTTTGACGCGCGTTACATGTGAATCTAGCTACCACATCCTTCTCTAAACTAAATTTCTTCTAAGAGCCACATAACGATTTCAGTTATGAACATCAAGAATCTAGCTAGCACAATAACCTACTCGCTTCACCTTGACCTAATAGGTTCTTCCCTTATAGTCTCCAGCACAGGCTTCCTTGATCTACTATAGCTTAACCTATCATGAAACCCTGACTCCACTCCTTCCAAACTCAACCTTCCAAATCCATTGTTGTTCTCTTGAAAACTCTCCTCTTGCCGCTGCACTCCGCCGCCATTGTCCGGCTGCACACGTGCCGTTATCCTCTTGGACGCGGAACTCGCGGCCATCAAGAATACCGCCACGTCAGCAGCCGTGACGAAAGAGTTGACTCTCCTCATGGGAAAGAAAATATAAACGTTTCCAAATTCTAACTCTTCATCGGCTCCAAGAGCATGGAACCTTCTTCCAATGTGAAGAGAGCGAGAGTTTGCTAAGAAATAATTTGGTTGCTCCATCATGAGCTCAGCAGCTTTCACAATCTCCTTGAATTGCTTCACTTCACCGGTTGGAAAAATCACCCTTGCAGCCTTTGTGTTCTTCATCATCAAAGGTGGTAAGAAAGTGCATGAAATGTAATTGCCCATTACGTAAAAATAAAAAAGATTGAAACTTTTTCGTGTTAGAGAAAATGGGTTGGAGGGATTTGAATTGATTGAGGTTTTGGTTTTGGTTTGAGAGTTTACTTTGTGTATGAGAGAGGATGCAAAGTGTGTGCGTGTATATATAGAGGGGGAGAATTTTCTAAGAGAGAGAGTGAAGAATGTTTGAGTAGTGGAACAGAATAATGAAGGAGCACGTGGCTTGTGATATTTTCTCATGTGCGTGTGGGAGTGTGAGAATTGTTGACCGGTGTGTGGCTCTAGTGGATTGGTGAAACTTCCTTCGAGAATGCGCGTTACGGTTTGGGTGTTTCGAAAGGTTGGTGGAAAATGTGAAGAAGGTGCCATTTTAGTGCCATGTAATTTTCACACAAGGCTGAATTTTCGCCTTATAACGCCTCTTGGACCAACTGGCGTCATGCTGTTTCAAGCTCGAGTTGCCAATAGAAAAAGAGAGACAAAATTATTACTCCTCCATCTCTAAATACATTATCTTTTTACGTTCATTAAAAAAGTTGATTAATTTAGTTAATTTTATTGGAAATGTGAATTTTTTATATGTATTTTCAAAATTACCCATATTTTTTTAAAACTAAATTACGCCTATTAATATTATTGAAAATCTAAAAAGTGTTAAATAAAAAGAGATATTTATGAAAAAAGTAATTATTTATGATGTATTTTTATAAAAAATGTATATAAAAAATAATAAATTATGATGATTTATTTGAAATTAATGGTTTCGGATTACCTAACGATTATTTGAGGGAGAGAAAAAAACATTTTTCACATTGATTTTGAGTATTTCTTTTTATATAACATATTCTACTTAATATATTTTTAATTCTTTTTTTTTAATCTGAAAAAAATGTGAACTCTTTTGATATATGCTGATTTAGAAAGTACATATTTATTGATATAAAATTTTATATATATGCATTAATTTTTAATGTAAAATTATCTCTAAACTCTAATAGACACAACATAAAATAACTCAATTATTTATGCTTGTGAAATGATGTATTAGTTACTCATCACTTAATTTTTTTCCCCTTTGATATGCACTTATACCTATTATTTTAAGGGTCTTGTTAGGACATTTGTTAAGATTATTAGAAACAAAATTTAATCATAAATTCATCATACTTTATCTTTCAAAAATATAAAAAAAAAATACATTTTTCAACGACATTTAACTATATTTGAATGTTTAACTAGTACCCTAAAGATACATGTTATCATTTCCCTTATTTAAAATGTAAACCCTTTTAAATGTTATTAAAAGGGCTTTATTTTAAATTAAGACTTTTGTTATTTATTGCTCTAAAAATAATGTATAAGAAACCCAAAAATATAAAATGAATCTTGAAAAATTAAAAAAAAAACTCTTAAATATTAAATGCATTATTTTCTAGGTTCATTTTCCTCAGCTCCTTTCTTTCTTTTTTTTTCAAAATTAATGTTATACTATTTTATTCTAAAAATTAGTTGTACAAATTACATGTTTGTTTTTCTTTTATGCATAGGTAAATAAGTAACACGATTGTGTTTTTCCTTCTGTTCATTAAATGTAATTTTGTTGTTCACGGCCTTGCTGTATGGGTTCGACAAGCTTATGTAAACAAGGTGTTTGTTTGATAATCCCTTAATCTTTCGACGTAACTTTTTACTTACGGCAGTTTAATTGAAGTTATCTTGGAAAAAAAAAATTGTAACATGATTGTATTATAGTATTTGTTGTGGAGGAATCTAAGTTACACGTGGCGCTTTACTCCCCGGTCCAGCCGGACCAGACCAAATGGTGACAACAGTAGACGTGGCCACACTCCCACTCGGTCGGACCCATAAAAGCTAGGTGGAATGTGGCACGACCTCTTGGCGCGGTCGGTTTGGCCTCCTTGGGGCATTTGTCTCTTGCGCGGTCGATACGATCTCCTTGGAGCATTTGTCCCTTGCGCGATCGGTACGACCTCCTTGGGGTATGTCCCTTGCGCTAGCTGACCTCCCTTTGGGCATATGTGGCACCACCTCTTGGCCTGGTCGGTACGGCCTCCTTAGGGGTATCCCTTGCGCGGTCGGCACGACCTCCTTGGGGGTATCCCTCTGCCCGGTCGGACCTATTCGCATAGAGAGTGCAGGTTGTCATATCAGTTGTCCTCTCCGCCGCCGCTGCCAGAATCCCCCGAATTCCGTTGACACCGCCGCGGCCATCATGGCCTAGGTCTGCAGTCCTACGCGGCTACCCCGTCAGCCCAAGCCCAAGAAGCCAAATACCTCCTATAAAAACCTCGTTGCACAGGGAAGAAAAAGAAAGAAATACACGACCCTTCCACCTTGCTCCGCCTTCCGAGCCGGCTTGATCTACCCATCTATTATCCTTTATCCTTCTCTCTATCCCCCTTCTCTTGATATATTTGTGACTAACTTTGTACCTAACACTGTATAACTAGCTTGAGCGTCGGAGTCCACGCAGGTCCCCCACCTGGGATCAAGTCAAGGCCAGATCCTCCAAACCAGTTCGTTGCAGCTCACTCGGACCAGTCGATCACCCAAACCAAGTTGTCCATGTCAGCAAGCCAACCCTTCTTACCCACGAGACATAACAATATTGTTCTAGATAAGATTGAAACAAAAAATAAAAACCAATGGGTCCTTTGGTATACATTAAATTAGTGAGGTTTGGAGGAAGCGAGGTTTTTTTTTAAAAAAAAAAAAACCAGGTGGTGTCTGAGCTTCACATTTTTTGTGGTCCAACTAATCCACTTCGGATTCGCGAATTGTGCGAATATTTGACTCAACGGTATGGATCCTCCTCAGGAATTGTTGTCTCACAGGGACTTGAGTCTTTGAATCTGAAGTCCCTAAGCGCTCAGCCAGTTTCCACTAGGTCAATCCACTTGGGTTGGAGGAAGCGAGTTTGATAAGCATAGTGATAATGCTTTTACAATTGAACAGATTAATTATAGTTTTTTTTTTCTTATTTACAAAATTAATTACACTACAATAATGATACCTTATGGTCACGCTGAAATCAAATAAAATTAGTGGGATCTGGCTGCCTAATTTTTTTTGGTATAAATACAATTCCTACCTAATTAATGAAAGGTAAGGAGTAACGATAATGGATGTAAACATTTTATCTTCATAATCTAACACTTTGTTTTTTAGATTATTTAAATGAAGTTGATGTTTAAGCTTGTAGGAGAGTCCACAACCCCCATTTGAGATGATGAGATCATGTCCTACTTTGGCTCCTTAGATTCTTTTTGTTTTTTTTTAACAAACGTTGTGACATTAGGCGAAGAAACAAGCTAAGAGATTTAAAAAATTACTTACACGCATACTGGTGCAAAGATGTGCAGCCTGCCAACGCAGAAAAAGTAGACAGCGAGCCATAGCTTGACAAAGATGTGCCGAAGTTAAAAAATATTTAATCAACGTTTGATTCAAGTACAAAACTATAGCTCACTCCATGGATGAATGTACGCAATATATTGTAATAAAAAAATGCAATATATATATATATATATATATATATTATGATTAGGAGATCGAGGGAATTAATTATCAAAACCGAATCGAAGATCAAACCGAAAGAAGTTTCGTATAGAATTTAACTGTATTAACCGGTTAAGCCGAAAGGTTAAACTAGTATTTATATACATAATAAAAAAATAAAAAAATACACTACAAAATCAACATGAAAAAAAATTATAAACTCTATTTAAGAATTGTACATATAATATAATATCAATCATGTACTACTCTATTGGGCTTAGGCCCCGTTGTAAACCCAAAAAAAAAAAATACTGCACTACTCTAGAACTATGAGGAAACTTAAATACAAAAGAAAACCCAAAATGAAAGAAAAGTAGAAAGCATGAAAAACACAAACGAGGTCAGAGGAAGAAAACTGACTTATAGGTTCGACGTAGGTCAGAGGAAGAAAACTGACTTACAGGAAGAAAAACACAAACGAGGTCAGATGAAGAAAACTGACTTACTGATCTGAGGCTGCAGCGACGGCGAGGCGAGGGCGTGGGCGTGGGCGTGACGGCGGCGAGGGCGAGGGCGAGGGCGTGACGGTGGCGAGGGCCACTTCTCCAGTTCTCAGTTTCTCACTCACTTCTCTATTCCTTTCCTTTTTTTTTGTGCTTGAGGACAGCCAGCAAGCAACAGAGTACTGCTATGCTACCCCCTTTTAGTTTTAGTTAGATTTTAATTTAGGTTAAAAATCAGTGTTGGTTGAATCGGGTCCGGTTTTCCCGGTTCAACAGATTTGCCCACCGGTTTTTTCCAGTTTCAATTTAGAAGCGGTTTAGACAGAACCCAGAATCGTCATTGCCACCGGTCGATGGTCCGACCGCCCGGTTCGGTCCGGGTTTAATAACACTGGTGGGAAGAGCTCTTTAATATAAACTACATATAAAACTTAAATTGTTGTCTTATATGATCGTAAAGTTTATATTTATACAATTCAAAAAATAATTATAATTTATTTACATGATATAAAACATAAACTACACATTGACTCAACATAATTTAATAACTAAGTAGTGATTTAACATTATACATTACAAATTCAAGATATTTTACTCATACTTTGTCAAATGCAATTTTTCACACAATACTAATATCTCAAATTAAATGACTCGTGCATCGCACGGGAATACTTACGGGTAATTATTTAAGGCTTAATTATGTCATAAGTTCCTGAAGTTTGGAGTACTTTTGCTAGATACCCTTATTCTTTTTTTCCCAATGTTTGGCTTCCCAAAGTTATTTCTGAGTTTGTCATATACTTCTACTACTAATTCTGACCAATTTTGCTGACATATAATATCAGAATCTTAGTCAGACGCAAGAGGTTAGGGACACGGTAGGGGTGGCAAAATTATCCATAAACCATGTCATCCTAATCCATAACATTTTTCATCCACCCAATCCATCCATTTAAAATATGGATTTATTGGATTGCTTTAAAATTAGATGGATTGGAATCCATCCTAAATATGGATATCCAAATATTCATCGAAATGGATGGATATCCAATCCATCCAAAATAATATCTTTTTTTTAATTATTTTTTAAAATAAAAAAAAACAATTTATAGAAAAGTGTTTTTAATAAATTGATAAAAAAATTTAATTTTATTTATTTAAAATAAATTAATAGTGTATTAATTTATCAAGTGAATAGTGTAAATATACTCTCCCTCTGTATCCCGTTGTTCTCTCTCTGTATAGCTATTGCTCTCTCCCTCTCCAATATGGCGTTTTTACTCTCCTTATGTATCGCACTGCTCTCTCTCTCAACCCCTCTCTTTTTCTTCCATCACTCACTATTAGTGGTTCAACCCCTATATTCTTTTGAGTTCAGCCTTCAACCCCTCTCTTCTTCTCCCATCATTCATTATCAATATCTTTTGCGCTCAGGTTCTGCCTACATATCTCGGAGGGATACCAAGCCAGACATCCACTGTGGGGCAACAAAGGCAATGGTGACTGGGTCTGGGAAGAATCTCATTGATACTCGATAGAGTTCTGTGAGGCAGGTGGCTGATGATAACAGGCTCAGACATGCCACTACTCGGCACTAAGAACCCTCCTCCGTCATCGCCACCGCCAAGCAACCCTCCAACACTATCCACTATCCCCCCTTATCAGGTCGATCTGTTAATAAATTAATTTGTATTAAGAATTTTTTGTATTCTTTTTCTTAAACACTTAATTAAAAAAAAAAGTAAATGGATCCATGGATAGTGATGGATGTATTGAAATACATCCATTAAGTTAGGATAGCGATGGATTTGTATAATTTTAAGTAGAATGAAATGAATTTAAATAGATTAATGGATATTTTTTTTATTCATCCATTGGAATCCAAATCCAAACCCATCCAATCCATCCATTTGCCACCCCGGTGCCACGTGGGCGAAGATCTTTTTTTAAAAAAATTAAAACACTAAAAATTTAATATGTTTTTATATTTTTAGTTAAAGAAAAAAAAAATTGAAGGAAGAGAGATCGTCTTCGCCCATGTGAGATCACGCTGCACCACATGGTCAACCTCCTGCGTCTGACTTTGGTATATGACAAACCCATAAGTAACTTCGGGGAGTCAAACATTGAAAAATAAAGAATAAGAGTATCTGACAAAAGTACCCGAAACCCAAACTTCAAGGATGCTTAACATAATTAAGCCATTATTTAAAGGGGTTTGCTAACATGCGTAAAGGGGTTTGCTAACATGCGTAAAGTGGTTCTTTAGTTGGAACACCTTAGCATTGTGTACCAGATTATTTTAGACAAAAATACCCTTATAAGTTATGTGAAAACAAAGATTAAGAATCAAGGGTATTTTAATAATTTGATTTAACGAGATTAAAAAAAACAAAAAATCCCTCTTTCCCCACTCATATCTCTCTCTCCTTCTCCCTTTCTCTCCTTCTGTCAACGCATAAGATCCGTCGCCTCTGCCCGCCGCCATCGCCGGCGTCAGTGCCACCACCAGCGCCCAACCTTCCCACACTCACTGTCACCTCACTCTTTGCGTATTTTTTGTGCTGCTACAGTTGTGCTTGTATTTTTGTGCGTATTTTTGTGTTGTTCACTCTCCAGCGTCACTGATGGTTTGTGGGTTAGGTTGGACGGAGGAGATGGTGGCGACGAGGTTGTTGGTCAATGGCGACGGGAGGCGAAGCAGCGGTCCGGTGAAAAGAGCGGCTGGGTTGTTGCGACGGTTGGATCGATGACGACTAGAGGGTTGAGAATAGGCTGTGGATGGGAGTCACGATCACGATCTGGTTTTGGTTAAGGGGCTGGTGGAGGAGGAGGAGTAAGGGTCAGGGTCGCGAGGGACGGGTAGCTGGACGGTGGGGGTGGGCATTGGGGTTGGTGGTGGGGCGTTGGGGTTGGACGGTGGGGGTGGGGGCTGGCCAGAAAGAGGAAATGAGAATTGAGGGATGAAAAGGATTTTGATTTTTTTTTAATTTCAAAAATTGAAATTATTAAAATATCCTTGTTCTTGAAACTCAGTCATTTTAATATTGAGGGTATTTTTGTTTACTAAAATCTGATACACAATACTAAAGTGTTCCAACTAAAAAATCACTTTACAAACCCCTTATTTAAATGCATGAAAGAGTAATATTCTTGATTTTATCTTTTGAGACATTAATTTTAGTTTATTTCTTGTCTCTGATCTAAATCATGTTTGTAAGATGCTCATTTCCATTTTGCTTTAGTTTATTTCTTCTCCACTCGCGAGTGATATTTTCTTTCTCTACTGCAGTTCATATATTTTAGAAGACGTCGATTAGCAGCTATAGTAACAAGTACATCTGTTATGGTTAGTAAGTCAACAACTGATTTTCCTTGCAACGAAACTGACGGTTGAGGATTGGTCAATCCATGGTCTCGAGTTTGAGCCTGGGGCATAGAGCAATCCTTGTTGGGAGATCCTTACCGCTTAGTGCGAGCTTACTTGAGTCAGACCGGATGAGTCGGATCCTGGATAAACCAGATTCGGATGTGTAAAAAAAAAGGAAAATGACGGTTGAGGTTGGTCAATCCTAGTCAAATCCAAGTGATGCCTAATGAAGGATTCACACCTGCCTAACTAATACCATTTTCTACGCACATCATTAGCCATTTTTTTAATCGATGGTATTAATTTATAAATGGTGTTGCATGCAAGAACATTCACATTCAAATCGATCCAAAAAATTCAAAACCGATCAAATATCGTTTCTTATTTGAATTGTTTTGGATTGCTACTATAAAACATCTATACGAACATATTTCGGATTTATCTATAAAAACTGAATTGTACATATGTCATTTATATATTTATAATACTCTACACTTTTTCATTTACTTTAAATTTTAATTTCTGTTTGTATATAATTAATTGAAAATTTTTATTTTATTCATTTCATTTGGATATGCCAACTTTATAATATGTCAATTCACTGTATCATTTATTTTTATTAATCTAAAGTATAATTTTAGTGCATTAATCACACTATCTAATTTGGGTCGAATAGTTGTGTTCATGCACCTTCAATTGTTGAGAGGCATAAGTCACTTGTTGGAAAACAAGCGGGTAGTAATATTCCCTATAAAGGAGGTGAATAGGCGAAGAGTACGAATCTTCACCAATTAAAAATTTATCGCTTACTAAAGCCTTTAAAATAATCAGAGTAAAAACATATAAAACGCATATACTTCAATATATGAAAATTAAGCACGCGGAATTGTAAAGAGATAATGAAAGAGAAGCGAACACAAGGATTTTATCCTGGTTCACATTAGTGTGTTAACGAACACTAATGCTAATCCAGTCCTCCCTCTCTGAGATGGGAGATTTGCTTCACTATGAACAAGAATTGTAAGTACAAGTAGTGTAAGAGAAAACCTTTCCCTTAGACTAGTCCCTCCAAAGAACCTCTTTGGAACTTGTGTCTTCGCAAACAATTCCTCGAATCACAGCGAACCTTGTGCTTGAAGAAACCTTCTTCAATTCCACTTGAAACCTTCAAGTATACTTGATGAAAACCTTTCACCAATTTGCGTTTGTCAATGTCTTGTTGTTGGCACTTTACACCTCGTTGTGTGTATGAACAACTCCAATGAAGATCAATGGTACTTGCACCTTTCTTGTGTGGATTAGCAACTTACTTAAGAACACTTTTAGTACTGAATCAAAATCTAGATCAATGAGAATGAATGCAAGTGTATATCAAAGTGGGTATTTGTGAAAATTCAATGCAACACTTGAATGTTCTTCTTGATCATATGTGAAAATGCAATTGATTCATGAAGAACACTGGAGAATTCTGTAAAAACGTGTTTAGGAGAAAGTTCAGAAGTGTTAGAAGGTTGTAAGAACGTTGTCTCATGTTTTGAAATCGTTTGGAACATATATATATATATCAGTTAGGACAGCAAACGGCTATGTTTATGACAGTTTTAACTGTTTGTATCCGGATACTTTTGAAAGTATTCGGATACATCGTGTTTGATTTCAAAAATTTGACTGTTGTTTTAACGAAGTATCCAGATACTTTCAGATGTATCCGGATACTTTTCAAATGTATCCGGATACTTTCAGATGTATCCATATACTTTCGTTCAAAATTTCCAAAAACAACATTTTTACTTGTTAACACTTATAGTATTATATTTAAAACATTTTCTTCACTTCCAAAACACTTTAATTTATTAGAAAAATATTTTCAAATTATTTTATCAATATTTTTCTTATATTTATAAAATCACATATTTTTCTTTTAATTTTGAAAAGCACCCACTTATGATTATACTTAGCATGCATACCATATCTTTTAGATTATGATTAGTTTTTCCTAACATAGACTCTAACCATTATGCATCTAGGAGACTTAATAAAGAATAAGTAATACATTACATTACAATAAGAACCCCTTTGTTGACTTTGTTGAGCCTTAAGTTGAGTTGTGAACTTTTGCCTTGACTTGCACTTTGTAATCATCAAAACCACCTATGCTTAGACATTTTCTCAACAATCTCCCCCTTTTTGATGATGACGAACATTGTTGATTTGTGCTCCCCCTTAGTATGTGCATTAGATAATTAGATAATAATAAGAAGCTTCATTCAACCTGCAAAAGTCAACAACATACCTTCTCCCCCTTTTGGCATAATCAAAAAGAGAGATATATAAATAGGTAAGAAAATTAGAAACCTTCTCCCCCTTAACATTTGAGCTCACTCCCCCTTAATGTTAAGCCAAAAATATCTTGCATGTTTTAGGTAACTTGGGTACCTAATTGATTAGCATTAGGATCAAACCCTTTCTTAATCCATACAAATGAGCCATTTGGGATACCTTTAAGTTTAATATTACAAGCATTTGAACTATGCCCAAAAATTCCACAATAATGGCAAGTTGGTGTTTTAGAGTAATTGACATTTGAAAAAGATACCAACTTGTTGTAATTGCATTTTTTGGGTTTTCGATATCCCAAACCAGTCTTATTTGTATTTTCTCTTTGATTGGCAACTAAATTATTTAAGTGCATATCACCTTTAGTGAAACTTGCAAGCTTAGTTTTTAAATCGTGTATTTCCTTTTCAAATTGCTTGCAACTTACACATTCGGCAACGAGATTATCCTTTAGTTCACAATTACATAAAGAATTTGAATAAATAAGATCAAGAGTCTCATTTTGGAGTTGAAGTTCATCAATAATTTTTTGCATTTCTAAAATTTTTGCTTCATGCTCCAAGATAATCCTCTTGCTTTGAATGTTTATTTTAGCTAGCTTCCTTAATTCCTTATACATTTCTACATAAGATTCATATAGTTCATTATAAGTTAAATTTTCAGAATCAGAGTCGTAGTCAGAATATGTTACCCGTTTGGAGTTCATTGGCTCATATGATTCTATGCTTGATGAAGTTTCTTCATCAAACTTTCCCATTAAGCACAAGTGATTAACCAATTCCTCCTCGTCTGAACTGCTAGCATCTTGCTTCTCTGAATTTTCGGGCAAATCCCATACAATATAAGCCTTCTTGGATTTGAATCCTTTGCTTTCCTTTTTGTCATTCTCTTTTCTCTTGAGATATGCAGCACATTCAATTTTCACATGACCTATATTACCACATTCGTGACATTGAATTTTGTCCTTTGGAGACTTTCTTCTTGAAGTTCCTTCATTTTGACTTCTTTGTTGTCTATTCTTAAGGAACTTGCTGAATTTATTAACTAAAAGCTCCATGGTCTCATCCTCGATATCGGACTCTGAATTTTCATCATTGGATAATTCTTCAAGAGTCTGCAGCATCTTGAATGAAACCTTATCCTTTTTGCACATGTCCGAATCTTCATGCATTTTTAGCCTTCCCAATTCCATTTCGTGCTCTTGCAGTTTTTCGAACAAAGTGGCTAGGTCCATATCACTTAGATCTTTTGACTCCATTATTGCTGTAACCTTTGGCTGCCACTGTCTGTCTAAACATCTCAAAACTTTGTTAATAATTTCACCATCAATAAAAGTTTTGCCAAGAGCAAGTAAATGATTTATAATATGTGTAAACCGTTTTTGCATATTTGAAATTGGTTCATTGGGAAACATTCTAAACAGTTCATATTCATGCATGAGGGCATTTAATCTAGCCCTTTTGACTTCACTAGTACCTTCATGAGTCACTTGTAAAGTGTCCCACATCTCTTTCGCATTAGTACACTGAGAGACCCTAAAAAATTCATCATACGAGAGAGCGGATGTAATGATATTTTTTCCTTTCAAATCATAACTTACTTTTTTCTTATCATCATCATTCCAACTCCCCTTGGGCTTATCAAGGATAGAGTCATTAACCTTATGTTGTGGTACAAAAGGGCCATTTTCTATAGCATTCCAAATTTCTACATCTATTGCTTCAATGAAGATTTTCATCCTAACCTTCCAATAGGTGTAACCTTCGCCCGAAAACATAGGGGGGCGATTAATGGAAGAACCTTCACCACAAAAGGGATTACTAGAACCCATTGTTTACCAAACTAAGGATCATACGGAAAAGCAGTTATGCTCGATCGTTTCCGACCGAGCTCTGATACCACTTGTTGGAAAACAAGCGGGTAGTAATATTCCCTATAAAGGAGGTGAATAGGCGAAGAGTACGAATCTTCACCAATTAAAAATTTATCGCTTACTAAGGCCTTTAAAATAATCAGAGTAAAAACATATAAAACGCATATACTTGAATATATGAAAATTAAGCACGCGGAATTGTACAGAGATAATGAAAGAGAAACGAACACAAGGATTTTATCCTGGTTCACATTAGTGTGTTAACGAACACTAATGCTAATCCAGTCCTCCCTCTCTGAGATGGGAGATTTGCTTCACTATGAACAAGAATTGTAAGTACAAGTAGTGTAAGAGAAAACCTTTCCCTTAGACTAGTCCCTCCAAAGAACCTCTTTGGAACTTGTGTCTTCGCAAACAATTCCTCGAATCACAGCGAACCTTGTGCTTGAAGAAACCTTCTTCAATTCCACTTGAAACCTTCAAGTATACTTGATGAAAACCTTTCACCAATTTGCGTTTGTCAATGTCTTGTTGTTGGCACTTTACACCTCGTTGTGTGTATGAACAACTCCAATGAAGATCAATGGTACTTGCACCTTTCTTGTGTGGATTAGCAACTTACTTAAGAACACTTTTAGTACTGAATCAAAATCTAGATCAATGAGAATGAATGCAAGTGTATATCAAAGTGGGTATTTGTGAAAATTCAATGCAACACTTGAATGTTCTTCTTGATCATATGTGAAAGTGCAATTGATTCATGAAGAACACTTGAGAATTCTGTAAAAACGTGTTTAGGAGAAAGTTCAGAAGTGTTAGAAGGTTGTAAGAACGTTGTCTCATGTTTTGAAATCGTTTGGAACATATATATATCAGCTAGGACAGCAAACGGCCATGTTTATGACAGTTTTAACTGTTTGTATCCGGATACTTTTGAAAGTATTCGGATACATCGTGTTTGATTTCAAAAATTTGACTGTTGTTTTAACAAAGTATCCAGATACTTTCAGATGTATCCGGATACTTTTCAAATGTATCCGGATACTTTCAGATGTATCCAGATACTTTCGTTCAAAATTTCCAAAAACAACATTTTTACTTGTTAACACTTATAGTATTATATTTAAAACATTTTCTTCACTTCCAAAACACTTTAATTTATTAGAAAAATATTTTCAAATTATTTTATCAATATTTTTCTTATATTTATAAAATCACATATTTTTCTTTTAATTTTGAAAAACACCCACTTATGATTATACTTAGCATGCATACCATATCTTTTAGATTATGATTAGTTTTTCCTAACTTAGACTCTAACCATTATGCATCTAGGGGACTTAATAAAGAATAAATAATACATTACATTACAATAAGAACCCCTTTGTTGACTTTGTTGAGCCTTAAGTTGAGTTGTGAACTTTTGCCTTGACTTGCACTTTGTAATAATCAAAACCACCTATGCTTAGGCATTTTCTCAACAGTCAGTACCTCTCGAACAGGAGAATCTTTGAGGGATTTCCTTACGTGGTTCAACACCGAGTATTTGTCAATCAATGACATCAAACCATCGGTTGCGGTACATTTGCTCATGATGACATTTAAACCCGAGAAGTTCACCAACCATTTGGTGATACATAAGATAAAGATCATTGATGACATCATGAAAAAGGTTGAAGCACTTCGATGAATTCTGAAGGACAAACTAGGAGGACGAATTCAAAGGAAATTTGAGTGGGCAAATGAAGTATTGGGGTTCCACTAATAACCATGAAAGGTGCGATGAGAAAAATCCTAAGAGACTCTCGAGCAATGACAACCCGAGTCAACGTCTCAACTACTCAAAATAAATATACCCTCCACCCGACTAGCCATCAAGGGAACAAGCTAATGGGAAGCGATGACTCGCACATCGGTCACCACCTATGTACAAGAGTTTATGACACCGTCCAACTGTCCAAGTGATGTAAAGCAACTCGGTCAGCGCAAGAGTACCATCTTGGCTAAGGTATAGTTATTCATGTCAAAATAAATATTTTGAGTTATAATTAGAAGCAATCATATTGAGGAACCTCGATCACGTGCTCAATCCTTGTAAGTTGTAACCCATTTACAAAGCATCACAACCCAGCAATAGACCTTTTGTGAGCGGTATGTGAAAAGCACAACCTGTTATGGACCAATACCGTGAACATGAGGATACCGGCTCAAGGCTACAAAAACCAAAGCTGGTCTTCAACAACCAACCTTGGCTTGGGAGGCTACTGTTATCAACCAGAGATCTGCACCCACGCTAAACGGAATACCAAGGGCCCCTTAGTGACCCGGTTTTCATGAAACCGGTATACTGGCAAAGAGGCCTTTGTGGCCCAATACAATGTGAAACCGGTAAATCAGCAAAGAGGCCTTTATGGCCCAATATGGTATGAAACCGATATATCGACAAAGAGACCTTAGTGGTCCAATACGGCATGGAACCAACATACCGACAAACCGGCAAAGAGGCCTTAGCAGCCCAATACGGCTGAAACCAGTATACCGGTAGGAGGCCCAATGTGGCCCAATCTTCACAAAGTCGGCTCAACGGCAAGATGTGTAGCAGCATCCTATGACCATTGAGAAGAAGGACCATTGTGGATTGGATTCCCCGACCAATAACTCCCGTCATAAAGACCCACCATTAGTAGAAATCATGGAAATCCAATAAAGAATGATGCCACAACAATAAGTCAGGGAGGCCTATAAGAACACGCTTGGAAGAGAGGTATGCAACTAACCTTCTACACACAAATACACACATCATCCTAAATTCTTTGACTTGGCTAGAGGTCCTTTAACTGAGATCTCGTCACCACTATCATACATGAACAAGTCAGTTCACCGGTACATGTGGGATTACACCCCAGAACAAGGATGAACTTTCGCATGGTTTGTCAGTCTCACGTGTGGATAGTGATCACTGTGTTCTGAGCATGCATTTTGATCCCATTGATGCAACTGAAGAGGGCACTTGCAAGCATGCATTTGTTTGGTTTCATGTTTTTGTTTTGTGATAGCAAGGCATGTCCAAGGAGGTGAGTTCCCTCAAATTTCTTCACTACCAGCAGTCAGGTATGAGGATTTCAAAATTATTTCAAAGACAATAATTTTTTTTTAAAAAAAAAACCTTTAAACAAGATGCCCAATTTATTAATTTTAATATAAGTGATTATCATATATAAAAAGAGATCTAATTTATCTATTGAATAAATAAGGAATATATCATAAGAATAAATCATAATAATGTTAAATAGTATAAATATAATTATGATAAGACTAAATAATATCGTAGTCACCCACGAAAAAAAAATATTTTTTAGTGGCTCAAAAATACATCTTTTTATACAAGCTAAGTATTAGTCCTCGCCTCGCGCTATATGCGGTTTTTAACTTGTTGGTTGAGGATAATGACCTTACATGCAGAAAATATCTTGATTGGAGATAATGATTTGGAAAACTTGAATAACCTATTTATTAATTTATTTGTAATATCACTAGTGTGCGTGGATAATGATTTCACATGCAATATTCTTTATCGGGATAATGATTTGGAAGACTTGAATAAACTATCCAATTTCAAATTATAAGATCTTGGTTGAGGATAATAAATTAAAAAAATTGAATAATCTATCTAACTTAATTTTTTGAGGGACTAAATTATCTTATAAGGATTATTTTAGAATATTAGAACTAATAAATGATATAAATTTAAAATTAAAAAAATTCTATCTAATATCCGGTTTCTTGCACATGTATAAAAAACGCTAATAAAGTTATACAATAGCGAGAGCTAGGAAGATGATACATGAAGATAGTGTGATAGTATTTATATGTGCAAAGCCACCACTAATAACATGTCATACAATAGTTATTTTACGAAGATGATAAACATTTTTTTATACAATTTTATATCTTGTATCTTATTATATTAATATCCATATTTCATTACAATTAAAATTAATGATATAAGTATATGCAGAATAGAGCAGATTGGATAGTACAGTATCTATCCCGTACCAACCATATATTTTTATGGATGATTTATCCATCTATATGCATTGTGTTAATCCCTCTCTAATCTCTACGAGTATCATTAAACCTGGTCTAATTATTGTTGAATTTCTGGATAAATACCAAAATTTTCAACATGTAGATAATGAAAGTAGAGTATCGATCTCCAGGGAATAAAGTAAATTTCTATTGATTCTTAATTTTAAACTTGTTAAGTGGATTTTTTTTGGTTTAGACGTGGATTAATTAAAACTTTATTTGGAAGTATGGGAGAGATTTCACCAACTAACTCTTATGTATTCCGATGATTCAATTATTTATAATTCAATTAATTATATTGATGCAATGCTTTTCAAGTCATTTATATTGATTTCTCACATATAAATTTCTAAGAATGATTTCTTAAATATCGATTCCTCGCATAGTTAATAAATCACCCAGCATTAAGGTTAAGCATTTTCTAGCCATCGAATACATTATTATCTATTCCTAACATAATAATGTATTGAGTATTTCATTCAAATCAGATTCTAACAGTTCTTTCCAGACACATATTAGAGTCGAGTTTAAGAAATTAGTGATAAGTTAATTTCAGACATTAAAAACAGTAATGAAAATACCAATATAATTATAACTGAATTAAAAATACATCACCAAAATACAATTGAGCTTCGTTGATTACATCTGCTCCCACATGGAGATGAGATTAGTTCCTCATGACTTTATTCGAATTAGAATATTCGAATTTGGATTAAAACATTGATTCAAATAATCATTCGAATTCAATATCTCTATCATGCATTCATAAGGATAAAATCTATTCTAGAACATTAGCTCATGTTCTTGGAAGTCTTCATTATGATTCCCCTCCTCCTCTTTTGGTTGAGTTTGAGGCCAATTTATAGAATTATGCTAAGTGAAGGAGACAATTTAGGTTTCAACTTGTGGACAGCATGGATGTGCTAACTTGAGCGGCGGTTATGACTCCTTAGATGGCCGAATTTGGCAATTTTTATTTCTGTAGAAATTGTTGCATTTTCTCTGAGCTCTCGGTGGAAACAAAGAACTCCTTATTTGGACATTCAGAGAGAAAGTTATGGTCAAAACCGTGAGACATGCCTTGCATTGCTTGTGATGTGAGGGAGGTTAGGTCCAGCCAATTGATAGCAAATTTTGACTCAGTTTTTGTCCGAATTAAAAAAAAGACTATTTCTACAAAACTTGTAGGAATTTCGGTTAGCTTTCTATTAAGACCAAGTTTGTATCATTTAGAGTTTGGAGGCGAATGTTATGGCTAAAATACTGAGACATGTCACTGGTCAAAGACGCATTAGCATGCATCAATTTAGGAGATGATTTTGAGAATCTTTCAGGCTGAATTTGAACATGACTATTTCAACGAAAGTTGTAGATAATTCTCTTAGCTTTACATAGATACCAATTTTGAAGAAATCGGATAATCGCTGCCCAAGATCGGGCCAAAACACCGAAAACATATAATGGATCAAAATTATATTAGCTTAGTAAATTATTTCCTCCATGGACACTTTGGCTTGCAAATATTTACTCCTTGAGAATATTTAATGTTTCCTGCAAAATGAATATTATAAGATCAATATATTTTAATTTCATTATATATTTCATTCCTGGAGATATAATTATAAATATCCTAAATTAAAAGCGTTTTACGTAGAGAATCATAAAATTCAGTGAAATAAATGCCCAAAATCGTAATATATTCTTAAGTAAAATTTACACTTATCAAACTCCCCCCAACCTAGAACTTTGCTTGTCCTCAAGCAAAAAGGTAATGAAACTAATTCTGGAAACAAATTTATGCACATAAGATAAAATGTTTAGAATTACAAAAGAAGATCCATAATCAAGGTAATGTTCAAAACAAAGCAATTTTTAACATGTGAATATTTCTAAACTTAGAAACATTACAAGTAGTAGCTCAAATCAAAATTAGTTAAAAAGGAGAAAAGATACAACAATGCCTATATTTTTACACTTGAAAATTAATAAACATGGCAAATTAGTTTTGGAAAGAACAAGATGAAATCGTAGCTCCTCTCAAGGATGTCACACATTCTCTCTATTAGATTGAGTGTTTGTCTATTTTTCTTTAACATTTCACATTCTCACTCAAGTGTATAAGGTAATGTGTTTCGCTCAATTTCACAATTGAATCATGTTACTTTAAATTTGATTTTCATCTAACTTCCAAAACTCAAAATATACAAGTATGCATAAATCAAAGGGTCTTTATTAAAGGTTGTAACGTGGTCAGGGGTAAAAAGGGTGAGTTAAATTTTGGTATTGTAAGGCTAAAAACCAAAGAAAATATAGGATCATAATTATGAAAATTGATGCTTACATTTTTTTTAATGAGAATTGATGCTTTCTCTTGATACCATTTCTCTTTGTAACTTATTTGTTTTTTTTTCTTCTTTCTTTCTTTCTTTCTTTTTTTTTATATGATTTTTTTTAATGATAGAAAGAAAGGAGATTTTGACAAATGATTTCCCCCAACCTATTTCAAACCAATTTTTTCATCGATCAATTAATGCTCCACTATTTTCTAAGACTTGGGTTAAATCAATTGTTTTTCAAGTTAAGGTTAAACATTATTAGGTGAAACAGAAAAACTTGGTATATATTAGGCTCAAAGGGGATTATCTTGTGGCAACTTGAGCGGCGGTTATGACCCTTTAGATGGCCGAATTTGGCAATTGTTATTTCTATAGAAATTGTTGCATTTTCTCTGAGCTTTCTGTGGAAACAAAGAGCTCCTTATTTGGACATTCAGAGAGAAAGTTATGGTCAAAACCGTGAGACATGCCTTGCATTTTGCTTGTGATGTGAGGGAGGTTAGGTCCAGCCAATTGATAGCAAGTTTTGACTCAGGTTTTGTTCGAATTAGAAAAAGACTATTTCTACAATTGATAAGCAACAATTTTTTTTTATTGATAGAAAAAAAGGAGATTTTGACAAATGATTTCCCCCAACCTATTTCAAACCATTTTTTTCATCGATCAATTAATGCTCCACTATTTTCTAAGGCTTGGGTTAAATCAATTGTTTTTCAAGTTAAGGTTAAACATTATTAGGTGAAACAAAAAAACTTGGGATATATTGGGCTCAAAGGGGTTGTCAAAGGATAATTATGTTAGGTTGACTATTTGGCTAAATTGGTTTAATGAAAAGAATGCCCTTATCATTTTTACACAACAAGTAAATTATGAAAATCAGAAAAGAATCAAGCAAATTCAAGTACATGAAATCAAAAGTGACTTACTCTAGATGATGATATATCTGTGGCCAAAATTCGTCACTGGGTAATGAACTAAAATTTCAATCAGGTTCTATCAAAACATCATTGCCATGTAATTAATAGTTCAAAGGACAAATTCAGACATTAATGTTACAATTTCTTCTTAAAAACAAAATCTTGAAAATTGAAACTAAGCCACTTATATCAGTCTCTAATTAAAGAAAGATAAACATGTTTAGTTGCTTTTTGTACTGATATTACCCTTAACAATGAGTCTCTTAGTAATATAAAAGTTTATCAAAATCAAGGCATCAAAATAAAAACATAACGTTCAATATGATAACCATGATAATAGGATGAAAACATAAAATCAGTGTTCCTCAGTTGTCTTCCTACCCCCTAGGAACATAGGACTGTCCCCAGGCCAAAATAAATAAACGCACAAATATATAATTTGTTTTTTTTTAAATTCACACAAATTGAGAAAATATGTTTGTTGATCGACCATATTTATATTTCTCTACAAAAGGTCGAAAAACTTAGGAAAGAATTTAAGCCGACTCATCACACATGCATAGAAGAAATTTTTCACAAATATAAGTTAAATAATAAAATACATAAATTAAAGAAATTAAATAAAATTCAAAAATAAAAAATATTAATATTACCGCTGGGGTGCCTCCCAGAAGCGCTTGTTTAACGTCATTAGCTCGACGCCTGATTCATTTAGGGATCATTGAGATGGATGATAGTGGTAATTTTATCAACGTCACCACCTAGATACGACTTCAGTCTTTGACCATTGACTATCCATCTCCTGTTTGTTCCAGGGTCTTCTAATTCCACTGCCCCACATGGTTTGACTTCTTTGATAATAAAGGGGCCTGACCATTTTGATTTTAATTTTCCTGGAAATAATCTTAATCTAGAATTAAATAAAAGCACAGATTGACCTTGGTGGAATTCTTTCTTAAGAATTTTTTTATCATGGTAAGCTTTCGCTTTTTCTTTGTAAAGCTTTGAAGATTCATATGCATTTCTCCGTATTTCTTCCAACTCATGCAGCTGAATTTTTCTTTTGTTACCAGCTGCATTAAGATCAAAATTGAAAAATTTTAAAGCCCAATATGCTTTATGTTCTAATTCAATTGGTAAATGACAAGCTTTTCCATAAATCAACTGGAATGGGGATAAACCTGTGGGTGCTTTGTATGCTGTCCGATACGCCCAAAGTGCATCATCCAATTTCATCGACCAGTCTTTTCTAGATGATGAAATGGTTTTTTCAAGAATTCTTTTAATTTCTCTATTAGAAACCTCTGCTTGACCATTGGTCTGCGGATGATAGGGTGATGCTACTTTGTGTCGGACACCATAATGTTCTAGGGCCTTTTTAAGTTGTTTATTGCAAAAATGGGATCCTCCATCACTAATGAGGATCCTTGGGGTGCCAAACCTACAAAAAATATTTCTTTTTAAAAATTTTATCACAACTTTGGCATCGGCTTTTTGAGTTGCAATAGCTTCGACCCATTTAGAAACATAGTCCACTGCTACTAGAATATATTCATTTGAAAATGAGGCGGGCAGCGGCCCCACAAAGTCTATACCCCAACAATCGAAAACTTCAATCTCCAGGATATTATTCAGTGACATTTCATTTCTTCTCGATATTCCTCCAGTTCTTTGACAATTATTGCATTGTTGTACATGGAGGTGGGCATCTTTGAAAAGTGAAGGCCAATAGAAAGCTGATTGGAGAACCTTTGCAGCAGTTCTCTCTCCATTGAAATGCCCCCCATAAGGTGAATTATGGCAGTGCCACAAAATACTCTTGGCTTCCTCATTTGAGACGCATCTTCTCAGCAAACCATCAGATCCAATTTTGAATAAGTGAGGGTCATCCCAAATATATTGCTTTGCATCTCGAAAGAATTTCTTCTTTTGATGCCAGTTTAGATTTTCTGGAATGACACCTGCTGCTTTAAAGTTTGCCAAATCTGCAAACCATGGTCTTTCTTGGATTAGCAACAGCTTTTCATCAGGGAATTCCTCTTGAATTTCAGCTTCTTTCTCAGTCATATCCCTGTTTCTTAATCTTGACAAATGGTCAGCAACAAAATTTTCGCTGCCCTTCTTATCTTTGATAATTAAATCGAACTCTTGTAATAATAACACCCAACGAATAAGCCTTGGTTTAGAATCAGACTTAATTAACAAATACTTGATGGCAGCATGATCAGTATAAATAATTACTTTTGACCCTATTAAGTATGATCTAAATTTTTCCAATGCATATACAATTGCTAATAATTCTTTCTCAGTTGTTGCATAATTAACTTGTGCTTCATTTAAAACCTTACTAGCATAATATATTGCATGAAAAATTTTAGACTGTCGTTGCCCTAATACTGCCCCTACAGCATAGTCACTAGCGTCACACATCAATTTAAAATCAAGATTCCAGTTAGGGGCAATAATGACAGGAGCTGTAATAAGTCTTTGTTTTAACAAATTAAAAGCATTTAAGCAATCAGCATTAAAATTAAAAGGCTTATCTTTGATTAGCAGGTTGCTAAGAGGTTTTGCTATTTTTGAAAAGTCTTTAATGAATCGCCTATAAAAACTTGCATGTCCCAAAAAACTTCGAATGCCCTTCACATTTGTTGGTGGCGGAAGTTTTTCAATAACCTCCACTTTGGCTTTGTCAACTTCTATGCCTTTTGATGAAATTTTGTGGCCTAGTACCACACCTTCTGTTACCATAAAGTGACATTTCTCCCAATTCAATACTAAATTAGATTCGACACATCGCCTTAGCACAATGTTGAGGTTCTCGAGGCAATCATCGAATGATTTCCCAAATACGGAAAAATCATCCATGAAAACTTCAATGCATTTCTCCACCAAATCCGAGAATATCCCAAACATGCATCTTTGAAAAGTGGCTGGTGCATTGCATAGCCCAAATGACATTTTTCTATAAGCAAAAATGCCAAAAGGACATGTGAAAGCTGTCTTTTCCTGATCCTTAGGATCCACAACTATCTGATTATATCCTGAATAGCCATCCAGGAAACAATAGAATGCTTTCCCAGATAATCTTTCTAACATTTGATCCATGAAAAGTAACGGGAAATGATCTTTTCTTGTTGCTTGATTCAATTTTCGATAGTCGATGCACATTCTCCACCCTGTAACTGTTCGAGTAGGAATTAATTCATTCTTATCATTACGGATTACTGTCATACCTCCTTTCTTTGGCACTACCTGAACTGGACTTACCCATGCACTATCAGAGATTGGATAGATCATACCTGCATCTAGAAGCTTCATTACTTCCTTCTTTATTACTTCTTTCATGGTTGGATTCAATCGTCTTTGAGGTTGCGCTACTGGTTTGAAATTTTCCTCCATGTGAATTTAATGCTGGCAATAAGATGGACTTATTCCTTTGATATCGGATAATGTCCACCCTACGGCTCCCTCATTAGCTTTTAATATTGCGATCAGTTTCTCTTCCTGTACAAGTGATAAAGAATTACTAATGACAACTGGTTTATTACCTCCTTCTTCGAGAAAAACATACTTTAAATGATGTGGTAACATCTTCAACTCCAATTTTTGTTCCTCGGTTTGCAGCTGTTGTGGTAACTTTTCAATTTGAGCTCCTTTTGATGAAAGCTCTTTTGAGGCATCTAAATCTCTGAGGCATTCATTGATTTCCTTCTCTTGCTCTTCGTCAAGATTATCACATGCATTAATTAAAGCTTTTTCTAACGGACTTGATTTGTATAATTGCTTTCTTGCTGAAAGAAAAACTTCATCGATGACATCCATTCTGTAACATTGTTGCTTATCTTGTGGATATTGCATTGATTCAAACACATTAAAGTTGACTTCATCATCTTGAACTCTCATCTTTAATTTGCCATCGTCAACATCGATGATGACCTTGGCAGTTTTCATGAAAGGTCTTCCAAGAACGAGTGGTACTTCTGCATCTTCTTCGATGTCCATTACAACAAAATCTACAGGAAATAAAACTTATCTACTTTTACTAATACATCTTCAGCAATACCGTAAGGGAATTTCAATGACCTGTCCGCCAATTGCAATGTCATTCTAGTTGGGCGAATCTCTAAGTCACCAATTCTTTTAAGCATGGATAAGGGCATCAAGTTGATACTAGCCCCAAGATCCAGTAACGCCTTTCCCACTGGCAATGTACCAATGGTGACATGAATTGTGAAACTTCCAGGGTCTCTGGATTTTTGAGGCAAGGATTTCTGAATAATAGCACTACATCCTGCTTCAAGTTCCACAGTTTCTTCAGAAAATCTTCTTTTCTTTGTTAATAGTTCTTTCATGAACTTAGCATAAGTAGGCATTTGTTCCATTGCTTCCATAAATGGAATATTGATTTGCAATCTTTTGAATATATCCATGAATCGTGCAAATTGTCTCTCTTTGTCTTTTTTAGAAGGAGCATGTGGATATGGAAGGTTTTTTAATTGTGGTACTTGCTTTTCATCATTCTCCTTTTGTTTCTCATTTTCTCTCAATTTTCTCTCATTTTCTTTTTCTTCTTCATTATTTATAACTTTGTCTTTATTTTTATTTTCATCATCAATTTCTTTATTTACCCGATTTGCAACAATTAAATTATCACCTATACCTTTTCCTATTACCTTACCACTTCTTGTTGTAATTGACTTGCATTGTTCTTTAGGATTGGTTTGAGTATTGGCTGAGAATTGGCCTGAGTGTTGTTCGCTTAACTGCTTGGCTAACTGACCCACTTGTGTCTCCAAATTCTTAATTGAGGCTTCAGTATTTCTATGATTTGTCATTGATGCTTGTATGAATTTTTCCAAGGTATCCTCCATTTTTGACATTCGGTCATGCATTGAAGGATTTTGTTGTTGATATGGAGGTTGTTGAAATGGAAGCTGCCTATTTGAGGAGCTTGCTTCTTGTTTGAAACCAAAATTTTGATTTTGATTACTTCTCCAACCTTGTTGAAAATTATTTCCATAAGAGTTGTTATTAAAATTACCTTGTTGGCCTTGATTGCCCATGTAATTGACCTCTTCTTGAATAACCGAAGGATATGAGCAATGGCCGTTAGGATGATTACCTTCACAAAAATCGCATTTCAAACTTTGTGACGGTCCATGATTAGAGCTTACCACATGCAAATATTGTGGAAGCTTGGCCATTTGCTTCGTAAGGGCTTCAATTTGTTGAGTCAAGATTTTATTTTGTGCGAGTATTGCATCGGAAGTGCTTAAATCAAGCATCCCCTTTTTCTGTATTGACCTTCTGTTATGTTGGGCTTGTTGATCGGTAGCAGCTAAGGCATTAATGATTGATGTAGCTTTTTCAGCGTCTACATTCATCATTGTGCCTCCTGCAGCAGCATCAAGGATCATTTTTGTATTTGGCCTTAGACCATTGCAAAAAATATTAAGCTGGTCTACATCTTTGAATCCATGATTAGGACACTTCCTAAGCAAAGATTTAAAGCGTTCCCATGCCTCACAAAATGATTCATCTGGTCCCTGCCTAAATGTAGAGATATCAGCTTTTGCACTAATATATCTAGTAGGTGGAAAGAATTGAATTAGGAATTTCTCTTCTACATTATTTCACTTAGTTAAGCTTTGATTAGGGTGAGATTTTAACCATTCTTTAGCTTCACCAATTAAAGAGAAGGGAAATAATTTTAAGTAGGCTGCTTCTTGGTTGTCTTCGTTGAAACCCATAGTCCCACATAACTCGTAAAATGTTGCTAGATGTGCATACGGATCTTCGTGATCCATTCCGGCGAATGGATGTGCACCAATCAGATTGAGATATGTTGGCTTGATCTCAACCGCCTTAAATGATGATGGAATGGCTATGCTTGAAAAGTGCCTAGGCCCTTGGTGCATAGCATAGTCTCCAAGTGTTCTTTTAGGTGTATTAGTGCTGCTATCTCTTTGAGTGTCATCTTCATTCGCCATCTCGTCGGTTTGTGATGAACTTTCTTTTTCTTCTTGCTTTTGCCTTCTAGCTTGGCTTCTTTTTCTCCTTAGAGTCTTTTCAATCTCCTGATCAAACTGCAATTGATCTGCAGAAACTTTACCACGTAATAGCATAAACTAGAAAAACATAAAGCAAGGGAGAACACAACATATAAAATAAACTAACTAATTAAGAAAAGAAAATTAATTCTTTCTACTTAACAAGCTCAAAATTTCAGAATTTATAAAAAATTAGCGCTTATGTTCCCCGGCAACGGCGCCAAAATACTTGTTGAATTTCTGGATAAATACCAAAATTTTCAACTTGTAGATAATGAAAGTAGAGTATCGATCCTCAGGGAACAAAGTAAGTTTCTATTGATTCTTAATTTTAAACTTGTTAAGTGGATTTTTTTTGGTTTAGACGTGGATTAATTAAAACTTTATTTGGAAGTATGGGAGAGATTTCACCAACTAACTCTTATGTATTCCGATGATTCAATAATTTATAATTCAATTAATTATATTGATGCAATGCTCTTCAAGTCATTTATATTGATTCCTCACGTATAAATTTCTAAGAATGATTTCTTAAATATCGATTCCTCGCATAGTTAATAAATCACCCAGCATTAAGGTTAAGCATTTTCTAGCAATCAAATACATTATTATCTATTCCTAACATAATAATGTATTGAGTATTTCATTCAAATCAGATTATAACAGTTCTTTCCAAACACATATTAGAGTCGAGTTTAAGAAATTAGTGATAAGTTAATTTCAGACATTAAGAACAGTAATGAAAATACCAATGTAATTATAACTGAATTAAAAATACATCACCGGAATACAATTGAGCTTCGTTGATTACATCTGCTCCCACACGGAGATTAGTTCCTCGTGACTTTATTCGAATTAGAAGATTCGAATTTGGATTACAAACATTGATTCAAATAATCATTCGAATTCAATATCTCTATCATGCATTCATAAGGATAAAATCTATTCTAGAACATTAGCTCATGTTCTTGGAAGTCTTCATTATGATTCCCCTCCTCCTCCTTTTGGTTGAGTTTGAGGCCAATTTATAGAATTATGCCAAGAGAAGGAGACAATTTAGGTTTCAACTTGTGGACAGCATGGATGTGCTAACGGCGGTTATGACCCTTTAGATGGCTGAATTTGACAATTGTTATTTCTGTAGAAATTGTTGCATTTTCTCTGAGCTTTATGTGGAAACAAAGAGCTCCTTATTTGGACATTCATAGAGAAAGTTATGGTCAAAACCGTGAGACATGCCTTGCATTTTGCTTGTGATGTGAGGGAGGTTAGGTCCAGCCAATTGATAGCAAGTTTTGACTCAGTTTTTGTCCGAATTAGAAAAAGACTATTGCTACAAAACTTGTAGGAATTTCGGTTAACTTTCTATTAAGACCAAGTTTGTATCATTTAGAGTTTGGAGGTGAATGTTATGGCTAAAATACTGAGACATGTCACTGGTCAAAGACACATTATCATGCATCAATTTAGGACATGATTTTGAGAATCTTTCAGGCTGAATTTGAACATGACTATTTCACTGGTCAAAGACACATTATCATGCATAAATTTAGGAGATGATTTTGAGAATCTTTCAGGCTGAATTTGAATGACTATTTCAACGAAAGTTGTAGATAATTCTGTTAGCTTGACATAGATACCAATTTTGAAGTAATCGGATAATCGCTGCCCAAGATCGGGCCAAAACACCGAAAACATATCCTGGATCAAAATTATATTAGCTTAGTAAATCATTTTCTCCATGGACACTTTGGCTTGCAAATATTTACTCCTTGAGAATATTTAATGTTTCCTGCAAAATGAATATTATAAGATCAATATATTTTAATTTCATTATATATTTCATTCCTGGAGATATAATTATAAATATCCTAAATTAAAAGCGTTTTACGTAGAGAATCACAAAATTCAGTGAAATAAATGCCCAAAATCGTAATATATTCTTAAGTAAAATACTTATCAATTATCATAATATATAATGATGTGCCTATTAAGATGATGAACGTCTTAATTAAAAAAGAGATGATGAACGAACAATAATCCCTGTCACCACTCACATATGTTGTAGACGAAGCGGTGTCAGTGACTAAAGCGTGTTGTGTTTTACAATATGTGTCGTGAGTTGCCTTCTTAATTTGATAACCATATTAACTTGGAGCCCCTAATTTTGGTTAAAATAGACCAATAGCAACATGATGAAAGGATGCCGCAAGACGAAGGCATGTTCCAACGTGTCATGAGCTGCTTCAAACGCACGATTTGACGAATCTTGTCAACTCTCTTCAACGCATATCCTACTTAACGAGGATATATTATGAATATGAAGGGGAATGAGTTTTTTTCTCTGCGTTTCTCTAAACATAACAAGAGTAAAATTGGAAAGAAACATATGCTGCTGCTAATCTTCTTTATTCCTACATGTGTACACAATATGTTATACTGTACCATATTATTGTTCCTTATTTTATTAATTAAATAAGGAGATCTTTTTTTATTCTCATTACTTAATTACTTCATCACCCTAATTTCAAAAATGCTAATAGTTAAGTATTATATTGTTACGTATTGTTCTCCTGATATTTTGTTGATGTTTTTTTATAATGTCATGATATTTTTTTTATTTTTTTTATGCTCGTGATATTATATTTTTTTAATGTCATGCTATTTTTGATGCTATGCTACTACTTATGCTACTCTTCCACTCAAAATGTGGACAAATATTTAAAATGAAGACTCACACGGATGTTTAGTGTGAACTACTCCATTTTAGCGTGACTATAATCACAAATTTAGCATGACTTACACATAAGGGTGTTTAATGGTGAGTCTAATTCACTACTTTTACATATTCGTTACTTTTATTGGTTTGGATGATGACTTCATGATTGAGATATTTATATTAAAAAAATATTTTCGAAAAAAAAAAATAGACTAGGTAACAATGTGAAGGGCAAAATATTTTTCTGTTTTATGCTATAAGATGCTGAACGAAATTGGTAATTTAGTGGCAGTATAAGTTCTCAAATTTCAATTTTTAAATGGAGTTCGTCGATTTATTTTTTTTTTAAATCCACAAATCGGAAAATGATTTTTCCGATTAATCCTCATTAAAAAATACATTTTTTTTGGTATACACCATCAGTACGCGGATTTGATTTACCTAGAATTCGACTCATCGGTCCAACCCAACTGAGCTTGCACTAAACGGTAGGGGTCTCCCAGCGGGGTTGCTCCATACCCAAGGCCCGAACTCGAGATCGATTGATTAAGGGACCAAGTGAGCTACCACTTGACCAACTCCACGTTGGTAAAAAATACATTTTCAAGGTTGAAAGATGTATTTTTTTTATTCAGGGGTGTCTGAAAAAATTAGGCCGAGATTTGGTCTAAAAAAATTAGGTTTAAGATATGAAAAAAATGGGGTTTGAAAACCAACACTCATCTGGTGGGCCGGGAATCAGTTTTAGTGCAGATAATAGTGAGCCCAGTGGCCCATTTTCATCACCATCGTCGTCTTCTTCTTCATTTTTTTTCTTTCAATTCTCACAAAATTTGGGCAGTGCAGTGATGATGAGTGAGAGGGAGGGAGTGAAGAAGAAGAAGATGGCAGAGACAGAAGAAAACGAAGCATTATCGAAAGCTGCAAAAGCAGCTGAAGATCTTTACCATATCAGAGACACCTATTTCCCCCCCGACCCTTCTCTCAGAATCCATAAACTGCAACACCACTCCGATCTCGCTCTCAAACTCCTCGATTCCATTCCTCCAGGTCCTTCTCTCTCTCTCTCTCTCCTTTTTAATAGTTTAGTTGAAAATGAATGTGAGAAGCTATGTAACACCGACCATACTTGTATTAATTAATGTGTTATATACTGTAGTATACAATTGGAGAATTGCATAATAGGGTTTGAAAACAAAGTTAGATATCACCAATGATATATTAAGTAGGCTTGATTATGTTTATTTTCCCCCGAGAATTAACCGAGTTTTAGTTTTAGCTCGTGAAATTATTTTTGACTGGTTTTGGTACTTAAATATTGCAAAATTTTAGTTTTAGTCCATGTCATTAGTCAATCGATTTCATGTCAAGGTCACAGTTTGCTACGTCATCAATTAATAGCACACGTGCACTTTTGAAACAGTAAAAGACTAAGACCGGTAAAAAATAGAATTTAGTGATTAAAACCAAAACCTAAACTTTCATGTACCAAGAACGTATTTGTCACCTTAACTTTTGAGTTTTGACCAATGATTTAGTGGATGCCTCATAGTAGTAAGCTTTTGGAAGTTACAAATACAATTAATCCCCAATGTCTTATTTGTTTCATTAGATTTTTGTTATTAAAAGTTGCCTCCTTTGCCAGAACAAAGAAAATCACTTTTGCAACGTGCAACTTTTGAATATCTTAGAGGGAAGATCTTGGATGTGTTTCCTGACTATAGGAAAGAAGCTGAGGATCATCTATCAAAAGCTGTAAGCAAGTCTGAATTGTTAGTTTCTGCAAATTTTTCGTCTGTCTTTCTACTGATGCTTAAGCGATGGATTTGTGATTGAGTTTTCTATGCACCAGGTTAAGTTAAATCCATCTCTTGCAGATGCTTGGCTATGTTTAGGTAACTGCATTTGGAAGAAAGGAGATCTATCTGCTGCAAAGAATTGCCTCAGTCTTGCATTAAACAAGGTTAGTGCCCATACTAGATCTCCATGATTTGTATTACATGTGTTTTACAATAATTTGATTCTTGGTTTTGTGTGTATTTGTTCTGAATCTATAATTATTTTTCGAAAATACTTTTATTGCTATAATTAAATATTTCCAATATTTTGAAGAGTAGAAGAAATCTACTGGAGGCCATAATCTTTGTCTCATGAGTATCAGTTTCATTTAGCTTTGCTTCAGATTCTGCACAGTGAACTAATGATAGATTTGGTTGTTTACGCAGGGTCCTGACAAAAAAATTCTTTGTCAATTATCAATGCTTAAAAGGAAAATGTCACAAGGTAAAGGGCTTTGTTTGAATATCATCCTTTTTCTAGTTGTCCCAATTTCTTAAGTTGTTATAACTTGGTTTCTAATTCCTGAATACAAGCATGAAGGATCCTTATTTTTCCACACTTTCCTTTTTGCGTTGATTTTAGTCATTTTTATGTTAATTGGTTAAATGGGTTTGTTTTCGAGAATGGTTAATACCTTATTCACTAGGGAAATGACCTTAAGATCGTTCTTAAGATTTCCGGTGAAGAGAATATATCTTCTTCCTTTTGAAAGCTTTAAAAGGAAACAATATGTTATGAATCCTGGCAGTTGTATGGAACTTATTTATTAGTTGTCTCAGATGTGATTATGCTACTTGAGCATCGGAATTACATAGCACTGAATGGAAATGTAAAAGTGAGCAAGAATCTTGTGGTGTTGTGATACCCAGTATACTTGCATAGCAGTTTTGATTTGGTTTGTTTTATAATGCAATAAAAATTGAAGATAGAAACTTGAATGCATAGGAAGGTGGGTGGGTGAGGGGAATGACAGAGGAAAAACGGTGCAGATAAGAATGAAGGAAAATTGTGAAAGAGGAGAGAGAAAATTAACTATTTATGACTGTTTATATTTTCATCAATACATATTACCTTATAATTCTTTTCAGTTCATCTTAGATTTTGAGTTCATCTTAGAATAAGGACTCTTGAAATGTTTTTGGAGAAAGCTGAAAATTTAAAACTACTTTATAGTAGAGATGTTTATTTTGTTTGCTATGAACACAGGTGCTGAGAATCAGGTAGAACTTGTTGAGGAAAGCATTCAGCATGCCAAGGAAGCAATCGCTTTGGATGTCAAGGATGGGAACTCTTGGTGTACGTTTTTAAATAAAATATTACTTCAATATATTTGGCATATCCCCTTATAGATTTAGCACTTTTAAGTATATGGTCAGTGATACAAACTGGAAGTTAAGAAATCACAAATAAGAAGAATAAAAGAGAATGTTACTGAAATATGCCCTTGGGATTGTATTAAGAAATGAAATAAGGGATTTACAGTAGGGAGGGTCTCTCCTTCCTGCCACAGAGTATAACTCCTATAGAGAGCAGATGCTCTCCATTCTCTCAAATTACTACTTTTTTCCCCCAGATACTTTCTCTCTCCTCCTTTCTCAGATATATACACACACGACTGAGCACACATAATGCCCTGACCAAAACTAACTTGTTTGTCCTTTTCCTGGCTTAGACACCTCATCACTCATTCCCATTCCCTTCCTATTCTTTCTGTAGTAAACTTTCCACACTTTGGGCCTAATGGACTCTGTTTCTAGAATTTCCTCAGCTGGCCTAAAACTCACATTCTTGTTTCTATCAATACCCTCTCCTTCAATTTCAGTCTTGTCCTCAAGACTGATTTGAGGGAACTGACTTTTGATTGCAAATTCGTCTTCCCAAGTGGCTTCATCAACACTCTTTCCTTTCCATCTTATCAACCACTGATTCACATTGTCACCCCTCTTAGACACATATCGGGTGGCTAACACTTCAGCAGGCTCGAACAGTTCACAAACTTCTCCATCCAAACCTTGGGGTAATTCTGCTTGTACATGATACTTCCCAGCAGCTTTCTTCAATAGTGACACATGGAACACGAGATGCACCCTTGATTCAGCAGGTAATTTGAGTTTATAAGCCACGGCTCCAATCCTTGCTGTAATTTCAAATGGACCATAATACCTTGCTGCCAACTTGGGATTGATCCGCGAAACCACTGATTGCTGCCTATGTGGCCTCAATTTTAAGAATACCCACTCTCCCACCTCAAAGCTTCTTTCTGTTCTCTTCTTATCTGCTTGGTTCTTCATGCTGTACTGAGCTTTCTGCAAGTGGAATTTCAGTTGCCTAAGTGTTTCATCCCTGTCCAGTAACTCCCGCTGCACTGCTTCCACTTTAGTGTCCCCTACTTGGCAAGGAATGATTACGGGTGGTTTCCTCCCATAGACTACCTCAAAGGGAGTCAAGCCGGTAGACTCATGGTAGGTGGTATTGTACCAATACTCTGCCCAATGCAAACAATTTACCCATGTTTTTGGCTGATCACAAATAAAGCATCTAAGGTAGGTTTCCACGCACCTATTAACCACTTCCGTTTGGCCATCGGTTTGTGGATGATAAGCCGTGCTTATCCTGAGGAATGTGCCCTGCAGCTTGAACAACTCTTTCCAAAAACTGCTTACGAAAATGGGGTCCCTGTCACTTAATAAGGATGTTGGAACTCCATGTAAACGCACCACTTCTTTGGTGAATATCTCAGCTACTGTCTTTGCTGTGTAAGGATGTTTGAGAGGAATGAAGTGGCCATATTTTGATAGCCTATCCACAACAACAAGAATAGCGTCAAACCCTCTTGATTTAGGTAGCCTTGTGATGAAATCTAGGGATACATCATCCCAAACTCTCTCTGGTATGCTCAGTGGTTGTAACAGACCCCCTGGTGATGTGGTATTGTACTTTTGGCGCTGACATATATCACATTCCTTCACAAACTTCTGGACCGTAGCCTTCATACCTAGCCAATACAAATTTGCTGCTCCTTTCCGGTAGGTTCTATAGAATCCTGAGTGCCCTCCTTGTGGTGTGGCATGGAATTCCTTTAAGAGTTGAGGAATCCATGAGGAGTGCTCAGAAATGACCAACCTGTTGTCGTAGTAAAGGACCCCATTGGTGAAGGAAAAACCCTGCTTGACTGGCTTGCCTTCTTTGAGGTCTTCTATTATCTGCACCAGCTTCGGATCCCTGAACACTTCTTCTATTAAGAGTCTGTTCTCAGGCCAAATCGGATAATAAACCATACTATTCAAATTGGCATCTTCATACACCCTTGAAAGTGCATCTGCCCCCTTGTTTTCTCTGCCCGGCTTGTATACTATGTTGAAGCGATATCCCAACAATTTTGCTGTCCAATTTTGTTGGTCCATGGTGGAGATTCTTTGTTGCAAAATCTCCTTCAAACTCTTTTGTTCTGTCCGGACTGTGAATTGCCTTCCTAAGAGATAGGGCCTCCAATGTTGAATAGCCAAAGCAACCGCCATCAGTTCCTTCTCGTAGGCAGACTTGGCCAGATTCCTTTCACCCAAAGCTTTGCTGAAGTATGCAATCGGCTTCCCATTCTGCATAAGAATCGCTCCCAAACCAGCCCCTGATGCATCACTTTCTATCACAAATTCCTGATTAAAATCAGGGAGAGCCAACACCGGAGCTGTAACCATCCGTTCTTTGAGCACTTCAAATGCTTTTTGCGCCTCTGTACCCCATATAAACCCATCCTTCTTCGTAAGTGTAGTTAGGGGTCTAGCTATCTTGCCGTAGTCTTTTATGAACTTTCTATAGTACCCTGTGAGTCCTAAGAATCCTCTCAGACCTTTCACATTCCGGGGGGTAGGCCAATGAATCACGCTTGTGATCTTGCTAGGATCCATGGACACCCCCTCTCTTGAAATCACATGCCCGAGGTACTCTATAGACTGTTGGCCAAACAAACACTTCTTTTTATTAGCTACTAGTTGTTGCTGCTGCAAGATTCTGAACACCTTAGTCAAATGTTCCATGTGCTCTTCCCAACTCTTGCTGTAGATTAGGATATCATCGAAAAACACTAGAACGAATTTTCTCAATGCTGCTTTGAAAACATCATTCATTAAGGCTTGGAAAGTGGATGGCGCATTCATCAACCGAAAAGGCATCACCAAATACTCATAGTGACCTTCATGGGTTCTAAATGCTGTTTTGTGGATATCTTTCTCCAACACTCGGACTTGGTGATACCCTGATTTCAAATCCAACTTGGAAAAATATTGAGAACCATGAATCTCATCAAGAAGTTCATCTATAACTGGAATTGGAAATTTATCAGGTACAGTTACCTTGTTTAGAGCCCGGTAATCCACACACATTCGCCATGTTTCATCCTTCTTTTTGACAAGAATCACTGGACTAGAGAAAGCACTTTGACTATGTCTGATAATCCCACTGGCTAGCATCTCTCCTACTTGCTTTTCAATTTCATTCTTGTGATGGTGAGGGTATCTATAAGGTCTCACATTGACTGGGCCTTGTCCTTCTAACAGGTTGATGGAATGTTCCTTTCCTCTACTGGGTGGCAATCCTTTTGGTTCAGCAAACACCTCTGCAAAACGGGTCAGAACCTTCTCTAACTCATCTTCCTGTTTCTCGTTCCTCTCACCTTCTCTAGATTGCTTCCCTGGTTTATCCACATGATGCATTTCAGTAGAGAGAAATAAACCATCCACTAGAACCTTGGACTTACCCAGTAGGCTCTGGAAAGCGGCCTGGGATTGCCCTTTACCCTCTTCTCCCTTGAGTATTATGACCTTACCCTGCTTGCACATTTTTACATATCGTCTCCCCCAATCCACTCGCATTTCCCCCAATGTTGCCAGCCAAGAAATACCCAGGATCATGTCTACTCCTTCTAAATCAAAGAGTAAAGCATCTAATTCAAACTCCTCTTGATCCAATTTCACTCTAACTCCTCTGCACATTCCGCTACTGGTTGCCTTGTGTCCATCTCCCAACTTGATTCTCATACTTTTTGTTTCCTCCATAGGCCACCCAATGGTATTCACTAACTTCCGGGATAGGAAATTATGCGTTGCACCGCTGTCTATTAACACCAGAATTGGCACTCCATTAATCATTCCTCTCATCTTTAGGGTTTGGGGCTGTTGTCCCCAATCCCCTATTATTTCTTCCAAACAAATGAGGCTGCATGTTCCATCAACTACCTCGTCCTCTTCTACTTCTACTGCTAATACCTCAGCTTCTTCTTCATCCTCTTTGTCTTCAATTATCATTATTCAAAGTTGCTTGTCTGGACATTGATGAAGTGGGTGGAAACTGGAAAGGTCCTCACATTTGTAACATAGACCCCTTTGTTTCCTGTCCATGAGTTCATTATACGAAATGTGCCTAAGTCCCCTATCTCTTGGCCCCATTCTTCTTTTATCACTTGAGTCATGCCTTGTATTGGGCCCAGGCCCAACATAATTTCCTCTAGTTGCATTCCCCCCACCAGACCCATTTTCTTTGGCAGCCTTCACATGGACCCAATCCCCATCCTTTCTATTAGGGTTTCCATTATTGGGCCTGTTGCTGATTTGCGGGCCCAAACCAGCTCTACTCTCACTCTTGCGGCCCAATGTTGGGTTCCACCTTCGTCCCTGTACTTCCCTCTCCAGTGCTCTAACAACGTTCATCGCACGAGATCTGGTAAGCGGCCCCAGTGCTTTGAAACTTCGAAAACGGTCTCTGATGTCCTCTGTGAGTCCATTGATGAAGTATCCAAAGTACTGTTCATCTGACATTTTTGGGATTTGTGCCACCAACCGCTCAAATTCCTGAATATACTCCTCCACACTCCCACGTTGTTGCAGCGCCGTCAATTGCTCATAAACACTTCCTTCTCCTAAACCTCCATACCTTTCTAACAACTCTGTTTTGAATGTCTCCCACGTGAGACCCTCTTCTTCAACAAGGAGCGTGTTGAAAAAGTGTATGGTTGGCCCTTCCATACATAACTGTGCCAAGTTGACTCGAACCTCAGGCGGCGTTTCCTGAACTTTGAAGTAGACCTCGGCGCGTGTAATCCACCCCTCCGGATCTTCTCCGTCAAACATGGGTAGTTCAACCTTCACCGATTGACAGAACTCGTCCATGTGAGACGACTCTATCATGCGCTCGGTTCTCCGCGACGAAGTTTTGGGCTCCCGCTCTGTCGTGGGTTTAGCCTTCTCCCCATCGCCGATACTCTCATCGTCGCTGACTGTACTCTCCCCTCAGGACCCGCTTTGGTCTGGTTTTTCTAGGTAAGTAATTTCACCAACTGCTCTTGGTTGGCCTCTGCCTTAGCTCGCATCTCAGCCATGGCGGCTTTCAACTCCGCTATCTCTCCTTCCATCGAATTCATCTTAGCTTCCATCGTTCCCTTCTTCTCTGTGTTTTTCTTTGGTGGCATTCGTCTCCTTTCGAATCCGGCAGGTCGGACCAGTTTGATACAAACTGGAAGTTAAGAAATCACAAATAAGAAGAATAAAAGAGAATGTTACTGAAATATGCCCTTGGGATTGTATTAAGAAATGAAATAAGGGATTTACAGTAGGGAGGGTCTCTCCTTCCTGCCACAGAGTATAACTCCTATAGAGAGCAGATGCTCTCCATTCTCTCAAATTACTACTTTTTTCCCCCAGATACTTTCTCTCTCCTCCTTTCTCAGATATATACACACACGACTGAGCACACATAATGCCCTGACCAAAACTAACTTGTTTGTCCTTTTCCTGGCTTAGACACCTCATCACTCATTCCCATTCCCTTCCTATTCTTTCTGTAGTAAACTTTCCACACTTTGGGCCTAATGGACTCTGTTTCTAGAATTTCCTCAGCTGGCCTAAAACTCACATTCTTGTTTCTATCAGTCAGCTGTAAATTAGCCTATTATTTGGCTGTAAGTTAACTATTGATTTGTTCCTAGACTGGTTGTTATTACAGTATAAATAAGAGATTGGTGCCCAACCTCGACACAATTTCTTTCAAATACTGATTATCCTCTTGATCTTTCCTTGATTGATTGTAATTACACCATTAAATAAGCCATTATTGTGCAACCCAGACATGCTCAATTGTCTCAAATACTTTCTGTACACCATTCCACCGGACATTACTCTTTTAATTTATTAAGACCTTGATGACTTGATGCAATGAGTACATGTCTTGCTTGATTCGGGAAAAATTTGAACCATTCTTTTTGTCATAGGACATCATAAGTAATGGCATTCATAGAAGTCTGAAAACCCTATTATTTCTTTTCCGGAAATGAATCGTGATTGCTGAAATTTTTTCTTTGTTATATTTAATGATTGTTCTTGAAAATTGAGTGTAACTGCAGCCACTAATATGTGGGGAAAAACCCTTTAATTTTCATTCTCCTTTTTTTGGTTGGAGGGAAGTGTTAAATCTTGTCTGTTGTGAGCATAAGATGCAAGATCTGTATGTTTTAACATCATCTGATCTCCTTGACAGATAATCTTGGAAATGCATGCCTTACAAATTTTTTTGTCACTGGAGCTTGGGATCATAGCAAACTTTTAAATTCTTTGAAAGCTTATCAAAATGCTGTGAGTATGAATGATATATACTATATCTTTGTTTTGATTATTTTTATATAGTCATTTTTACATCTAATATTGTTTTGGTGAATTATATTCTTATCCTTCACAGATGTGGAAAACCTAATCATGTTTGGTTAATATTTACCAGGAGAAAGATGAAAGAATGAGGTCCAATCCAGATCTATATTTTAATAGTGCCACTGTAAGTTGCATTTTGATCCTTGTGGCTTGTATTGCATTTCATTATGTTCAAGTCTTCATTAGAGTAGAGTTTAGAGATTGAATATGTTAGCTTTTCTTTTCTATTTCTATTGTCATGTTTATCAAATTACCAGTTCCTGACTTCCTGGAAATAATTAGAACAGAATACTCATTTAAATCCCAAAATATACAATAGTGCATGCCATGCGTAGTGTGCATAAATAGAGAAACTGCCATTGGCTGGATTTTCTCCTGTTTGTTTAAAATAATCTTCAACAACAACCAAAGCACTTTCAAACTAGTTCGGGTTGGTTAACAACAACCAAAGCCTTTTCCCACTAATTATCTCAACAACCAAAGCTACATGGATCAAATGATGCCGTTGTGCTCTGGTGTAAATATCATTTTACAGGTTAACAAATATCTAGAAAATTACCAGAGGGCCCTTAGTGGGTTTGAGGCTGCTGCTTTAAAGGATCCAGGTCTCAATGCTGCAGAGGAGGTTCAGAAGATAGTCAATTTACTTGACAAGGTGGACAATTTGTTGAAGGTAATGGACTTTCCTTACATTATGCAGTAATCGAAACCTAGTAATTAGTTGAACACCTTTTTTTTCTTGTTTTTCTTAATACTTTGATATCCTAGTATGGTGGATTCTTTTGATGATAGAAGCTGCTAACTGCAAGCAACATTAAAGTCAATCCAATCCTGTCCTCTCTCCCATTACCCAGCAAAACAAAAGGGTTGTATTCAACATGTTATTTTCAAAGATGCAGCTGGTTTATATAAGATTTATAAATGTACAGGGACATGTAAGAGCTAAGCGAATGGCATCTTTGGCATCATCATTGACCGCTGTTAATTGTAAGCACCTTTCTGCCCTGTACGTTTCTTTTTACGGGCCATTCTGAATTCTATTAAGCCTGTGCTTTTAGATCTGTTTTTACCAAGGTACTGACAAGATTCATGCCTACCTTCTGGTGCAAGTGAATTCGTCATACAAAAGAGTTACCATAAACCTTCTATCAGAGGGTCCAAATAGAGCTCTAGTGGTAGAGGGGAAGGTGCTTTTCTTTATTGGGAGTGAGAGTATTGCTCCTATGTAAGTCCTTTATTCCAGAAAAGCATTTTTCACTATTTATAATCAGTAGTTCCATAAGCAGTCACTCAAGTGCCCTTGCATCATAACCTTTTTTTTTTGGTTTTTGAAATATGATTTTTTTGAAAATCAGTTTTAAAAGTACATGAGTAGGTTGATGCTTATGGAAATGGTTTATTATAACCAATGCATTGAATAATCTCTATTCTCTCATTTGTATGCCTGAACTATTACTTTTTCCCTTTAAATTGTAAATTTCCTTTCCTCATGTTGGATAAGTTGTGCAGATATTTTTTTTTCTGTAATTTTATTTGTCATTTTTTGGGGTCCTGATCTTATATCCATCCATGTAATTTTTTTCTTGTCGTTTTGCAGATACTATTTGCTTTGTGATTCAAATCAAACTTGTTTTCTTCTCTCAGTTTATGGTGTACGTAATGATGTGGTAAGAAATACTGTCATCTGCTGAAGTCTTATGACTTCTTGTAAAAGTATTTCTTATTAAAACTAAAATAAATAAAATCGATGGTTAGGCATATTATGATAGCTATACTTAAAGTCAACTTGTCCATTATGATCAACAACTATAGACATAAAAGAGATAAAAGAGATGGCCAAATGTGGTTGAATGCAACAAAGTAACGCAGCATAAATAAAAAAGCTCGGTCTCACTGATCTAGACTCCATCAGTTATATATTAAATAATTCTTACTTTGCATATTTTTCTCTACTCCATTATGTGAGTACTACTTATAGGTAGAATTTGGTAGACATGTCAAAACTGGATGAATCGGAACATATGAATTTTGTTCTGATTCATCATGTTCTTTCTATCCACACACCAAATGCTACCATTATTGTCTGAATAAATTTTTGGTTTAGCTGGTTATTTTTCTCTTCCCTGCTCTTATTCCTCATCAATTTAAGAATTGTTATGGAGTTTAATCGAGCCATGATCACCCAGATTAAAGAAGGAGACCAGTTAACGTTGCTTGACCCATACTTTCGTGATGTTAGTTTGTCCTGGAATGAGAAGGTACGCTTTCATCAAAGATATTCTTGACTTAATGCAATGATTTGCCATTCCTCAATGGCTTTGAAATAGAACTAATCATTCTAACTGAAGGGTTTCCTTGTTATATTCTTGAATGTTCAAAAATAGAATTACCAGTTCAAATCTATACGCCTGGATTTCTATGAACAAGTGCTTGTAAATGGAAAAGCTCTGTCTCCTCAGCAAGCTGTTCGTACATCAATTTATGCACAACATAAACCTTGAACAGACCACTGCTAAATAGATATCATGTCTGCTTCTGCTTGTCTTTGATTGTTGGTGCGTCTCTGATTGGTGGTGGGCACTGTATTCATTCGGTAAATAGATTAGTCGATACATGTATACCGTTGAATTTCTTGCCCATGTTATGGGTCAAACTCAGAATTTGAGAATAGAGAAAGATACCTGTGAGGAAAGTTCTGCATTTACTAAAGGCTTATTTAACATTTTAGTCCCTGAACTTAGGTACGCTTTTGGAATTGGTCCTTAAACTTTTTTTCGATGCTTTAGGTCCCCGAACTTTGTTTAAATTTTGGAAATGGTCTTTTCGTCATTTAAGTGATGATATAGCCGACATGTCACATCACTTTCACAATATCGACAAGTGATGTGTTATGTACAGCCACGGGACAATATATGATTTTTTTTATTAAAAAAATATTTTCTTTAAAAATTTATTAAAAGATTTGATTTTCTTTTAAAAAAAATTAATTATTTTTAATAAATTTGAATTTTTTTTAATTTAAAAAATTCACGTGACATCATTTGTCACATTACCTATCGATGTGGCGAAGGTCATGTGGTACATCCTCGGTCATATCACCACTTAAGTGATGAAATGATCATTTCCAAAATTTGAGCAAAGTTTAGGGACTCAGCATCGAAAAAAAAGTTTAAGGACTAATTCCAAAAAAGCACCTAAGTTTAGGGATTAAAAACTTAAATAAGCCTTTATTAAATATATGGTTGTTTCAAGATTTTCTTATTGTGCTTCAAAAGCATTCTTATGTAATAATCTTGTTTTTGTTACTTTTACCGCAAAAAGGTTGTTATTGATTATGTAGGGCAATGAACCAAACATTCTATTGGCACCAGGGAGAGTTGGGCCATTTATAGTCAAAACCAGGAGCGTAACGGGTTGGGTTGAGTTGGTTTTTGACAAGGTTAAGCATCCGATCCAACCAAAATAGATTGGGTTGGGTTAGACTGGGTTGCTCTATATTTGAGTGTTAAAACCAAACCAACCCAATCCATAGATATTCGGGTTAGGTTGGGTTGGGTCTATTTGTCTTAATTTCCAAAAAAAAAAAATCTAAATAGATAAAATTAAAAATACCACAAGAATTACATAGATAAGTAATTAAATATTATCCATAAACAACACAATTACACAATTTAGCATTAAGTCATGAGGCAAAATCAGATTGTTCAAAAGCAATAATCTAAAATTCTATAATATCAAATTATGAACTAAATTGGTGAAACACATGATACACTCTCTTGTAAGATATGGAAAAAGAATGGTTTGCACTCAGATATTTCATATTCCGTATAATTGTTTCAAGGTGAAAGGTTTAAATGATAAGTATTGAGTAATAACTTAGTTTTTTTTTTCTAGTGTGTAGTAGCTAAGGCCTAAATTTGGGATAAGCGTTTGGGTTGAGTTGATTGGTTTTTAAAATAGCAAACCCATAACCTAACTCGAGTGGGTTGCTTAATAAAAAAAAAAAAAAACCAACTCTACCTGTTAAACCGACCCAATTTGGGTTGGGTTTAGCGGTTTCGCGGGTCGATTTTGACCCACTTACACCCCTAGTCAAAAGCTTCCTAATTGGAGAAATTATTCGAGTTTTGGAATACAAACCCCATTTTTTGGAACCTAAACCTCATTTTTAATACAATTCCAAAATTACCCCCTTCTTTTTACTCCTTTTCCTTTTTCTTTCTCCCTTCATCTTAACGCTTCCTTCACCTCCCAGTCCCTCGTCTCCGATTGTCGTCGTCCTTCGTCATACATGACTTCCTTCGCTTTGATTTCCCCATCCGTATCTCCCAAAGCATCAACCCATACCCGATCAATGACACTTTCTTCACCTTACTCACAAATCCATCATCAAATTCCCAATTTTGATACAGTTGCCATCACCACCCTCGTCGTTTCATCTAGAATCACGATCACAAAATGAAAACAATTCCCGTTTACGAACTTCCCTTATTTTCGCATTATTATTATTGTTATTATTTTTTGTTTTTTTTCTAATATTTATTATTATTGTTCACATGAATGTAAAATGGTTGGTGTTAATGATGAGAACAAAATTGTGAATGGAGAGATTCAATTTGAATTTGAAACTCCTGATCTAGGTGAACTTATTTTTCTAGATTTGTAGTTTCAACTTTCAACTTGTAATGTTTACTTAATATAACATTTTTATTTTGTGGCTTCAAATTGCGATAGCAAAAATGAAGAAAGAATAGAATGAAAAATGTGAGCATAATAATTTCGATGAAAAATAAATTAAAATAAAGAAAAGAAATTAAAAAATACCAAAAACAAAAGAAAGAAAGAAGGATAGATGTTATGAAACTTTTAAATGTATATATAGCAAATAATAAATAAATATATTTTTAATTTGTTTTATGCAAAATGAATAATAGTTTTGTGAAACCTTTAAATAAAACAAGAGTTAAATTTTTTACCACATTGACATGCTAAAAATTTATTATTTATCTACAATTGCTTTGGTATAAAAAAAAATTTAACAATAAATATGGTGATTCTAAAAAGTATAATTTTATAATAAGATGAATTGATTAAGTTATACTTTACGAATTGATTGAACATTCATTACAGGATTCGAAAACTGTACTTTTTTGCAATTTTTCTTCTACCTTCTTATTATAAGGTGTCAAATGACAATCTTTTTTTCAAATGGAGAAGTCAAAATTCAAATGTCAAGATCAGCACAAGATTTTCTTTTAAAATATATATTCTAATTCATTTATTGGATAATAATAAGAATATATAAAGAATAATTTGGTGTACTTTAAATATCTATACTAGTATACTACAGTATTAATGAAATGAATTGTTAAAACATTCAATACAGGATTTGAACTTTCTGTCAAACTTTATCCATATTTTTTATAAGCTGCCAAATGTCAAATTTCTTTTTCCAAATGTACATTAGTTTTATTTTATTATTATATGACTTAGAAAGGGAATTCTACCTACCACAAATGTATTATTTTATTAAATATTCATGTTTATTTTCTACAGTATATTGTAGGAAAGAAACTAATACAAAGTCATGATCATGATAAATTTCGGAATATAATTTATCTAAAATTTTATTTAAAAAACAAACTAATAAATTTTCTCAAAGAATATTCAACTTGGATAACGAAAATAAAATATATTGAAAAACATAAAAATGCTTAAAAGATTTCATCAATAAAAAAATATAAAAAATTGATAAAGTTTAGCGTAGTTGACAGATGATATGATATTAATAAGTTGAATTTGTCGTACATGCCTTAAAAATTTTATTGGTATAAGTAAAATTCACATCTATGAGTTATCTCTACTCATAAAAAGATATTAATATCTAGTTGTCATTCATGAAAAATTATTACATAATTATATATCATAAAGTCATGTAAATCCTAAATCCAAATCAATAGCATTTAGACACAAGCACATTTTCACTTTATCTCTATTCCTATTTTCATGTGTCAAATTACCGTTAGCTTTGAGTATAAATGATACGGTGGTCCAAGAAAATATAATAATTTCTCCTAGATCCAGGAAAAACTTGGTAAAAAGAAAATCAAAGAATAAAAAAAATAAAATATATGAATAAGTTTTGTTAGATATAGGCAATATATTTCGTTATATTAAAAATGATATTTCGTTAAATATATTTTCGTCCTATATGTAAATCTTATTTGGATATATTTTCTTGGGCTATTTCAATTTTCAACAACATTAATTATTTATTTTTCATAAATATTCTATTTACTCAACACTTTTTAAAATCTCAATTTTAATTAAAGGGGTAATTTTTTAAAAATACAAAAAATGTTAAGTATCATTTTCAATACAAAAGATAACGTTAACTAACTTTCTTAATTTTCATGTTTTTCTCCAAAAATATTACAATATTTATATACTACGACAATATTAATTCTAAATGGTTAAGATAAAATAATATAGGTCACTCCCAATACATTTGGTTATCAAATATATTACTGTGTAATGTATTGATATATAATTATATATAGATATATTAATAACGAAAATACATAATATTATACAGTAATAATACATTAAAAAATATAATTTTATAAATACAAAATGAAAATAGTAATAGGAAATATAATAAATAATAGAATAGGAGTATATCATCATATAATTTTTATTTTTTATAGCAGTAGTTTATTTATGGCTTTAAATGTTGTAATAATGTACCCTTGCTGGTTTTTATTATAGGATACACTTAACCAAATTATATATATATATGCAATGAAAAGTAGTTAGTGTTATGAATTTTATGAGAATATATTATAACATTACAATTTTACCCTCTCAACTTGTTTTGGAAAATTCATACTCATTAATGAACAACAAAAAATACATAGATGATCAAATCATTTAATAAAGACAAAAAAAAAACATAAAAAATATAATTATAACAAAAAAAATCCTCTAGAATGTAACATATTATAAAGACATTAGGAAGTAGGAGTATACTACATGCGTTAAATGTAGTATTTTGTATTCTCTTCTGCTTGAAATATAAGAAAAAAATATTAATTTTTGGTTTAAAATATAAGGAAAACTAACCAATTTTTTCAAAATTTTATTTCATTCCAAATGCTATTTTCCTAAAACATTCCTAGAAAATTATTATCTTATTTAATTTTTGTTTTATTCTCAATGCAACTTTCCTAAAATATCTCTATTCTTTTATAAATTTTAGAAAATTATGTAAATATAATTAACTAATCTCCTTAATAAACGTAAAATTAGTTATTTTTGTTTATATTTCGAGCAGAAAAAGTGTATAGGTTTTCTATACTACATGCGCATTAAATGTAGAGTAATATTTTGTATAGGTTTTGTCAGTGTTGTAATAATGTACTACTCCCTCCGTCCCACAAGTATGGTAAAAAATAAATAAATTTTTTGTCCCAAGTTAAAATAATTAATGAAAAGTGTAGAAATTGTAAACTTTGGTTGATCTATATATGCAAAATGTTATTAAATTAGTTGTTTGATAATTGGTTGATGTGTTAGACAAACCATTAAATGCATGTCCCATAAATTTTTTTACTTTTAAATTTTTTTAATCATCCTTGTGGGACAGAGGGAGTATTATACTACATGCATTAAATGTAATAAGTATGTAACTATAACATCAATTAATTGTAATATAATGATATATACTCCTATCAATTAAATGTAATATGTCAGGTAAATATTGTAATCCCTCATGCATGTCTCAAATGAGTACTTTATCTTATCTTATTTATAAGTTATACTTAACCATACTACATGGATCAAAGAGGGTAGTTAGATTTCATGAAATTTTAAAAAGATACTTTAACATTACAATCTTACTCACTTAACTTACATTGGAAATTTCAGAATATATTAATTCACATTAATGGACAAATGACAAATATAAGATAAACTAACAATAAATGTCTCATAGAAAATACAAAGTGACTTATAAATAGAACTAAAGAATCATTCTAGAATGTGACCTATAAATAGGATCGGAGGGGGTGTATATAAAAAAACCCTAATTTTAAACTTATTGAAAAAATAAGTTAAAAATATTTAATTTTATCAAATTCATAAAAAAAACTATTTTAAAAAATTTGCATTAAAAATAAAACAAAAAGTAAATGATATAACTCTTTTATAAGAATATTTAAAAATATTACATTGGAAATAAAAAATTATTAATTAACTTTTATTTAGACTTAGGATCATTGATGAATCATGAAATGCTTTTTTAGATTTGATTGAGTATCCATGAAAAAAAAAGGGATCTTCGCAGGAAACTTAAGTGAACAAAACGTTTAGGTGGTCCAAAAGGAATCTATAAATAGATACTCTAACCACACCTAATGGCATATATACTCTAATTTGCATAGTGCGTGCAGACTTGTTTTGAGTGCTCAAACAACAGGTACAATAGAGTACCCAACCCTTCAAATAATATTGTTCTTCTAGCTAGTTACACACTCTCTCTCTCTCTCTCTCTCACACACACACACACATATATATATATATATATATATATATATATATATATTAAATCTTTACATGTTTATTAACTATTGTTTTGGAAATCAATAAAAAACAAGGGAAAGAAGATAAGACCAGCTGTTAACAGAGAGGTATTATTCCAGTATGGAGAGTGAATCATACGCAATGATAGGAGGAGAGGGTCCTAACAGTTATGCTCACAACTCCACCTTGCAGGTATATATTAACTCTGAGATCTTGTTAACAAATATCATAAAATTATTAAAAATGATAAAATAATTATAATTTACTAATATTAATCATTCTTTCAAAAATATATATATAAAAAAAATACAGTTTTATAACAATTTAATATATTTGATTTTTTAACAACCGAATTGAATTTCATTAAAAAAAAAAGCATTTCCAATATTTTATTTTTGTCAAAGCATATGGTTGATGATCTGATTTTGAGCACGTTTGTAAAAAAAAAATTTGATCACAACATTTTTTTTTATCCTATAATATTTATTTATTGTCGGATTTTTTTGGGGTAATCTTCCATCGAAGTCTCTTACGTTCGTAAGAGATGGTGATTGAACCCCAAAACACTTGCTTAAATAGCAACAAATTCTTTTACCATCTATGCTAGCTTCCATTAGTAAGCACAACATTTCTTGATAGAGAGAATGTGGAGGAGGACATTAAAAACACTTACATCCTTATACTCCCTCTGTTGCTATTTATTTATCTATATCAAATAAAACACACCCTTTAAGAAAAATAATCATGACTTAGATTTCCAATACATTAATTATTTTTTTCCTACTATACATTTCATCTCTCCGTAATCATTACTTTTTCTTCAACAATTCCTTAATATGTTTAAATATTTTGCATGTTACATTTTAAATAAAAGAATAAAAAATCCGCATTAAGTCGAGGGTATGATATATTGAAGATGGTGACATCCTAGCATGCATGCACCAATTTGTTTTATTGTCTTTCAACTATATATGCATTAGTATTGTGCACGTAAACTCCAAATTTATTTATTTTGCAGAGAGATACAATTCAAGTTGGTGAAGAGTTCGTGAAAGAGGCAATTGCTAAGAACTTCAATCATACTTTCCTTGCTGATCCTACAAGACCAATTTGCATAGCAGATTTAGGATGCTCTACAGGACCAAATACATTTATCGCAATGCAATCAATAATTGATGCAATAGACCTCCAATTCCAATCTAAGGGTCTTGCTGCTCAAATGCCAGAATTCCAAGTTTTCTTCAATGATCATGTCTTAAATGACTTTAACACACTCTACAAAAATCTTCCTCCTATCAAGAAGTACTTTGCAGCCGGTGTCCCTGGATCTTTTCATGGACGCCTTTTTCCAAAGGCAACACTTCATTTTGTTCACACCTCTTCATCTCTATGTTGGCTCTCTAAGGTGCCCAAAGAAATTATGGACAAAAGTTCTAGTGCTTGGAACAAGGGGAGGATTCATCATATAAATGCTCCCAAGGAAGTTGTAGATGCCTATGAAGCTCAGTATAAAGTGGATTTGGAAAATTTCCTGAATGCCAGAGCAGAAGAAGTTGTGGAAAATGGACTAATGCTGCTTCAATTTCCTGTAGCAACTGATGTGATTCTTGATTCGGATGTACACCCAAGTAAACCTTTTGAAATTCTGGGATCTTGTCTGCTAGAGATGGCCAAAGAAGTAAGAAATTTTTTCTATTTTTTTAAAACGCTACGATAAAACCAGCTTATGAATAACTTATCTATTTTTTCGACTAGGATTTATTTTTTACTCCATCAATCAGTTCAAAATAAAATATAAAGGAATTAATTCAAAAATTGCCTATCTTTTTAGAACGGATGAAATACTTTATATTGATTTTCATTCACTAAATATTATTTTACACAACAAACATTATTATTGTTCCGAAACCAATGCATAAGAATAAATGAATAAGCATATATAATTACAACGATATTAGTTAAAAAGTTAACCAAATTTTTATGATTCTACTTACTTTGTCCCATGGCTGCTGGCTTCATAATGCAGGGACTTATTAGCGAAGAAAAAGTGGACAATTTCAATATGCCTTTCTTGTACGCACCAGCTAAGAAAGTGAAAGCAATTCTCCGAAACAATGGCTTTTTCAGAGCCAAGAAGATAAAAATAGTGGATAACAAAAATGCTTTTACAATCCCAAGCACCAAGGCGTATGTTTCCACTCTCAGAGCTGCGTTAGAAGAGATGTTTGCGAAAAACTTTGGTGAAGAAATCATTGATGAGCTTTTTAACCGCTTCACAGAGAAAGTTGAGGAATTTCCTGATGTCATGGATCAAGAGAAGCTAAAGATGGGTGTGACATATGCTCTTCTCGAACGCAAGCCAAAATGTAACAACAAAAAAAGAAAGCGCCAATCAAAAGCATAAATAGTTATCAATCTTACAATTTAATAAGAGGAAAGACACACATGACATGTACTTTATCATATAAACTTTACATGGATTCAAATAAATTAGCTCCTTTATGTTGTACATATTTTCCTGCTATATAAAAAAAAACTCCTTTGCGTTGTCTTCAAATAAAGTTTGAGTTAAATAATATTATTGTACTCTATTATTGTAGGGATTTACTTTAGCCTTAATACTATTTAACTACACGTGTCTACTAGATCACAATAAGTCAATAACTAACTCCTTAAACATAAACTAGTAGGGATGCAAACAGTTTCTATCAATTATTAGCATTATTATGCGGATAAACTCTCTTAAAAAAATCCAATATTCGGTTAATTGACTTTTTTTTTAAGGAAAAAAAGACTAACACATTTACACAAAAAATATTAAACATGGACAATAAAAATAAAATGTACATCGAAAAACATAAATATGCTTGAAATATTATATCAATAAAAAATATCTAAGACCAACAAGGCCTAGGACAATGAATGGAATATCAAAGTTCCTTAAGTATAATGTAGTAATTCAATTCTGTTATATGTTTGAAAAATACTTTATTTTTAGACATTGTAAAGTTTACCTTGGTGATCCATATGTTTCAAAAAAATTAATCTTTATAACTATTAACTCAAAAAAATTTTACATCAACTACCATCATGTTATTTACAATAAAGGTCCAGTAGCAATGAGACACATAGCACCCTTTTACTTTATCTCTATCACATTTTCCTTTTGTCAAATTGTTATTGCCTAGGATTGCAAAAGATATTGATTATGCTATAGGTTGGAATCCATTAAGTATAATTCCTCATTGATTGCGAAAATCCTTAGTGAAAAAAAAATTAAAACATAAAAAGAAAAATGATAAAGTTAGAGAAGAAAGAAGAGAAAGTCGATAAGACTAGCTAGGCCATATTAACAAATAGAGAGGTATTATTCCAGATGGAGAATGAATCATATCATATGCAATAAAAGGAGGAGAGGGTCCACGCAGTTCTGCTCAAAACTACTCCACCTTTCAGGTATATTATTAAGACTTAATTATGTTACAAGTTCTTGAAAAGTGAGGTATTTTTGACAAATATCCTTATTCTTATTTTACGTCCGGGTTTGTCATATACCCTTACTACATACCAATTTTGGCAAATTTTTCTGACATGTAACATCGGAATCCTGGTCAGACGCAGAAGGTTAGACACATGGTGCCCTGTGGGGCAAAGATCCCTTTTTTCTTTAAATTAAAAACTAAAAAAATTAATATTTTTATATTTTTAGTTAAATTAAAAAATTAAAAAAAAAGGATTGAAGAGAGAGGTCGTCTTCGCCCATGTGACATCACGCGACACCGCATGACCAATCTCCTGCGTCCGACCAGAATTTCAATGTTACATGTTAGCAAAATTGGCCAAAATTGATAGTAGGGGTATATGACAAACCCAATAGTAACTTCGAAGAGTCAGACATTGAAAAAAAAAGAATAAGGATATCTGGCAAAAGTACCCACAACTTCATGAACTTGTGACATAATTAAGTCTATTATTAACTCTGAGCTAGGTGAACTTTTGGTGAGATGCTTATTTTTCTAGATTTGTAGTTTCAACTTGTAATGTTTACTTTATATAACATTTTTATTTTGTTGCTTCAAATTGTTGATGTATAGCAAAAAGTGAAGAAAAAATGTAATGAAAAATGTGAGCATAATAATTTCGATGAAAAATAAATTAAAATAAAGAAAAGAAATTAAAAAATAGCAAAAAATTGAAAGAAAGAAGGATAGATGATATGATACTTTTAAATGTATATATAGCAAATAATAAATAAATATATATTTAATTTGTTTTATGCAAAACGAATAATAATTTTGTGATGCCTTTAAATGAAACAAGAATTAAATTTTTTGCCACATGGACATGCTAATTTTTTTTTATTTATCTACAATTGCTTTGGTATAAAGAAAACTTTTACAATAAATATGGTGATTCTAAAAATTATACTTTTATAATAAGATGAATTGATTAAGTTATACTTTATGAAATGCTACAACATTTATTTAAGGATTCTAAAACTTTTTTGCACTTTTTTCTACCTTCTTATATATTATAAGGTGTCAAATGAAAATTTTTTTATAAATGGAGAAGTCAAAATTCAAATGTCAAGATCAGCACAAGATTTTCTTTTCAAAATATATATACTAATATATTTATTGAATAATAATAATAATAATAATAATATATAAAGAATAATTTGGTGTACTTTTTTGGTCCGTATATATTCCTTGCGGAACCACCGGTATCCCAAGAGCACTCTTAATACCAGGGAGACTAATCCGGAGTGAGCTGCGTGGCTGACTCTCCTAACGAAATGTTTTTAGTGGGAATCGAACACATGACTACTATTTTAAATATCTGTACTAGTATCCTGCAGTATTAATGAAATGAATTGTTAAAACATTCAATACAGGATTTGAACTTTCTCTCAAACTTTATCCATAATTTTTATAAGCTGCCAAATGTCAAATTTCTTTTTCCAAATGGACATTGGTTTTTATTTTATTATTATATGACTTAGAAAGGGAATTCTACCTACCACAAATGTACTATTTTATTAAATATTCATGTTTATTTTCTACAGTATCTTGTAGGAAACAAACTGATACAACAGTCATGATCCTAATAAATTCCGGAATTTAATTTATCTAAAATTTTATTTAAAAAACAAACTAATACATTTTCGCAAAGAATATTAAACTTGGCCAACGAAAATAAAATATATTGAAAAGCATAAAAATGCTTAAAAGATTTCATCAATAAAAAAATATAAAAGGGTGATAAAGTATAGCGTAATTGACATATGACATGATATTAATAAGTCGAATTTAATGTCGTATGTGTGTTAAAAAATTTATTTAAGTAATATTCACGTCAATGAGTTATTTCTACTCTTCGAAAGAGATTAATATCGAGTTGTCATTCATGAAAAATTATTACATGATTATTCATCAAAAAGTCATCAGTAAATCCTAAATCCAAATTAAATCAATAGAATTTAGACACAAGTACCTTTTTACTTTATCTCTATTCCATTTTTTTATGTGTGAAATTACTATTAGCTTTGAGTATAAATGACACGGTGGTCCGAGAAAATATAATAATTTCTTCTGGGTCCGGGAAACCTTGGTAAACATACATAAAAGAAAATCAAAGAATAAAAAAATAAAAAATATGAATAAGTTTTCTTAGATATAGGCAATATATTTCGTTATATTAAAAATGATATTTCCTTAAATATATTTTCATCCTATATGTAAATCTTATTTGGTTATTTTTTCTTAATATAATCTCCTGATCTATTTCAATTTTCAACAACATTAATTACTTATTTTTCATAAATATTGTATTTACTTAGGACTTTTTAGAGTTTTAATTTTAATTAGGGGTAATTTTTTTAAAATATAAAAAATGTTAAGTATCATTTTCAATACAAAAAATAACTTTAACTAACTTTCTTAATTTTCATGTTTTTCTCCAAAAAGAACTTATATTCATAGTAGGTGGGTATTAAAGTTCAAATGCTTGGTTAAGATTTGATGTATAATTTTGTTTTCTGTTGGTTAATGAATTTTTCGTTTACCAAAAATAAAAACTTATATTCAAGATCGGAGAGAGTAACAGTTTTGAATTCTCAATAAAACAAAATAAACAAATTAATATTAATTTTGTAAAATAATGTAAATATAAAAAACATAAAATCAGATATGTTTTTATATTTTTTAGTCAAATTATATTAATAAGTTGTTTTTTAAATTTAATACAATAATATTACAACATTTATATACTAGAAAAATATTAATTCTAAATGGGTAAGATAAAATAATATGAGGTCACTCCCAATACATTTGGTTATCAAATATATTCTGGGTAATGTATTCATATAAAGTATATATATATATAAATGAAAATAATAATAAGAAATATAATAAATAGTAGAATAGGAGTATATCATCATATAATTTTTATTTTTTTATGTTAGTATCTAGTTTATTTATGGCTTTAAATGTTGCAATAATGTACTCCCGCCGGTTTTTATTATAGGATATACTTTACCAAATTACATATGTCAAGGAAAGTAACTAGTGTTATGAATTCTACGAATATATTGTAACATTACAATTTTACCCACTCAATTTTCTTAGTAAATTCATACCCATTAATAAAAAACCAAAAAATACATAGATACTCAAATCATTTAATAAAAAAAATAAATAACACATAAAAAATATAAAATAATTTATAATTATAAAAAAATCCTCTAGAATATAACATATATATTATAAAGACATTGGGAAGTAGGAGTATACTACATGCATTAAACGTAATATTTTGTATAGGTTTCGTCAGTGTGGTAATAATGTACTACTATATACTACATGTATTAAATATAATAAGTGTAACTAAAATATCAATTAATTGTAATATGATGATACATCAATTAAATGTTATACGTCAGGTAAATGTTGTAATACCTCATGTCTCGAATGAAGTATATATAAGAAAGGGTTTGGCTGATGAGTGTCCTAAAGGTACTTGTTAAGATTTCTGTACTTAGAAAAACAATCATAAATAGACATTACTCTGTGTCTCGAAAATCTAAAAAAAATATATTTTTCAATGCTTATTTACTATATTTGTCTATTTAACTTTAACAAGTGTACCAAGGGAACTTAGCTTGTTAGCATTTGCCTAAAAAAAACCCTAATTTTTCACTTATTAAAAAATTTACTCCCTCCTTTTCATAAGTAGTGTTTTTTTAAGGTTATGAATAATTAAATGATGTAAGAATTTGGGGGTATTTCGACTATAATGTCCCTATATAATCATTATAGAAGAAAGAGAAAGATATTGGAAGTGAAAAAGAGAGTGTGATAAATAAGGGTGTGTTGGGAAAAATATCATTAATTATATATTGAGTTTTGTAAAAGAACAATACATATGAAATATGAGACAAAAAAGTAAATGATATAACTCTTTTATAAGAATATTTTAAAAAATGATTAAATTGGAAATCAAAATTTATTAATTTACTTACTTTTATTTAGATTCTATTTAGATTTGGGATCATTGGTGAAATGCTTTTTTGATTGGACTGAGTATCCATGAAAAAAGATAAAAGGGATCTTCGCAGGAAACTTAAGTGAGCAAAACGTTTTGGTGGTCCAAATGGAATCTATAAATAGATACTCCAACCACACTTAATGGCATATAAACTAGAATTGAACTAGGATCCTGCATAGTGCATGCATACTTGTTTTGAGTGCTCAAACAACAGGTACACGTTCGTATAGAATATCCAACCCTTCAAATAATATTGTTCTTCTAGCTAGTTTTATATATATATATATATATATATATATATATATATATATATATATATATATATATATATATTAAATTGTATTAAATCTTTACATGTTTATTAACTATTGTTTTGGAAATGACTGCTCAATAAACTTGCAGATACAAAAGAAACAAGTGAAAGAAGATAAGACCAGGTGTTAACAGAGAGGTATTCCAAATGGAGAGTGAATCATATGCAATGATAGGAGGAGAGGGTCCTAACAGTTATGCTCACAACTCTACGTTGCAGGTATATATTAACTCTGAGATCTTGTTAACAAATATCATAAAATTATTAAAAATGATAAAATAATTGTAAGTTAATATTAATCATTCTCTCAAAAATATATTAAAAAAAAGAGAAAATAGATGGTGTACCGATCGTGTAAATTTTTTTAGACCATCAGCGTTGACTTTCAAATAAAAGTAATACAAAAGTAATTTTGTTTTTTTTTTACAATTTTAATACATAAACATATTTGTTTTTCAATTTTAACCTTTTATTGATACAACTTAGAATATTTCTAATATGCAATCTGAATTTTGATGGTTGTTATGCAATCCTTTGTTGGACTAATGAGAATTTGCCACCTATTTGTAAAAATCAATTTTGACTATTTTAAATAATGACATGGCAACCATCCAAATAAGTCTAACAAAGGGTTGCATAGCAACCATCGAAATTTATAGGTTGCATACTAGTAACTCCCTAAAAATTAAATACCACTACAATTTTCAATAAGGATTAAATAGGGATATTTTAGACAATACGCATATAAAACTTACAATAATCAACACTTCTTTAATATGTGTGTTCAAGTCTATAATAAAGTATTTTAAGTATTTTGCATGTTAAATTTTAAATAAAAGAATAAAAAATCCGCATTAAGTCGAGGGTATGATACTAAGCTGTGTTGAATTAAAGATGGTGACATCCTAGCATGCATGCACCAATTTGTTTTATTGTCTTTCAACTATATATGCATTAGTATTGTGCACTTAAACTCCACATTTATTTATTTTGCAGAGAGATACAATTCAAGTTGGTGAAGAGTTTGTGAAAGAGGGAATTGCTAAGAACTTCAATCATACTTTCCTTGCTGATCCTACGAGACCAATTTGCATAGCAGATTTAGGATGCTCTACAGGACCAAATACATTTATCGCAATGCAATCAATAATTGATGCAATAGACCTCCAATTCCAATCTAAGGGTCTTGCTGCTCAAATGCCAGAATTCCAAGTTTTCTTCAATGATCATGTCTTAAATGACTTTAACACACTCTACAAAAATCTTCCTCCTATCAAGAAGTACTTTGCAGCCGGTGTCCCTGGATCTTTTCATGGACGTCTTTTTCCAAAGGCAACACTTCATTTTGTTCACACCTCTTCATCTCTATGTTGGCTCTCTAAGGTGCCCAAAGAAATTATGGACAAAAGTTCTAGTGCTTGGAACAAGGGGAGGATTCATCATATAAATGCTCCCAAGGAAGTTGTAGATGCCTATGAAGCTCAGTATAAAGTGGATTTGGAAAATTTCCTGAATGCCAGAGCAGAAGAAGTTGTGGAAAATGGACTAATGCTGCTTCAATTTCCTGTAGCAACTGATGTGATTCTTGATTCAGATGTACACCCAAGTAAACCTTTTGAAATTCTGGGATCTTGTCTGTTAGAGATGGCCAAAGAAGTAAGAAATTTTTTCTATTTTTTTAAAACGTTACGATAAAACCAGCTTATGAATAACTTATCTATTTTTTTGACTAGGATTTCTTTTTTACTCCATCGATTCCAAATAAAATATAAAGGAATTAATTCAAAAATTGCCTATCTTTTTAGAATGGATGAAATACTTTATATTGATTCTCATTCACTTAATATTATTCTACACAACAAACATTATTATTTTTCCGAAACTAATGCATAAGAATAAATGAATAAGCAAATAAGCATATATATTTACAACGATATTAGTAAAAAAGTTAACCAAATTTTTATGATTCTACTTACTTTGTCCCATGGATGCTGACTTCATAATGCAGGGACTTATTAGTGAAGAAAAAGTGGACAATTTCAATATGCCTTTCTTGTACGCACCAGCTAAGAAAGTGAAAGCAATCCTCCAAAACAATGGCTTTTTTAGAGCCAAGAAGATCAAAATAGTGGATTTCAAAAATGCTTTTACAACCCCAAGCACCAAGGCATATGTTTCCACTCTCAGAGCTGCGTTAGAAGAGATGTTTGCAAAAAACTTTGGTGAAGAAATCATTGATGAGCTTTTTAACCGCTTCACAGAGAAAGTTGAGGAATTTCCTGATGTCAAGGATCGAGAGAAGCTAAAGATGGGTGTGACATATGCTCTTCTCGAACGCAAGCCAAAATGTAACAACAACAAAAAAAGAAAGCGCCACTCAAAAGCATAGGTAGTTATCAATCATACAACTTAATAAGAGGAAAGACACACATGACATGTACTTTGTCATATAAACTTTACATAGATTCAAATAAATTAGCTCCTTTATGTTGTACATATTTGCCTACTATATAAAAAATATAAAAAATAAAAAAACTCCTTTACGTTGTCTTCAAATAAAGTTTGAGTTAAATAATATTACTGTACTTTATTATTGTAGGGATTTACTTCAGCCTTAATACTATTTAACTTCACGTGTCTACTAGATCACAATAAGTCAATAACTAACTCTTTAAACATAAACTAGTAGGGATGCAATCAGTTTCTATCGATTATTAGCATTGCGGATAAACTCTGTTAAAAAATAAAAATATGATATTCGGTTAACTAATTTTGCATGTTTGAATTTGAGAAATTATATCAGTGTATAAGTCAATTTATAATCATTATTAGAAAGTAAAATTCCATTTTAATTCGTTACACATGTCATTTTTATCATGATATGGATTTGTTTATAAGTGAATTTTATAAATTGATATGTTATTTTTTGTGTAAATGTATTACTTTTTTTTTTACATAAAAACTAATACATTTACACACAAAAAAATATTAAACGTGGACAATAAAAATAAAATGTACATCGAAAAACATAAACATGCTTGAAATATTTTATCAATAAAAAATATCTCATACCAACGAGAACAATAAATGGAGTATCAAAGTTCCTTGTATAATGTAGTCATTCAATTATGTCATATGTTTTTCATTTTTCATTTTTTCTAGCTCCAAAATGTGTTATTAAAAATATAAATAAAATTCAAAGAAAGTTTTTGTGGGATGGGGAGAGTGAGAGAAGGAAAGTGTGTTGGGTAAATTGGGAGGATGTATGTAAATCAAAACTGTAAGGTGGACTAGGGGTAAGAGATCTGGCGATTTTTAATAGAGCCTTATTATGTAAGTGGAGATGGCGATTAATGGGAGAGGGGAATGCTTATGCAGGAGAATATTAACGTCTAAGTATGGGGAGGCTGCAGTTATGGAATGTATTAGTGGGCAAAACGTGGTGTTTAAGGGTGGAGAGGGATAGGAAGAGTATAGGGAGAGGTTGAGGGTTGGTTTAAGAAAGGTATTAAGAGAAAGCTGGGAGGAGGGAGTAAAATTGAGTTTTGGGAGGATAGGTGGTGAGAGTCTGGAATAGTACTGAAGGAAGAGTTTCCTAGATTATATAATGTGGCGTTTAATAAGAAGGCAGTAGTAAAGGAATTAGGTGATTGGAGGGAAAGGGTGTGGCATTGGGAATTTAAATGGAGAAGAGACTTATTTAGTTGGGAAGAACATAAGTTAGAGTAGTTAGAGTTGTTGTGTATGGAATTAGAAGCTATTAAACCAACTAAGCAACAAAAGATAAATGGAGATGGATATATGAAAAGGATGGAGAATATACATAGTTAAATCATCATATCTCAGTCTGCGTCAACTCAACCAGGTACAAGCAAATTCAAGAGAGACTATCATAATCTTATGGACAAACAGTGCACCAACAAAGAGTGCATGTCTAGCATGGAAAGGATTAAAGAATGGAATGACAACAAGAGTTAATTAAAAAAAATGAGTATAATTCCAGCTGGAGGGATAATATCTAGTCCGCTATGCAATGGAGATGAAGAATCAATAGATCATCTGATGTTTCAGTGTTCATACAGTTACATAATCTGGCAGCAATGTTATTCTTGGTTTGGAATTCAAATGCTTCTCACGGCAACAGGGTCTGAAAGTTTGCAACAACACATTGGAGCGCTCAAGTTAAAAAAGGCTGTAAAGCATGGATGAATCTTTGGATAGTTATAGTATAGTATGGAGCATCTGGCGTAAGAGGAACAAAGTGGTTTTTGATAGAGATACCATAAATGTTGAAAATTTGATAGAGTCAACAAGCATAAATTTTTGGCTAATTACAAAAGAAGGAATATTTGGAAGGTGCTATTCGAGATTGGACCCTAAATCCATTGTAATACTTCAGGTCTGTGGAGGAATGAGGTTAAGATTTATATGTTGGTGGGATATTTAGTTTCAAGCAAATTTTGGAGGATTGATGACAAGAAACAACAAGTTTGTTGGGATTAAATAAAATTGCATCATGAAAGAGGGATGATATACTCATAAAAGGTGTATCTCATGTAAAACTTATTTTATGTCTAGTTTGATATTTTGGAAGAGAATTTCGTGTGATGTATGTTATCATTATGATCCGAACAATTTATAATGCTTTTGTTTGGAGTACTTCTAGTACTCTGTTGTTTTATTTTTAATAAATTTGTTTTGCTAATAAAAAAATTATGTTGTATGTTTGAAAAATACTTTATTGTTAGATATTGTAAAGTTCACTTTGGTGATCCATATGTTTCGAAAAGAATTAATCTTTATAACTATTAACTTAGAAAATTATTACATCAACCATCACGTTATCTACAATAAGGTCCAGTAGCAATCAGACACAGAGCACTCTTTTACTTTGGCTATGTTTGGTAAGACTTTAGAATCAAAAAGGTTTTGATGAAGAAAAATAAATCAGCTCGTTGTGTTGATGAAGACAATTACTTTGATGAGCTTGGTTCTCGGCTCTTGGCCATCGATGGAGACAAATGAATCAGCTCATTGTTTTGATGAAGTCAATTACTTTGATGAGCTTGGTTCTCGGCACCTAGCTCGGTGCTCGGTGTGCTATGAATCTCAGTGCTAACTGATCAGCGTAAGATCGAATGTGCTAAGATCGGATCGGATCGGTCGGCGCCCATAATCTTAGTGCTAAATGGCCGGTATAAGATTGGATCGATCGGTGCTCATAATCTCAGTGCTATCCGGTCGGCATAAGATCGGATCGGTCGGTGCTCATAAACTTAGTGCTAAATGGTCGGTATAAGACCGGATCGGTCGATGCTCATAATCTCAATGCTATCTGGTCGACATAAAATCGGATCGGTCGGTGCTCATAAACTTAGTGCTAAATGGTCGGTATAAGATTGGATCGATCGATGCTCATAATCTCAGTGCTATCTGGTTGGCGTAAGATCGGCTTTGTTAGACTTTGATCAGGTCCGCTATATAAGTCCCCTAGCTCGGAAAGGCGTTTTGACATATGCCAAGTTCGTTAACTGTTGTTCAGCTGTTTCAACCAACAACAGTCAAGAAGCCTCTCACTCTCTTTGTAATTGTAATCGTATTTATATTTCATGAGTGTGGGTGGTAGACTTAGATTTTAACTCAAGCGCATATCAATTAGTTAGTATGAATTCCATATGAGTTAAATATCTGAAACAAGTTAGGAAGGGATTGATTGAAATCAAATCTGATCCGAAAGTGACTGTTGGAAAGGCAATTACTCCCGGAATCTTTCCAAATTTGCTGACTCCGTCTCCTCCCTGATTTTTGGGGATTTTGGAGATTATAAAGGGAGTGTCTTCTCCAACTCACTAAGAAGAAGACAAGATTACTTACACACGAAAACTAATTTTTTAATCGTCTCTGTCAATCCCTTTATCAACCTAATACTCAACTGGTTTTCACAATTTCTGATTTATATTCAATTGAGTTTCTGGTTCGAGCCATAATCGTTTAATTTGTTGTTCGTTGAAGAAAAGAAGGAGCTATCGAAGGTTTCAAGGAGCTCCGTCTGTGGAAGTATTGAAGAGGTTCTTCAGCCATCAAAATCAATTGGTGTAGATTTCAAGAGTTTGGTACACTCTTGAAAGGGTTAGGAGTTAGTGAGTGAGGTTCACTGTAATTCCTTTGTAACCGATTGAATTGATTTTAAGTAAAAGCTCCCTAAGGTTTAGGGGGGACTGGACGTAGCTCTCAAGGGTGAGAGTGAACCAGTATAAAAATTTATGTGCCTCATCTTTTTATTGATTTCTGCATTGTCCGATCATCTTAGTCGACTTTGTTGAACCTTAAGTTGCTTGAATCGTGCTAGCTGTGAACCCGCTGCAAATCTGGTTTTTGTGTGTTACAGCTCGGACAGGCCCGGCCCGGGGCAGGGCCAACAGGGGCGCCCGCCCTGAGCCCAAGAAATTAAGGGGCCCCATTTTTTTCAGTACTTCTCCTCTTAAACAAAATTATTACTCCTCTTGGCTGCTTATTCAGTTGTACACTTGCATTAAGAAGGGGCCCTTCAACTTCAATTTGTGCTTATTTTTATTAGGCTTTTGAACTTCCGCTGGTTACACTCACATACACGGATGTGCGGATGTGAGAACTGAGAAACATCCTTTAATACATATTTGAAGTCATAATCTTCGTGTGGAACACCCTCTCTCAATATTTGTTCCGAATAAATAGCTTATGCACGAAAAATGAGAAAAAAACTCAATTACTAAAATGGTACTTTTCACCATCTCAAAAAAATAGCCTATTACTCCCTCTGGTCCTATATATAGGGCACCTTCTAGAAGAAATCTTTGGTCCTATATATATATATATATGCCATTTTATATTTCCTATGCATCATTAATTGTTTTTTCTCTTTTTTGCCCTTATAAAATGTCTTGACTAACTATGTTTTTTTGTTATTCATTAATGAATGTGAACTTTCCAAGTAAAGTGGAGGGGGTAAAATTGTAATGTTACAATATATTCTCATAAAATTCATAAAATTGACCACTTTCCTTGGTCCGGGGAATATGGTTAAGTATGTCCTATATATAGGAGCAGAGGGAGTATTGATTTTTTTTTTAGTTATTGCTGCTATTTTGAAAGTTAAATACTTGTGAAAACTTGCAAAAGTCAAAAAGTTAAAGCAAACATGCATTTAATGATTTGTTTAATACATCAACCAATTATCAAAACAACTAATTTAATGCATTTTGCATTAATCAACTAATCACAATACAAAGTTTACAAGTTTTAAGCATTTTCATTAATTACTTTAATTTTAGTTTGAGACAAAAAAATTTACTATTTTTTACCATCTTTATAGAAAAAGGAAATATAAATATATTCCATGTTTTTATTAATTTATTTTCCATAAAAAAATTTATTAACAAATTATTAGGGCCCAAAAAATAATTTCGCCCTTGGGCCCCAAGTATATCAGGATCGGGCCTGAGGTCGGATAATCTATTATCGGTATAGATAATCGATTATCACTTACTGCTCGACACAAAATCCGCTCTTTTATATAAAAACAGTAAGCATTATTTCATCTTTTTCAATTATATTCGAGAAATTGATATTATTGCTTCCAACTACTATTCACCCCCTAGATTGTTAGGCCGCTTGTTGGTTTCCAACAAAGACAAGCTTTATAGTTTATGTGGTAGCTTTTAGCTTATTGATCCGGTCAATAAGCTACTAGAGCTGTTTGGTGAACAAAAAATAAAAGAAGCTTATAGCTTTCAAAAAAGAAGCTTATAACTTTTGAAAGCTAGCTTTTAGAAAGCTACATCGGGGTAGCTTTGAGAAAAAAATAAGAGCTTTAATTTCAATAAATCATATTTCAATTTTACCTTTTTTTATTACTAAATTATATTATTATTTACCATTTTCAGTCATTTAACATGTTTAAATTAGTTGCACAGCTAGTTTTGCCAAACAGCTCTAGTTCAATGAGCTAGCTATACAACTATAAGTTTCCAGCTATAATCCCGCAGCTATAAGTTAGGTTCCTAGTTATCGATATATCAGCTATAAGCTTAAAACTATCACCTATAAGCTAACAGCTATAAGTTAGTTTTATCAAACAAACACTTTATCTCTATCACATTTTCCTTGTGTCAAATTGTTATTTCCTAGGACTGCAAGGGATATTGATTATGGTATAGGTGGAAACCCTTAAATAATTCCTCATCGATTGCGAAAATCCTTAGTGAAAAAAAAAATATTAAAACATAAAAAGAAAAATGATAAAGTTAGAGAAGAAAGAAGAGAAAGTTGATAAGACTAGCTAGGCCATATTAACAGATAGAGAGGTAATATTCCAGATGGAGAATGAATCATATGCAAATACTAGTTTTAAGCCCGTGCATTGCACGGGTTTGCACATATCTAATGTTTGTTTATTGATACTTAGTTAATAGTTAATTACTAAAGATTAAGTATAATATTGCTAGAGTTAAATAAACACGAATTAATTTGTAGACCTAACATAATTTATTGATATTTAAATGAGGGAGTAAGTAAGTCAATATGAGACACTTATTATACATATGTGATTTAAGAAACTCAATTCAACACGGAAAACTATAACTGATATAAGACTATATATATATATGTGAAACTTGGAAAAGAAAGCATTCCTATCAATATTAGTTGCGTTCATATCAAGCAAAGGAACAAAGTTTGCTGCATAAAGAAATAATCTTTTCCATAGATTATCAATAGGATGATTGTTAATTTTTACTTATAGAATAACTAATATAAAAGAGTGAAGGAAAGGCAAAAAAAACTAGTTCATGAGCAAAACAATGAACACTAAACGGTAAGAGGTTTGTTCTCTCTCCGATGGTATATGCAAATTGGCAACAAAGAGTTTGTTGCTAATGTTGCTAATGTCAGCATCTATTTAGGATTCAACTGATAAACCTAATCAACAAACCTAATCAACAAACAATTAATTAATCTCTTGCATGAAAGCCACATTAAACTGATCCCAATATCATATCAAAATTTACACAAAAAAAAACTACTTTTTCAAATTTATTTTTCATGTAACAAAAAGAATGAATATGATAGATATAATTAGGTATTCAAAATTCATGAGAAGTATAATACAAATCATCCAATCCAATATAGATGAGTGCAAATATCAACAAAATTTGAGAAGGACACTCTTAACAAATTAACACCCTTATCAAAAGCAATGTATGTATGATCCCATGATGAAGATGGTACATGACGTGCAATCCTTTTAGGCATATAATCAAACAATTGTACTGATCGTTGAAGTCTCCAAAATAGAGCACATTTCATAACATAATAAATTTAAAAATAAACAACTAAACCAAGCAATGGAAAAATGGAAGTGGAGAGAAGGGAAACAATAGAAAGTCTTGATAAATTGGGTTGTTACCAATGGGCTTTAAATGGAGAAGGCAAAAAAAAAAAAGAAAAACAAAAGGATCAAACACATAACGATTAAAAAGCAAATTTAAAAAAAAAAACAAAAACAAAAACGAAATTGGGTTGGTTGTTTTACTCAATAAATGTCAAGTTGATATCTTGCATGAAAACACATTAAACAGAAACCACTATTATCTATCAAGTACCAACTCTTATAATGTGGTTGGATGCACATTGTATTTTCTCAAAATTGATTTTAGAAAACAAAAACTACTCATAGTTACTTTGCATTTAACGTGATTTTTCACACGAAACTAAACACATACCTAATGTTGCAAAACTGATGAACATGGCATGATAATTAAGACTTAACTCTTTATCTTTTGTCCGTTGTTGTACTTATTGTCCAGGTAACAATTGAAAACAGTAAGCCGAAAAAATATCCAAGCAAACTCCGAAGGAAGTGGACAATGCATCATAATTAGAACCAAAAAATAGCACCGTAGCAGGCATATAGATTTTCTTTAATTACGTGATGGTCGTGTTCTTGGTGGCAGTGAATTTTAAAAGAAACTACTGGGTGGTTTTAGTTAGATGGAGAGAAAGAAAAAAAAACATAACCACATGTAACTTGTAGTAACAGGAAAATAATTTTCAAATTTAAAAAGTCAATTTGAAAAAGGAGTAAAGATAAAATTCTGCCACTTGGATTCCTTTATTGAAGAGGATAGTCCAACTTTCTTTACATGACATGTGGCAGCATAAAATTTCAGTATTTCATAACTTTTAATGTGGAGGCTCCATTTTGAAATGGGAGATTTTGGAGCCTCCATTGAGACAGGATTTTATACGCTTATTTTTGAAAGTAGACTTTTGGAATACTATGCTTTTTATACAAATTATTATGATATACTATATTTATCGCAATTACAAATACTCATTCAAACAATTAAAAAAACAGGAATGTATGTATGATCCCATGATGAAGATGGTACATGACGTGCAATCCTTTTAGGCATACAATCAAACAATTGTACTGATCGTTGAAGTCTCCAAAATAGAGCACATTTCATAACATAATAAATTTAAAAATAAACAACTAAACCAAGCAATGGAAAAATGAAAGTGGAGAGAAGGGAAACAATAGAAAGTCTTGATAAATTGGGTTGTTACCAATGGGCTTTAAATGGAGAAGGCAAAAAAAAAAAAAAAAGGATCAAACACATAACGATTAAAAAGCAAATTTAAAAAAAAAACAAAAACAAAAACGAAATTGGGTTGGTTGTTTTACTCAATAAATGTCAAGTTGATATCTTGCATGAAAACACATTAAACTGAAACCACTATTATCTATCAAGTACCAACTCTTATAATGTGGTTGGATGCACATTGTATTTTCTCAAAATTGATTTTCGAAAACAAAAACTACTCATAGTTACTTTGCATTTAACGTGATTTTTCACACGAAACTAAACACATACCTAATGTTGCAAAACTTGATGAACATGGCATGATAATTAAGACTTAACTCTTTATCTTTTGTCCGTTGTTGTACTTATTGTCCAGGTAACAATTGAAAACAGTAAGCCGAAAAAATATCCAAGCAAACTCCGAAGGAAGTGGACAATGCATCATAATTAGAACCAAAAAATAGCACCGTAGAAGGCATATAGATTTTCTTTAATCACGTGATGGCCGTGTATGTTCTTGGTGGCAGTGAATTTTAAAAGAAACTACTGGGTGGTTTTAGTTAGACGGAGAGATAGAAAAAAAAACATAACCACATGTAACTTGTAGTAACAGGAAAATAATTTTCAAATTTAAAAAGTCAATTTGAAATAGGAGTAAAGATAAAATTCTGCCACTTGGATTCCTTTATTGAAGAGGATACTCCAACTTTCTTTACATGACATGTGGCAGCATAAAATTTCAGTATTTCATAACTTTTAATGTGAAGGCTCCATTTTGAAATGGGAGATTCACACAGTTATGCTCAAAACTACTCCACCTTTCAGGTATATTATTAACTCTAAGCTAGGCGAACTTTTGGTGAGAGGCTTATTTTTCTAAATTTGTAGTTTCAACTTGTAATGTTTACTTTATATAACATTTTTATTTTGTGGCTTCAAATTGTGATAGCAAAAAGTGAAGAAAAAATATAATGAAAAATATGAGCATAATAATTTCGATGAAAAATAAATTAAAATAAAGAAAAGAATTTAAAAAATAGCAAAAACATGAAGGAAAGAAAGATAGATGATATGATACTTTTAAATGTATATATAACAAATAATAAATAAATATATATTTAATTTGTTTTATGCAATATGAATAATAGTTTTGTGAAGCCTTTAAATAAAACAAGAGTTAAATTTTTTGCCACATGCTAAAATTTATTATTTATCTACACTTGCTTTGGTATAAAGAAAATTAAACTTTTATAATAAGATGAATTGATTAAGTTATACTTTATGAATTGCTAGAACATTTATTTCAGGATTCTAAAACTTTTTTGCACCTTTTTTCTACCTTCTTATTATAAGGTGTCAAATGACAATTTTTTAAAAAATGGAGAAGTCAAAATTCAAATGTCAAGATCAGCACAAGATTTTCTTTTAAAATATATATACTAATATATTTATTGAATAATAATAATATATAAAGAATAATTACCAATGGGGTTTGGTTCAGTTGGTGTAAGACCCCAATTGAAATATTGGGAATGGGACACGAGTGCTAGTAGCCTCGTATTCGATTCCCACTAAAAACATCTCGTTGGGAGAACCAGCCACGCAGCTCGCTCCGGAATAGTCTCAAGGACTCCCTGGTATTAAGGGTGCTCTTGAGGTTACCGATGGTTCCGCAAAAAATACGGACCAAAAAAAATAATAATTTGATGTACTTTAAATATCTATACCGGAATACTACAATATTAATGAAATGAATTGTTAAAACATTCAATACGGGATTTGAACTTTCTCTCAAACTTTATCCATAATTTTTATAAGTTGCGAAATGTCAAATTTCTTTTTCCAAATGTACATTGGTTTTATTTTATTATTATAGGATTTGGAAAGGGAATTCTACCTACCACAAATGTACTATTTTATTAAATATTCATGTCTATTTTCTACAGTATCTTGTAGGAAACAAACTAATACAATAGTCATGATTATGATAAATTCCGGAATTTAATTTATCTAAAGTTTTATTCAAAAAACAAACTAATACATTTTCTCAAAGAATATTAAACTTGGACAACGAAAATAAAATATATTGAAAAACATAAAAATGCTTAAAAGATTTCATCAATAAAAAAATATAAAAGAGCGATAAAGTATAGCTAGCGTAGTTGACAAATAACACGATATTAATAAATCGAATTTGATGTCATATGTGTGTTAAAAATTTTATTTAAGTAAAATTCACGTCGATGAGTTATCTTTACTCCTCGGAAGAGATTAATATCTAATTGTCATTCGTGAAAAATTATTACATGATTATTGATCATAAAGTCATCACTAAATCCTAAATCCAAATCAATAGCATTTAGACACAAGTAACTTTTCACTTTATCTCTATTCCATTTTTTTTATGTGTGAAATTACTATTAGCTTTGAGCATAAATGACAGGGTGGTCCGATAAAATATAATAATTTTTTCTGGGTCCAGGAAACCTTGATAAACGTACATAAAAGAAAATCAAAGAATAAAAAAAATTAAAAAATATGAATAAGTTTACTGAGATATAGGCAATATATTTCTTTAACTATATTTTCGTCCTATATGTAAATCTTATTTGGTTATTTTTTTTCTTAATATAATCTCCTATTTCAATTTTCAACAACATTAATTATTTATTTTTCATAAATATTATATTTACTCAACACTTTTTAGAGTTTCAATTTTAATTATAGAGGTAATTTTTTAAAAATACAAAAATGTTAAGTATCATTTTCAATAAAAAAAATAACTTTAACTAACTTTCTTAATTTTCATGTTTTTCTCCAAAAAGAACTTATATTCAAGATCGGAGAGAGTAATAGTTTTGAATTCTCAATAAGACAAAATGAACAAATTAATATCAATTTTTTAAAATAATTTAAATATAAAAACATAAAATCATATATATTTTATATTTTTAGTCAAATAATATAAATAAGCTGTTATTTAAATTTAATACAATAATATTACAATATTAATATACTACAACAATATTAATTCTAAATGGTTAAGATAAAATAATATGAGGTCACTCCCAATACATTTGGTTATCAAATACTCCGTATTACTGGGTAATGTATTGATATACAGTGTGTGTATATTAATAATGAAAATACATAATATTATAGAGTAATACATAAAAATATAATTTTATAAATACAAAATGAAAATAATAATAAGAAATATAATAAATAGTAGAATAGGAGTATATCATCATATAATTTTTATTTTTTATAGTAGCAGTTTATTTATGGCTTTAAATGTTGCAAAATAATGTATTCCAACGGTTTTTATTATAGGATATGCTTAACCAATTAAATTACATATGTTAAGGAAAGTAGTTAGTGTTATGAATTTTATGAGAATATATTGTATCATCACAATTTTATCCTCTCAACTTTTTTTGGAAAATTCATACACATTAATAAAAAAACAAAAAATACATAGATACTCAAATCATTTAATAAAAACACAAATTAAAAAACAATAAATAATACATAAAAAATATAAAATAACTTACAATTATAACAAAAAAAATCCTCTGGAATATACTCCCTCCGTCCCTAAATAGAAAGCTTATTTGGAGGATTTCACGTCCATTAAGAAAATGGAATAATAAATTATTCCATTTTCTTAATGGACGTGAAATCTCCCGAGAGAGCCTTATAATTAGGGACGGATGTAGTATATACTACAGTACATGCATTAAATGTAATAAGTGTAACTAAAACATCAATTACTCCCTATGTTGTTTTAACTTTTGACATTTGTACTTGTTGTTTTATAAATCCAATACATAATTAATGCTATTTTTTCAAACACACCCTTATTTATTACATTCCCTTTTTCACTTCTAATACCTTTCTCTCTTCAATAATGATTATATAAGGCCTCATAGTCAAAATACAACAAATCCTTACATCATTTAATCATTTTTTAAAACTCGTGCATAATCTTAAAACACACTATATATGAAACAGAGAGAGTAATAATGTAATACGTCAGGTAAATATTGTAATCCCTCATGTCTCAAATGAAGTATATATAAAAAAGGGTTTTTACTAACGAACATTCTAAGGGTACTTGTTAACGTTTTTATACCTAGAAAAATAATCATGAATGCACTTTACTCCGTGTCTCAGGAATTTAAAAAAATGGATTTTCCAATGCTTATTTACTACATTTGGCTATTTAACAAGTGCACCAAGGACATTTGTTAGCATTTGCCTATAAAAAAACCCTAATTTTACACTTTTTAAAAAAATTGCTCCCTCCTTTAATTTTTATAAGTAGTGTTTTTTAAGATTATGAATGATTAAATGACGTAAGAATTTGGGGGTATTTTGACTCTAATGCCCCTATATAATCATTATTGAAGAAAGAAAAAGATATTGGAAGTGAAAAAGAGATTATGATAAGCATTAATTATGTATTGGATTTTAATTTGTAAAAGAATAATACATATGAAATATGAGACAAAAATTCTATGAATACTTCGTATATGAAACGGAGAAAATAGTTGAAAATATTTAATTTTATCAAATTCATAAAAAAAACTATTTTAAAAAATTTGCATTAAGAATAAAAAAAAGTAAATGTTATAACTCTTTTATAAGAATATTTTAAAAAGCGATTACATTGGAAATAAAAAATTGTTAATTTACTTTTATTTAGATTTGGGATCATGGATGAAATGCTTTTTTGATTGGACCGAGTATCCATGAAAAAAAATAAAAGGGATCTTCGCGGGAAATTTAAGTGAGCAAAACGTTCAGGTGGTCCAAATGGAATCTATGAATATAGATACTCCAACCACACCTAATGGCATATAAACTAGAAATTGAACTAGGATCCATAGTGCGTGTATACTTGTTTTGAGTGCTCAAACAACTGGTACATGTTCGTATAGAGTATCCAACCCTTCAAATAATATTGTTCTTCTAGCTAGTTACATATATATATATATATATATATATATATATATATATATATATAATTATATTAAATCTTTACCTGTTTATTAACTATTGTTTTGGAAATGAATGCTCAATAAACTTGCAGATACAAAAGAAACAAGTGAAAGAAGATAAGACCAAGTGTTAACAGAGAAGTATTCCAAATGGAGAGTGAATCATACGCAATGATAGGAGGAGAGGGTCCTAACAGTTATGCTCACAACTCCACCTTGCAGGTATATCTTAACTCTGGATCTTGTTAACAAATATCATAAAATTATTAAAAATGATAAAATAATTGTAAGTAAATATTAATCATTCTCTAAAAATATCTTTAAAAAATCATATATTTTTATAACAATTTAATATATTTGATTTTTTAACAATCGAATTGAATTTCATTTAAAAAAAAGAAGAGCATTTCCAATATTTTATTTTTGTCAAAGCATATGGTTGATCTGATTTTGAGCACGTTTGTAAAAAAAATATATAAAAAAATTGAGCACAACATTTTTTTATCCTAAAATATTCATTTATTGTCGGGCTTTTTTAGGGTGATTTCCCAGTGAATTGAAGTCTCTTATGTTTGTAAGAGTCAGGGATCAAACTAACCCCAAATCACTTGCTTAAATAGCAATAAATTTCTTTTCATTTGTGCTAGCCTCTATTGGTAAGCGCAACATTTCTTGGTAGAGAGAATGTGGAGGAGGACATTAAAAACACTTACATCCTTATAAAAGTTTAGCATTTCTATTTTTTAGGCATTTATTCGGCATAGGAACGAATTTCATATATTTAGGTTTTTTAGACTCTTTTTCATTCTAAAATTTTGTTCTTTTACCATTTCAATGCATATATATATATATATACCCCTATATATATTTTCAATTTTAACCTTTTATTGAATTATTTCTCTTACTTCTCATTATTTCTGTTTTTATTCTCTCTCATCCCTAAATCACTATACATCAATTAATGAACATATTTATTAATAAAAATTAAATACCGCTATAATTTTCAATAAATATTAAATAAGAATATTTTAGACAAAATACATATAAAACTTATAATAATGACCACTTCCTTAATATGTGTGTTGAAGTCTTTAAAAAGTATTTTAAGTATTTTGCATGTTACTACATTTTAAATAAAAGAATAAAAATTCCGCATTAAGTTGAGGGTATGATATTAAGCTGTGTTGAATTGAAGATGGTGACATCCTAGCGTGCATGCACCAATTTGTTTTATTGTCTTTCAACTATGCATTAGTATTGTGCACTTAAACTCCACATTTATTTATTTTGCAGAGAGATACAATTAAAGCTGGTGAAGAGTTCATCAAAGAGGCAATTGCTAAGAACTTCAATCATACTTTCCTTGTTGAGCCTACAAGACCAATTTGCATAGCAGATTTAGGATGCTCTACAGGACCAAATACATTTATTGCAATGCAATCAATAATTGATGCAATAGACCTCCAATTCCAATCTAAGGGTCTTGCTGCTCAAATGCCAGAGTTCCAAGTTTTCTTCAATGATCATGTTTTGAATGACTTTAACACACTCTACAAAAATCTTCCTCCTAACAAGAAGTACTTTGCAGCTGGTGTCCCTGGATCTTTCCATGGACGCCTTTTTCCAAAGGCAACACTTCATTTTGTTCACAGCTCTTCATCTCTGTTTTGGCTCTCTAAGGTTCCCAAAGAAATTATGGACAAAAGTTCTAGTGCTTGGAACAAGGGGAGGATTCATCATTTAAATGCTCCCAAGGGAGTTGTAGATGCCTATGAAGCTCAGTATAAAGTGGACTTGGAAAATTTCCTGAATGCCAGAGCAGAAGAAGTTGTAGAAAATGGATTAATGCTGCTTCAATTTCCTGTAGTAACTGATATGATTCTTGATTCAGATGTACACCCAAGTAAACCTTTTGAAATTATGGGATCTTGCCTGCTAAAGATGGCTAAAGAAGTAAGAAACTTTTTTTATTTTTTTAAAACGCTAAGATAAAACAAGCTTATTAATAACTTATCTATTTTTTCGACGAGGAATTTTTTTCTCTATCACTTCCAAATAAAATATAAAGAAATTAGTTCAAAAATTGTCTATCTTTTTAAAACCGATGAAATACTTTATATTGATTCTCATTCAATGAATATTATTCTACACAACAAACATTATTATTGTTCCGAAACTAATGCATAAGAATAAATGAATAAGAATATATAATAACAGCGATATTAGTAAAAAAGTTAACCAAATTATTATGATTCTACTTACTTTGTCCCATGGCTGCTGGCTTCATAATGCAGGGACTTATTAGTGAAGAAAAAGTGGACAATTTCAATATGCCTTTCTTGTACGCACCAAATAAGAAAGTGAAAGCAATTCTCCGAAACAATGGCTTTTTCAGAGTCAAGAAGATCAAATTAGTGGATAACAAAGATGCTTTTACAATCCCAAGCACAAAGGTGTATGTTTCCACTCTTAGAGCTGGGTTAGAAGAGTTGTTTGCCAAAAACTTTGGTGAAGAAATTATTGATGAGCTTTTTAACCGCTTCACGGAGAAAGTTGAGGAATTTCCTGATGTCATGAATCAAGAGAAGCTAAGGATGGGTGTGACATATGCTCTTCTCGAACGCAAGCCAAAATGTAACAACAAAAAAAGAAAGCGCCAGTCAAAAGCATGGATAGTTGTCAATCTTAGAATTTAATAAGTGGAAAGACACACATGACATGTACTTTGTCCTATAAACTTTACAGGGACTCAAATAAATTAGCTCCTTTATGTTGTACATATTGTAACAAATGCAAATGAGCAAGGGCAGAGTAGTCTTTTTTCAAGTGGAGAATCTCACACTGAAGAAGAGGTGAATTTGGTTAAAGCAAGAGGACCGGTGACAAGCTCTCATGGAGGGAGGGACAAGGACAAAATCATAAGTGTGATACAACTCAACACACGCATGATTGGGTATCATTGGGATTGAGTTGCCTTCTTTCTTTACATAATATTGTCTGCCTTCTCTCAACTAACCTACCTTCTTTACATACTATTTCCAATCCCAATGATACCCAATCATGCGTGTGTTGAGTTGTATCACACTTATGATTTTGTCCTTGTCCCTCCCTCCATGAGAGCTTGCCACTTGTCCCCTTGCTTTAACCGAATTCACCTTGTCTTCAGTGTGAGATTCTCCCCTTGGCAAAAGACTACTCTGCCCTTGCTCATTTGCATTTGTAACACATATTTGCCTCTCTATCTCTATATATATAAACTCCTTTACATTGTCTTCAAATAAAGTTTGAGTTAAATAATATTATTGTACTCTATTATTGTAGGGATTTACTTTAACCTTAATACTATTTAACTACACGTGTCTACTAGATCACAATAACTAACTCCTTAAACATAAACTAGTAGGGATGGAATCAGTTTCTATCAAACCCTTGTGTGGCATAATTCTATTTATATTTGTTTATAAGTGAATTTTATAAATTGATATGGTATCATTTTTCTTTGAATTTTCTTTTATTAAGAGTGGGCATTTATATATAGTTGGGAGAATTCCCCTAGTGGCTAGTGCTGTGCAGATTAACAAACAAATGGCTCGATAAACGACTGTGACATCAATCTGAATATCATAGAGGATGATTGTCTCGCATGTATGTTATTGCTGCTTATACTTCTCCGTCTCAATATAAGTCTTTTAAAACTTCTGGTTTTTAATTGGTTACAAATTGTTAAAATCTTTATTATAGCCTTTTAAACTCTTTGCACCTTTATTTTTATAATAAGGTGTCATGCATATGAAAACTTTTTTTCCTTTCTACAAATGGCAAAGTCAAGATTCATATGTAAAGTTCAACCTAACGCAAGATTTCCCTTTTAAAATTTATATACTAATTTATTTATTTAATCTATATTATATATTATAATAATAATAATAATAATAATAATAATAATAATAACAACAATTTTACCTGAACTTCAGTTGGCAATGCATTATTTTGTCATACCAATCTATTAATGAAATTAATTTTTAAAACATTTATTACTGGATTTGAACTTTCTTTCCAACTTTTCCCTTGGTTTTTATAAGTTGCCAAATGGCCAAAAAAATTGTAAGTGTAAGTCTGGTCTTATATTATAGGATTCGGAAATAATATTTTTTTAATTGGTAAATTTTTGGGACCTAACTTTCTTAAACTTTTATGTAAAAAAATAAGTTAATACATTTAAAAAAATATTAAACTTGGACAATAAAAAACTATGTACATTGAAAAACATAAATATGCTTGAAATATATTATCAATAAAAAAATCGAAGACCAACAAGGTTTAGGGCAATAAATAACTAAGTTCCTTAAGTATAATGTCTATAATTCAACTCTATCGTATACTTAAAAAATACTTTGTTGATAGTGATAAAATTTATTTTGATAATTGATACATCTTAAAAAAATTAGTCTCTCTAATTATCAATTAAGAGAAATTATTACATATTTTTGGATCATCACGTCTTCTACGATAAGGCCAAGTAACAATCAAATACAACACTCTTTTACTTTATCTCCGTTCCATTTCCTGTGTCAAATTGTTATTGTCTTGTGAAAGATATTGATTGTGATCCTCATCGATCGATTGGGAAAATCCTCAGTGAAAAAAAAAATATTAAAACATAAAAAATATTAAAAAAAAAAGCTTATTTATGTTATTAGTCCCTCAAAGTTTAGCGTGTTTTGGTTTTAGTTCCTATAAGTTATTTTGATAGGAACTAGTCCTTAAAATTTTCAAACGTTTTGGTTTTAGTCCCCTCCGTTAGTAAAATTCTATTATTTGTTTGTGTAGCTAGCGGAACATCACATAACATCAACGGTCCATATGGTCTGAAGTAACGCCAAACAGGTGATATAATGTGGATGATACAGATGCAAGGACACAAAATGGTCCAATACACAAAATGGTCCGTAGGCAAAATTTTGAGTTCATAAGCCTAAATCATCCATGTTACATCACCTATTTAGCGCTACCTCACACCCCGTGGCAACTGATATGGATTTTCATTAACCATGTCAGCAAATAACTGATTTTTTGTAACGAATGGACCAAAACCAAAATATTTGAAAAATTAAGGATTAATCCCGGTCTAAAAATTGATCATTCTGAGCAAATCCAAAATCTTTATAGACAGAACCAATCATTAGTTCCCAATCATGGGTCGAATGGAATCCTATACATAAGTCTGTTAATAAAAGAATAGAAAAAACTTTTAGGGACTAAAACCAAAACACGTCAAACTTTTAGGGAATGAAAGTTAGGCCATTAACAGAGAGGTATTCCCGATGCAGAATGAATCATATGCAATGAAAGGAGGAGAGGGTCCACACAGACACATTAATGCTCAAAACTCCACCTTGCATGTATATTAACTCTGATAAACTTTCAAGGAGTACTTCTTTCGGTCTTGATTATAAGCAAAAAAAACATTTCATTAATGATTTTAAATATAAGTAAAATTTAACTAATTTTTTATTCTCAATATAATTATTCTTAAAATATATCTTTTAAGTGGTTGAATTATTTAATTCTTGTTTCATTCGCAACGTAAGGTTATTAAAGTATTCTATTTTTTATGAATTTGAGAAAATTAAATGCACTCAAATAACTTTTCTTAATATTTGTGAAATTAGTTATTTTTGCTTATAATTAAGACCGGAAGAAGTAATAGTAATTCATTATCATTCACAAAGATGATGGCATCTTGGCATACATGCACCTTTCCTTAACATCTATTACATTTTCTTTTAAAACAAAACTAAAATCCAAAAAAAAAATAAAATAAAATAAAGATTAATTTCAAAGAGATCAACAATTATATATATGGACTAATTTGGTACTTTTTTTTTCTAAATATAAATACTAGATAGTGAATTTCTATTATCTCTAAATATAAGTCTTTATCTCAATTTCCAAATACATTAGTTACTTTTTTTTCCACGAACACATTTATTTAGTCAATACTTTTTTAGAACATCAATGATAATTATAAATTATAGGAATAATTTTGAAAAAATATATCAAATAGTATTACCATTTTTAATATATACCACTATCAATATTAACCAACTTTCTTTGCTTAATCCACGTAAAAAATCTATCCTAAGTGTTTATATTCAGAGACAAAAGAAAGTATTTAATAAGCCTTTATTGTATTATAGTCTATCGCAAAATTTTCTAGAAATTCAATTTTTATAAGTTATTTTTTTTTACCAAAATTTAATTCAATATTTCAATTTTAAGATATGAATAAATCATTTAACCGCTGAGATTTTATTAGTTTTTATGATCCAACTACTAACACATCGGATACCTTCATACCTCACCATTTGTTAGCCACCACCTTAACTCCCATTCGCTGAGATTTTACCCATTCTCCAGAGTTAGCCACCACCTTAACTCCCGGTGATTCTTTGTACATGCCTCTTCTCTACCACCGTACTTCCTCCGACTCGAATTATAAGCAACAAAAAACATATTACTCTTGGTTTAAAATACTCCCTTCGTTTCAGAACATTAGGCCTTTTAGCCTTTTTTTCTTGTTTCATAACATTAGGCCTTTTACAATTCCAATACATAAGCATCTTTTTCTTTCCAATTCTAACCTTTATTCAATCATTTTATTCTCTCCTCATTAATTCTATTTTTATCATCTCTCTCATCTCTAAATCACTATACATTAATTAATGGACACACTTATTAATAAACATTAAATACTACTACAATTTTCAATGAGGATTGATAGGGGCATTTTGGACAAGTTATACATAACACTTACAATAATTAATACTTTCTTAATTTGTGTATCCAGACCTAAAAGGCCTAATGTTATGAAACGGAGGGAGTATAAGCAAAACTAACTAACTTTATTAAATTTTGTTTCATTCTCAATGCCACTTTCCTAAAACATCTCTAGAAAATTGCAATCTTAATTAATTTTTGTTTCATTCCCAATACTACTTTCCAAAAATACCTCTATTTTTTATAAATTTGAGAAAATTAAATATAATCAACTAACCTCCTTAATAAGCGTGAAAGTTGTTAGAATTGCTTATAATTTGAGATGAAGAGAGTAGTTGTCTTAAGTTGACTTATCTCATCAATGACTGATAGTATTAACTATCTCCCTCCATTTCATACATATTTGTTGATTTAGCTTTTTATTTTTCTTTAAAAGTTTTGTTGGTAATCAAACTTTTTTCTCATTTACTAATCATGATACTAATTCTATTTTTTATTCTCTCTTCAATTTTATTATCATAGATAGGGATGTTTTAGTTTATAAGATATATATATATATATATATATATATATATATATATATATATATACCTGCTCAACTGGGTAACTAATATTTTTAATATTGTCAAGATTTTTTGAGAAATAGTCTCTTAACAAGACTTCTTACCTTCATAAGAACCGGAGATCGAATCCCAAACCTTTAGTTGAAAAACAATAAAATTTTAATTAATAATTTTTTAAATTTGTATGAATCAACCTTAAAAATAACATTAATAAAAAAACCTTAAAAATAACAAAATATATGAAACAAAATAAGTAATTATAAGTACACACAATTAAAAAGACGACCACATTGCAAGAGCTATAAAAGCCAACAAGAAAGCAATTAAAACATGAATTACAATACGAATTGTGAACCAACTGGGGTTGGCTCAAGTGTGCGGTTCTCCCAATTTGGGAATGGGTCTTGAGACTAAACATTTTTAGGTTTGATTTTCGGTTAACACACCCCGCTGGAAGAGGCATAGCTAGGAACGCGACCCCGTGCAGGATTAATATCAAGAATTCTTTGGTATTAAAGGTCCTCTCGAAAACACCTATGTCAAAGAGTACAGACAAAAAAAATACTGATCCTGACTTTGCGAACAATATGGAATTGCAGAACAGGTCCGGCCCGGGGCAACAGGGGCGCCCGCCCTGGGCCCAAGAAATTAAGGGGCCCTTTTTTTTCCAGTACTTCTCCTCTTAAAGAAAATTATTACTCCTCTTGGCTGCTTATTCAGTTGTACACTTGCAGCAAGAAGGGGCTCTTCAACTTCAATTTGTGCGTATTTTTATTAGGCTTTTGAACTTCCGCTGGTTACACTCACATAAACGGATGTGCGGATGTGAGAACTGAGAAGCATCCTTTAATACATATTTGAAGTCATAATCTTCGTGTGGAACACCCTCTCTCAATATTTGTTCCGAATAAATAGCTTATGCACAAAAAATGAGAAAAAAACTCAATTACTAAAACGGTACTTTTCACCATCTCAAAAAAATAGCCTATTACTCCCTCTGGTCCTATATATAGGGCACATTCTAGAAGAAATCTTTGGTCCTATATATATGGCATTTTATATTTCCTATACATCATTAATTGTTTTTTTCTCTTTTTTGCCCTTATAAAATGTCTTGACCAACTATATTGTTTTGTTATTCATTAATGAATGTGAACTTTCCAAGTAAAGTGGAGGAGGTAAAATTGTAATGTTACAATATATTCTCATAAAATTCATAAAATTGACCACTTTCCTTGGTCCGGGGAATATGGTTAAGTATGTCATATATATAGGACCAGAGGGAGTATTGATTTTTTTTTGGGGTTATTGCTGCTATTTTGAAAGTTAAATACTTGTGAAAACTTGCAAAAGTCAAAAAGTTAAAGCAAACATGCATTTAATGGTTTGTCTAATACATCAACCAATTATCAAAACAACTAATTTAATGCATTTTGCATAATCAATGTAACTAATCACAATACAAAGTTTACAAGTTTTAAGCATTTTCATTAATTACTTTAATTTTAGTTGAGACAAAAAATTTACTATTTTTTACCATCTTTATAGAAAAATGAAATATAAATACATTGCATGTTTTTATTAATTTATTTTCCGTAAAAAAAATTTATTAACAAATTATTAGGGCCAAAAAGTAATTTCATCCTAGCACACCAAATATATCAAGACCGGACCTGTTGCAGAAACAAAATAATATTTAATTTGAGCAATAAATTGGATGCTAATTTTTTAGAATAATATATTAATCAATGTAAACTCTGAACTTGTGTGGACGAGAGTACCCCTGTACCCAATCAACAATAAAATTGCGTTATATTTTTTGCTCAGTTTTTTTTTTTAAAAAAAAAACAACAACAACAACAGCGCTGGATATGGGTAATGCTGTTTTTATACTATTCATAAATCATTCATCATATATTATTTTTACTACTCAAGAGTCAATAATTTTTAGAGATTAATGAGTATGCATTAACAGTATAAAGTTTTTTACACTATCAGTTCATCATCCATCATTCGTTTGTATTACTTTAATCTAAAAATTAACGACATACACGGATGAAGGATGAATGATATACTCATGGTGTAAAAACCCCTTTGTACTGTCGATGCATTATCCATTTTATCTAATTTTTAACATTTGAATGATGTATCAATATTATAAAAAAAACTTTTACATTGTTAATATATCATCTATTTTATCTAACAAACAAATTGTTAATGTAGTAATTTTAAATAAAATTATGAAATTGTTTAAAGTGGGACTAAGTAAATAAATTAAATTAAGTGTGTATGCATGCATATGCCTATTAACCTAATCATAGATTCTGAGTCCGACATCTTAAGAATAGGGTAAGAGCCGTAAGCTTTAACGCCCACAATGATTATATTGAGCTCGAGGAGGATGTAATTACTTACTGTTGATGAATGGCACACATGATCTAAAAAAACTTGCTCTTCCGTTAAAGTGCGTATGTAGAGCTGTCAAAACGGGTTTGCGGGCCGGGTTCGGGTCAGCCCGGTTCGGGTTCGGGCCAAACCGGGCTCGGGCCAAAAAGCCCGGTTATAAATTAAGTACCATAGTATCAAACCCAAACTCGTCCTAAGCGGGCTTCGGGCCGGGTGCGGGCCGGCCCGCATCACCTTTTTCTTCTTCTTTTTTTTTTTTTACAATTCAACCCCTTCAAAAAAATATATATTTATTTTTCAAAAAAATTAATGAATAAACTTCCTTTACTTTTTACACATATTTTTTTAAACAATAATAAGTGTTTTATTCTTTTACACATTTTTTAGAGGATATATTTGATTTTCTATTCTTACATAAATTAAAATGTATGTATAACTCATATAGGACAATTAATGTTGTGCTTTGATTTGTTCAGGTGCATTTTTGATATGTGAATATTGATAAAAATTAAGAGAATTTTATTATAAGTGTCTTTTTACACATAAAATTTAAAAAAAAATTGAATTTTTTTCTTTTTTTCTGGGCCGTCGGGCCGGCCCGAACCCGGCCGGGTTTACCCGGCCCGAACACGAACCCGAACCGGGCCGGGCTAAATAGCCCGGGTTGAATAAACAGGCCATATTAAGGAGCCTGAGCCCTATGATTTTTCGGGCTTTTTGGCCCGGCCCGGCTGGCCCGGCCCATTTTGACAGCTCTATGCGTATGTACTATATATGTGCAATAATAGTAAGTCATTAGTCCCTAAAAGTTAGGGTATTTTGGTTTTGGTCCCTGGAAGTTTATTTGACCCTGACTCATCTTTAACTGTTTTGAAAATTTGGTTTTAGTCCTTGTCGTTAGGAAAAATCCATTAATTGTTGATATGACTAACGAAACGATACATCAACATACACGTGTGCAAGTACTGTCATCGGTAGGATGACGTCGATTATCCAGGTCCGCATGAGCAAAAGGGCCAAAAGCCCAAATCACAAACACATTTGGGTTGGGCTTGTGGTTTGGGCTTTGGCCCTTTTCTTATGCGGGTCCAAATCATCTATGTCATCATAGCGGTGACATGCAGTACTTGCACACATGTACGCACATGTATGTTGATGTGGCGTTCCGTTAACTACATCAACAGTTAACAAATTTTTCCTAACGACTAAAACCAAATTTTCAAAACAATTAAAAACGAGTCGAGATAAAAAAAAAGTACAGAGATCAAAATCAAAATACTCCCATCTTTATAAGCTGCAATAATAAACAACACTAGCTTAGAGAAGAATAACATTAAAGTAGGGTATAATTAATGGTAGATGAGACACTGATTAATGGGTATGCACTAACGGTGTAAAGTTTTTTACATAATCAGTTCATCATCCATCGTTCATTTGTATTACTTTAATATAGAAATCAACGACCATAAATGGATGAATAATGGTAGATGAGACACTGATGGTGTAAAAAACCTTTACATTGTCGATGCATTATCCATTTTCTCTTTATAAAATACATTATTTATCATTCCAAATTACATTTTTTTATTATCTTAAAAAATGTTTGAAAGATACTATTAAAAAATGTAATATCTTTTTAATAAATAAATATATTAATTACTAATGCAAATCAAGAATACTTAACTTTTACAAAATATGAAACATATAAAAAATCCTAAGATAATATTGCCATTGTAAAAAAAAATGAAATACAACAACAAATGAATATACAATATAAGTTTTTAAAATCATCTTATGTAGGTATTCATATTCTAAAAACCTTAAAAAGATAAATTAAATTTGGATTGTTTATATTCACATAGGGGCAAAAGCTATAAATATATATACTAAAAAAGTAATAAAAGATAGTGGGGGCTATAGCCCGCAATTAGTAACACAAGGATCCATCCTATCAATTTACGATATTAACATAGATAAAAACGTTGACATTAAGGTCGGTCTTGACATATTCAAGACTTAAAAAAAGAAAGAAAAAAATATGCGGATGCTTAATTTATCAAAAGCTTCTCTTTATTATCAATAATCAATAATTTACTAAAAAGGTGTACACGTCCGATTTCCAAAATAGCATCAATAATAAAATTAAGCATAAAACAAAATATCCTTTTCATTTTGGGGTCTTGCACGGTCAAATCTCTTGCCCTTTATGTAAAGTGGACCCTGGTGAATCTTACATGCACGCACCATTAGAAGTGTGCACTTAACCTCCTAATTTATTATTGGCTTAATTATGATAGAAGTCCTTGAAGTTTGAAGTACTTTTGTCAGATACCCTTATTCTTATTTTTTTCAATGTCTGACTCCCCGAAGTTACTTCTGGGTTTGTCATATAACCCTACTACCAATTCTGGCCAATTTTACTGACATGTAATATCGGAATCCTAGTCAGACGCAGGAGGTTAGACACGTGGCACCACATGACCAATCCCGTGCGTCTGACCAGGATTTCGATGTTACGTGATAGCAAAATTGGTCAGAATTGGTAGTAGGGGTATATGACAAACCCAAAAGTAACTTCGGGGAGTCAGACATTGAAAAAATAAAAATAAGGGTATGTGACAAAAGTATCCCAAACTTCAGGGACTTGTGACATAATTAAGCCTTTATTATTTGCAGAGAGATGCAATTGAAGCCAGTAGAGAGATGCAATTAATCCATGAGGCAATTGCTAAAAACATTGATCCTAGAGTGCATGCTGAACTTAAAAGCCCAATTTGCATAGCAAATTTTGACTGCTCTATAGGACCAAATACATTTCTTGCAATGCAAACAATAACAGAAACATTAGAGCTCCAATTCCAATCACATGGTCTTGCAGCTCAAATGCCAGAACTCCAAGTTTTCTTCAATGATCAAGTCTCAAATGACTTCAACACACTCTTCAAAAATATTCCCCCTAGCAGGAAGTACTTTGCAGCCGGTGTGCCTGGCTCTTTTCATGGACACCTATTTCCAAGGGAAACACTTCATTTAGTTCACTCTTCTACATCTCTTTGTTGGCTCTCTAAGATACCGAAAGAAATTACAGACAAAAGTTCCAGTGCTTGGAACAAAGGGAGAATTCATTGTACAAATGCTTCCAAGGAAGTTGCAGATGCCTATGCAAATCAGTATAAAGTGGACTTGGAAAACTTCCTCAATGCTAGAGCACATGAACTTGCGGACAACGGGCTAATGCTGCTTCAAATTCCTGTAGCATGTGATGTGATTCTTGAATCAGATGTAGATCCTGGTAAAGCTTTTCAACTTCTGGAGTCTTGCTTCCTAGACATGACCCAAGCGGTACGAAACTTTTTGCTATACCTTAAAAAGTTATGAATGGAACCAATTAAGAAATAATTTTGTCTATTTTCACTTTTCTTGTTTCCAATTAACATAGAATGCTAAAGTTAATTCTTCACAACAAATACTTGTATGAAACTACGAATTAGATTAAGCATATACAATAACAAGGAAATTCAATAATGCTTACCAAATTTGCATTGGGTGCCATGGATGGCTTCAATGCAGGGACTGATTAGTAAAGAAAAAGTGGACTCTTTTAATGTGCCTTTGTTTCACTCATCTGTTAAGGATTCGAAGGCTATTTTTGAAAGAAATGACTCTTTCAGTGTTGAGCGGATAGAGCTACTGCAATCAAAAAACAATGTTACATTCCCAACTGGACAACACTTTGCTTTAATTTATTCTGTATAGCTGTGGCGGAAGAGTTATTTGAGAAGCACTTTGGTGCAGGAATCACTGATGAGATTTTTAACCGTTTTGCTAGGAAAGTCATTGAAGTGCAGGATGTCATGAATCTAGAGAAGATAAAACTGGATCTGCTTGTGGTGGACTCGGCCTAGCCGAGGTCCTTAGACTACCTCGCCAAAGTCCTGAGAACCCTTCAGGAAGCCTTCTGAGCACTTGGCCGAGCTCAATGCTCAACGGCCGAACAGATGCTAGGTACAGGCCGACCTCGTATTCCCACTCAGTGTTCCCACTCGGGCCCGACGTCCAGGTCCGACACCTTCTCAAGTCCGATATCTAGGACATGATGACGTCCCCCTTCCTTATCCACAAGGACAACTCACTACCTTATCCACAGGGACAGCTCACAACCTTATCCACAAGGACACAAGGACAGTCTATCCACTCCTAGCTCAGTACAGGCTGGCCCTGCTTGGGCCTAAAGCAAGCCCATCAGGGCAACCAGCTCCCCCCTATAAGTAGCTCCGTACTACATGGGGCTCTGGTACGTCCTCTAACCCTAATTGCCATCCTCACACACCAGTGATTAGGGTTGCTTCTTGGCTCTTTTCCTTAGCCATCTGAGGACTTCCCCCAAACATCACATATCAACCCTAGACAGAGGCTCCTTCGAAGGTCATTTCCTGTACCCTTGGAGGTCCTCACCTTCTAGGACATCACATTGGCGCCGTCTGTGGGGAGAGATAAACTTCAACCCCACCCAGAAGATTTTACCATGTCTGAAGAACAGTCAGTCCAGAGGAGGAGGAGGGGGCGTCCAAGAAGGGTACCGTCGACTGAGGACCTGCGCCTGCACCTGGAAGCCAATAGGGCAGCGAGGTCCTCACCACCACCCCCTCCTCCCCCGCCATCACCTCCGTTTCCACCGAAACCTCCTCCACCAGAATTCACCCATACCCACAGTGGACCCTACACCATCCACACCGTAGACACCGCAAATCCATCTCAGCTTCCTAGCGGAGGTCGGCGCGTGCAGCTACGTTCTGAGCTCGGAGAAACCAACACTGAACAGCACCGCCACCGCGGCGAACGTGCTCACTCAGTCAGTACAACACACCGTTCCCACTCTCGACAGTCTACGCTCTCTCGGGATGTTGAACTCTTGTCCTTGATGAGACAGCAGATGAGGATCGTAGAGCAACAAGGTAAAGTTATTGCAGATCTCCAACAAGTTGCTATGCAACGTTTAGCCGAACGAGCTACTGTTCAAGCTCCGGCCCCGAACGAGTTCCCTCCACCACCCCCTCCACCACCTCTTCCACCACAACCTCCGCTAACTCCACAAACCTTTGCAACACCACACACGATTGTCACACAGCTTACACCACACTCCGACCAGCAACAACCCGAGCTGGACGATTCCCACCCTGGGCATCCCTTTACTCCTGCAGTCATGGCCTATGAACCACCACTTGGGTACCTAGGGCCCAGCAACATCCCCAGATACAATGGCCTCACAGACCCTCAGGAACACGTCCTTTCCTACGAGGGAGCCGTGAACTTTCACGGAGGAGGAGATCGGCTCAAATGCCGAGCTTTCTCCATGACCCTCCAGGCCCCAGTCCTTCGGTGGTATTCAACGCTTCCCAAAAACTCTGTCAACAACTGGGCAGAAATGAAGCGCGTCTTCCTCAACAGATACACTGCTAGCTGTGTGCAACCCAGATCGGACCACACACTGGCGACAGTGACCCAGAAGCCAGACGAATCCTTACGTGCATACTTGCACAGGTTTCACAGCGAGTCCAGTTCGGTCCCAAACCTCTCTCCCGAGGTGGCCGTCCTCCTTTTGACCCAGGGATTGGCCGAAGGAGGTTTCAAAGATTCACTTATTGGAAAACCACCAAGGGACATGGCCGAACTGAGACAGAGATCAAACAAGTACATCAATCTTGAAGAATTCAGCAAGGGACAGTCGAGCAGGCTGGAAAACGCTCAGGCCACCTCGCAGAATGCCCTACCCCGAGGCCGTCCTCGCGGCAACAGGGATGAAAGAGGAGGAAGAGCAGATCAGGGAGACCGAGGTCGCTCTCAACAAGAGGACCGCCGACGTCCATACATCACCAAATATGACTCTTACACCCCCCTGACGGTCCCGCGGTCTCAAGTCTGGAGAGAGACCATGCAGACCAAACTGAGGAGTGTACCCCGCCCCCCCTTTCTCAGAAATCAAAACTATGTCAGAGACAAGTCCAAATACTGCAATTTTCACGACGGGTACGGCCACCACACCGATCAATGCACATGGCTTCGGGATGTCATTGAAGATATGGTAAGAAGAGGCAAGCTACAACAATATGTCCAAGAGGCAGTGGAAAGACGAGGTCGGAGAAGGTCTCGCAGCCCGGACAATGATAAAGGAAAAGCTAAAGCCGACCCGTCCCCAGAGAAGAAGGAAGAGGAGCCACCACGGGTAAACATGGTCGTGGTTCAAGACCTCGATAAGTCGCCAGAAAACTTCCGAGTAGAAACCATCTCGGGAGGTTTCGCTGGCGGCGGTGAGATGAGGGCGGGAAGAAAAAGGTACATCAACCAGGTTTTGGCAGTTCATCACAAACCCGTCTGTAAAAAGCCTTCTCGGAATGTTCCCATTATCTTTTCCGACCAGGATATGGAAAACGTCATCCCAGATCACAACGATCCTATGGTGATTACGGCGTTAATTGGCAATTTTGAGGTCGCCCGAGTCTTCGTTGACCAAGGGAGTTCGGCCGACATCCTCTTTCTGCATACTTTCCAAGCTTTGAAGTTGAGGTCTGCCGACCTCGTAGGATTTGAAGGCAATCTCATCAGCTTCACAGGTGAGGCAATCCGCCCCCTGGGAGCCATTCATCTCCCGATGACCCTAGGCAACTAGCCTTCAGCCCGAACGGAGATCATTAAATTTCTGGTTGTTGACTCCGACTCCCCGTACAATGTAATATTGGGACGAACTTGCCTACAAGCTTTTGGGGCAGTAGTCTCAACAGTGCACTTGGCAATGAAGTTTGTCGGATCAGATGATAAGGTTGTTACGGTAAAAGCTGACCAAGTGAAGGCCCGACTCTGCTACAATGCGAGCCTACGGGAGGGAAAAAAGAAGCAAAAAGAGTTCACCGATCCGACACTGTCCAAGGGAAGAGTCTTATTGGCCGAATTCCAGTCTGAGCGAGACATTCATAGGTCCTCTCCTCGTGAAGAGCGGGTGATGATTCCCCCCTTCACCTCTCCCCCAAGCAAAGATGCTATCATGAATGACAAACCCCTCCGAAAAATCCAAAATGAAGTCAAAGGAAATCCTTTCTCTCTTTCAGTCCTCTCCTACTCCCTGCACGAGGAGAACTTTCTCTTTCATCTAATTCTCACTAACTCCGCCCTCCGTTCGGTACATCTCCGAATTGAGGGCCGAGGTGACCTTCTTGCCCATGTCTTCAGCCGAGTTTTTATGACCCCCAAGCTCGGGTGCTTCAAGATGGAAATGCCCTCACTTTTCAACAGTACCAATAATCTCGGCAGCCCTTCCTATCAGCCCACCTCGGAGGACCATAACAAGGAAATCCGACAAGGTGCTCCCGGTCCGAGGAGGATAGCGATGAAAGAGCCAGCCGACCATGACAAGAAAGCAAAGCAACCCGGGTCTTCAGAGTCTGATCACCTCGCGCCCCGAAGATCAGACATCGGCCCTGACGGCCAGAAAAGCGGGAACTGAGCTCGAGATCGATAAGCCCCAACAGAGGCGTTCTAGAAACATACTCTGGGTCATTACCGGACTCGAGGATTCCCAAAAAGATTCACAACGCTGAGAACCTGTTTCAAATAGGTTTACCTCAGGCATTTCGGCAGTCACCAGCATCCTCACCTGAGGATTTCAGATTCAACTTCCTTTTATTTTTTTTGCTTACTTCAATTATTGTTCATGTTTTTTAATTCCCATTGTGAGATATTCACCTTTCAAAAAGAAAAAGCAATGTACTCATAACTACATTTTAATGAAAAGTACAAACTTGCTCATACTCAAGTGCAACAGTTTTATATACGTACGTACTAGCTTCTCATTTAGCACTAGCCACCTAAATGTTGCATGGCGCTATGCACAGCCAACGTCTTTTAGATAAGATCGGCTCATATGCACAGTGTACAAGGGACACCCGATAAAGAACAGACTGCTGTGAAATGTTTTCACATAGCTTCACTCAACACTCTCTTTTACATCGGGGCCGAGGACACCCACCTCGGCTAAGGTGGGTAGATCCGAGCTCCCTACCGTATGCACTTATATACAGTACCTTTATTCAGAGGAACACTTATAAGATTACTGCACTTACTGAGTCGTCCGATCTATTAGTATAATATTTCAAAAGCCGATGATTGGGGACAAGTTTCCTTAGCTCCGATCAGGCCGAAATACAACAAGTTGGTAAAAGACTTGTATTCTCAAAGGTAGTTTTACTTTTAAAAGACCTCGGACGCAGTATATATGCGACAAGTTAAAGCAAGAACTTGCATAAAAAGTGCCAACATGCAACAAGTTTTAAACACTTGCATCTTTTCTTAAAAATCTTCCTGGTGGCCACTTAATCAATCGTGGTCCGGACCCGAGGTTGAACGAATAAACATGCAATAAGTTGGTTAAGAAAAACTCGCGTTCACGCAACGAGTTCACGAAAAGGCTTACATAATTCCAACCTCGGACATAATACATGTGCAACGAGTTAGAGTAAAAACTTGCATAAATACGACAACACGTAACAGGCCAAAACAGCGCTAAGCTTTCATTAAAAATAAACGTTGTACAATAGGCTAAATAGAATTCCACATTGTCAAATATGTTATAAAAGGACATAGACAAAGTATAAGTTGCCCAGCATAAGGGACTTACGCTACATCATCCTCAACGTCAGAAAGGACGACCGAGCCCGGGTCGAACTCCTCATCCATCCTCTCAACAAGAGGGTTGGGCAGATTCTCCTCGGGCTGGTCCAAGTCAACCTCGGCTCCGCCACTTTCATAGTCAACCATCTTTCCATTCTCCACTCCGAATCCGGTAGATGCGCCAACGTACCGAATTCGGAGCCCCTGATTCATATGAAGAACTTGCTCAACCGCGTTGGTGAAAACCTTGCCGGCCACCCTTTCAAGGTCTAAGTCCGACTCCAGTGCTGCCACCTTATGCTTTAGAGCTTGGGCAGCCCTCTTCTTCAGCAGACTCCTAACCCTTTCCACTTCGGCAAGGCCCTCCTGCCGGCCAACCTCCTTCGCATCTGCTTTGGCTTGGGCCAAATCCTCTTCATGCCTTTTTCGGAGCTCTTCCATCTGTCGGCGGTGCTCCTCCTCAGCCTCAGCAAACTTTTGTTCGGCTGACCTCTTGCTACTCTTCAGCTCTTCCACCTCGGCAGCCATAGCCGATCGAGCCTTTTTCTTAGCAGGCGAAAGACCGTCCGCCACATCATCAGCTACCTCGGCCAGCACATTAAACATAGTAGTGGCTCTCTTCAGCTGGCAAGCCATTTCTTCCGCTTTCTTCTTCCATTCCGCACCTGACATTTTGACAAGAGTGTCTTTGAGTGATGGTTTGGTAGGGGTAGCCGGCAGCCTTGATTGAGTTCCAGTACTTGGAGGCGGCACATTTGCAACAAGGGCTACCTCGGTGTTGGGACTCTGCGAGGTAGGAGGAGGAGGAGCGATAATAACGGCAGGAGGGGTAGGATGGAGGGGACCAGAGTCGGCCGATAGCGTATCCGTAGAAACTCGGACGACACGCCGTCGACAGAAGAGACCTCGGGCTTCTTCTTCCTCCGAGCTTCAAAAGCGGCTTTCAGTGCCTTGGAAGACATCTCGGACCACTGTTCTTCTGCAAAAAAAAAAAATTAGTATAAGAGAATTGAAAGAAAATGCACAAGTGCAAGAGCAAAAGTAACTACCAATCTTTGTCAAGACTTCGTCGTCAAGACACTTTATGAAAACTCCAACATCAAGTTGGAATTTCAGAGCGCGGTATTATGTTTGAAAATGGTGAGCCGTTGCAGACTCGTCAGCATCCAGTGTTACACCTGACCACCTCTGCGGTGTGCTGGAATGACGACTGAAGAACTTGGAGGTCCACTCCAGAGGGAACTTCGGTCCCGTCTCGGACCGAAACCAAGGCAGCCCAACTCCAACGTATTTGTATTTAAAGAATCTCGGCTTGAAGCGCTTCCAAGACTCAGAGAACATACCGAACAGCCCGCAATGAGCTCGGGCCTTAGCCGACACCCAAAGACGGCCAGTCACCCCGTCCTTATTGCTGACGAACGGGTTGTACATCCACAAAAATAATCGAACTGTACATACCAAACGTCTGGCTCCACAGTATTTCTGGAACGCTCGGAGAAACGACCAAGTATTAGGATGAAGTTGGGAGGGAGCTAGCCCGAGCTCGTTTAAGACCCTCATCTCCAGGTCGGTGAACGGGAGGGTCACACCAAGATTGTGAATCAGGTCGGCATAAAAGAAAAAAGAGTTATTGTCAGTCCGGCTGCATATCCTGTCATTTGCCGAACAGGGGAGCACGTCGTAAGAAGTTCCGGTGGTGTCCCCTGGGCAAGGCAGCACGACCCTCTTTACCTCGGCTAGCTTATCCTCCGAGCAAAGGCTGGACTGAATTCCTTTGGGCTCCACGTCGACCCACTCATACTGATCGGCATCGAAAGGTGCGGGGTAAAGTTCAGGTCGACGGACGCACTTCCGGAGCGGCATGGTACCTGTGGAAGAACAGGGGAACTCAGTATTAGTCTTACGGGTTACGAAAAATAACCCCCCAGATAATCCCCTCGAAGTAGTTCCGAGGGGCGAGCATCTCCCCTCTACCACAGGTACCCGTCGTTCGTACATTCCCTCCTTCTCCATCCTCTCGAAATCGGCACGCTCCCTACCGTCAACAAACTCGGCCCAGGCATATTGCCGTATCCACTCTCTCTTCTCCTCCCAGTCCCGAGGATAGACTACCTCAACGGGATCAACCTCCAGAACCCACCTCTCGTACTTTTGCCTATACTCCCTTTGGCGACGGAACGCCTCGTCTACCTCCGTAGAGGAACAGGACGAGGAGGAAGAGCCGTCCTCCTCCTCACTGCTGCTAGATGACAGGGAAACTACCCCAGCCCACTTCCTAAACCATTCCCTACTCATACTGAACCCAATCCACTCCTTTGGTTTTCTGAAAAATAAACAAAAAACACGAATCAAAAACCCTCCAAAAATCTCAAAACACGCAGAAGGCCAAACCCCAGGAATGACTCCCGGAACCAAAATACCCAAATCCAGAGAAAACTCAAACCCCAGCATTATCCCTCAAAACCAAAAACGCAAAACCTAAGAAAAAGCCCCACCGCCACCAAAGTAGAAACAAAAAACCAGAAACCCTTATCAAAACTCTGCAAAGTAACCCCTTGTTCGCAGATATAAAAACAAAAGTGAAGAAACACTAAAATCCCATCACATGAACTACAAAATTGTAAAAACAAAGGAAAAGAAAATAAGAAGAGAGACAGAGAAAGAAGCAGTACCGGATGAATATGAATCTGAGAGAGAGCGCCGACGGCGAGAGAGCCCTGGTTGAAGGAGAGTGCAAAGAAGATCGAAAGCACCGGAATCGTGAGAGGAAGAAAAGAGTTTTCGAAGAAGTGAAGATGGGGGAAGAAGATGCAGGAGCGTTTTCAAAAAAAAAAAAAGGGGAATATTTGGCAGAGAGAGAGAAAAGAGAATAGTTTGTTAAGTCAAAGTAGGAGAAGAATCGTTTTCCCTCCTATTTTGAATTATGGGCCTGACCTAGACGGCCCAGCCCAACGCGTGCAGCCACACATATTAGGGCACGTGGTGCACAGCAGCAAAAATTGCGGACCTCGAGCAACGTCACAATGATGGTGACGCTTCGTAGGCCGCGATTTCTGACACGCGTCAGATCCAGTGAAAGCAAACGTCACTTCGGTACTGGCGAGTAGACAACCGCCAAACCTGCTCCGTCACAATGAAAGGACATCAGAGACAGCTGGATCCAACTTATCGGCAACTTATCGTCCGAACTCCCTAAAACCTCGGAACAAGGCTTAGATAGATAGCCTTGACCGAGCTGGGGGGCTTATGTGGTGGACTCGGCCTTCATGAGGTGGATTTGGGAAAGGGACCTAAACCAGAACCTCGGAACAAGGCTCAGATAGCCTTGACCGAGCTGGGGGGCTTATGTGGTGGACTCGGCCTAGCCGAGGTCCTTAGACTACCTTGCCAAAGTCCTGAGAACCCTTCAGGAAGCCTTCTGAGCACTTGGCCGAGCTCAATGCTCAACGGCCGAACAGATGCCAGGTACAGGCCGACCTCGTATTCCCACTCAGTGTTCCCACTCGGGCCCGACGTCCAGGTCCGACACCTTCCCAAGTCCGATATCTAGGACATGATGACGTCACCCTTCCTTATCCACAAGGACAACTCACTACCTTATCCACAGGGACAGCTCACAACCTTATCCACAAGGACACAAGGACAGTCTATCCACTCCTAGCTCAGTACAGGCTGGCCCTACTTGGGCCTAAAGCAAGCCCATTATGGCAACCAGCTCCCCCCTATAAGTAGCTCCGTACTACATGGGGCTCAGGTACGTCCTCTAACCCTAATTGCCATCCTCACACACCAGTGATTAGGGTTGTTTCTTGGCTCTTTTCCTTAGCCACCTGAGGACTTCCCCCAAACATCACATATCAACCCTAGACAGAGGCTCCTTCGAAGGTCATTTCCTGTACCCTTGGAGGTCCTCACCGTCTAGGACATCACATTGCTATTTGTTAATTATTCTCAAGCGTAAGAAATAGTTAACGTGATATTAGTGAAATGCAATATGTTGATCCTTTGCAATGGTATCTTCAATATCCTTTATATATATATATATATATATATATATATTTTTTTTTTTGAAAGGAAAATATGTAATTCATTCCATAACAGAAAATAGTACAAGTAGATCCAACAGTACAATAACAAAGCACATATTTTCCATACAATAAAAATTGCTAAAAAAGACTAGATACTCAGCCATAACAGCAAACTCTCTGTGGATCAGGATTATCATCAACATCCAGCTTCGAACTCTAACAAGAGATTCAACAGCCTTTGTTTCCAAGATAACTATCTCATCAATGCCGGAAGTAAGTACAGTTCGGCGACAAAGAATCTCAGATCTGAGGAGGTAGAGCCACTGGACAGAGGAGAAGACATAGATCTGGAAAGAAAAGGCTGTCCCGAATATCAGTCTTCTAGTTATTGGAGAAGATAGGAAGGTCATCAGATCTAGACAAACAAAAAACCTTCCCACACTCAAACACACAAAAACAAAACCCAGATGAAACTGGGACAAGAAAAACCACACCACTTGCACAAAGGCAAGATTTATTTATTTAACCCAGATATAACTGGGAGAGAAAAAACCCACACACCAACCAAAGGAAGGGGAAAACGGAAAACGGAGGAAAACGGACCGCTACCCTTCTACCGCTATCACAAAAGAGAGGAAAACAGAGAAGAGAAGAGAAGAAGACTGAGGAAGAGAGAAGGTCGAGCCTCTCTCTCCTCAAATTAGGATTCCTCAATATCCTTTATATTATTATGCCATGTTAAGCTTTTATTTCGGACTTAGGATAATTTAATAAGTGTAAGAATGCTCATGTCATAGCCTGAGGCAGTGTTATTGCTGGGAATTAGTTCCTTTATACTGTCTTCGTTCAAATAAAGTTTGATTACTACTGTACTTCAAGTGTAGTAGACATGTACTTGATTACTATGTATAATGTGAAACCTAGAAAAATTATGCTTCAAATAATAATGAACTATCCAATTTTGAATTTCCTTTTAATAATGAGCATTTATAGCTGGGATAATCCCCCTCCTACATGAAATTTAAGTACATTGTTAAGCTTGACCATAAAACAAACTTTACTTGTCTGAATGATACTCCCTCTGGTCCTATATATAGGGCACATTCTAGAAAGTTTTGTTGGTCCTAATTATAAGTCACTTTATATTTCCTATGCATCATTCATTGCGTTTTCTTTTTTTTTTTTGCCCTTATTAAATGCTTTGACTATCTATGTGTTTTTTGTTGTTCATTAATGAGTTTGAATTTTCCAAGAAAAGTTTTGGGGATAAAATTGTAATGTTACAATATATTCTCATAGAATTCATAAAACCAACCACTTTCCTTAGTATGTGTAATTGAGTTAAGTATGCCCTGTAATAAGAATCGGAGAGAGTAACAAAGTATAAAAACCAGATTCTAACCGGAGAACTAACAACCATCAAGAGCTATCTTTGTAATAATCTTCAAGATTGAAGATAATAGAAAAATCATCATCATTTTGAGCCAGTGAACAATGGCAAACTATGGAGAATCACAGCGTTGAAATTTCTAGTTTCGAGTACTAGCTACTTATAAGAAGTAAGCACCTGTTTCAATCACCAATATAACAATAGAGGAATGTCCAGCATGCCCTTACTTCTATATAACCTCGTCAGTTGTGCATTCTCGGCTATTTCTTCTCTCTAATGTAGCTCATACAAACAAAAAAAATTTCCGCATGGAATAGTTGCGCACTTGCGCCTTTAATAGCACATGATTAAACCGGGATTTATCAATATGATGGGTTAAAGGCGGGATGACAATAAAACCCACACCCGTGAGTACTGATAGAAGGTCGGATAAAGTAATGATAAAATGAAGTATTTGGTCCACTTCGAAAAAGATAGTGTTATTCATTTAAATAATTAAATAAGTATAGTTATTATATGTTTTCTAGAACGTTCTTAGGGTGCATGATGATACCACTTGTATAGTTCATTTTAATAGTCATTTAGAATTTACCTTCTATATAAGGATTGTATCCTCTCTATTATGAATGAATAAAAAATGAAAGAATTTTCTTATTAGTATCAATTTGTTATTTTTTATTTATTTTTATCTTTTTAGTTCATCTCCTCTTAGGGTGCATCTAGCATCCTAACAGTATCCGCCCGAAACCAACCCGATTTTGGTGTGGAAAATTCGCTTTTATTGGGTTTGGAGAAACCCGAAACTGAAATACGCTTTAAAAAGATGGAGGTGGGGCGAGTATGGTATTTTAATACCCGCCCCGCCCCCTCCCCTAAATCCGCTAAAATATAAATTTAAATATTTTTCATTATACTTATAGTTAAATAGTGATGTCAAACAAACATATTTTGCTAAAACCATGATTTATTTCTTATGTATTTAGATATTTTTAAAATTTGACGATTATTATTATACATTAGTTAAATTATAATGTATTTTATATGTGATTTTTTTTAATACAATAAAAAATAATTTTAAAAATAATTGGATGAGTTACCCGTGGGTTTCTCCGAACCTGATAAAAATGGGTTTGAGTTTCACTTTTTTATACTCGCTCTTCTTAAACATGCACCGATTTGTCTCGCTCTTGATGAGTAAGGAGTTGGTATTGTCAAAACTCACACCAAACCTGATCCATTGCCATGCCTAAAGGCGCAACATTCAGCGTAGTGTATTATAATTTAACCTGATCCATTAGTTAAATTATAATGTATTTTATATGTGATTTTTTTAATACAATAAAAAATAATTTTAAAAATAATTGGATGAGTTACTCGTGGGTTTCTCTGAACCCGATAAAAATGGGTTTGAGTTTCACTTTTTTATACTCGCTCTTCTTAAACATGCACCGATCTGTCTCGCTCTTGATGAGTAAGGAGTTGGTATTGTCAAAACTCACACCAAACCTGATCCATTGCCATGCCTAAAGGCGCAACATTCAGCGTAGTGGATGCCTGCATCACCTTTCAAGTTAGAAGAAAAACAACCTTTCAGGATCAAAGTTGTAAATTAGTTGCATATAAAAAAGTGAGCCTTCAAGATACATATTGAAGATTAATAAAACAAATAAACATGGATAGTTCCATGGCTAGTTCTATCTTCCAAATAAGCATTTCCATAAATCCTTATTTTTTTATTTTATTTTATTTTTTTTAATAAAAGAAAAGATTAGATCACAAAATGTTAGACTTTCTAGAATAACATTTTATTCCATTAAAAAAAACAACAGCAATTTGATTCCATTTTTGATAAATACGATATTTTGAATTGAAAAAATAATCTATAATTTCAAATCAATTATAAATAATATGAATTAACTTATAGTTTAACTAGTAATTAAGTTTGATTACCAACGAGCTGTTGGTGCAGTGGTGTCAGGGGCTGCACTTGGTAGGGCGAATCACGGTTCGATCCCCCGCAACAACGTTGGGAGAGGAATAAAACCTTAACCCCGGGACCCCCCTCGAACTGGATTAGTCGGCCCAGTGGGCCGGATACCAGGGTGCAAACCAAAAAAGTAATTAAGTTTGATTCAATCTAATTAGTAACAATTCTCATATAAATAAAATTATGCAATTTAGTTCAAATTGTCTTTTGAATTTTTTGGTTTGAAATATTTATTATATACGATGGGATGTGATCTAATATATTTGTTCATTCCCGTGCATCGCACAGGTAATCTAAACTAGTTCATTTAAATAATTAAATAAGTATAGTTATTATATGTTTTCTAGAATGTTCTTAGGGTGTATGATGATGCCACTTGTATGGCTCATTTTAATAGTCATTTATGATTTATCTTCTATATAAGGATTGTATCCTCCCTATTATGAATGAATGAAAAATGAAAGAATTTTCTTAGTATTAATTTGTTATTCTTTATTCATTTTTATCTTTTTAGTTCATCTTCTCTTAGGGTGCATCTAGCATCATAATAGTACCCGTCTGAAACCAACCCGATTTTGGTGGGGAAAAGGAAAATTCACTCTGATTGGGTTTGGAGAAACACGAAACCGAAATCCGCTTTAAAAAGACGGAGGTGGGGCGAGTATGATATTTTAAGTACCTGCCCTGTCCCCTCCCCTTAACCCGCTCAAATATAAAATTTAAATATTTTTCATTATATTTATAGTTAAATAGTAATGTCAAACAAATATATTTGGCTAAAACCATGATTTATTTCTTATGTATTTAGATATTTTTAAAATTTGACGATTAATATTATACATTAGTTAAATTATAATGTATTTTATATGTGATTTTTTTTAATACAATAAAAAATAATTTTAAAAATAATTGTATGAGTTTCCCCGAACCCGATGGAGATGAGTTTGAATTTCATTTTTTTTATACCCGCTCTTCTTAAATCTGTACCGATCTGCCTCACTCTTGATGGGTACGGGGTTGGTATTTTCAAAACCCACATCAAACCTGACCCATTGTGATGCGCATAGGCGCAACATTCAGCGCAGTTGATGCCTGCATCCCAACCTTTCAAGTCAGAAGAAAAACAACCTTTCAGGGATCAAAGTTGTAAATTAGTTGCATATAAAAAAGTGAGCCTTCAAGATACATATTGAAGATTAATAAAACAAATAAGCATGGATAGTTCCATGGCTAGTTCCATCTTCCAAATAAGCATTTCCACAAATCCTTATTTTTTTATTTTTTTTTATTTTTTTTAATAAAAGAAAAGATGGATCAGGATTGGTAATAAAATATTGAATTACAACTCATACCTGACCTAGACTTGCTGTATGTTGATGGGAATCTTGATCTGGATCCTCATCTTTGCTACGTGTTTCTTGGCAAAGATGAATATTATAAGCCCCAACCACATGGTATATAAGAATATGGTTATGAATACATAGTCTATCAGCTTAATTAGCTTCTTGCATAAAGTATTAGGATTCTGCATAGTTCTAACTTCTAAGTGTTGGTATCCGAGCAATGTAATAATATTACACAGCTAAAATAGAGTTGAGAAAAATTAGGAATTTACACAAATATTTTAAGTAGAAACCCTTTCGGGAGAAAATCAAGGAGCAAGTATAAAGGTTTTCATTAAGTGGGGAAATATTAAAACCTTTCTCTAAATATAAGAAAAGAACAGTAACACCCCTCTTATAGTAGGAGAATACAATTCTCTGCATGTAAAAAATATAGGAGAAACACTAAAAAAACACTACTACAAGTATTTTACACTGGAATGTATCTATTGTATATGTTTGGTACCGGAATGAGATTGGATTTTTGGGATGACGTAAAACTGAGGAGCTGAGGCCTCTGTTTATAGAGAGCCTCAGCACCTCCTCTCCCTTAATTTCCTTGTTTAATTTGCCTTCAAATTGCCAGCTGGGGAGAGTTTTCGGTGCCTCCTTCTTTGACAAGGTTTGGCACCTCCCTTTCACACATGCAACACTAAGTTCTCAGACAGCAGGCTAATAGATGCAAGTTTCATAATCACAACTTTACTAGACCAGTTACAGAGTGATTTTCAAGATGGAGAATGAATCATATGCAATGAAAGGCGGAGAGGGTCCAAACGGTTATGCTCAAAACTCAACCTGGCAGGTCTGCCAACTCTAATAACCTCTTAATTCACTATCATTTTATTCTTCTCTCAGTAACCTACCTCCTGCAAGATAAATTAAAGTGAGGATAAAGACAGTAACATCTTGGCATGCATTAATCCAGTTAACCAACTCTTTAATCTTTATTTATTAATATTTGCAGAGAGATGCAATTGAAGCTAGTAAAGAGATGATACACGAGGCAATTGCTAAAAACTTTGATCCTAGAGCAAACGTTGAACCTTCAAGCCTAATTCGCATAGCAGACTTCGGCTGCTCTACGGGACCAAATACATATCTTGCTATGCAAAACTATAATAGAAGCAATAGAGCTTCAATTCCAATCCCAGGGTCTTGTTGCTCAAATGCCAGAATTCCAGGTTTTCTTCAATGATCAAGTCTCAAATGACTTCAACACACTTTTCAAGAATCTTCCTCTCAGCAGGAACTATTTTGTAGCCGGTGTGCCTGGATTTTTTCATGGACGCCTATTTCCTAGGAAAACACTACATTTTGCCCACTCTTCAGCGGCTCTAAGCTTTCTCTCTAAGATACCCAAAGAAATTACGGATAGAGATTCTAGTGCTTGGAACAAGGGGAGGATTCATCATACAAATGCCCCCAAGGAAGTTGTAGATGCTTATGCAAATCAACATAAAGCGGATTTGGAAAGCTTCCTCGATGCTAGAGCACAAGAACTTGTGGACAATGGACTAATGCTACTTCAAATTCCTGTAGCATGTGATGTGATTCTTGAATCAGATATAGACTTTGGTGAAGTTTTGGAACTTCTGGAGTCTTGCTTGCTGGAAATGACCAAAGTGGTAAGAAACTTTCTGCTATATATCTTAAAAGACTATATATAGGTAAAACCAATAAATGAATAATTTATCTATTTTTTCAAGTGGTTTTTATTTTTTTCTCTTTCCCATTACTTAAAAATATTAAAGATAATTCTTCAGAAAAAAAAAATCACAAGTATGAAACCATGCATGAGAGAATAAGCACATATAACAAGAAAGATATTAAGTGTATGTTTACCAAATTTGGATGTCATGGCTTCAATGCAGGGACTGGTTAGTGAAGAAAAAGTGGACTCTTTAAATGTGCCTTTGTTTCACTCTCCTGTCAAGAATGTGAAGGCTATTTTTGAAAGAAATGGTTCTTTCAATATTCAGCGGATAGAGCTACTGCAGTTAAAAAACAATGTTACATTCCCAACTGTGCAACACTTTATTTTATTCAGCAGAGCTGTGGTTGAAGAGTTAATTGAGAAGCACTTTGGTGAAGGAATCACTGATGAGGTTTTTAACCGCTTTGCTAAGAAGGTCATTGAATTGAAGGATGTCAAGAATCTAGAGAAGATAAAACTAGATCTGCTATTTGTTATTCTCAAGCGTAAGCCATCTACAATGTGATATCAGTGAAATGAAATATGTTGATCCTTTGTAATGGTATCTTCAATCTTGGTTCCTTTATGTCATAATGTCATGATAAGGTTTTAATTCAGATTTAGAATTCAATAAGTGGAAGAATGCTCGTGTCATAGCTTGAGGCTGTGAGGCAGTGCCATAAGTAGTTTATTAGGTGCATGTCCATTAACATTTTCAAATTTAGTTCCTCTGTATTGTTTTGAAATAAAGTTTGACTACTTTTATTTGCTAAGGTTTGCTTAAGAGGTATGCACTTATATAAAGACAGAAGACATGTACTGGATTATTAACCATCAGCATAAGATAAAACCGTAAAACTCAAATATTTATAACGGCTGTATGAGATGAGAAAAAAAAATCATGCAAAACTGTATGTTCCATCACTTCCATGTTAAGTTTATCAGACCCTAAAGTTGCAATATGGCATGAAAATCAATTTGTAATAAATGTATTCTTATTTTTCAAGAAACAATTCATTAACATTTTTACACATAGATCAATAGCAAAACAAGATGGCTCTATATTTAAGGCTTAAATACCACGTTAATCTCCATAAATATTGACCTTTTTGAAAGTAGTCCTTACATTTTTTTGTCCTTGCTTTTTCGTTCCATCTTGGTTTTGGTTCCTGCCGCTAATTATGGTTTTGGATAATGCGATGTATTTTGATTTTGATCTCCATATTTTTACTGTTTGGAGGTTTTGGTCCCCATTGTTTCTTTTCGTTTTGGTCTTTGTTATTGAGAGCTACTCATTTTTTTAGGAGATGCATTTTTTCCATAGAGCTGCGGTGATGCAAAACCTGTTGAAGAATACGAAAGATATAGAATTTGTTTATAAGTGTGGGAAAGCTAATAAGTAGGCTGATGCACAGGCTAAACTAGAGGTGAATCAAAGGTCAAAAGAACGAAATATTGTTATTTTGCTGCTACACTACAGGTTGTGCAAGCAACCTTGATGAAGGGTATTTGGTCTTACAACCAAGGGTTTGTTATGTCAATGCGGGTGATTATTGGTTTCGGATTGTTTGTATTATGAAATGAACGTGTAATGGTTAGTAAATGCTTCCTTAAGTTTTCTATCCTTGTATTTTAGGATCATTTTACCATATATCCTTATCTCAATTAAATATTTTTAAAAAATCCATGTGGTAACATGTGTCGCCAAGTGTAGTTTCTGACTAAGATTTCATAAGACACGTTAGCAAAAATTGGTCGAAATTGGAAGGAGTGATGATGTATGAGAAACCGAAGTTAAATTCGGAGAGTCATAGATTAAGGAAAAAATGATGGCCAATGACAAAATAATCCCAAAATTCAAAGACATAAAAATATTTGAGCCGAGTAAGATTTAAGTCAATGATAATGAATTAAAATGATATCATGAGTATCAACACGTTTAAGATAAAAATCATTTGGAGTTTTCAATATATATAGTCAATCAACTTCTACCATAAACTAGAAACTATGATTACACATACTAGTTCGGAGTGCTCAAATAGCAGGTATAGACGCTTTGAGTTCTCAAGTTCTTGTTATTAATTATGTCACAAGTCCTTGAAGTTTGGGGTACTTTAGTCAGATAACCTTATTCTTATTTTTTCAATGTTTGATTCTCCGAAGTTATTTTTGGGTTTGTCATATACCCCTACTACCAATTTTGACCAATTTTGCTTACATGTAACATTGGAATCCTGGTTAGACGCAGGAGGTTCGGCACGCGGTGCCCCGTGAGCAAAGATCTTTCTTTCTTTAAATTAAAAAACTAAAAAACTTAATATTTTTATATTTTTAGTTAAATAAATAAAAAAAAAAAAGTATTGAAGAGAGAAGTCATCTTCGTCCGTGTGACATCACGCGGCACTACATGACCAACCTCTTGAGTCTGACTAGGATCGACCACCCTCTTGAGTCTGACCAGGATTCCGATATTACATGTTAGTAAAATTGATCAGAATTGATAATAGGGGTATATGACAAACCCAAAAGTAACTTCGTGAGTCAGACATTGAAAAAATAAGAATAAGAATATATGACAAAAGTACCCAACCAAAACTTCAGGGATTTCTGACATAATTAAGTTTTCTTTATACCATGGGAAATCGAATGTTTGACAAACTTACAGAAGAAACAAGTAAAAGTATCTAAGACCAACCATTAACAGTTATAGAATGGAGGAGTGGGTCCTCACAGTTATGCTCAAAACTCCACCTTGCAGATATATTAACATTACTGACATCTTGGCATACATGCACTAATATTTTTTGTTGACTTCAGATATCCATTAATTGTATTGTAAGCAATTAAGTTTATTATTTGCAGAGAGAAGTAATTGAAGCTAGTAAAAAAAAGTGAGCCTTCACAGTACATATCGAAGATTAATAAAACAAATAAGCAGGAATGGAACCAGAAAATATGGACATGAGGGGCGAAAAGGTGATAAACATGGGCCGGGAGAGGGGGCGACTACCACTTTTTTCCATGGCTAGTTCCATCCTGCAAATAAGCATATTCAGAAATCCTGATTTTTATTTTTATTTTTTTGTAATAAAAGATATGATGGATCAGGATTGGTAATAAAATATTGAATTACAACTCATACCTGACCTAGACTTGCTGTTAATGGGAATCTTGATCCGGATCCTCATCTTTGCTGATGTAATTCTTAACAAAGATGAATATTATAAGCCCCAACCACATGTGGTATATATGAATATATAGTCAATCAGCTTAACTTCTTGCATAAAGTACTGGGATTCTGCATAGTTCTAAGTGCTCAAACAGCAGGCTAATAGATGCAAGTATCATAATCACAACTTTACTAGACCAGTCACAGAGAGATTTTCAAGATGGAGAATGAATCATATGCAATGAAAGGAGGAGAGGGTCCAAACAGTTATGCTCAAAACTCCACCTGGCAGGTATGCCAACTCTAATAACCTCTTAATTCACTATCATTTTATTCTTCTCTCGGTAACCTACATCCTACAAGATAAATTAAAGTCAGGATAAAGACAGTAACATCTTGGCATGCATTAATCCAGTTAACCAACTCTTTAATCTTTATTTATTAATATTTGCAGAGAGATGCAATTGAAGCTAGTAAAGATATGATACACGAAGCAATTGCTAAAAACTTTGATCCTAGAGCAAATGTTGAACCTTCAAGCCTAATTCGCATAGCAGACTTCGGCTGCTCTACGGGACCAAATACATATTTTGCAGTGCAAACTATAATAGAAGCAATAGAGCTTCAATTCCAATCACAGCGTCTTGTTGCTCAAATGCCAGAATTCCAGGTTTTCTTCAATGATCAAGTCTCAAATGACTTCAACACACTTTTCAAGAATCTTCCTCTCAGCAGGAACTATTTTGCAGCCGGTGTGCCTGGATTTTTTCATGGACGCTTATTTCCAAGGAAAACACTTCATTTTGCCCACTCTTCTGCAGCTCTAAGCTTTCTCTCTAAGATACCCAAAGAAATTACAGATAGAGGTTCTAGTGCTTGGAACAAAGGGAGGATTCATCATACAAATGCCCCCAAGGAAGTTGCAGATGCTTATGCAAATCAATATAAAGCGGATTTGGAAAGCTTTCTCGATGCTAGAGCACAAGAACTTGTGGACAATGGACTGATGCTACTTCAAATTCCTGTAGCATGTGATGTGATTCTTGAATCAGATGTAGGCTCTGGTGAAGTTTTGGAACTTCTGGAGTCTTGCCTGCTGGAAATGACCAAAGTGGTAAGATACTTTCTGCTATATATCTTAAAAGCCTATATATAGGTAACCAATAAATGATAATTTATCTATTTTTTTCAAGTGGTTTTTATTTTTATTCTTTCCCATTACTTAAGAATGTTAACGATAATTCTTCAGGAGAAAAAAAAAACACAAGTATGAAACCATGCATGAGAGAATAAGCACATATAACAAGAAAGATATTTAGTGTATGTTTACCAAATTTGGATGTCATGGCTTCAATGCAGGGACTGGTTAGTGAAGAAAAAGTGGACTCTTTCAATGTGCCTTTGTTTCACTCTCCAGTAAAGAATGTGAAGGCTATTTTTGAAAGAAATGGTTCTTTCAATATTGAGCGGATAGAGCTACTGCAATTAAAAAACAATGTTACATTCCCAACTGTGCAACACTTTGTTTTATTCTGTAGAGCTGTGGTGGAAGATTTAATTGAGAAGCACTTTGGTGTAGGAACCACTGATGAGGTTTTTAACCGCTTTGCTAAGAAGGTCATTGAATTGAAGGATGTCAAGAATCTAGAGAAGATAAAACTAGATCTGCTATTTGTTATTCTCAAGCGTAAGCCATCTATAATGTGACATCAGTGAAATGAAATATGTTGATCCTTTAATTTGTAATGGTATCTTCAATATTAGTTCCTTTTTATCATTATGTCATGATAAGGTTTTAATTCATATTTAGAATTCAATAAGTGGAACAATGCTCATAGCCCGAGGCTGTGAGGCAGTGCTATATGTAGTTCATTAGGTGAATGTCTATTACATTTGCAAATTTAGTTCCTTTGTATTGTTTTGAAATAAAGTTTGACTACTTTTATTTGCTAAGGTTTACTTAAGAGGTATGCACTTATATGAAGACAGAAGACATGTACTTAATTATTAACGATCAACATATGGTAAAACTCAAATATTTATAATGGCTGTATGAGATGAGGGAAAAAAAAATCATGCAAAACTGTATGTTCCATGTTAAGTATATCAGACCTTAAAGTTGCAATATGGCAGGAAAATCAATTAGTAATAAATGTATTCTTATTTTTTAAGAATCAATTCATTAACATTTTTACACAGAGACCAATAGCAAAACAAGATGGCTATATTGGATAAACATCCTCACACTATAACAAACCCACCAAACTTGATATTTCAATCTCATTCTTATCTGTTAGTTAGTATCTGATTAGTTAGCTATCTGATGTACATTAGAGATAGAGATATACTATACCTTCTGTGATCTCATGCGTGATCCATGCAACAACCAAGTGTATATATTACTCATTACTATTCAATAAAATACACACGGCATTACAAATCTTATATGGTATCAGACGCTACATTGCTTCACAGCATTTCCGTTTCACCGATCCTCTACCATGTCTTCCGATGCCACCTCTCCCAGTGTCACACTACTTACAGCAGATCCCACCCAACTTGTTGCACTAAACACCAGTGCTCATTCCACTATTAAACTCAACTCTTCCAATTACCATGTGTGGCGTGTTCATCTAAATGCTCTCCTTGTTGGCTATGGCCTCAAAGGCTATGTGGATGGTACCACACCGTGTCCCCCCTCCACTGATAAAAACTATGCTCATTGGATCCCACAGGACCAATTGATCTTACTTGCCATTATCTCATCTGTCTCTGACACCATTATTACTATGTTAGGAAATGTCACCACTTCCAAACAAGCATGGGACATTCTTCAAGTTGCATTTGCCAACAAATCTCGTTCGAGAGTGATGTCTCTCAAAGAGCGCCTCATTAATGCCCAGAAAGGAGACCAAGCTGTTACTCCTTACCTTCAAAACCTCAAGGCCATCGCTAATGAACTTGCTGTTATTTCATCTCCCATGGACGATACTGATCTCGTTCTTCTTGCTCTCAATGGTCTTGGTTCAGATTTTCGTGAAGTTGCTGCTGCGATTCGAGCTCGTGACACACCCATTAGCTTCGAAGAGTTGAGTGAGAAACTTGTTGATCATGAGGCCTACATCAAGCGTCAAGAACACACTGCGCCACCTATACCAACTGCTCATATAACTCAGCGCACTCGTGGCCATCCAGCACGTCACCGTCCCTCTCACCACCCTTCTCCCCATTCACCACCTCACCCCAGTCGTTCCTTCCCCATGCCCAGACCTCGAGTGACTTGCCAATACTGCAACAAACCCGGCCACACTGCCCGTGAATGTTACCGGTTGAATGGCCGCCCCTCTCCACCACCCTCACAGCCTAGAGCACACTATGCTACCAACTCTTCAGCACCGCCTCAACATTGGCTTCTTGACTCAGGTGCCTCACATCACATCACCAATGACCTCAACAATCTCTCCATTTCTCAACCTTACATTGGCCAAGATCAATTAATTGTAGGTGATGGTAATGCTCTTCCCATTAGTCACACAAGTAATGCTAAACTTGCTACTCCCTTTCCCTCTTCACCCATTAAGCTATCACAGGTTCTCTATGTCCCTAAAATTAAATCCAATTTACTTTCCATCTCAAAATTATGTGCTTCTAATAATGTTTCGGTTGAATTTGTTGGCTCACAGTTTCTGATCAAGGATCTGCAGACGGGGAAGGTTCTGTTCCAAGGCAATCGCACCAATGATCTCTACCAAATTCCAGCCCACACCACCTCACCACAAGCTCAACACACTCATCTTCACACACCACACACCCTTCATCACATTCTTGGTCATCCTGCTACCCGTATCCTCAAGCATCTCACCAAACAATTCGGCCTCTCTCCCACAGCCCATGATGATGTTTGCCTCTCCTGTCAATGTTGCAAAAGTCACAAACTTCCTTTCTCTACCACTCACTTAGAGAGTACAAGACCTTTAGAAATAATATTTTCTGATGTATGGGGTCCTGCTCCCACTAGGTCTTTAGATGGTTTCAATTATTATGTTATTTTTGTCGACCATTTTTCCAAGTACACTTGGCTGTACCCCATCAAAAATAAATCTGATGTTTCTCCCATTTTTGTTCAATTTAAAAAGCTTGTTGAAAATTACTTCAATAAACCCATTAAGGCTCTATATAGTGACAATGGAGGAGAATACATTAAACTTAGACAACTTCTCAATTCATTTGGCATTACTCACTATACTACCCCACCTCATACACCAGAGCTCAATGGCACTGCCGAGAGACGCCATCGACACTTAGTTGAAACTGCTCGCACCCTCTTACATCATGCTCACCTTCCTGATATTTTTTGGTCTTATGCTCTCCTCACAGCCACATACCTTATAAACCGCCTACCCACACCCAACCTTCACATGAAATCTCCTTATGAAGTTTTACATCATAAAATCCCCAACTACTCCCATCAACATTCCTTTGGGTGCCTGTGTTTCCCATGGCTAAAACCATATAACCAAAATAAATTACAACCCAAGTCCCAACCATGCATCTTTATTGGCTACTCTCCCTCTCAGTATGCCTATCTTTGTCTAGAACCAACTACAAACCGTATCTATACCTCGAGGCATGTGACCTTTCTAGACAATCAATTCCCTTATCCTACACTAACAAACCCGAACCCCACCTCACAGCCTCTCCTACCAACACCTACACACTCTCCACTTCACCATATCATCCCATCTGCACCGTCTCCAACAACTACATACCCTGTCACCGATGCACAACCCATATCACAACATGACATCCACTCTCATCCAGTACTTGACCTCACCGCCAATTCCTATCACCCTCCTCCCGTCCCTGACCCACCAGTACCTTTATCCCCTAGTAACCCCGTCCCTGACCCACCAGTACCTTTATCCCCTAGTGACCCCGACACATACCCTCATGACCCTCCTCAAGCCCCTCAATCATTAGCGCCTTTACCCACCCAACCATCTAATCCCTCTTATGCGCCTGGAACAGCAGCACCTCTTCCTCCCTGCAGGTCCGTGACTGGTGCCTCGTCTGCCACCCCTTCAACTGCTCACATTATTCCTCCTGCACAAAACACTCACCCAATGGTATATTCAAACCAAAAAGAGCTCTCACAGCTTCTAAGCATCCTCTTCCAGAGAACCTTGAACCCTCTTGTCTAACTGAGGCCATGAAACATCCTCACTGGCGCAAAGCTATAGCTGAAGAAATCAATGCACTCATCCGCAATGGCACCTGGACATTAGTTCCACCTCCTCCGAATCAAAATATAGTTCGTTGCAAATGGTTGTTTCGGATAAAGCGCAATGCAAATGGTTCTATTTCCATGTACAAAGCCCGTTTAGTTTCCAAGGGATTTACACAACGTCATGGTATTGATTTTAAAGAAACTTTTGCTCCAGTGGTAAAGCCCCAAACCATTAAAATTATTTTGACACTAGCTCTGACATACTGTTGGCCAATGCATCAACTAGATGTCAACAATGCTTTTCTTCAAGGGTCTCTATCTGATGAGGTGTACATGACACAACCAGCAGGATTTATTGATGCTCAACATCCACATTATGTGTGCAAACTTAATAAATCCATCTATGGTCTTCGACAGGCACCCCGGGCTTGGCATGAGGCTCTTAAACAATATGTCATCAATTATGGTTTTGTAATGAGCAGAAGTGATGAGTCTCTCTTCATCTACCACCATGACGGCATTCTTGTATACTTTCTAGCCTATGTTGATGATCTCCTAATCACTAGAAATTCCTCTGAGTTCATTTCTCACTTCATTCGGGACCTTGGCACACGGTTTTCATTGAAAAACTTGGGGACACCGCACTACTTCCTTGGCATTGAGCTCATACCCAACAAGGGTGGTCTTTTCTTGTCACAACACAAATACATTCGAGATCTTCTTCAAAAATTCAACATGGAAGGTGCAAAAGCTTGCTCTACACCTTTATGCACCACCACGCCTCTCCAATTAGAAGATGGTACTGCCTCTACTGATAGCACTCTTTACCGCAGCATGATTGGTGCCTTACAGTACCTCACATTAACCAGACCAGATCTCTGTTTTGCGGTCAGCAAGCTAGCTCAATACATGCACAAACCTACTGAGACTCATATGCAACAACTTAAACGTACTCTCAGATATCTTAAGGGCACTCTAAACTATGGCTTGCAACTTCAAAAATCATGTACCCTTGATGTTCGGGCTTATACAGATGCAGATTGGGCTGGTGACTTTGACACTCGCACCTCTACTTCAGCTTATATCATTTTCTTTGGTGGCAATCCTGTGTCCTGGAGTTCAAAGAGACAACGTTCTGTGGCACGCTCCTCAACTGAAGCAGAGTATCGCGTCGTTGCCAATGCTGCTGCTGAAGTTCAATGGTTATGTCATCTCCTTCAAGAACTTCATGTTCCCCTTGCAACAACCCCTCACCTCTACTGTGATAATGTTGGAGCTACTTATTTATGTGCCAATCCCGTCCTTCACTCTCGCATGAAACACATTCAACTGGATTATCACTTTGTGCGTGAACTTGTTCGGCAGGGTCTCTTAAATGTGTCTCATATCTCCACCCGTGATCAACTGGCTGACATGTTAACAAAACCGCTGGGCAGACTATCCTTCATCACTTTTCGATCCAAGATGCATGTCTCCGATGGAGACATCCTCTTGCGGGGGCGTAATGGATAAACATCCTCACACTATAACAAACCCACCAAACTTGATATTTCAATCTCATTCTTATCTGTTAGTTAGTATCTGATTAGTTAGCTATTTGATGTACATTAGAGATAGAGATATACTATACCTTCTGTGATCTCATGCGTGATCCATGCAACAACCAAGTGTATATATTACTCATTACTATTCAATAAAATACACAAGGCATTACAACTCTTATAGGCTACATACGTAAGAGAAAATGGAAAATGCATCGACAGTTTTTTACACCATCAGTGTATGGTTGTTGACTTTCAGATTAAAGTAATACAAATGAATGGTGGATGATGGACTAATGGTGTAAAAAACTTTACATCGTCAGTGCATACCCATTAATCTCTATATCTAATGCTTAAATACCAAACTGCTCCCTATAAATATTGACCTCTTTAAAATTTGTCCTTACATTTTTTTGTTTTAGTCCCTGTAGTTTTTAATAGTTGCAGACACCAATAGAAAAGGAAAGAAAAACAATTCAAAAGATAACTTTTTTACTAAAGAAAGGCTGAACAGTAACTTTAACTTTTGGACCGCAAAAGATGATTTTTATTGAACCCAAAATGGTGCTTAAATACAAGAAGGAAATAACTGAATGATAAATCGTGCCCATGATTCTAGTAACCAGCTAAGCACTACAAACAACCTAACAGCTAGTAGCAAAGCAATAGGAAACAACCTTATCCACTACTGGCTAAATGACAAATTCTAAGTTTGACTTATTCAAACTAAAAATAATTATGAGAACAGCAGCATCCAAAGGCACATTCTCAACACTCCTCCTTGCCTTGAAGGCTGCAAACTCTAAGCTTCTTCCTTAGAAACTCAAACCTGTTAACTGAAAATGACTTAGTAAACATATCAGCAGCTTGGTCTTCAGTTTTGCAATAAACTAGACTGACATCTCCATTTTCTTGCACCTTTCTTAAATAAAATAATTTGACATTGAAGTGTTTAGTTTTCCCATGAAACACGGGATTATGAGATATCGAAATAGCTGCTTGATTATCAACGAAAATCTCTGTTCTTTGATCTTGTTTCAGCCCCAAATCTGCCATAATGTTCCTTAACCAGATAGCTTGATTTACAGCAGCGGCAGCGGCTATAAACTCAGCCTCTGCTGTTGACTGAGCTACAACCTCTTGTTTCTTGGAACACCAAGAGAAAATACCTGAAACCATATTGAAACAGTACCCTGAAGTACTCTTCATATCATCCAAGCTACCTGCCCAATCACTATCAGAAAAACCAAGCAATTTGAAGTCTTCTATCTTATGATACATGACTCCATAACTGATAGTTCCATTAACATATCTTATTCTCTTCGCTGCCTTCAAGTGCAGTTCACTAGGACAATGCATATATCTAGACAGCAAGCTAATAGAAAATAAGATGTCGGGCCTTGTAGCTGTAAGGTACATTAAACATCCAATCAAGCTTCTGAACTGAGCTTCATCAACTTTATCAGCTCCATCATCCTTGATGAACTTCTCCTTTTGATTCATAGGAGTGTTCATTATTTTGCATTCATCAAACTGAAATTTTTTGAGAATCTCCTTTGCATATTTTTGCTGGCAGATAAAAATCTTATCTTTCTTTTGAGTGATCTCCATGCCTAGAAAGTAAGTCATAAGACCAAGATCAGTCATTTCAAAGACATCCTTCATTTCTTGCTTGAATTCTTCAATTAGTGCTAGGTTGCTTCCTGTCACCAAAAGATCATCAACATACAAAGAGATAATTAAAACATCTACACCAATATGCTTGACATAAAGTGTAGCTTCAGATAGACTCTTTTGAAAACCCAAGCTCAAAAAATGATCATTAATTCTATTGTACCACACTCTTGGGGCTTGCTTCAAGCCATATAGAGCCTTTTTCAGCAAGTATACTTTATCTTCTTGGCCTTTAATCACAAAACCTTCCGGTTGTTCAACATAAATCTGCTCCTGCAAAAAACCATTGAGGAAAGCTGACTTGACATCCATATGAAACACTTGCCATCCCTTTTGTGCTGTAATGGCAAGTAGGAGCCTGATTGTGTCATGTCTAGCTACCGGAGCAAAAGTATCTGAATAGTCAATTCCAAATATTTGAGAATAGCCCTTCACGACAAGCCTTGCTTTGTGCTTGTTAATTGAACCATCTGGATTGAGCTTTGTTCTGAACACCCATTTTACTCCTATGACATTTCTATCATGAGGTCTTGGAACCAACTTCCAGGTTTGATTTCTCTCAATCATGAACAGCTCCTCTTGCATTGCATCCATCCATTTCTGGTTCATAGTAGCTTCTTCAAAATCAGCAGGTTCACATATAGCGACATTGCACACCGCCACACTGCTTTTTTGGTAAATGTCAGAGAGTGATCTCGTACCACGAACAGGTGGGTCATCTATAGTATTTTCAAGCTCCAATGTAGAATTTTGACTTTTGTTTGAGTCACTCCAACACCATTTTTCGTCCTCCATGAAGTGCACATCTCTGCTTACCAGAATTTTTCCTGTTTGAGGTTGAAAAATCCTGTAAGCTTTAGAGATGTTGTAGCCAATAAATACTCCAGCTTCTGCCCTTTTGTCAAGCTTGTCACGCTGAACCTGAGGTATATGTGAGTAGCACAAGCAACCAAATACTTTAAAAAAATTCTAGAGAAGGTTTGTAACCAAACCAGGCCTCAAAAGGAGTTTGATTTTGCAAGGCTCGTGTAGGAAGTCTATTTTGTATGTAAACGGCTGTATGCGCAGCTTCGGCCCATAATTTTTTTGGTAGTTCCTTTTGATGAAGCATACACCTAGCCATCTCCATGATTGATCTATTTTTTCTTTCACTCACTCCATTTTGTTCAGGAGTGTAAGGAGTTGTGAGTTGATGTTCAATCCCTGCTTCATCACAAATTTGTTGAAATTGATTAGAAACGTACTCTTTTCCATTATCAGGCCTCACACCCTGAATATGACAGCCACTTTGATTTTCAACATGAGCCTTGAATTTCTAGAACACATTAGCAACTTCTGATTTGTAGTTAAGAAAATAAATCCAGCACATTCTGGTAAAGTCATCAATAAAAAGAATATAATAAAGACTTCCCTTTAATGAAGGAGTTCTTTGTGGTCCAGCAAGATCAGTGTGAACAAGTTGGAGCTTCTGCGTCGCCCTCTAGCTACTATCCGGAAATGGTTTTCTTGATTGCTTCCCAAACCGACAAGCATGGCATTCTGCTAGCTTTTCTCTTAGGTAAGGAAATCCACGAACTAGTTGATTTTTTAGCATGTAGTTCATTCCTAAATGATGGAAATGGCCTAGCCTTCTATGCCAGAGATCAGTAGGACTTGTTGTAACTGATAATGCAACCTGCTCCTTCTTCATTGGGTCAAATGAAAAACTTTTGCTTTTCATTTTTACTTTGAACATTTCTTGACCTGCTGGATCCTTAATCATGCAGCATTTATCTTCAAAAATGACTTTGAAACCTTTCTCAAGGAGCTGTCCAACACTGAGCAAATTTTGATTAATTTCGGGTACATATAGAACATCAGTAAGTATTTTAGTACCTGTGAAGCTTGTTAAAGCTACTGTTCCTTTGCCCTTGACTGGAATGTGTTCACCATTTCCTATTTTGACCCACTTGACTTCAGTGTTGTCCAGCTGTTTGAACATTTCCTTGTCATAGGTCATGTGGTTGGTGCAGTCACTGTCAATTAGCCAAGATTCATTTGAACTGTTGCTGGAAAAGCAGGTTGCAACAAAGAGCAGGTCTTCCTCCTCCTCCTCCTCCTCCTCCTATGTATTTTTCACCTCAGCTGCAGCTTGTTGAATTTCATACTTGCAAATTACAGCTTCATGACCCATCTGATTGCACCTGTTGCATTTTGCATCCGGTCTTCTCCAACATTTAAATGGTGGATGACCTTTTTTTCCACAATGGTGACAAGGTGGATAGATTTTTCTCTTCCCCTTGCCTAAGGTTTGATTGTTTGCACTGCTTGATGCTTGGTTCTGTTGATTTTTGTTTTTTTCAACTTCCTGGTACTTGGCTGGTAAAGCACCTTCAACCATATGGTCTTCCCTCGTAAGCCTCCGTTGCTCTTAGGCCTGCAAGGAATGTAACACTCCTGCCAAAGTGATCTTAGAAAGATCCTTTGTGTTCTCCAAAGTGGTTATTGATGCCTCATATCTCTCTGGCACAGTTACAAGAATTTTTTCCACAATTCTTGAATTAGAAAAATCAGTGCCCAGTAACCTTACCTTATTAGCAATGCAAAGCAATCTGTCTGAGTAGTCTTTGATTGTCTCAAACTCCTTCATTTTTTGCAGCTCAAATTCCCTCATTAAGTTCAGCACTTGCATGCTTCCAGTCCTCTCATCCCCTGCACCTGCATATTCTTCCTTTAGATAGTTCCAGATTGCTTTTGGTGTTTTAAGAGTAATTATTCTGGTGAAGATGGTTTGTGAAACAGCAGCAAACAAGCATGCTTTTGCCTTTGACTTCCTGGTTTTTTTCTCTTTGTGGTTTTTGATTTGAGCCATGGTGGGATTATCTGGCAGTGGAGGCACAACATAATCTTCTTCAACAGCTTCCCATAGATCCAAAGCCTCCAGGTAGGACTCCATTCTCACAGCCCAAAGGTCATAGCTCTCACCATTAAAGATAGGAGGAGCAACTTGAGAAAAACTAACTTCGGCATCCATGATGACTCACGCACAGGTCCCTCAAGAAGATAGCTTTGATACCAATTGTAGTTTTTAATAGTTGCAGACACCAATAGAAAAGGAAAGAAAAGCAATTCAAAAGATAACTTTTTTACTAAAGAAAGGCTAAACAGTAACTTTAACTTTTTGAATGCAAAAGATGATTTTTATTGAACCCAAAATGGTGCTTAAATACAAGAAGGAAATAACTGAATAATAAATCGTGCCCATGATTCTAGTAACCAGCTAAGTACTACAAACAACCTAACAGCTAGTAGCAAAGCAATAGGAAACAACCTTATCCACTACTGGCTAAATGACAAATTCTAAGTTTGACTTATTCAAACTAAAAATAATTCTGAGAACAGCATCATCCAAAGGCACATTCTCAACAGTCCCTGCTTTTTCTTTTCGTTATGGTTTTAGTTCCCGCAATCAACTATGGTTTGGGATAATGCCAGGTAGTTTTGATTTTGGTTCCCATATTTTTACTGTTTGGAGGTTTTGGTCCCTGTTGTTTCTTTTCCAATTGGTCTTTGTTATTGGGAGCTGCGCATTTTTTTAGGTGATGCAAAACCTTTTGAGAAATATGAAAGATATAGAATTTGTTCATAAATGCAGGAAAGTTAACGAGTAGGCTGATGCATAGGCTAAACAAGAGGTGAATCAAGGGTCAAAAGAATGAAAGAAATATTGTTATTTTGCTGCTACAATACAGGTTGAGCAAGAAATCTTGATGAAGGCTATTTGGTCTTACAACAATGGGTTTTTTCATGTCAATGGTGTGATTATTGGTTTCAAATTGTTTTGTATTATGAAATTCAGGAAGAAGTTGGCACTTTGGCAAGCGAAATTTATATCCTTTGGCGGTAGAATTACTCTTGTTAAGTCCTCTCTTGCAAGCCTCCCCTTATTTTTAATGTCACTTTTCAAAGCTATACTCCATCACCTCTCATAAATTTGAGCCGGTTTCCAGCTTCTATAGGAACTCTCATTGGAAGGTTGAGTTTCGTCGAAGTCTCTTCTCCTTTGAAGAAATACATGTTTTGTTAAGTTTTTCGTCCTTGTAGTTTAGGGTCATTTTATCTTATCTCCATCAAATATTTAAAAAAATTCACGTGGTAACATGTGTCACAAATTGTAGTGGGTTAATAGGATTCCATAAGACATGTTAGCAAAATTTGGTTGAAATTGGAAGCAGAGATGTATGATAAACCGAAGTTAAATTTGGAGAATCACACGTTAAGGAAAAAAACAATGGTCAATGACAAAACAATCCCAAAATTCAAGGACTGGAGACATATTTGAGCCAAGTAAGATTTAAGCAGAGTAAAAATTACACAAATGATAATGAATTAAAATGATATCATGAGTATCGACACGTTTAACATAAAAATCATTTAGAGTTTTCAATATATATACATATAGTCTATCAGCTTCTTCCATAAACTAGAAACTATGATTACACATACTAGTTATGAGTGCTCAAATAGCAGGTATAGACGCTTGAGTTCTCAAGTTCTTATTATTAAATTCTTTATATTATGGGGAATTGAATGTTTAATTTGACAAACTTATAGATGAAACAAGTAAAAGTATCTACTAAGACCTAACAGTTATAGAAAGGAGGAGAGGGTCCTCACAGTTATGCTCAAAACTCCACCTTGCAGATATATTAACATTAGTGACATCTTGGCATACATGCACTAATCTTTTTTGTTGTCTTCTGGATATCCAATAATTGTATTGTAAGCAATTAACTTTATTATTTGCAGAGAGATGTAATTGAAGCTAGTAAAAAAAAGTGAGCCTTCACAATACATATCGAAGATTAATAAAACAAATAAGCAGGAATGGAACCAGAAAATATGGACATGAGGGGCGAAAAGGTGATAAACATGGGCCGGGAGAGGGGGCGACTACCACTTTTTTCCATGGCTAGTTCCATCCTGCAAATAAGCATATTCGCACATCCTGATTTTTATTTTTATTTTTTTTAATAAAAGATACTACCTTCATCCCTAAATATTATACCAAACACTTTTATTTTGTCCCTATTTATAAGTTCCTATACCAATTTTCAATAATCATTAATTACTTTTTTTTCACAAATACCCCTATTTATTTAACACTTTTTAAATTCCGAATAATATTAATAGAGATTTTTTTTCACTAAAAAATAATATTAATATGGGTAATTTTGAAAATACATAGGGGACGGAGGGAGTATGATGGATCAGGATTGGTAATAAAATATTGAATTACAACTCATACCTGAACTAGACTTGCTGTTGATGGGAATCCTGATCTGGATCCGGATCTTTGCGGATGTGATTCTTGGCAAAGATGAATATTTGGGGTAATTATTTTGTCACCCAAGATCTATTATTGCCACCCCAATTATTTAAATTATACCTATTATGCCCTTTTAAAAAAATAGGATTTTACACGGGTCGTAAGGGGGGCTTACGACCTTAAAAAAAAGTTTTTGAGCGGGTCGTAAGAGGGTGTCACGATCCGCAGGTCGTAGCACCCCCTTACGACCAATAAAAAAAATTTATGTTTGAGTCGTAAGTGTTACGACTTTTGTGATTTATGAAAAGTTGGTGACGAAGACAGAATTGGTCGGAGTATTTAAGCAGATCCCATTCTTAAGTATTATCAGATGTCATCATTGATTATTTATTCAAATTGACATGAAAAACATAATAGTTTCAAGAGAGTAATGACTATGCAGCTGTCGATTTATTAATTATTAGGAAATTCTAGAATCGTCACATCACACGAAACTTCTGCATGATTCAAAGTTACTATGACCTGTTTACTCTATGCATCATTCTCTACCCCCTTTATTTTTCTGTTTTCATAATTCAAAAAGACAACTAAAGATGTTAGAACGTGGAAAAATCAGTCCTTCCATATCTTGTGAGGATGATTAGAGGAGCATATAGACATTCAAGAGAACGCATGGCTTCTATCTGTTGCAATCACACAATATAACAAGCACACTTATGAGTAGTTGATTTTGTAGCCTTAAATACTCCAACTAATCCTGTCTTCGTCATCAACTTCTCCTTGAGCCAAATTTCCTAAAGAGGGTCAAATTTTCATAAATTTTGTCGAACACCAAACCCATTTTCTCGAATCCCCTTTGCTCTTCTCTCTTCAACATCCAATCTACTTCCACCGCCAGCTTCTTTCGATCACAAGCAAAGGGCTTTAAATGTTTGTGATTGACAAAAGTCGTAACCCAGTGTTACGACTTAAACATAAATTTTTTTTTATTGGTCGTAAGGGGGTGCTACGACCTGCGGGTCGTGACACCCTCTTACGACCCGCTCAAAAACTTTTTTTTTAAGGTCGTAAGTCCCCTTACGACCCGTGTAAAATCCTATTTTTTTTAAAGGGCATAATAAGTATAATTTAAATAATTGGGATGACAATAATAGATCTTGGGGTGGCAAAATAATTACCCAATATTTTAAGCCCCAACCACATGGTATATATGAATATGCATATGAATATTATAGTCAATCAGCTTAGCTTCTTGCATAAAGTACCAGGATTCTGCATAGTTTTAAGTGCTCAAACAGCAGGCTAACAGATGCAAGTATCATAATCACAACTTTACTAGACCAGTCACAGAGAGATTTTCAAGATGGAGAATGAATCATATGCAATGAAAGGAGGAGAGGGTCCAAACAGTTATGCTCAAAACTCCACCTGGCAGGTATGCCAACGCTAATAACCTCTTAATTCACTATCATTTTATTCTTCTCTCAGTAACCTACTGTAACAATTACAAACGAGGAGGGGCAAAATGGTCCAGAATTTAGTGGAGAATCAACCTCGAGCAGCAACAACAATTCCGTTAAAGTGAGTGGACAACTGGCTCATTCACGTGATCCAAGAAGGGATGGAAAGGACAAACGTGTGAAATTCCCTAGCACACGCATGAGAGGCTTCTATTGGGGTGGAAATTAGTTATATACTGTATGAGGTCATACTTTTTGGGGCAGGCAATGTGTAGAATTATTCTTCTTCTTTCTCTGAGGATTCTCCATTGCTACTGTACCTCCTTATAGTGTTTTCCAGTACTTTCCATTTAATGAAATCAAGGTGATTCCCTGAGATCCCATTCGAACTCTCAGGAAGTACACCTCGAGCCATATTTTGTTTACTTACTTCCAAGTTACTTAAGTTTTCTGCATTTGCTACTGTTTATCTTCTTCTTCCTACATTCCTCTGTTCCACTGGTGCTTTCATTCCCCTCCATTATGACTGATTCACGCCCTTCCACTGAACTACGACAAATATTAGATATTCTGGACAAGCGAGACAAGGAAAACAACATCCAATTTGAGGAATTACGCACAGCCATTGATGATATCAGATCTCAGTTACCAAATGGAGGTGCGAACTCAAAACAATTTAACAATTCCTTTCAAATGAGGAATGTAAAGCTGGATTTCCCAAAGTTTGATGGCACAGAAGTCTTAGAATGGATTTTTAAAGCAGAACAATTCTTCGACTATTATGACACTCCTGATGAGCAGAGAATCATAATAGCTTCCATCCATTTCGAGAAGGCGGTTGCACCATGGTATCAGATGATGCAGAGGACAAGCCCGATCATGTCTTGGAGTACTCTCACAAGGTCCATGGAGCTGGAATTTGGACCCTCTCCATTTGACTCTCCTCGATCATCCTTGTTTAAACTAACACAGTCAGGCACTGTCAATGAATATTATAAGGAATTCACAGCCTTAGCAAACAGAATTTATGGAGTGAGCTCAGAAGCACTGTTAGATTGCTTCATCATTGGACTTAAGGCCGATATCAAGAGAGAGGTAATTGCTCAAGCACCTACATCCATTCTTAAAGCAATTTCTCTAGCTAGACTCTTTGAGGAAAAATATAGTTATAAACCCAGATCTACTAATTTTGCTGCTAATAGATCAGTACCCAATTATGCCCAATCTTACACAAACCCATCTCAACAACCTATTCTTCAAACCCCTAATATAAGACCAAACCCTCCTAATTTCAGAAACACTAACATCAGAAAAATGTCCCCAGCTGAGGTTCAGGCCAAGAGAGAAAAAGGGTTGTGTTTCACTTGTGATGAGAAGTACTCTCCCAACCACAAGTGTCCTAACAAACAGTATCTGTTATTGCAAGTAGAAAATGAGGAGGAGAGCTTGACAGAAACTGAGGACAAAAACCTTGACAGTGAAGAGGATTTGGTTCACCACCTTTCCTTCAATGCCTTAAAAGGGTCTGCTGGTGTTGGAACTATGCGTTTTACAGGGTTAATTGATAATATGGAGGTCAAAATTTTGCTTGACAGTGGGAGCAGTGACAACTTTTTTCAACCAAGATTGGCAAATTTTCTGAAATTGCCAATTGAACCTGCATCTGGACTTCAAGTTTTGGTTGGAAATGGTAACACTCTTACAACTGAGGGATTTGTCAAAGAATTGCAAGTACAGGTACAAGGTCAAAATCTCACCTTACCTGTGTATTTACTTCCTGTCTCTGGTGCTGACTTAGTCCTAGGAGCCTCATGGCTAGCTACACTAGGACCACACATAGCAGATTACAGCAAATTGCAGATTAGGTTCTATAAGGACAAAAAATTAATCACTCTTTCTGGTGATTCACATACTTCTGCTTCTCCTGCACAATTTAATCATTTGAAGAGACTTAATACTATTGATGCGATTGCTGAAATATTCACTTTACAAGTGTTATCATATTTTACCAAAAATGATGAATGGACTGAAATTCCAGAAAATTTACACCCTGACATTGCCTTATTGCTGTATACTTATAGAGGAATTTTTGCAAAACCTACTGGCCTACCACCACCTAGGTCTCAAGACCATAAAATTCCCCTACTCCATGACAGTGATGTAGTTAAGGTTAAACCTTACAAATACCCTCATAGCCAAAAACAGCAAATTGAAAACATGGTGAAAGAAATGCTGGAGGAAGGAATCATTGTTCCTAGTTGTAGTCCTTTTTCCTCTCCTATTATCCTAGTCAAGAAAAGAGATGGTTCTTGGAGATTTTGTACTGACTATAGGGCCCTCAATGCCATTACAATCAAAGATAGCTTTCCCATACCAACTGTAGAAGAATTGCTTGATGAATTACATGGTGCTAGATATTTTTCGAAGCTGGATTTGAGGTCTGGATACCACCAGATTCTTGTTCACCCAGAGGACAGACACAAAACAGCTTTTAGAACTCACCAAGGGCACTATGAATGGTTGGTGATGCCATTCGGTCTTACTAATGCCCCTGCAACCTTCCAAGGTCTAATGAATGACATATTCAAAGGTCTTCTCAGGAAATCAGTCTTGGTCTTATTTGATGACATATTAGTGTACAGTTCCTCTTGGCAAACACATCTACAACACCTACAGAAGGTCCTGGAAATTCTAGAAAAACATACCCTGTTTGCAAAAATGTCCAAATGTTCTTTTGGACTAGAGCAGTTAGATTACCTTGGGCACACAGTTTCAGGTCAAGGGGTAGCTATGGACTCAGGCAAGGTACAAGCAGTTTTAGATTGGCCTATTCCAACAACACTAAAGCACCTCAGAGGTTTCCTTGGACTCACAGGTTATTATAGAAGATTTATAAAGGGATATGCTACATTGGCAAGTCCTTTAACCAATCTTTTAAAGAAAGACAGTTTCAACTTGAACACAGAAGCATCTCAAGCCTTTACTGCTCTGAAAAATGCCATCACTACTGCTCCAGTTCTTGCTCTGCCAAATTTCACAAAGCCATTTGTGTTAGAGACTGATGCCTCAGGTTCTGGTATTGGTGCTGTTCTCAGCCAAGATAAACACCCCATTGCCTATTTTTCAAAAAAGCTATCTAATAGACTCTCTGCTCAGCCAGCTTATACCAGAGAGTTTTATGCAATCACTGAAGCTATAGTAAAATTTAGGCACTACCTGCTGGGCCACAGGTTCATTATCAAGACTGATCAGAAAAGCCTTAAGAGCCTTACTGACCAATCATTGCAGACTCCTCAGCAACAAGCTTGGTTGCACAAACTGTTAGGCTATGACTTCACCATTGAATACAAGCCTGGTATAGAAAACCAAGCTGCTGATGCCTTATCCAGATCCTTCCTTATGGCCTGGACACAGTTGCAATCTGATTTTTTATCCAAAGTTAGAAGCTCATTGTCCTCAGATTCTTCCTTGCAATCAGTCCTTTCAGATTACAATCAAGGAAAAAGCTCTCCTAACTATTCCATGACAGATGGTCTTCTTTTCTGGAAAAATAGACTAGTGATTCCTAAGGATGAGGAGCTAAGGAAACAAATTCTTACTGAATACCACTCCACTCCTCTAGGGGGTCATTCAGGAATAGCCAGGACAATAGCTAGAATTTCATCTCAATTTTTCTGGTCTGGCATGCAACAGGACATAGCACAATTTGTCCAAACTTGTCACATCTGCCAACAAGCAAAAACTACAAATACTCTACCAGCTGGACTACTACAACCCTTACCTGTGCCTACTCAAATTTGGGAAGACATTGCTATGGATTTCATTACAGGGCTGCCAGCATCAGACCAGTACAATGTGGTTATGGTGGTAATTGACAGATTGTCTAAGTATGCTCATTTCACTCCTCTTAAGCCTGACTTCACAAGCAGAAAGGTAGCTGAAGCATTTCTACACATGGTAGTCAAGCTTCATGGATTTCCCAATTCCATTGTCACTGAGAGAGACAAGGTGTTCACTAGCACTTTTTGGCAGCACTTACTGAAATTAAGTGGTACCACACTAAACCTTAGTACATCATACCATCCCCAAACCGATGGCCAATCGGAGGCTCTCAATAAATGCTTAGAGATGTACCTCAGATGTTTTACATTTGAGAATCCCAAAGCATGGACTAAACTATTGCCTTGGGCTGAATATTGGTACAACACAGCATTCCAGCACAGTGCCCAACTTACTCCATTCAGAATAGTTTATGGCAGGGACCCTCCTCACTTGATCAAATATTCACCCTCTGCAGCTGATCCTCCATCAGTACAAGACTTACTTCAGCAGAGAGACATGGTACTTTCCCAGCTAAAATTGAACTTACTCAAGGCTCAAGCACGAATGAAAAAATATGCTGATCTAAAGAGATGTCACAAGGAATTCAAAATTGATGATCTGGTGTTAGTAAAATTGCAACCCTACAGACAACACTCTCTAGCTCTAAAAAAAAATCAGAAATTGGGACTGAGATACTTTGGCCCTTTCCCTATCTCAGAGAGAATTGGTTCAGTGGCTTATAAGCTTTTGCTTCCTGCTCAAGCAAAAATCCACCCTGTCTTTCACATCTCTCAACTCAAGGAATATAAGGGCAACAATGATACTCCTTACATTCCTTTTCCTCTCACTTGCACAGATATTGGCCCAGTCTTAGATCCCTTCAAGGTGCTCAGTACCAGAACAATTATCAGAGGATCAAAACCAGTTCAAGAGATTCTGATTCAGTGGCATGGACTTAATCCAGAAGAAGCAACATGGGAAAACAAAGAGGAATTTCAAAAAGGCTATCCAAATTTCAACCTTGAGGACAAGGTTGATTTCAATGGGGGGAGTATTGTTACAATTACAAACGAGGAGGGGCAAAATGGTCCAGAACTTAGTGGAGAATCAACCTCGAGCAGCAACAACAATTCCGTTAAAGTGAGTGGACAGCTGGCTCATTCACGTGATCCAAGAAGGGATGGAAAGGACAAACGTGTGAAATTCCCTAGCACACGCATGAGAGGCTTCTATTGGGGTGGAAATTAGTTATATACTGTATGAGGTCATACTTTTTGGGGCAGGCAATGTGTAGAATTATTCTTCTTCTTTCTCTGAGGATTCTCCATTGCTACCGTACCTCCTTATAGTGTTTTCCAGTACTTTCCATTTAATGAAATCAAGGTGATTCCCTGAGATCCCATTCGAACTCTCAGGAAGTACACCTCGAGCCATATTTTGTTTACTTACTTCCAAGTTACTTAAGTTTTCTGCATTTGCTACTGTTTATCTTCTTCTTCCTACATTCCTCTGTTCCACCTACCTCCTACAAGATAAATTAAAGTGAGGATAAAGATAGTAACATCTTGGTATGCATGCATTCATCCAGTTAACCAACTCTAATCTTTATTAATTAATATTTGCAGAGAGATGCAATTGAAACTAGTAAAGCGATGATACACGAGGCAATTGCTAAAAACTTTGATCCTAGAGCAAACGTTGAACCTTCAAGCCTAATTTGCATAGCAGACTTCGGCTGCTCTACGGGACCAAATACATATTTTTCAATGCAAACTATAATAGAAGCAATAGAGCTTCAATTCCAATCACAGGGTCTTGTTGCACAAATGCCAGAATTCCAAGTTTTCTTTAATGATCTAGTCTCAAATGACTTCAACACACTTTTAAAGAATCTTCCTCCCAACAGGAACTATTTTGCAGCCAGTGTGCCTGGATCTTTCCATGGATGCCTATTTCCAAGGAAAACGCTTCATTTTGCCCACTCTTCTGCAGCTATATAGGCTTTCTCTCTAAGGTGCCCCAAGAAATTATGGATAGAGGTTCTAGTGCTTTTAACAAGGGGAGGATTCATCATACAAATGCCCCCAAGGAAGTTGCAGATGCCTATGCAAATCAATATAAAGCAGACTTGGAAAGTTTCCTCGATACTAGAGCACAAGAACTTGTGGACAATGGACTAATGCTACTTCAAATTCCTGTCGCATGTGATGTGATTCTTGAATCAGAATTACACCCTGGTAAAGTTTGGGAACTTCTGGAGTCTTGCCTGCTGGAAATGACCAAAGTGGTAAGCAACCTTCTTCTGCTTGAATCTGCTATATACCTTAAAAGGCTAGATGGATAAAACTGGTTAAATAATAATTCATCTATTTTTCCAAGTGTTTTTTTTCTTTCACATTAACTAAAAATGCTAAAGATAGTTCTTCACAAGCATGAAAGAATAAGCATATACAAGCAGAAAGATATTTGGCGTTTACCAAATTTGGATATCATGGCTTCAATGCAGGGACTGGTTAGTGAAGAAAAAGTGGACTCTTTCAATGTGCCTTTGTTCCACTCTCCTGTCAAGAATGTGAAGGCAATTTTTGAAAGCAATGGTTCTTTTAGTATTGAGCGGATAGAACTACTTCGATTAAAAAACAATGTTACATTTCCAACTGCCCAACACTTTGTTTTATCCTGTAGAGCTGTGGTGGAAGAGATAATTGAGAAGCACTTCGGTGCAGGAATCACTGATGAGCTCTTTAACCGCTTTACTAAGAAAGCCATTGAATTGAAGGATGTCATGAATATAGAGAAGATACAACTAGATATGCTATTTGCTCTTCTCAAGAGAAAGCCATATTTCATGTGATATCAGTGATAGAAAACATCAGTGAAATGCAATATGTTGATCCTTTGAAATGGTATCTGCAATATTAGTTCCTTTATACTATTATGCCATGATAAGCTTTTATTTCAGATTTAGAATTCAATAAAGGGAAGAATAATGTCATGTCATAGCCTGAGGCAGTGTAATAAGTAGTACATTATGTGCATGTCCATTAGATTTTCAAATTTAGCTCCTCTGTATTGTCTTGAAATAAAGTGTGTACTTTTCTGCTAAGGTTTACTTAATAGTTATGCACTTATATGTACACACAACACATGTATCGATCAGCATAAGGTAAAACTCAAATATTTTATAACGTCTGTATGAGATGAGGAAAAAAAAAATCATACAAAACTATATGTTCCATGTTAAGTATACAAGACGCTAAAGTTGCAATATGGCATCAAAGTCAATTAATAATAAATGCATTCATATTCTAAGAAACAAATTATTTTATTGATAATGTATTGACAATGTAAAAAACTTTTACAATGTTGGGAATTTGGACGTACGAGAAGGTCAAATTAGGATAAATCTCGATTTGTATTGTTTTTTCCCTTTTCTCTTTATTTACCATTGTGCTTGCGTTTTCGTTTATTATCATCATTATATATTTATTAAATTGCTTCCGTACCCAATCGTTTTCTACAATATATATTTTTTCCATTGCGTATTTTGTTAAAATGATTTGAAAACGATTTAGTCGAACAATTTGCCATAATTTTTGTAAGCACGCAATTCACCCCATCTTGAGTGATGGCTACCAATTCGAACAACTAGGGCTATTTTGGGAAGAACAACAGTACATTTTCAATTTGTCTTTCTTTTACTAGCCTGTTAAGTATGTGAAAGCAATACTTGACAAAAAATGGCTTTTTCAGTATCTAGTTGATTAAAACTTTTGAAGCCAAGGATATTTTTGAAATCCTAAGCACCCACATATTGTTTTCCTCCCGCAAAGCTTCTGGAAGAGTTAATTGAAAAGCACTTTGGTGGAGGAATCATTGATGAGCTTTTTAACTGCTTCATGAAGAAAGTCGTCATGATATTGAGAAAGTTATACTACGTATACGTTTGCTATTTGTTCTTCTCAAGAGCAAGCCAAAGCATAGTTAGCTATTACTTTCAATAAACATAATGAGCATATTGGTTTCAGAATAAGTGGAATGCAATATGTTGTCCTTTTTTTATTGTTGATCTACAAATCAGTTCCTTACATTGTTATTCATAAACTAAAAAGCTTTGATATCACATCTTCTGGATCAAAACTCCTTGACCGTATAAGATATGCACTTACTTACTATCCAACCAAAATAATGCGGAGGACCAAAAAAAAAAGAAAAAAGAAAAGTACTTCTTTTGTTCCTTAAACAATGCCCTAAGGACACTCTTTAGCATTTTCCAAAAGAAAAACTTTGAATATCCATTTGAATTTCCTTTCAAGGGTGAGCATTTATACCCTGAAGAATCCTCTCTGTAAAATACAACTCGACAAACTATACATACAACAAATGACAAATGTTGTGAAAGCTAAACTATTCACAATCCAATTATAATCAAGGCAACAGAAAATAAATACAAGGACAACACAGAGAACAACATGATTCACGCTATGATAAGGTTTCAAGATAAAGGGTACGATCTGGCTGAGTTCCAATTATTCAAGGGATAGTGACATCAGAAATAATATTATCTATATCCTAGACTGGATGAACACTATTGCTGCTTATAGTAGCCACTTTGGTGAGGTGGAGGATATGGAGATGGAATGGTATAAGGAGGACGATGAACAGACCCAGGTTGTTGAGCGTGTGCATTATTATAGTATGGACCACGCCACCCAGGATATGCAGGCTGGCCATAATCATGGTTTGCCGATGGCTGGTGGTGGACCTGAGGAGGTGGGTATGGGGCAGCTGAAGGCGGAATGTGGTATGGAGGTGGCTGCTGATGTGCAGAACCATATGGGGGAGGATGATGGCCATAGGAAGGAACTGGTGGCTGTTCAGCTGACTGATAATAAGGTGTCTGAGGACGAGGATCTGTTTGTTGTGTATTGGATCGCTGGTTTTGGCTTCCCACTGAAGGGTAGTTGTTGTTATAAGCACCTGTGTTTCTGCTATCCTGGAAACTAAGACCAGCCACTTGTCTCTGAACATCTTCAATCATTTCCCTGCACTGGATGTTCCTTGTCATTACGAAGTCATTGGTCTGCTGCTTTACATTTGTGAACGCATCCTATTTAACATAGAAGTTGCACATTATTACAAACAGATTGTTTTTATAAGTATCATCCAAACATATTTAAAAATTACTGGTAAAGATTTAAATTAACAAAGATGATAACTTGGCAACTGCATAGAGGTGGGCAGCTTCTTGCTCATACGATTCAAGCCCCGGACATATTTTCGATAAGTTCTTACCTGTAGAGTTACATAGAATTTTAGCCCCTCATTGATGTTGTCCTTTATTTCTCGAAATTTTGCTATAGCAGCTTCAATCTGCTTATGGGATTTTTCACGTGAAACTGGAAAAGTTACAAGGAAACCATAGAAAAGTCAACTATCCATACAAGAGAAGGGTGTACTCAAAAAAATGGTGCATTCTGTATGATATGAATGAGCCATTCCAAAACTACAATGAAAACAAATTGAAACTCTATGTAGATCAAATTAACAGTTGAGAAATTTTTCTTTTGCTGGTTTATCTTGAAATTTTATGTTCACTATTAAACACAATGATAGAACAAACTTAACTTCTCCACATGATGACAGGGTATAAAAACTAGATTTCAGCCTGCGGAAAACACCCCAACAAAACTTACCTTTGTAATCTTCAAGATTGAAGATAACAGAGAAATCATCATTTTGAGCCTGTGAACAAGGGCAAACCTTTATCAGAATCAAATCACTGAAGTAATTACCTAGAAAGAAACTTTGCAACCTCTATATAACTACAAAGTGATGTCCGGCATGCCCTTGCTTATACTGATTAATTTGACAGGCACTTAATCTTTTCATTTTTGCATTCACAAAACATTAAAATATAAAAATGGGGAGTTGGCATTTACTGCTAAAGTAGATACGTTGGTAGTGGGTAGTGGTGGTCAACTGAGTTTCACATTAAAAATCAAGAATCTTTAGAGTAAAGGCCAAAGTGAATAACTACTGTATAGGGAAAAGTAGTTCACTGTAAATTAGTTGGGTGTATTTTGGTACATGTAAGTATTAGTTCAATTTAAATGGGGGCAGAGGAATACCTGGATCTGCAATAACAATTGCTCTTGTGCCTCAATATTTTGAGCTATTTCTTCACAAATATGGTCATATTTTGATATCTCCTTTTTGAAAAGATCCTCATGAGAACCAGTGAAAGTCATCAACTTGGGTAGTATATCATCCTGAAAAATTGTACAAATGTAAGCCAAGATTTTTTTAATAAGTTCACATATGGCAAACTAGATAAGAACAAATTCACCGAAATAGAAAGCTCAAAATAAAGAAACTAAATTCAAAAACACTAAATAATACTTGAGCCAAAAGTTAACAGAAAAGCAATTCCAAATGGAAAACTACCATATACTTTGTTTTCCATATTCTTAAATTATAGCACAACTTTCTTTTTACACTACTTGTAGAGACTCTTGTATTCAAATGACAGAATGCCAATAATACAAAGTTGGACTCCAGGTTAGAATCACTCAATATATCAAGAAAGAAGGAATTTATGAAATGATGAATCCTGTAGGAAAGAGTAAGCTCAAATTATTGAAATACCAAGTTCTCTAACACACAAAAAACCGTTATGTAATAATGTAATATTATCCCCACAATCCTCTGCAAGCAGACTTACTTCAGCACTGATCCCAGTAAAATCAATTGCATGATATCAAAACCAAGTACCATAAAAGACAAAATCTACAAGGTATATAAAGCAGTCTCTCATCAGCTTTCCACATAACCAACAACAAAATGCTTTATTTAAAATATTGCCCTCCTGCACTCATCACGCGGGAACATAACTCCTGTTGGTTTCACAAAGTAAAAGAAACCAATTTTCTTATATGTTACCAGCAAAACCAGGGTATATATATGCTGCACATGAACAATATTATCGCAAATCACTCCACAAAAATAAAGTAAAGCTTCTTCCCAGATAAAATAATTTTGCCCTCAAGGAAACATATACTGGACTAAAGACATGTAGTTGAATTCAAGAAAAGCGAAGTATCCACAATTCCACATTATATGCAAATAACAAAGTGGACTTTGTAATACTATTTTTATGTCAATTAAAGTTGCCAGTAAACCAGCATTTTGAATATTGATGACATATATTTGACATGGAAGCAAAGCATATTTTAAATCATCCAATAATATAAAGGAAGAGCTGAAAAACAAAATAATGCGAATCATGTTAACCAAGCGTACCTTTCTTTTCATCTCTTTAAGCATGTCTTCAAGACCAGCCCTTTGAGCTCCCAGAGTTTCTAGTTGCCTCTACATTAGTAAGCATGAAAATACATAAAATTGCCTTCTGTTGCTAGCTTTGATCAATATTCCATTCAATTTTACATTTCAAATTTGTCCTGGAATTTCTTAGCTTTGATAAGTATTTTTAATTAAGCGTGAAGTGAAGAAGAAAACTATTTAGTGTTCAGTCGATCGGTAAATTTTATAATCTCAAGATATGATGACATAAAGAGGAAAAAGTTAGGCTTATTGCAAGCTCAATGATTCTGACGATAACACAAAGTCCATCATTCTATACACAAATCAAAATAAAATATTCAAAGAGCGTGATTCCTAGAATAACTCTAACATTTTTAAATTGCAAGCTTAAAACATCTAACTACTTACACTAATAAAAATACTAGCCTGACCAATTGTTACTTATTTTTTTGCTTAATATTTCCAGAAAGTTGCCAGCAAAGATTTATCAGCTCAAAAACAAACAAATTTCAGGCATTACTTGTTTCAAAATGCAATATACTATCAAATTTCAAGATGCTACCCACAAAAACACATCTGACAAGACTGACAACTTTATCAAATCTTCACCACAACTAATTTAAAATATTATACTCTTTTTTTCGTGAAGATTATACTTAAAAAGATGATGACAAATAAAATTATCCTTCACCAAATCAATAGATGGAGAAATTGATTCACACACAGCATCATAGAAAGTTAAGCAACAGTTCGGTAAATTATGACACAAGAAATGGCTGAAGATTTTATTAATTGAAAATCAAATAACAAGATCGAAAAAACCAACATTACCAAGCTCTGCTTGAGAGACCCCACGATAGCATCTTCGTTTTGATCAAAAGACATAATTGGCCTTGCCAAGGTTGGAAGTGCTGATTCAATCTGTTAAAAAGACAAAGCATATTCAATGACTTATCATTGTATTCTGAACCACACAAAGAGCCAAATAAGTCATAATAGATAGGGAATCAATTTACCGGACGTGTATCAAGGATTGACATGAGTGCTAAATGTTCCCTAACTGAACGCTCAATCCTAGCATCACTTTCAGCAGCTTGCTTCAAGTTACCTGCAAACCGGTTTAACCTATCCTGCAAGGTTTTTGTCAAAGTACTTGATTGTGGCCTAGTCCATTTTGTCCCAAATTGGCTTCTAAATTGAGAATCTTCCCTTGCTTCCTTCTGCAACAGCTCCTCGGTCTGGACCAGCAATTCTTGATTCACCCTCCTTAGGTCCTTAAGTTGCTGCAACTCTGCTTCCAGACCAGCGGGGCCGCCACTGATCTGCACAGCCTCTACATCTTCTTTAAGACTTGTTGGTAAAGAAAAATTTCCTTCCAAAGCAAGAATAGAATCTGGCAGTTCCATTTCCTTAAGCCTAACCCGGGTAAGCTCACTAGCTTGCTGTAATTTCTCAGCCTGAGTTCTTATAACGTCGTCTACCAATTCTGTGTATCTGGAGAGGGCCTTTGTACTGCTGTCGGGAACAAGACTTGCAAACATCTTCTCTTTACTTGCATCTAGCACCTCATTCATCGCCATTGGCTTCACCATAGAAAATGCTGGAAGAGGTGGTAAAGAACTGAGAGATGGAATTCTCATTAGGTAAACTCTATCATTCTCCTTGACAGCCCTCTCCAGGTTTTGGTTAATATTGACCTCTAACTTGCTAATTACATCTAGAATCTGTGCTGCAGCACCCTTTGAATTTTTCTTTGCCTCACTTAGCACATTTACAGCACTCCTGAGTCGTGCAATCTCCTCTGCTATTTCTTCTTTTTCATGTAGCTCTAATCCATACCTGTAACAAGCTTCCGCATGGAATAAAGCAGCCTTTAAGTGCACATGAGCTAACCAGGATTTATCAAAATGCTGGGTTAAAGGCGCAACAGTCAACGCAGCTAATGCTTCCTCATAGTACAACCCTACCTACATCATCTCAAGAGCAAGTTAGTTGTCAGCCCATAAAGAAAACGCAAGCCAGAAGAAAAAACAACAGAACAGCAATCAAAGCTACCATTAGAATTGAAGCACCATTTGCATTAAAAAAAAAAGTGTTCCATAGACAAAATTCACGATACATATTAACATTTAATTAAACATATTAATTTTCACAAACCCTGTAATTAAAGAACTTCATAAGATAAAAAATGAAGGGCAAAGATCCAAACTAGCCCTCAAAACAAAGAAACACGTGGACACTTTCGGTCCATGTAAAAAAAAATAACCATTTAGTCCCTGAGAATTAAAAATGTGCGACAATTTAATCCTTCCCTCCGTTTTAGATACCATACAGGTTAGTATTGATTTTGTTAGCATGTAGCTCCTACAATTCACTTTTTAGGTACTAATGATCATGTCCCTAAAAATGAAAAAATGAAGGAAGAACTAAAGTATCTCGTGATCATAATCTTGAGGGACTAAATTGCTAGGTTTTTTAGGGACCAAAAGATTTCCCTTTTTTCTTTCTTCATGGACCAGTTTGTGATCCTTTTACTCTAAAATGAACTAGTACTCTTCGAAATCCAGGATTTGAAGCAAATTCAAGATACTAATTCAACATCATAACAAAAACTAATGAAAATGAAATTAGCAGCCTCATTAAAATCAGACATAGTAATAGTAACATACCTGCCTAGAGATCTTAGAACAAACACCTGGCGTGCTCCCTTTAGCGATGGAGTTCTCGAACACGCATTCCTGCGCCTGAGCCAACATCAACTTCTCCAACATCCCTGCGCACTCCACTGACAAATCCACAGTTCCAGAACCCCCAACGGAAGCCTTCACCGAAGCATTCTCCCTCAAATAAGCAAATGAACCCGCCGCAGCGATGAACGCGTGTGAAGCCTGTCGTCGCCCATCGACAGTGTTCCGATCATACGACAATCCAATCTGACTATAAACCGCGCCCAAATTGAACAGCACGGAAGCCTTCTCAAGGTGAATGTTCGGCTGAGAGGACTTGTTCTTCGGTTTAAAGGCATCGAACCAGACAAAAGTGAGCGTGTTGACATGGCTCGGGTCGGCCGAGATAGGGAAGCGGGTTTCGACGAGGCAGAGAGATTTGAAGTAGGATTGGAAGAGGTCGCGGCGGGAGGGGAGAGAGGGGTCGGGGTGACGCTCGATATCGGAGCGGAGCTGCTTTAGGGTTTGAAGATCGTCTTCGAGGTTTTGGGCTTCGCGTTCGGAGTAGTGGAAGGCGATGTAGTTGCGGAGGGGGCGGTAGAGATCGACGGGGTTTGTTTTCTTCTCGAAGATTGCGAGCATGATGTTGGCCGCCGCGGAGGGCGACGGCGACGCTGACATGATCGGTGGGGCAGGGGATTTGAGAGAGCGATGGAGAAATGGTAAACGATGCGATGTGTTACATACACTGTCGGAGTAGTGACGTCGTGTGGCTACGTGCCTGGACTTTCATTTCGTGTGACGGGGCGGGGATTACTAGACCAATCAAAACAATGCTTTATGAGACAACATTACAAGGTGATTACTCCGTCCGTTTCACTTTAAATGTCTTTTTAACATCAAAATTTTATTTCAAAATAAGTTTCTTTTTACCAAATCTAGGCAACAGTTAATACTGTTTTTTCTTATTTACCCTTACATTTAATGTTGTTTTAGTTTTGAAATTTGTACTACTAGTAATTATGTATTGACAAAATAAAAATATTAAATAGGGGTATTTTTGACAAAATACACATAAAACTTACAATAATCATCATAATCAACACTTTCTTAATCTATGTGCAAAAGTCCAAAAAAACATTTAAAGTGAAACGGAGGGAGTATATTTTCATCATTTATTTATATTTTGAAAACTAGTATTTATCCCGTGCAATGCATGGATTATTAATTTTTTATTTACTCAATAATTAAATTTTAAAAATTTTGCATGCCAGGAATATTTTTAAATTTATATGAGTTAGGATTGTTGTTTGAAATTAATAAAGAAAAAAAGTAGAAAAATTTAGAAATGTAAAGATTATTTATTTACCATTTTTTTTAAATTGATAATATAAAGGTTGATGATTATAATGTCTATACATTCATGTTGCATTGTCATTGTTATCATTGATTTTCAATGAAATATAATTTTTTCACCTTTGTTTTTCATTTTCAATCTTCAATTGGAATAGAAATTTTTTTACTAATAGAACATTCACCGTTGCTGGTACTAATAAAATAGTAATACATAAAAGTTATTTTGCACTCAATCGTCCATATTTTAAAAGGTATTTGTTTTTTTTAAACAAAAAAGTATTAGTGTGTTATTTGTGTTATATTGTTTAAAAAGAATAGAGTTTTAACTCAAAGTTATTATTTTTTTTAATGAAAACAGTTGCAATATTGTGTAAGGGTGAAAAAAATATTTTCCTTTCAACAAAAATCTTGCTGTTAGGTGATACGAAAGAGTGTCAAAATAGAAACAAATGAGTGAGTGGTGATAAAGAGAGAAAGGTACCGACCGAAACAAGCAGTGGCAACGGAAGATGGAAGTGCCAACAGTGAACATCACGCGATGCCTCTCAAATTTATCTTATTCAGTATTAAGTTTTTTTGCATTATTTTAGTGCAACGGATAAGAGGTAGAGAAAGTGATTGAACTTGGAACATTGCACTGATACAAAAGGTAATTGAACTTGGAACATTGCACTGATACAAAGATTACACATTTTATGAGGTGCATCTTTTGAATTGAATTCAGCAGGTGCATACCCAAATTATGTGTCCATTTCACTTGAATTCAACAGGTGTATACTCAAACCGAATTATTTGAAAATTAAACCAATAGTGTGGTGTTCACTGTTGACACTCTACGTATATTAGAAATTAGTGCTTTATGTATATTCAGGAAACAGTGCACCGTTTCCTTGAACCTGTACCGAATTATATTCATTGGTTGACACTTGAAACAATGTATCATTTCAATTGCATTGTTATATAACTTATACTTAAACAACCGAATTATAGAGCAAAACATTGCACCCCTAAACCTGTATCAAATTATAGAGTAAAACATTGCATTGTTACATTAGTATATTAAGATACATTAGTATTATTATAAAATGATGTTTTGGAATTTTGTTAACAGGTACATTAATATTATTTCAGAATTTATTTTTTTAAAATGTATTTAGTAACACTATTGTGAATTGGTGTTAGTTCATAATACATAACTTTTCAAGAATTTATTATTTTGTACAGGTACATTAGTATTGTTTCCGAATTTATTTTTTTAAAATTATATTTAGAAACATTATTATGAAATGATGTTAGTCCATAAGACATATCTTTTAAAAAAAAAATTTATTTTTTTCAAAACTATTATGAAATAGTGTTAGTTCATAAGACATAACTTTTCAAGAATTTATTATTTTGTATAGATGCATTAGTATTGTTTCGGAATTTATTTTTTTAAACTATATTTAGAAACACTATTATGAAAGGGTGTTAGTCCATAAGATATATCTTTTCAAGAATTTTTTATTTTTTTAAAACTATTATGAAAGGGTGTTAGTCCATAAGACATATCTTTTCAATAATTTTTTATTTTTTTAAATAATAAATGCCGTTGACACGTGGCATATCTCATACGCTCTAATTTCCCTAACTTTTATTGTGAGAGCTCCATTTCATGAGGAGCTCTCTGGATTTAGCATTTGTTCTCAGAATTATATAATAGTGTTTGATTTTTCAATTATTACTCATCTGTTCCTATTTATGAGATCATTTTGGGGTTTATCACTCCCATCAAGGAAATTGAATAAATTTGTTAGTGACATTGGAAATTTTAAAAATGTGATATACTTTTTCAAAACTACTCCTATAATTACTATTGGAACTCTAAAAAGTGTTGACTTTATCGGGGTGTTTATGAATAGAAGCTAAGTAATTAAATGTTATTGAAAATTGAAAAGGGATTTTATAAATAGGACCAAAATAAAAATCCTATATGGGTCTTATAAATAGGATCGGAGGGAGTAACTAATATGAGTTACATTTTATGATGTCATGGATCAAAGATGAATTTTTAAATTTTAAAAATAAAGTGAAACTATTTTAAAATACATATGACTAAAGTAATAGTTTTATCGAATAAATGTGGACTAAATTATTACTTTGATCCTTCGATTTATACTAAACATTCATCTTCATCTCTAAATGAAGAAATTGTTTTTAGGTTTCTAAAATTGTAAATTGTCATTAACGTTAGTCTTTGGCTCTAATTGCCTTTAAAAAAACATTAATAGATATATTGCATGGCATGTTAAAAGCCTTGAACGACATATTTTTTTAGTGAGGGAAAAAATAAAATCACGTGGATTCGCTTTACTGTCCAACCCTTGTTATTCAAGGGAGTAAAATTATCCAAACATTGTTGGCTCTCCAACAAAAATACTTTCAGCTCTCCAACACAAACTCTCAGCTCTTAACTAATCGCTCATGGTCAATCTATTGTCCATACAAAAAACACACAAATAGACTTTCAAAAATACATACAGTTGTTGTAGGGTGTTCAAAAACACGCAAGCAAATCAAGAGGAACGAGTTAAACCAAATTGATTGGCAAGCTCCTTAAGCTCCTCAAAATAAAATGTCTCGAGGCTAAAGAGTATTTCAAAAGGAAATTTGGCTTTCACTTGAATTACACTGTGATATATAGATCAATGTTCAAAACTATTTGTGTGTTTGTTGTATGCACACTAGATTAATCAGGGACAACTACTTGAGAGTTGGTGGTTTGTGTTGGAAAGCCAAGAGTGTTTGAATGGTTTTACTCTCTTGAATGTCAAAGATTGGATAATGACATCAACTCACGTGACTTTTTTTCTGGCACCCGGAAAAACATTGTTTGAGGCTTTTAACATATCACGTAACTAGTATTTATCCCGTGCAATGCACGGATTATAAGTTTTTTATTCATCAATCATTAAAGTTTAAATATTTTGCATGTCAGAAATATTTTTGAAATTATATGAGTTAAGATTATTGTTTAAAATTGATAAAGAAATAGAAAAATTTAGAAATGCAAGGATTATTTTTGAATTTAGCTTTTTTTATAAAGGAAGTACATGTGTGCATGAAGTAGAATTTTTTCTCTTGCAATGAATTAGTGCAATATAATAGGTGCATTAGTTTATGTGTACATGTGTATTAATAAGGTGTATTAGTTGATAGTCTGTTTTTCTCATGATTAGTTTGAAATATTGCACAACTTTATTGTATCGAATCATTGTACTACTTTATTGTATCGAATCATTGCACCAAATCATGCATTAGTTTGAAATGATATATCTTTTGATAATATTTAATTCGAAGCAATATATCTTTGGTGGTATATTTTTTAAAAAAAATTACAAAATATCCATGACACGTGATATAACCCGTGCAATATTATGAAAGGATAGGAAAATATTTGCCTTTTAACAAAAATCTTATTATTAAGTATCTGTTTATGAAAAGGTGTTAATAGGTAGTATTTTTTTTATGCGTTCAGTTGCAATATTATGAAAATGTCTCTTTTCACCAAAAAAAATAAAATAAATGAAAAGGTGTATTTTATAATTTGAATTTTTTTTTAGCAGTGACACGTGACATGTCTCATAAGCCTTGAATCTTCCAACTTTGATTGTGAGAACTCCATTTCGTGAAGAGGTCTCAGATTGCAACAATTAGGTTCTAAAATATATATAGAAGTTTGAAAATGAGAAGTAATGGAACTTGGAATAATATAATTCGTCAACTCTGATGCATACCTTGCGAGTGGAGTATAAATTTCACTGTGTACAAACAAATTTATTAAATTATGCACTGATATGTTCTTTTCTCATTCGTGATGTTCTGCCTTTTTTTTTAACTTTTACGGAACTGTGGACTTAATTTATACATCAAAAAAGACCAAAACTATGCGTTCATTTGATTTGAATTCAGTAGATGAATCTTTTTAAAAATGAAACTAAATATCACATAAACTCTCAACAGAACACTACTATGTTCATTTGGTCTGATTTAAACTATGCAACTCTTCTATAATTGAAATTTTATAGGGCATAAACTACTCCAAAGAATTGGCGAATATATAATACAACTTTGTGCATTAGTTCTTAGCATGCACTCTTTAAAACCATGATACAACTTTTGGGTTGAACTGTTAGCCTTGTGGTAGTATTGAAGTGGTAAGTGGCAAAATTCATGTTGTTATTTTATATATTTTTAGTTAAAATTATTTTAGTTTAATTAATTTTTAATTTAAAATAAATAAGGATATATGACATATTTTACTATCTTTTATTCTCTCAACTTTTCTTGTGAAAGCTCTATTCGATGATGAACTCTCTGGTTTTAATTGCTTAAAATTGATAAAGATATAAAAAAATTAGGAAGGTAAGGATTATTTTTAATTTACTTTTTTTTTTAATAAAGGAAGTACATATGTGTGAGTAGAAATTTTTCTCCTGCAATGAATTAGTGCAATATAATAGGTGCATTAATTAGTTTGTGTGTACATGTGTATTAATAAGGTGTATTATTGGTTAGTTGATAGTTTGTTTTTCTCATGATTAGTTTGAAATATTGCACCACTTTATAGTATCGAATCATTGCACCACTTTATTGTATCGAATCATTGCACCCAATTATGCATATGTTTGAAACAATATATCTTTTGATAATATTTAATTTGAAACAATATATCTATTGGAGATATAATATTTAAAAAAAAAATCACATATCCATGACACATGGTATAACCCGTGCAATATTATGAAATAGTAGGAAAATATTTGCCTTTTAACTAAAAATTTATTATTAAATGTCTATTATGATGAAAAGATGTTAATAAGTAGGTTTTTTATGTGTTCATTTGTAATAAATTTTATTATTAAGTGTTTGTTTATGAAAAGGTGTTAATAGGTATTTTTTTATGTGTACATTTGCAATATTATGTAATGGTGTTTTTACAAAAAAAAAATTGAAAAGATGTTTTTTATTTCTTGAATTTTTTAGCAGTGACACATGATATGTCTCATAAGCCTTGAATCTTCCAACTTTGATTGTGAGAGCTTCATTTTATGAGAAACTCTCTCGTCCCAGCATTTGGGCTCTTAAATATAATATAGTGTTAGATACACCCGTAACATTCTTTCATATCTCTTAAATATAATATAGTGTTAGATACACCCGTAACATTCTTTCATAGCTACTGGAGACAAGGATTAACATGAATGACATTTACAATTTTAGAAACCTAAAAATAATTTTGATAATGGTAAGAACTAAAATGAATATCGAGTATAAACAAAGGGATCAAAATGACAATTAAGTGAAATTCATTCCTTCTAATTTTGTTCTTTGATGATATACGGACTATTCTGGTGGGACTATTCAATTATTTATTGAGTTGGGTCAGTTACTCAGTTATCTCAGAATTGACTAAACCCGACCCGCATTATCTCGTCACCGCACCTCCATTTCCGATTCCTCCGATAGAGTGATGTCATCACCGGAGAAGGAACCTGCAAGCAGGCCCAAATTACGGTGTTCCAAATACTTTGATGCTCTCTGGTTCTGCTACTGTAATTATTATTATTATTATTATTATTATTATTATTATTATTATTATTATTATTATTATTATTTATTCATTCCTATCAAGTTTGCATCTTTTCCCAGATTCCACAACTGGGTCGTGTTCATCTAATCTAATAGGAGTACTGTATAATCTAATTAAATTAAATTATTTTGTTTGGTGCAGCCCCTGTTCATCAAATGCAGCAGTATTACAGGCTTGGTGTTTTTGATAACTGTACCGATAAATTCAAAGCCTTCTTTGACTGTATGATGCTCAAGACCAAATCCACTTCTGAACTCCAGGTTTAATTCGTTCATTGGAATGGATCCAGTTTATTACTCCCTCCGTTCCTTTTTATCTGTCGTTTTTTGAAGAGATTTTTTTGTTTCTTTTTATCTGTCGGATTGAGGATTTCAAGTGTAATAAATGTTATTTTCCATGTTTGCCCCTATTTAATATGTCTTGGTTTATGTAAGTAGTAGAGAAAAATTAATGATTATAGAGAGAGAAAGGGTATAGTAGGAAAAAACATAATTAATGCATTGGAAATTTGAGTAATGATTGGATTTCTTAATGGACGTGTTTTGTTTGAAATATGACAGATAAATAGGAACGGAGGGAGTATATGCTGATAGCTTTTTATTTTTATAACTAAATTGGTTTAGTGATGTACTTTTATCATTAGGAAGATGCTCCTTTATGTTTTTGCTGCACTTGTTATTTAACTGCTGACATGTCGTAGAGAGGTTAGAACTTAAAAAAGTCTGAATTCTTATAGCTATTTCTTTTTTCCTTCGATAATCAATGTTTTTGACGGGAGGGGGAGGGGGAAATTGTGCAGCTGCCAAGGTTCGAACCTAGGTGCTTGCACTTTATGTTCCGCGGCTTTATCAACCGAGCTACCTTATGGCTATTTTATTTTATTTTATTTTTTGAAAATTCCTCTTTAGCTTTTTCTCATCTATTTGTTTTAATGATATCATGTGATGAGCGATGTTTGGACACTTTGGAATATACATATATGTATCATGGTATTATGGCATAAATAAGAAAATGGAGATGATCGTGTGGTGATTGATAGTAATGTGTTGGATTGTAAGTATTCAGTGCATTTATGCTATTGTTTGTTCAAAATTAGTTTTACGCTTTTTCGTATGTTGTGATTATAAAGTTAGGTAGCGTTTGCTAGACTAGACATGTTAGAACAAGGCAGAAGTTAACATATCTGCTCTGTGTTAGGTGTACTTTATAAAGGGAACAGAATAGGACACGTGGTTAAAAAGTATGAAATTTTGGTTCCATTAAAAGGAGGGGAACCAATGCAAACATTCTATTCCATTCCATTCCATTCTCTTGGGCACCAAATTTTACCTCGGAAAAGATTTTTTTCTCTCTGATATATGTACTTGTGCCTATGGGCAAATTAATGGGAAGGATTGATGAGTGGTGACATTACAGAATTAAAATTGAATCACTAGCAATCATTCCCGTGATAGCAATGACCATTTGGAAAGGTTAATCGATTGTTACCGATTAGTTTTTCAATTATTAGTGGCCCTTCCCGTAAATTATCCCTTTGCCTTTCAAGTTGATTTCCATTTTGCTCTTTTGAAATGATGAACAATACAGCATCATGAAATGAGCAAGAACTCTTAGCTATTAGTATGGTGTTTTTCATATTCATATTTTTCTATGTGCTATTGCAGAGTGGCTGGCATGGTTTAATTCATCAGGCATGACAGTATATCTTGTTTTTACTTCTTCTACATGGTATGATCACTGCTGGCAGGAAATTCTTGAAGCTCGTGAGAAAGAAAAGAAACACAACTGGACTTTTCGGACACCAGAAGAAGCTTCATATAACTGGAAAGAACTTTATGGTCATTTAGACAACCCTGATGAATGATGATGAAAATCAAGTTTATGCAAATAAATCTACTTTGCCTTATGATTTTGTCAGCAACTGAAAGAAAGAGAATTTTAGAGAACAGAGAAAGTTTATAGTATCAAATTGATGATGCTAATCAGCTGGAGTTTTATTCTTTTTTTTTTTGGCTGTCTTCATGATGTCTTTTGCGTCCAGAAGACTTGGCAAATTAAGTTTCTAGTCTTCTGAATTTGCGATGACTTTAGTTATTATGGTTCCTTCTACTGATGTAACTCTAGCCTCTTGGATTTATGGCTCCTCTATCATCATATCATATTTTGTTTTGCACACTTAACATATTTCATTTGATTGGAGACGCGGTCTGGCATTCCTTTCATAGTTGGATTGCTGAAACATGCAATTCAAGTGTAGGAAGTTAACATATTATTATTGATCATGGAATAAAATGTGTTGGCACAAGAAATTATGGTTTGTTCGATGATAGTAGTGTACTTCAATACGAGCTTGCAGCATTTTCATTTCGATTTTTTAAAAAAAAAAAAAATTTTTGTTGATTTTTTTTAGTGTTTTGAAATTACTTTTAATGTACCGATGCTAACTTTTTACTCTTTTTCTGATTGTAAGTCTTTCTAGGAATTTTTTTTACTAAATACCCTAACTTGTCCTTGAAATATTTAGCATAATCAAACTTAGTCCTTAAAAAGAACAGTGCTGGAAAGTTTTGTTTTGTTCCCGAGACAATTTAGTTCTCGAAAAAAATAAGTAACAAAATAGTCTCTAATTTTTTTTTTCATGAGATAACTTGGTTTGGTAATTTTTTTAGAAAAATTAAATCCCAAAAATTAGGACTAAATCGGGTGAAGCTAGAAACGATGATTTAAACTTCCCAATCAAATTCGGATGGACTTATTTTGGCTCGGGATAGGCCAAAAAAAGGAAGTGGAACACTTTTTAAACAAGATTTGATAAAATAAGCTCGGATATAAAATAAGATTACTTTTAAAACATTTTCTTTTATTTTTCCGTGGAAACTATATGTATCCTAAATGAAAAATAAATCATGTTCGAGTTAAAAACATCTAAAACACGAAGAGGATAGTTTTTCCATATTTTTTTTTCAATAAGTGTCTGTTTGGCGTACGGAATTGAGCATGGAATTGAGGGTTGGAATTGGAATTGGAATTGGAGTTTGGAATTGAAATTCAGGTGTTTGGTTGTGTAATTGGAATTAGAATTACAATTCCAAAACCAATTCCATATAATTAAATTATAACTAAAAATACAGAATTTCAATTCATACCTTTAAGTCTCGGAATTACAATTCCTTACTTTATAGAATTGAGTGTCATAAGTCCAGAAAAAAAAAAATAAAAATAAAAAACTACTCGCCTAATATAATATTTGATTTTTATAAACATGAATGAAATGGATCTTCTATTTTTTATTTTTTTTTGGGAAAGATTATATTAAAAAATTATAAATAAATTCATCCCTTCTTACTTTTCTTCTTTGATTGGTGGGCCATCATATTTGGGCCATAATTATAGTGAACATTGTGGCGTGGACCGTGTCCGCGTGGTCACTGACCAACCCGGTTTGCGCGTCCAAAGAATCCCGGTCCGGTTCAACAAAGAGAGAGCGTTGTGTATATAATAAGACTATAAGTTGAAGTTCAGGCCGCCAATGTTCACTAATATAACAACTGGCGTGCGTGCATTTCCATCACACGACGACGTTTCTGGAAGGAGCAAAGGATCAAGCAGCAATCACTAACCCTAACCCTAACATCTTCGATTCCTTTCATTCTCTGCTTCTTTCCTTCAGGTATTGCCTCTTATCTTTTTCAATCCAATCCTTCAGGTGTTCGATTAGGTTACTTCTATTTGTTTTCGATTTTTTTGGGAATTTCAATTCAATATTAACCTCTCCATTTGATGTGATGCAGATTCAACTGGGTAGATTGCTGCTTACTGGTTTTGCTTCCTTATTCCCACATAAGGTAAGAAAGGAACCATATCTATCTATCTCTCTTATATGATTGATTTACTTGCTCTATTCTATATTCTATTCTAAGTACTGTAGTATTTAACATTTAATTACTGCGTTGAACACTTATTCTCTTTGACATGAACTGTGTGTTGTGTTTTTTTTTTCTTTTAAAAAGATACATACATATATATATATATATATATATATATATATATATATATATATATATAATTTAATTCAAACTAGGGTGATTCTTTGATGCTCCCCTTTTAGTTTTGTTTCGGTGCTCCCTTTTTATATCTCATTGATTTAATAATAAAAAACTTTAATAATTGAGATTAAAAGTTTAAATAATGATAAATTGTAATATTGACCTTAAGGTAAGTAGGAGATGTCAACATTTGTCATCATTTTTTGGAAGATTGTTGAGGTCAATGATACTGTTATGTTGGTGGAATGACCCACCAACTGTCACATATGAACTTGGATATGGTGACAATGGTGATAGACTTGTGTGGGTGGTGTTGCACTATTTGCAGTAAGGTAAAAATGTATGAAATTTGAGGTTGAAAGCAAAGCTAAAAAAGAATTTTCATGAACAAAAATTAAAAAGTCTGCATGAATATCATTTAAAAAGGGGAGCATAAAAAATTTTCCTTCAAACTAACTATTGTATGTGATTTTGTTCATTTCATCTTATATACAGACTTCCCATATGCCTTCAGCTTAAAAATTGGTCAACTGTGACTAGAAGTAGATGGAGATGTTTGTTTCTCTTTTGGCATAAAAAAAAAAGGATAAATTGTTATGTTGATAGTTTTCTTTTACTTTTGTTCTTTAAATGGGTTTGGTAAATTGCATTTGAACTTCTTATACCATGGAAAGGTCTAGTTTTTGAACATTGATGTATCCCTAGGAGAAGCAGCATTAAATGCACCTCAGTTATGCACATTTTTGGATAACTCATCTTTAATTATCCTGTTCTAGCATTTGTGCTTTTTGAAGATTGTGTTCTTATTAATAAGTATAGCAATAAGCATAGAGATAGGTCAATTTTGCTTTGGATATTGATCCTAGTTGTGGATTTTATTAAATGATGATGCTAGTAGCATAATACTTCTGTAGTGAGGTAGGGTTATAGTTCTGTCAGTCAGGGTAAACTGTAGTTGTTTTGTTTGACGCTTTCTTTTTCCTTGTATTTTGAAGATTTGATGTTGGAATATTGGGTCTTTACTTTTTTAGTTGTGTATCATGCCTTTTAAAATATGATTGGCTTATTTAAGTTTTTAGTTCTTGTACTTAGGTGCTCTTTTGGAATTGGTCCATGAACTTTATTTTTGATGTTTTGGGTTCTTGAACTTTGCTTAAACATTTGGAAATGGTCATTTATTCACTTAAGTGATGATATGGTCGACGATATGCCACCTCTAACATGATTTTTATTAAAAAAAATCAATTCTTTTAAAAGTAATTATGAAGGTTCAATTTTCCTTTTAAGAAAATGCGATTTTTGCATCATGTTATCTATTGATGTGGCGAAGGTGATGTGACATGTCATCGGCCATATCATCACTTAAGTGACGGAACGACCATTTCCAAATGTTTGAGCAAAGTTCAGGGACCCAAAACATTAAAAAAAAAAGTTCAAGGACCAATTTCAAAAGAGCATCTAAGTTTAGGGACTAAAAACTTAAATAAGCCATATTGATATCACAACTCGATGTTATTGTAGAACTAACTTTGTTTTTTCTCTTCTGTGAGATGCACTTCCGGTCATCATTTTACCAAAATGCAGTTTTTGAGTTGGTTATTAATCATAAATGGATACAAAGAAGTTCATCCAAATGGTTGAGGAGAAGAAGAAGAAATTTATGGAGAGAAAGGAAGCTCCTTTGAAGTGGGAGCAGAAGCTGGAAGCTGCTGCTAAGGCCAAGGCTGATGCTGAAGCTAGAGAAAGGAAGCTGAAGGCTGCAAAGCATAAGAAAAGATCAGGCTCTGATAGCGACAGTGAGTATGATACTGATGACGAGAGTAAAAAGAAAGGTAAAAGATCTCATAGGAAGTACAAGAAGCATTCTCACTCTGGTGACCATGAGAGAAGGAGAGAGAAAAGCTCCAAACGAAGAACAAAGAAACGGTCCTCAGAATCTAGTGATTTTAGCAGTGATGAATCTGACAATAGCTCTGAGGAGAGGAGAAGAAAGAAGAGGCAAATTAAGAAGCTAAGAGATCGAGGTTCAAGATCAGATTCCAGTGATTCTGTTTCTTCTGCTGACGAAGTAAGCAAAAGGAAAAGGCAACACAAACGGCAAAGACCATCAAAACTTGCTGGATCAGACTTCTCTAGCGATGAAGGAGATAGCCAAATTCGGAAGAGAAGCCATGGAAAGCATCACAAACACCACCGACGATCAGAATCAATTGAATCTGACTTGTCAAGTGATGAAAGTGAACATGTTCATCGTAGGAAAAGCCACAGAAGGCACCATAAACATCACAGACGATCACATAATGTAGAGCTGAGGTCATCTGATTCTGATGAACATAGTTGGGGACGAAGAAGCAGATCATTAGTGAAGTCCTCAGATGAAAATTCTGAAGAAGAAAGCAAGAGATCAATGCATAAGAAGTCTGGTCACCATCACCATCATGGCCACCACCATCATCACCATAGACATCGACACTTGGATGAGGAGAGAAATCGTTCACGCCAGCAGTCACCAAAAAGCAACGGAAAGCATGAGGAGGAATTAGACAAAACTGAAAATGAGAAGGATGGTGGCCATCATGGAAGCATTGTAATGCCTGAGAATGATGATGGTCAGATAGTTTGATTTTCAAGAGTCTGCTATTATCAGTTTGTCATTGTTCTTCACTGGAGTTTGGAAGTGACTCTCCCTGATTATTTTAAAGTTAGCTGAACAATCATTGTTGATGTCTTGATATAACATTGTCGTCAGCAGTTCTATTTGCTGAAAACTTTGCTTGGGTTATTGTTGGCTATTAGCATTAATCTGATACTTAATCTGCCATATGAAATTTGCATTTTAAGGTCATAAATATTCTCTAGAGTGGTCCTTGTGAGGTTATGTTCTCTTTGGTTTGGTTATGTTCTTTTTTTTTTTTTTTTTTTTGGTTATCAGACTTAGAATATCATGTCCTATTCTACGTTGAAGATTAGTCTACAAACCCCACACTTTAGGCCTGTTGTTAATCCCCAAACTTCGTTTTTTTCCGATGGGGTTCTATCGGAATATTTTCCGATACCTCCGAGTCAGAAAAATGTATTTTTCGACTTTAAAAATGAATTTTTAGTAAACGAGTATTCGAAAAAATGTATATTTCCAATTTGGGAGTATCGGAAAATATTCCGATAGAACTCCATCGAAAAAAACGGGGTTTGGGGCCTAAAGTGTGGGGTTTGTAGACTACTACTCTTTTACGTTATGTTAGTCACACGCCCATGTTATTCTGTTAAGGTTTTTAAGCAGCTTTCTTAAAGAGATGTCTAGTTGTTCGAGTAAAAATTATAGTTTAAATCATAGTATAAGTGTTTGCTATCGATTACTGGTTATGAAGTATGATGTGAACTTCTATTGGCTTGGCTTCATAAAATTTGTATTGTTTATTTAATTCTGCTATTGTGGTCTAAAATCTAAATTATAAACCACCGGTAAATAGTTGCATTTTCCTTCATTAAAGTTCCATTTTGTATAACATGATAAAAAAAAACGATGTTTTTATTAATGCTTTGTAACATCTTTGCATTTGTTTCTTTCTGTTTGGGCCGATATAAATCCACGTACCTTATGCCGCTATCAGTCAATGTGAATATTTTTTTGACAAATTCATGCAGGTTTCATGTTTCTTATGTTACAGGGTTCTCCTTCACTATAGCGGTTCATCAGCGATGGTGATTGGAGCAACATTGCACCGTAGATTCCTTCTTCATTCCCGTCCTATTCTGAGTCAATATTCTTCGGTTCGTTCTATGTCATCATTGCAAAACCTAGAGCAGGCTGTCAGAGCTGAAATAGAAGCCAAAAACTTTGCTAAAATTCCGGACCACCTCGTTTCCTGCCAAAATAGTTCAAATCCTTTTTCTTTCTTTTCTTCATTTCCCCAGAACCTACAAGTGCAAATTATTGATGAAATGTTGCAAGCTTTCATACCTGTTAGACCTCGCTCCAAGCCCAAACTAGCCTATTCCTTCCTTCTTTCTTACACCCTTCAAAGTTCCCATCTCCTCCCTCTTTCACTTGCTGTTCTACAACGGACTCTACGTTCTGGTTGCGTTCCAATTCCTCAAACCCATGTTCTCCTCTCGTCTGCATGGTTAGGCCGGCGAAGTCATAGCCATTCTGTTGCCAATATTTTACGTGAGATGCAATCAATTGGATATCATCCTGACTGCGTGACTTGTAACTATTTACTATCATCTCTTTGTGCTGTTGATCAATTGGTGGAGGCTGTTAAGGTCTTGAAGGGGATGGGTGGAGCAGGGTGCATTCCTGATTTTACTAGTTATGGCATTGTGATTGGTGCATTGTGCAAGGTCAGAAAGACTGTCGAGGCAGAAGATATGATGAGGCAAATGGTGGTGAAACATCGGCTGACCCCGGGACAGGGGACTCTGGTGAAATTGTTCGCGGCACTGCGGGCGAACAGTGAGATATGGAAAGCTGTTGAGTTTATTGAATTCCTGGAAAAAGAGGGTCACTCTGTTGGATTTGAGAGTTACGAGTTGGTGGTTGAAGGGTGCGTGGAGAAGCGTGAGTATGTTTTAGCCGGAAAGGTTGCAGTGAGGATGACAGAAAGAGGTTTTATACCATATATCAAGATCCGGCAGAAGATAGTCGAAGGTTTGGTCAGTATTGGTGAGTGGGAGATAGCTTGCTCCGTGAGACGGAGATTTGCAGCACTTAAATCTTAGTTGTTAAATTTTTTAGAGTGGGGCAAGTACTATTCTTAATGCTCAACTACTGTTGCCAAGACTTATGGATTGTATGATGTGGTTGTTCTTTTCTCAATGACACTAAAAGATTGTGATATGCTTTGAGACATCCAACACTTGAAACTCTAATTCACTAAACATTTGGGGATATGATTACTGAAGTTAAATCGCAGAAAGTCGGAAATAAATTACACTAGATGTCATGCCGGTGCATTGCACAGATTTTTACTAAAAAAATTGGATATAGTTAAATTAGGTTAACGATATTTTGATAAATAAATTTGTCCCATTTTTAATCATGCAACTCAATGAAAATAAATCAAATTTAATTCAGTGAAGTAATTAATTATTTTTAAGCATGCTTACCAAAGCCCAGGGGGGTCGATGTTGGTGATGTTAGGTTGCTGACATAGGAAACGAAGCATAGTGAAATTTTTGTTTATACTTCATTTTCATTGTTTTGTATATGAGTTGGCCTTATATATAAATATGCTGTCAACCGCTACATTCATTGCCCATCTGAGACAGTTTGCCTGTGCATGATGTGGTTGCATAATCCCCTCCAAATAGCATCGCTTCTCCCATTAGCACATCTATTACCTAATGCAGTTGAGTCTCCTCATTCTCCTGTTGATTATGGAGCAGCCAAAGCATTAGGTAATAGATGAAGAGTTGGGTGAATGACAACAAAAGCAGTATCCTGGTGATGGTCGAAACCAGTTTCAAACTTCGATAATATGGCGGTGAGAGAATTGCAGGGTTCAAACTCGAGGGTTTCAAACTTCTCTAAGTGAAAGCTTTCATGAAAAACTCGGGTTTCAAACTTCTCTAACTTTTCCAACTGAACCAAAAGCTTTCACGAACTACGTTTCTCTAATTGATGCATATGGCAGTGGCAAAAGCTGAGAATCTTCAACCAATCTTGTTAGATGAACGACTGGACAAAAGTGGTAAAGACAACAAGATGTTGCCAACATTTAGATTTTTGGAAAACCTGGGGAGGGAAATTTTGGGATTTTCGAAAAAAAAAATTGGAGCTCAAAACCAGTTTTTGGGGTTCGAAATCAAGCACTCTTCTACACATGCCCAACTTTGTGTTCATCACTGCAAAACTGACAGATTGCCCAAGTTCATGTTTATATTACACTTTGTGCTCCTCTCACAGTTTTTTGGCACAGAAAGTGGCACAATGTATGATAGTATGAAACAGCAGACCATATCTCGCAGACAAGACTAGAACAAGAGTCTCTATTTGGCTTCGAAATAGAGTAATTCAACACTCCTAATATAAAAGAAAATGCCTGGGATGCCTGTCCTTTACTTGGATATTGAAAGGTGAAAGCGACCAAGGGCAAGAAAATTATAATATAAAATTCCAAAATTGTTTTTATTTTACATACCATGCTGAGATGCTCGATTCTCACTTTCAGCAGGGGCAATGAACTAAATACAAGGTATAATTCAAAAAATGATACAACAATGCCAGAATTCCATTTTCATTTTGGTCAGAAGTTCTTCAATATCTTCTCAGCTGAGACTCCATCAGCAACAAGAATAGATGTAATTTCCTGCAACAGTAACATCCATTTTGATGCTGATAAAAAATAATAATAATAACATCCATTTTGAGAAGTCATGCATTGGAACCAGGGAATTGCAGGAAAACCTAAACTACAAAAATTATTAGCATGATTGATAACAACTCTAGTAAAGTTCTTGATAGACAATAATTTGAACAATGCTGCACATCCCTTTGCAATGCAATGAAGCCATGGAAGCAATCTCTCCCTCTTTCTCAGGCATGCACACATTCACACATGATGATAATGACATGGAGGAAAAAACCATTCCATAAAATTAACTGGTTACTTCATATATACACCAATCAAATCATAAGAGTTAGACTCCAGTTTAAAGGCGCATATCAGTCTGAGACAAGCACATAAGCACAAAATCCCATTTTGATGAATAATAATATTTAGTCCACTTCTCACAAGCACCCTATTCTCTCATCTATTAGTTGCACAACTCCTCAGTCAACTTTGAAACTACAAGAAATGGGAGGGCAGGGAAGGACAAAAAATACTAGCAGATTGAAATGAACACACATGATGCATGATTCGTGGAGACTACTTTATCAGTGAATTTTGAGCAATTCATTCATTGTCACATAAGTGACTGTGTTAAGTTTTAGTCGTTATTAATCATCCCACCTCCAGATACTTGGCTTTGTTTCATTTCTACTTACGGAGCAAAAGGTTAAGAACCTGCATAATAGTTTTCTCTTTATTAGTGAGTGCTATTCATTGGGGAATTGGTTTCCTAAAAGCAAACATAGTTGTTCTCTATCATATTCATATATATTCCTATAACTTAACTAGAAAGCCTTAAAAAAAACGTATAAAGCAAGAGGCGAATGACCTGAAGATCATAACAATGGACAAATTAATAAACACCTAAAAGATACACGTCTTTCATAATCATGTCCACAAACAATTAATGCGTATCTCAATAGTAGCAGCAGACCTCAGCCATCTCTTTTTGCCCACTTAGTACAGCACCAATTGACAAAGGATTAGATATTTGCTTTACTCTTGAAAATGCAGCCTGTGAAGATGAATCAAGTGTCAAAACATCTGTGAAGGAAATCATGTGAAAATCCAATCTTACTTGCCCACACGCTTTACCTGTACATAGCCACTTTCCCCAGTCCAACTATCATCTGGTTGAGACAATACAGGCACAACCGTCACACCAGAAGATTCCCAATCTTTAAATCTCTCCTATAACATAAAAGAATATTGTTATTGGAACAAGCTCTAATTGAAAGTACAAGGTTTGCTATCGTTAAGCTAACAAACAACTCAACTAACCTGATATGCCATTCTCTGAAGGTTTCTAGCCCCATAATATAGCCTCACATCAGACCTCTGGCCAGCACCAAATCCTGACTCAATAAGCGACCTTATTGGACTGCAGACAAGGAAGTAAATGAATAACAACACCATGTACTACGTAGTGTACAGAGAAACTCTACACGATTGATAATAGATTCAACACATGCATTCATGTGTCCCCAATCCCCATTTTCCATGTTCAATGATTCATAAGTACAGGTCACAAGGAGTTGAAACAACAGGAACTCTTTTTTTTAGTGTGTGTTTGGTATAGCTGGTAAAATGAGATTATGATTATTTTTTCTGTGATTATAATCTGTTAAAATTATAATCTGTTTATGTTTGGGTATCTTAGCTGAAAAATTAATTTAAGCTAATCTGTTTTGTTTGGATAGTGTAAAAAAGATTATTTTTACTGAGTAAATTACAAGAAAGGGTATGATATGACAAGTGGGTAGTTAATGTGATGGAGTGATAAGGGTAGAATAGGAAAATTACATGAGTCTATAAAAATATTTCAAAAAATAATCTCCAGCTGCTATAAGGGAGCTTATAAATTTTGATTATTTTTCCAAAAATATAAGCTAAGATTATAATCTGCATTGTAAACAAACACATTAGATTATAATTATTTTTGAAAAATAAGCTAAAAAAAATAATCTTCATCTCAACCAAACAACTAGAATTGGAAAGGAGGAAGAGCTCTCCAATCACTCTACAAGTCTACTAAGGAGACATAGCCCTTAGACAGCCACAGCCACAACACCTGGCCTTACTTCACTTGGCCAAAATAACTAAGCTTCAGTGCTTCAAAAAAGAAAATACTGCAAGTGTTGAGTACACCTAGGTTCTACCTATCACACTGAAAAACCTACCTACTCCAAATGTAACTTAACTGCCGGGCAACAGCATCCATAATAAAACAACACATAGCACATGTTCACTAGGAGATGAAGCTTGAGTTAAGCCTATGTATCTCCAACATATAGAATTATAGATAGTATTAATCATATCAAGTACCATCCAATAGTGTAAAACCATACTAAGATACTGAGTATCGGATACGATAAATATCCGATACGGTGATACATTAATTCCCAAAAATAGAGGATATGATATGTTTATGATATACATTTAAAATATGAATAAAAAGTTCATAAAACATACTAAACATATAATTATTATTCCAAAGTTTCAAGTTAAAAACATACGTTTTAGAAATTACTAAGTACAAAGTGAAAATTATATTGTCATTAGAAATCGACCCTATTAATAAAAATGTTAATTTGATTAATAAAAGCAATCCTAATAATGATAAATGAGAGAATGAGATTGATACTATGCAATAGATAACAAAGATATTGGAAGATATTTTAAGAGTATCGGATTAATATTTATTTAAAAAAAAAAATTGATTTCGATACTTCATGAACCGTATAGGTGATGTATCCGTGGCAAAATGAAGTAGGGTTGCTTCATAGAAACTGACCTAATTCCGGAACCAGTGGCAAAGATGAGAATAGTATCAAATTTCTCAGGCGGGTCGACCCGACTGATATCAAACCCGTTTCCCATGACCTGACTAAGCTCAACCACATCCCCTCTCTTCAACGCGCAAAGTGCCTCCGCGGTGGACCCCGCTACGCTCTTCACCAAGAACTCGAATACCCCACTCGCCGCAGCGAGCTTCGGCGGCGACGCGATAGCCAGAAACGAGGGTTTAGGCGCGTCGGGGACTCGAAGCTGGAGGTACTGTCCTGCGCGCGTGTGGGACGCGGCTAGGTCTGGCGCGTCGGAGAGGTTGACGGTAACGTGAAAGAGGGAATCTGCGGCGCGTTCGACTTCAGAGAGCGGGGCCGGGGTCCAGACGGTGGTGTCTTGGCGTACGGCGGCGTATACGGTGGATATACGGCGGCGGTGATGAGGATGATGAGCGTGGTGTTTAGTGCGAAGGTTTGGGTTGAAGCGGCGTAGGATAGACATGGGAGTGGGGCTAAAGTGCGCATTGGGGTGGAGGATAAGAGAATGCGGGGGAGGAAGAGTGAGAGAGAGTGACATGTTAATTAAGTTGGGAGTGGAAATGGTCAACGAAGTGGGAAGGGGTGGAGGTGGAGGTGGAGATGGGCGGGAGGGGACGTTATGATAAAATGCGCCTTGGGGTGATTATCACTGTTATTGGATGAGGGATTCCACGTGTCAAGATTTATCAGCGGGCCGATAGATTTGGAAGATGATGATGGAGGCCTCTGATATGCACTCAAGTGAATGGAAAATGTTAGTAATGCGTTAACCAAGCCACCAAGGTAACAGGATCGACTAAACTAACATGTTAGTCCCTAACTTTCTAAGATTTTTTACTTTAATCCCTAATTTTTTAATAATTTTTCTTTAATCTCTTACTTTGAAAAAAGTTACTCGCGTTAGTCCCTGATAACTTTCTTTGTTCATAGACCTTAACATCTTACACACATATCCGTTAAATAATCTACATAACATCTAGTTGTTGTACTGTTGCCACAAATTTATCAACTGCTATATTTTCTGCAGTTGTCACAGCTTCAACAATTACCTTATCTTAAATTGCCTTAGCTTTTGCAGTTGCCTCAACTACCTCTTCACCAGCCTTATTGCTTTAGCATTTTCTTCCTCCATTTTTTGTTTTTTGAATTCAGCATCATGTGTAAGATGTTAACGGTCATGTGTGTATATATTATTTAACGGCTACGTGTATAAAACATTAACGTATATGAACAGAGAAAGTTGTCAGTGACTAACATGAGCAACTTTTTTCAAAGTGAGGGTTTAAAGAAGAATTATTGAAAATTCAGGACTAAAATAAAAAATCTTAGAAAGTGAGGATGTAAATTGACAGTTGAGTCTATTACTGTTTCTCATTTCACATCACTGAATAGGGGTGTTCAAAACCGAACTGATCCATTGGATAACCGAAAAACCGAACCGAAAAACCGAAATAAAAAAAAACCGAAAAAAAAAAATAAATCTGGATCAACTAATCCCAAAACCGTTCGGTTCAGTTTTCGGTTCTTAGTTTCATAACCGAACTGAATCGGACCGAACCGGCCCTTAATGTGCAGCACTTGATTCCTTCCTGTATGGGCCAAGCCCAATTCTTTCCAACAACCCTAGTAACCCTAGTTTCACTTCCTCAATCCTCATTTCCTCCTCAGACCGTCTCTCCCTCACTTCCTCCTCAACCAGACCCGTCGTCCCTCACTTCCTCCTCAACCAGACCCGCAGCTCACTCCCGCCGCTCACTTCCTCCTCAGTCCTCAGACCAGACCCGCCGCTGCTCGCCTCTGCTCACTTCGTCTCCGTCCCTCACTCTCCTCGCCTCCGCTCACTTCGTCTCCGTCCCTCACTCTCTATTCTCACTCGATTTTCCATCACTCTGCCACTTAAACATTCTTTCATGTTGGGATGAACTTTGATCTCAAGTTCTCAACTGTACGTCTAATTTTTCTTTTTATGCAACTAATATTAATGATTATTCCATTTCTAATTATTCTATTTTTCATTTATATAATTGATATTATTGATTATTCCATTCCATTTATATAACTGATAGGTTTCTATATTTCGTTTTTAATAATAAGAATTTTTCTTTTTATGCAACTATAGGTTTTTTTACGTCTAACAACAGGTTTATTTTGAATAATTTTTGTGGGGAATATTTTTTCATCTTAGGTGAATACTAGATATTTTTTATATTGAAAAGAAAAAGAGTGAACCGAACCGAGCCGAGTCGAAAACCGAATATATTTTTTGGATCGGATCGGATCGGATGTCTTAATCTAAATGAACCGAACCGATCTTGATTTTCCTCTTTAGATTGGATGACTTTTTTCATAAAAACCGAATCGAACCGATCCATGAACACCCCTATCATTGAAGCACTCCCTCAAGGATAAAAAATTAAAGGAAGATGTACTCCTCGGGCTTAAAATAAAAAATATAGAAAAAAATATTTTTTTTTTGAAATATAAGTAAAATTAGCCAATTTTTTAAAATTTTATTACATTCTCAATGTTATTTACCTAAAAAATTATTATCATAATTAATTTTTGTTTCATTCACAATGCAACTTTTTTAAAATATTTCTATTTTTTTTTATAAATTTGAGATATACAACCAACTAATCTCTTTAATAAATGTAAAATTAGTTATTTTTCTTATAATTCAAGTCGGAGAAAATATTTAGTTTTTTATTAAACATATTAATTAATAATAAAAATTTAATTTAATGTATTTTATATTGATTATTCAATTATAATTTAAAATTTGTGATTTTTAAGTTTTTTTAATTTTATTAATTATTTTAATTTTAGTTTGGGACAAGAAAAATCATTATCAACATATTATAAAATAGGAGAAGTTGAAGGCATTTTTGTCATTTTTATTTTCCCTCCTTCGTCCTTGCTTTTCCCTCCAATTTGTTTGTTCGTGCATCGCACGAGAATAAATATTTATCTTAAGTTATTTTTACTAAATTTTTATTAGTACAATTTGGATTACACATAAATATAAAAATTGTCCGCAAACATACAATTTGCATTTCGATATTATTACAATTTGCACGGGTTATTAATGTTCTTTTCAAAAGGAAATAATTTGAATCAAATATTGACATAAAAAATAGAGTTAAATATATTTTGCCCCCCTGTGTTTTTACTTAAAAACACTTTGCTCCCCTGTGTTATTATTTTTTACACCTTACTACCCTGTGTTTTACAATGTCACCCAATTGCCTCTTCCGTCCATTACTAACGGCATATCAATTTAGGGTTCTAAAGAAACCCAACCTCCTTGGGTGCTCTACCTCTCTCTCTGGCGGGAAATCTTTCTCTTTGACTCACTATCTTCTCTTTCTCTATCTATCGCATGTGGTCTTTCTTCTTCACTCAGCTTGATTTCTCTCTTTGTAAGTATTTTAACCCCTGCTTTTTAATTGATTTAGTGTTGTCTCCCACATGTGTAGGTGATAGTGTATATCGCATATACTATGACTTACCAACCATTTTTATTGAGTAAATTCCCTTAATATGAAGTTATTGTTGCATTTTCCTTTGCTGCACTTGACTTAGGACTTGGGAGTTCAATGATTCATCATCCCACGTCATTTAGCCACTCATCATTGCCTTGAATTTTGTTTTTACCAATTGTGTTTTGCTTTTTCTTCTTGGGACATGCCTTTATGTACTGGATGTACATGTAAAGTTACAGGATTTGTTTTTTATAAAGAAATGAAATCATTCAAAGTCTATGCATTTAAGCTTAAAATAGTTTTTATTTTTTTTAGTGTTGTTGGATTTAATTCTTTAGTTTCTCACGCTAGATTCTAAAAATTATTTTTCTTTTTCTCTTTATTGACTTATACAGATAAACATAATGCACTATAACTTGGTTATACATCATGGTGGTGAATTGAAAAAATTTCCTTGTCTTCTAATGAAGGTTGGGAGGCAACACTTGGAAAGTATGCTAAGATTCTAAACTCTCATATTGAGGGGCCTTACGACGAAGATATATTTGCTTCCTTTAGAAATGAAAATGTACATGATCAAGCGAGTGGTGAGGAATTTGTTAAGGAGCAAGAACCAATTTTTGAGTTTGGAAATGAAGAGTTCGACCAAAATGAATGGAATGAGCCTCCATCAGTTGGGGAAGAATTTGAAAGTCCATGCGGCTCAGATGATGATTCTCATAAAGTTCCTTAATTTTAAATAGTATCAACATAGTACTCATTTGTATTTTCATATTGTAGGAAACCCAAAGGACTAATCAGAGCAAAAAAGTAACACAAGAAACACAAAAAACAAGTTTCAAGAATGTTATCCCAACACAAGCATCACCAAAAGCAAAGGATATTCATGGCAAATCATCTGGAAAAAATCCTCCTTTGAAAGTAATTTCATAAACTCATGTCTCCTTATACTTAATATTAAAAATTTATTTTTCTCCTTACACTTTTCAGCCACTTGTCAAAGCCAACTCTGATGTGGTACATGTGTTGACACCTTCTCCAGCCACATGGTATCAAAGTTCACAAGGAGATAGTAGGATCGTTGGAAAAGATAAGGTTAACGCCAAGCAACTCTCAAAATAGCAATGGCATGACATATTCCAAGATAAAAAAATGGCACAAGAAAATCATAAGCCATCCAATAGAAGTAGTTATGCTTGAAAATACATATATTTTTTGGGTAAAAACATTGTGTATTGAACACTAGATTATGTGCTGGGATAACACTATGCATATTATTACGTTTTGTATTTGACTGGATTGTGTGATGGGTAAAAACAGTGTGCACTGTGCATGTTTTGTGTTTGAGAATGTGTGATTTGGTTATTATTATGGCTTCATTTACAAAGAGAATTTAGAAAAAAAAAAAGGTAAAAGAAAGAAATATATGCTCTAACAGCATCTTAACGGAAAAATTAAAAGAGGGGTGTATAATGTTAACATAGTAAAACACAGGGTATCAAAGTGTTAAAATCATAAACACAGGGGGGTAAAGTGTTTTGAGGTCAAATCACAGGGTAGTAAAGTGTAATTTACCCTAAAAAATATATAATGTCTAAACGACCCGTCATATGATAATTAACAAGCAAAAAAAACGAATATAATGTTGTAATTTCAGAAATTATAATACAAACAAGTCATAATATAGGCAAATTGGTATTAAACATTTAAACAGAACATCATTATGAATAATAAATTTTGGGTACAACGGAAAGACGGATATATAAGTATTAAAGATGAGCTATAATTTGGTATAATGATTTAGCTTAATACAATCAAATATTTACTTAGTCATGAATTCAAATTTAAAAAAATCCAAAAATTTATACAATATGTTGCAATTTAAATTGTGAAAAATAATGATGCGTTATTTTATACTTTAGACAATATACTTATTTACAATTATGAAGTTCTAATACAAGCAAGTAATTTGAAAGTTCGAATTTTATAAACACGAATTAATTAAAAGTGTGAAAACAAGTCTTATATTTTGGGACAGATGTAATAATAATGATGATGATGATGATATATATGGTAAAAAAAAATAGCTGCATTTGGACTTGCAAAACGAATTACTAACAAAATGCATTTGGAATGATGGATTAAATAAAACAAAAATCAAAATGAGTTGGATTTTTTTAATATAAGAAATTATGTTGCTAATTAAAATTAGAAATCGCATAGTTGATACATTATTAGTTAATATTTATTAATGAAAAAGTTGGTAGCTGAAACTAGATTCAAAAGTTAATGTTTATGACTATTCATTTCTAAATACATGTAAATCATTTTTATAAAAAGTTCATATTAACTTATTATTTAAAAATACATATTTCCAAAATCTATAATTAATTTTTTTTTTAAAAAAAATAATTTCACACGGGTAAAAATACTAGTTGTTAGATAAAAAGAGTAACGTGGTAATTTGTTTTGATGTAAGATGGCTATACTTTGGAGCAACTATCATTCACATGTCTGAACTACTCCCATCCATCCGTATTTTAAATTTCAAAAAGAAAATATTGATTATCCTAAATTTTATGTGTTTTTGTTAAAATGTTCATATTTAATTTTTATTGAAAATTTTGATTTTATTTAATTTTGATATCCATTTGTAAGCTACACTCACTTGTCATGTTTCTTTCTTGAACTTATTTTCCTCGAATTGCATTAACGTTAGTCGCTCCATTTTATATATAGTGTTTATAAAGTTTTTGTCCCATATTTCATATGTATTGTTTTTTTCCAAAACCTAATAGATAATTAATGTTATTTTTACCAATATACCTCTATTTATCACAATATCTTTTTCACTTCGAATATTTGTCTGATCTCCGAATATTTGTCTCTTTCTTCAATGATGATTATATAGGGGCATTATAGTCTAAATATCCCAAATTTTTATATTTTTTTAACAATTTCTTAAAATTCGTGCATAATCTTAAAATATACTGCTTATAAAACAAAGGGGTAATAAACAAATACGTTGTCAACGAAAATATAGTCATATAACAAAAATTAAGGTTCTCACGTTGAGATTAGGTAGCTTAAGCTAGCTACACACACTAGTCCCGCTCTATGTCACTATGTGGATTGGGTGTTCACTCGTTCATTGCCAGCCCCTTTTTAAGTCTTCGGTGTTAACTTAATATTTGTTGTGTTTGGTTCTTCCAGCTGTGTTATTTTCATGCTTTTGTTTTTTTTTTTTAAAGGAAAATTATACACACAGAATATATTACTACTAGCTAGGCTCCCATGCGTGGATGTGACAAACTATATATATATATAATTAATAAAAAAAATGTTTCATCATCATCAAGGCCTTTAATTTTGAGCAAGAAAATCCTAAACCCATATATATTTTGCTCCCCAAGTTCACACGTGTAATAATATTCCAAATATCAAAGAAAACTAGGTAGACTTTCATCATATTAAATACAAGTCTGATCTGATCGAGGGCTGAACTGAAGACACAACTTTGGTGGGCAGTAGAAAGAATAATGAAGGTATTGTGGATTCTTGTACGCATTTGCTGTTTGGTTCTCATCTTCCTCCAAACCACTGGGATCAGGAATATAAGTACTAAGTAAGTATTGTATGCATAACTATATATATATATATATATATATATATATATATATATATATATATATATATGAATCATATATACTAGTATATATATATATATATATATATGAATCATATATACTAGTATATATATATATATATATATATATATATATGATGGCATATCATGTTTATAATTATACTCCGTAGTAGTTACTAATATATTCATAAATTCATACTTTATATGTGTTGACAGTGCAACACACAATGAAGATCCAAGTGGACGTTGGGCTGATCGGCCTGTGACAGGTGATCCATCACCGCTTGGTAAACCCCCTGGACGTCCATAAACAACCACCATGTGGATCCTGAGTTACTGATTGAGAGACCATCATCTCATCTTATGTAATATAATAACCAGGACGTATATTTATAAGTTTATCTACTATTAATTAAAGAATTTTAGGATATTTGTTAATGTTACTATAAATAAAAAATTAATCATAATATAAATCTATATCATTGTTCCTCTCGAAAATTCTAAAAACTATATTTTTTTATTGATTCTTTATTATTCTTGGTTTCTTGACAAGTATCATATTTGTCTTTAATTAAATCATATGTGAAAGTGTTCATTTGTGTATATATATCTAATTGAGTTTGTTTGAGGAAAAGAATATCAGGTTTCTGAAGAATGTTTATGAAATGTCACACTTATTATAAGATGAGTATATATATCACACTATACTCTTGTTTCTTCTTCTCTTGTCTCTTTCTTTGCACTTTGATTGGTTGTAGAGAAAAAATAGAAAGAAAGAAGTAACAGAAAAAGATTACATAGAGAAAGAGAATGATGAGAGAATGGATAGATTTTTTCATTGTTTGATAAATTAAAAGATAGAAAAAGAAAAAAAAAGAGTAAATTTTTCATTGATACTTCATTATCTCTTCATTTGCGAAGAGAAAATAATTTTATGTGGGTTCCACATATTTTTTTTTATCTCTTCCCATTATCTTTCCTCGTCAACTAAACAAAAAAAATTCATTTTTCTTCCTATTCTCTCCCCAAAATTTTTCTTATTCCAAACAAAGCGTTAATGTATGCAATATTTATCTACCATTACTACAGCAGCAATGACATCAAATTTGGAATGACGATCTTATGTACAAATAACTAATAAATAAGTCCCTCATCGGGTTTTATTTTTCCTTAAATTTCACTTTCAATAATAATAATCATTGGACATAGCTAGGATAAACAAATATTTTGTCCACGAAAATATGCAGGCCAGGGAAAAAATGAAAATATGAAGAATAATGCTATTCACCACAACGTTCTTTTCTTATTTGTAAACATTTTTTTAAATTCTTTTTATGCGAACATCTTTAAAAATTAACACTGTAATATGTATTGGGAGATGTTATTAACACCATTTCATTACTACTTGTCAAATATTGCATGAAAAGTGTAGGTGTCTTGTAGTTTCCTCTTGAGCCTTGCAAAATTGACATCGCACTTGATCTGCACATATATAAAGGGATTCCTTTGTGAATCAGATTAAAATTTGAAGAAATTATCACAAAAAAAAGAAAAAAAAATTGAAGAAATGCTGTCGAGAAGAACTTGACAGCATAACGTGATGATCGCGCTAGTACAGTAGCTGTTCTGAATTTGTTGATACGTTGTTTTTACGGGGAAGACGCCTCAATAAAGTTATGCCCACTTTTACTCTCAATATTTAATAAATCTCTCAATATTGTTTCATAGCAGTATTTGTTTATGAAAAATGCTAACAAGTATCTTAAAAATATTTCCTTCCTCCCATAAGTTAAGTTCATTTAGAAATTCCACAAAGATTAATAAATGAATATATTCCTTCCGATCATATATATAGGGTATACTTAACCGTATTCTCCAGACCAAGGAAAGTGGTTAGTTTTGTGAATTTTATGAGAATATATTGTAACATTAAAATTTTACCCCCTCCATTTTATTTGGAAAGTTCACATTCATTAATGAATAACAAAAAACATAATTAGTCAAACCATTTAATAAGAGCAAAAAGAGAAAAAACAATTAATGATGCATAGAAAATATAAAGTGTCCTATATACATGACTAAAAATTTCTTCTAGAAGGTGCCCTATATATAGGACGACCAGAGAGAGTATTAAAAATAATGTTTAACCGAATTAGTTTAATAAATGAATATATTAATCTCTCAAATAAATGAAAATAATAGTTTCGCCTTGCTTTTTAATAAATGAATATATTAATCTCTCAAATAGATTAATATTGTGAGTATTATTATTATTATTGTAATTAGTTTAACCGAATATTCTAATTGAATATATTAAAAATAATGTTTTGGATCAAATTGAGATAAATAATCAAATTAAAGGGTTAAAGTGAAACAAAGAAAAGATGAGGAATCATTTTGAAAAAAATAAATTAGATAAGAGACCAAATGAATAATTTTATTTAAATAAAAATACTACTTGAAAAATATATACCATGATACATGATTGAGTAATCGATATATAAAAGACACATTAAACTACTAAATTGATAATTAGTTGATGATTTGTTAAATAAAATATTAAAAACATATTTTAATTTTTTTTTACCATATTTAACTTTATGGGATGGATGAGGAGGTATTAAGTACTAGGATTTTGACATCTCAAATCCTGGGTTGAATTTGAGAACCTAAAAAAATAATTCCACATAGAAAAAGGTTACATTTAGTACTATAAGAAAAAATGGACTTAGTTTTTCAAATGAAATTTTCCTTTTTATAACCTCCTATCCTTAATTCTTATGACAGAAATTTAAGTTAAACACACTAGCATAACACAAAATAATTCTTTTTGCTTTCTTAAACAGTACATACATTATAAACATTTATTAATTATTCGCAATCTCATCTTTAAAATGTCAAACTTATTTTAACAAATATGTTGTCGAGGACAATATAGTCATATAATAAAATTTAGGGTATTTCTATCATGCAATCCAAAATTGGATGGTTGCTATGCAACCTTTTCTTAAACCAATAAGAAGTTGACACATATGTCATGTCATTATTTGAAGTAGTTAAAATTAGTTTTTTGCAATTTAGTCCAACATAAAAAATAAATTAAAAATTTAGTCCTTTGTACCTATAGACAAATTATAACTTTTAATTTTAAATTTAGTCACTTGCATTAAGCCTTTTTACACAAGTGACTAATTTTAACTACTTTTAATTTTTTTTTAAATTAAAAGTTATAATTTGTCTATAGGTACAAAGGACTAAATTTTTAATTTACTTTTTATGTTGGACTAAATTGCAAAAACCTAATTTTAACTAGATTTAAGAAAAGGTTGCATAGCAACCATCCAATTTTTGATTGCATGATAGTAACTCCCTAAAATTTAAGCCTCTAACGTTCATCAGATTGGATAGCTTAAGCTACACACTTAGCTTGTCCTGCTCTATGTCACTACGTGGATTGGATGTTTACTCGTTCTTTGCCGGCCCCTTTAAGATAACTTAAATAGTATTTGTTGTGTTTGGTTCTTCCTGCTGTGTTATTTTAATCCCTTTGTTTTTTTTTTTAAGGAAAATTACATACACAGAATATATTTTTTTTCCAGAACATACACAGAATATATTACTGCCTAGGCTCTCATGCGTTCATAAAAAAATGTTTCATCGCCTTTATGAGCAAGAAAATCCTCAACCATATATAATACTATATAGCACCCCAAGTTCACAAGTCAAATATTCCAAATATCGTAGAAAACTAGGTAGACTTTCATCATATTAAATACAAGTACCAGGGATGAACCGAAGATACAACTTTGGGAAATAGAAAGAATGAAGGTTTTGTGGATTCTTGTAAGCATTTGTTGGTTGGTTCTTATCGTCCTCCAAGTCGCTGGGATCAGGAATATAAGTAGCAAGTAAGTAAAGTATGCATAACTATATATTAAGCATGTAACTAGGATAGGATTAGTCGCGGAGCTTCAAGAATAAATGAGGGGGTGCGACAAATTGTTTGATATTTATTTTTAAAACATTAACAATGCATCAAATAAAATGGCTTTAGCATAGTTGTTAGATGTCATTTGACTCTTTCAAGAAACCCAAGTTCGATTCCACCCTCGATGAAAGTGAGATGGGTGAGAGTCGAACAAGGGACCTCATGATTACATAAGAAGCGAGATAGGTGCTCCTACCTGCTCCTTAAAAGCCCCGCCACGGGATAAGATGGCATATCATGTTTATAATTTTATTGGCAAAGTTTTGACATGAAAGGGAGAAGTGAAAATTGTGTATTTTCAAGGTTCGAACTTAAATAATTATATTATATGTCTTGTAACTTTATTAACTAAGCTATTTTTTGGGACAATTAAGACAATTTTTAACATGTGACTTGACATTTTTTTAACATCCGCCATAAGACACATGTTAAAAAAATTATTATGCTAAGTCTTTATGTAAGTTTTTTAACTATATGTTTCCAATGTTAATACCTAAATAAAGATTATGAGGTATGAACATGGGCAAAATATGAGAATATTCCTGAGGTTACTCTGGAGTAGCATGGCCCATTTAGCATGAAGGCCCATAGGTATAGCAAGCACACCTCACTCATAGTAGAGACTAGAGATATCCCTTGTACAAGGCAAGAGGAGTCTCACACAAATAATTTCTATCAATTACTTTAATTTTTATTCTCACTCTCTCTCTCTCTCTCTCCCTCTCCCTTTTCCTCACACATATCACACCATGCTTATTTCCCATTGATGGATCTTCGGGGCATTCTCATTGAGCTATTACCTTAACTCATGTCTTATATCAATTTGGATGAGATTTCTCTCCTTGATGCGTGACCGACACGGCAACGTTTAGTATGGTGCCCAAGGTCAAGGCCACACCGGTGGTGCCATAATATGAGACCTTTGGATCTGGGATATATATAATCAATGGTTGAGATTTGCTACTCCAAATGCACCAGCAGGTTGTTGTCGGTTATTTTTTTTTTACCCTCCGTAATATCTTCATCCAGTTATGTAATGTCTGTTATTGTTTTTGTCTGCTTGTACCTAGTTACTTTTGGCGAATGACATTTGTCTGACACATTGACTACTTTTTTTGTCCAACAACATGCAAAGCGGAGTTATGGCACCACAATGTTTTACTTTTTTCTCACATTCAACAAACTTTAAATTGTAACATTGCTTATTTATTGCTTATTTGATTTTGCCGTATTATAACATATTGCTTATTTGATTTAAACATGTTTATATTTTATTTTAATATTATATATTTATAGAATACATAATATATTATATGACGTCATTTATACAAGAATCATCAATTATTTACTACCAAAAGTTTCATTTTGTTATCTTTGTTGTACGATATTATATAACAATAAGTGAAATTTTTGATTCAAAATTTACATCCAAACTTATTATCATGCAATGACTTGCTTTACTTTGATCCCACTTTTAGGCTTGTGATTCCTGTCACGGGTCACCCTTAACCCTTCCTCATCTTGACCCGTCCTATTTAGACTCACATATATTTCCTGTTTTTTCGGGTTTAAGAATGAGTACAAGTTTAAAAATTTACCCCGTTAAAAATTGACCACAAGTACTACCTCCGATCTTATATATATGGGATAGCTATCCATTTTTCATGAACGAAGGAAAGTGGTTAGCTTATAATAAGAATACAAATAATTCATGCAAATGAAATATTCATGCAAAAGAAATATAAAGTGCCCTATATATAATATATATATATATATATATATATATATATATAGAAAATATTCATAGCTAATCACAAGATTAATGAATAACAAATAACAAAGTTATTGAAAGAAGAGAGAAAACAATTATTCATGCAAAGGAAATATAAAGTGCCCTATATATATATATATATCCAAAGATTTGTTAGTAGGTGGCCGACATATATGAACAAATAGCAACCTCTCAGCCTCAAGCCATACCGTAACCCTAGCCTTAACACTAACCCTAATCGTAGTAGAAGTAGTTAGAAACAATTATTCATGGTTTACATCATTAACTAAGTTCCATTATTTTGTGTTGGTTACAAACAATTAATGATTACATTAGGCATATTTTGGTTAGTCATGACAAACGTTACAAACTAAGTTCCATTATAAGGCCGGGTTAAGTGTATATATGAGCATTGTACGCTATATTACATTTAGAGTAAATTTGTTACAATTTTGTCAATTTTAATTTTTTTTAGTTGTAAGAAAATTACAAGCGAAAATAAAGTATGAATGAGTGTATGATATTGTTTTTAAAGTAAATTTTAATGACTTATTTCAACTAATCTATTTTTATGGTAAGAAAATTATCCAGTTACAATGGTAGTAAAAATCCAGAAAATTATCCAATTACAATGGTAGTAAAAATCCAGAAAAATCCAATTATCTAATTACAATGAAAATTTAAAATGTATTGTAAGGGGGAATGGACTTGATCGGAAGTGAAGTGAAGTGTGTTGTATGCATATATGTAGATATTGATAACCGAAAGATCATCTTACTTAAAGCAATTGAAGTAATGATATGTTACAAATATAAAAAGAATGGTACATGTAGTAAATTTAACAAATGTATTAACTTGTAAAGGCCTATTTCGAACGTAACCCTAACCCTAACCCTAATCCTAACCCTAATCCAGTATAAATGCATGTGCCATTGCATGCAGCGGTTTTTGATATTTACGTGGGTTTATATTCCTTGTTCATCATCTCTTTAATTATTTAGGTGTATGTATTCGTGCGGGTAAAATTAATGAGTGAGAATTTTCTAAGAATTGGTAAGCGGGTAAAATTTTTCACAAAAAGTTAAGCGTGAAATATATTCTCATATAATTTAAAGTATGTGTTAATTTAAAGTATGTGGTAAGCGGGTAAAATTTTTCACAAAAAGTTAAGCGTGAAATATATTCTCATAGAATTTAAAGTATGTGTTAATTTGGTAAAGTATGTCCTATAATAAGGACCAGAATAGTTAATAAGTTAAATTTTTGTAAATAATTATTGAAAATTGTGAATTTTTTTTTATATTATCTAGTAAATGTCGATTTTATAATAATGTCAAATGGGTATTGTATTAGTACTTCTTTCGACGAACCCCTTTTAATAAAGTCAATAATTTTCAGAGTTTTGAAATAGTAGTACTCCCTCTGTTTCACTTTAAGTGTCTTTTTAACATCAAAATTTTGTTTCAAATTAAGTATCTTTCTATCAAATTTAGACAACATTTAATACTGTTTTTCCTTATTTACCCTTACATTTAATGTTGTTTTAGTTTTGAAATTTGTAATACTAGTAATGATGCAATTGACAAAATAAAAATATTAAATAGAGGTATTTTTGACAAAATACACATAAAACTTACAATAATCATCATAATCAACACCTTAAACTTGTGCAAAAGTCCAAAAAGACACTTAAAGTGAAATGGATTGAATAGTTACAAAAAAGTGTCTTAGAAATAAGACCGGAGGGAGTAATTTTACAATTATTCCCTTCGTATTCTCCACTTTTGAAGTTCTTTAATTGAAATTTATCAGTTGTGGAATTTTAATTTAAGTCCTCGACGTTTTTTTTAAAGCAATTTTGAGAGGTCCTCCACGTTTCAGTCGTCACTGAAGTTGGTTGGCCACGTATCTTGCATGCATCGTTTCCACGTTTCAAGGCTTAACAAATTTCCAATACAAATCATTTATTCCAAAACTAATTTATTTCGAATAGAAATAAATTATTCCAAAACTAATTTCAATGAAGACTCATCTAACGACGAGAACCATACCTGGAAAATGGGCACAATATGTCTAAGCTGAAGGAAGAAGATGTGGGTCGAGAGAGAGACAGATCACAAAAAACAAAAAAAAATTAAGATGGAGAAACAGGTAATGGAGATTCCAGATCTGAAATGTGAGTGGAGAAAGAGACAAGTCACCAAAATAATAAAATATCTCTGCAACAATTCAGCTTGCCGTGTTGTACAGATAGTGACATCTCATTAAACGGAAAACGGAGTTAAGATTATTGACCTTAAGGTAAGAAACTTTGGTGCGTTCTGTGGTGCATAAAAACCATGACATGCACCGGTACATGGTTGACCACTTTGCTTACGTGGCATGTCCATAAGTATATTTATTTTTAAGCCCCTTGTTTTTATGAAATTGCACTGTGGGTCCCTAACAATGAAATGTCGTTTATGTCCATTTGAAAAGGGTTATACGACATCTTCTTCTTTGCACTTTGGTGGAGATCTGAGGGAGGTATCGACGACTTTGCTACCCAGGAAGGCGAAGTTCTAATCTTTTTATTGGCTGAAGCGGTGATGCAACATTGAAGAGCTGGATTTTAGTGAAAGATTTACGGAGGTGAGAGTTGCTTAATATTTTACGCCCGTGGAGTGAATTTGCGCGAGTTACTGTTGAGTGGTTGAAAATGGAAGACGTTGACAAAAACTCGAACGCCGGAGAGAATCAGAGGAATGACAATCCTGGGGTAACAATGTTTAAAGTTACATGCATCAGTTAATGTAGGAATTAAATTAATCGTAAGTAAGTAGGTTATGTCTGTGTTCGGATTTCTGAAAAAATCCGTGAAATTTTAATATAAAATTAAATTTGAAACAGGGTTTTGAAACAAGAGTGGATGATGCCCTGGATGGGATACAGTGGAGACTCATTGATAGCACAGATCAATTTGTCAATATTGATTTTCAGAGTATAACTTTTGAGGAGATGATGCAATACAGTTTCGGTGACTTCGACCTCGGATATCATTTTTACAATGCTTATGGTGGTGCGAAAGGGTTTAGCATCCGCAGACACCTAACTGGGAGAAACACAAAAGGGGAAATTGTGTCCAAATCGTTTGTATGTTCGAAGCAAGGTCTGAGACACAAAAAATGGGACAATATGGAAGATAGGAAGAAGGCAGAAAAGGGCAGGAGCAGATGTTGCTGCAAAGCTGAACTGATGATTTATCTTGAAAAGACATCTGGAAGATGGAATGTAGGGTATTTCAACGAAGCTCATAGTCATCAATTGTTGACCGATTTTGGAGTCATCCATCGATTGCAATGCCAATTATCAGAAGCTGAGTTGGCGGAGGTTAGCAGTCTGAGAAAGGTTGGAATAAAGAATCCACAGATATATGCTGTTATTGCTGAGCGTGTAGGTGGATATCACATGGTAGGATTTAACCGGAAGAGCATGTACAACAAGAGCAACGGCAGGTTGACACGCAAAGAGGGTGATGCAAATGAAGCTCTCAAGTATATGCGTCGGTTATCAAGTACTGACCCCAGTTTTTTTCTGGAAGCACTTAACCAACAGCGAAGGTCGTTTGCTTCATCTATTTTGGTGTGATAGTACATCACGTAGTGATTATGAAGCATTTGGTGACGTTGTTGCATTTGACGCGACATATGGGAAGAACAAGTATAAGTGTCCCGTAGTTGTTTTTTCAGGGGTTAACCATCACCTTCAAACCATTGTGTTTGGTACTGCAATAGTATCGAATGAGGAGGAAGTGACATATATCTGGTTGTTGGAACAATTTGTTGAGGCAATGAAAGGTAAGACACCGAAGTGTGTTATAACCGATGGAGCATTGGCCATGCGGAACGCTATTGCTGTAATTTTTCCATGTGCACATCACAGGCTATGCGCATGACATCTTCTAAAAAATGCTGGCAAGAAAGTTCATAACCCGAAGTTCGTGAAGGGGTTAAAGGAATGCATGTTCAATGATTTTGACATCCCTGTTTTTGAGGCTAGGTGGAAGCTTATATGTGATGGTTGTGGGGTGGGGGAGAATGAATAGGTAAAAGCAGCCTATGCAAAGAAGGAGATGTGGGCAACTGCTTACACGAGAGGGAAGTTTTTTGCCGGCCTGAGGACGACTTCAAGGTGTGAAGCGTTGCATTCACAAATGCGGAGGTACGTTGCGTCGAGGCAAAACTTATGTGATTTCATTGAACAACTCGAAAGATGTTGGGAACTAATGCGGTACAATGAGTTAACAGCAGATTTTAAAACATTGGATCAACACCCAACGTTGATAACACCTTTCAAGCTTCTGGAAAAGTCAGCTGCTGGGATATATTCGAGGGAGGTATTTCGCCTTGTTCAGAGATTGTTGTTTATATCCGCCGAGTACAAGGTTCGTTATCGGAGGGAAACATTGAGCAACGTTGTTTTTGAGGTAGTGAAGTACCCAAAGGAGATTGGAAGATGGGTTGTGTTTATGCAGCGGAGTGATTTGAAGTTCTACTGCGAATGCAAACGGTTGGAATTGTTTGGATTGCCTTGCGTTCATATTCTTGCTGTCATTTATAGCATGAATTGTACTGAATTTCCTGAGAGCCTTGTGTCAGAGAGGTGGACAATGAAAGCGAAGCAGTTCGTCGGAGCGAAATTAAGTGGTGCATTTGATTGTTGTTCGAGTGGAGTGGTTAGCTGTTACACGTCATTGGTTATGCTTTGTAGGCGCATGTGTGCTGTGGCTTGTGTTTCATTAGAGAAGTTTAATGTTTTGAGAGAAGTTTACTTCACAACTGCTATTGCTGCATAAAAACTACACCTTAAAAACACACAACAAAAAAGGTACTCCATATTTTTAAAAGGGATTAAACCATGCTATTGAATTAAGGCTTTCTTTGGGAGTCTGGAAGTAAAGGGGGATAAAATGGAAATATAAGGATTGCATTTCCAATCAACCCTTTACGTCCCAATTTCGGAGGTCAAATATTTGGGGGTTTGGACACCAAATTATTTACAAGATTAGGGATCTTGGATTCCCTTTCATTTCCAACAATTTGCTCCCAAACAAAGGAAGCTTAAATTTTTCCCATTACTTTCCTTACCATCAACTTGCCTGCCTCCAATCCCAACAAACCCTATTAATAACTTTTTTTTACATTAATTTGATATTTTTTTTTAACTAAGCATTGTATTCACCTGTCGCGCGAAACTAACACATTTCAATAACTGAATGTATATATCAACAAATCTTCAGACGAAACGAAGTCTAACCCCTATTAAAACCGCAACCTCACTGGACTAATGATAGAACCAAACAAAGTCCACTCCATATAGCAGATCCATAAATTTACGACTAATAATAAAAAATTGTGACTATAAGTTAACGGAAATTAAACCACAGATCAGTCTAAAACCGTCACTTACCTGGATCTGGCGGTGATAGCCTCACCTGCTGAAAACCTATTTTTTGGGGATGGCTCGCTAATTGATTCATGAAAGCGACGCTCGAATTTAACTGATTTGTAAAACGACGCCGTTTAGCCGGTTGCATAAAAACGATGTCGTACGCAAAGACCCTTTTTAGCAAATTATACAAAACGACGACGTATTAATAACCCCCTAACTGCAACTTAAATTTACGACGTCGTTTTTAAAAGCCCCAATGTGCAATACCTTGCATACAGTCAACCAACAAACGTTCACCACACATCCGCCCGTCCATGACACGTTGGAATAGCCATCAACGCTTCACAATTCACATGCACCGGTGCATGTGTCGCTTTTCATGTACCGCAGCCATCATCGAAACTTTGTCTTACAGTTTTACTCTTATTGCACAGAAATCCTTTAACTTATGAAACTGGCAGGAGTAGGTGCAGAAACCGGCACCACGATGGTCCCTTTGACTAAGGGCACCATACTAAAAGCCTCCGACTGACACTATTTGATTGTTTGCTGACACACTATATGGGTGTTATAATTAAAATTTATGTATTTTAATCATATCAATTCTTGAGATAAATTTATCTATATGAGTTTTTTTTTATGAATGGTGTTATATGTATATCCAAATTTGACATTTGGATATACATTTTTTTGTTTTATATGCAAAAATAATTATCAATTTTGGATGTACACGTAACATTAGTGTTTCTTAACACGAGCCTCAAGGCACACATTAAAAAACTATGATTACATTTTTTCAATCATACTCTTAACCTCCTTGCAATTTCTTCATCTTCATGGTAAGACAAGAAAACCTCAACTGTTGCATCCAACTTCACATGTCAAATAGTGAAAATCGTAGAAGACGAAAGAGATAATAAATGGATGTACCTTACGGGATTATGTATCAGGTTTTTAAGATTTAGAAATTGAACTTCAATTCCTAAGAATGTTATGTGGTAAATTATTGGGATTTAATTTCACTTCTCCTATCGTCTTAAAAAATTTACTTTTTTTAGGTTTAATTGCACTTTTGGTCCCCCAATTTTGTTAATTTGACGAATTTAATCCCCCTACTTTAGTTTGGCGAATTTAGTTCCCCTACTTTTAATTTGGCGAATTTAGTCATTCAATTGTCAATTTGTGACGATTTCAGTCATTCCGTGTCTAACAAAATTGCTCAGGTGCTGACACGTGTTCTTTTTGTTAAACACGAAATGACTGAAATTGCCATAAATTGACAATTGAATGACACTAAATTCGCCAAATTAAAAGTAGGGAATTAAACTCACAAATAGGCAACTTACAAACAAATAACAGGAACTATTTCACCGACCAGCAAAAAAGGTATTATAAGAGGATAAACTCACAAACTAGCTCCATAATCTAATTTTCATAAGATTAAGAAGACCTACACCATTAACACCTGCTCCATATTAAATATAACTAGACTAGAATATAGCATCATATTAAATGTAAGCCGAACCGAAAATAGAACTAAGATGGAAAAGGAAAGAGAATGAAGTTATAACATATTCATACTTTACAGATTACAAATTAATGTATCAATGTGTTGACAGGGTACCACCGTACTATAGGGATCCCTATTGCAATGGACATTGGCATGATGGTCAGCGCAATGGGCGATGGGGTGATTGGCCGACGCGAGGCGATCCACCACATCATGGAAAACCTCCAGGACGTCCATAATAAACAACAATCATGTGTCAATGATTCGGAGACTATCATGTAATATAATGTTGGCTTAATTATGTCACAAGTCCCTGAAGTTTGGGGTATTTTTGTCAGATACCCTTATTCTTTTTTTTTTCCAAAGTCTGACTCCCCGAAGTTACTTCTGAGTTTGTCATACACCCCTACTACCAATTCTGATTAATTTTGTTGACATGTCAGCAAAATTGTTCAGAATTGGTAGTAGGGGTATATGATAAACTCAGAAATAACTTCCGGGAGTCAGACATTGAAAAAAAAAAGAATAAGGACATCTGACAAAAGTACCAAAAACTTCAAGGGCTTTGACATAATTAAGCCTATAATGTTTTAATGTATATATATGTTTATCTATACATTTAATTCATATATGCCTAGATAGAGACTAAAGTGAGTTTTAGGGAAGGAGTGCCAGGTTTATGCAGTACTTTGTGCGAATATATCACACTACTACCATTCGCATCATAACATGATGAATTCTATATGTGATTATTGCGTATTCTAGCTACATCCAATTATTTTTTAATGAATGGAGTAATATTCATGATTTTCAAAAGCAAGATAAAAGACTTTGTATGATCTTTCATTCTATAATTTACTTTCGTACTTAGGATAATTAAGCAAAGTCAATTCCATAAACGGATCTCTCTCTTATAGATGACTTTGATGCTTATTCGAAGGGATGGATATTGACAAGCTATTCTTGAGTAATAATATATGTTTGTTAGATGGGAAACCAATGTGTGATTGGCAAAACATGGTCCAGATCATGTTAAGTCTTTAGGGTTGGGATGCTACGTACTCTAGCAGAGATAATTATATGCTGTTTTTGTTGCCTTGCCGGTTGTCCAACTATTTAGGTGCAGGTTTTTCTAAGAATATATATTTTACAGTTTTATCGTGCTCATCATCAAAAGAAATTCATAAGTGTCTTTTCCTCAAATATGTACAACAATTTCTTTATGAAATTGCCTCAAATCAACCAGAATGGTTCTTTACTCTTTAGGAATGTATTCTCCTTCTGAAGTTGATACGTACATATCCTTTCCTAATCATGTAAATATAGTCATCAATTCAGGTCTTCTGTTTTTTATATATAGTAGAAACCAGAGGTTGTAATAGCCATTTACTTTCTGTGCAGCCTGTATAATGTAAATAAGAAATTGTCTAATCACCAAAAACTTTTGAGGCTAGAATCATTTTTTCCAAACTTATATACTACAACCACGGTTTTACAACTTTCTTATATGTATAACCAAATTTGTACAATTTAGTAGACAGCTTCTTTATTTGAAAAAGAAATCCCTGCGCATTCTCTTTTTACTTTTTCTCTGCTTTATTTCACTCGAAAGAAGTTGTTTACATAGTTGTACAAAGATGCCCTAATACTGCTATAAAAGGTTGGTGGTTATGGGGTTTAGAGTTCGATGATGTTGACTATATATATGGGGTTTAGGGTTAAAGAAAAAAATTAATAGGGATAATTTTGGAAGAACGGGGACAATAGGAAGAAGGGGGGAATGGAAAAAGTAATTTTGTGTAATGGAAAAGTAATAAAAAAAAAAAGAAAAATTAATGGAGGGTATTTTGAATAAATTACATTAGGGATAAAAATATTATTTTTACGCAAATAATCCAGGGACCTGATTGCAAAATTTAAAATTTACATGTATGCTTAACTGACATGGCATTAAACCATGGTTATATATCCCCAACGACCATTAAGTGGTCAATTGACTTTAATGAGAATTTCCTATTTTACCCTTTTCTCAATCTAGAATATCCCTTACGTCCCCACCCTAAACCTCCCCACTCCATCGCCCTTAATCAATCATCCTCCAGTTCCATCGTCAATCAAAAACCTCCGCTGACCTTCTCATCCTCCACCTCTCTCCACCTTGTCACCTTCCCCAAACTCGTTGACATCCTTTCCCTCATTGCCTCCTTCATCTACCTCCTCGGTTTCTTCGACATCAATTTTGTTCAATCTTTCATCGTCCACTCTTCAACCGAAGAAGAAGACGATCCCCTCTTCCACAATCCACAACCACCATGACGTCATCAACATTCATCACCAACAACAAATCCCCAAATTGCCTCCACCTCCTCCTCCTCGGGATCTCTTGATTTCTTCAATCTCTTCACAAGAGGACGAGGAGATTGTGAAATCGGTGGTTGAAGGCAAGACGTTGTCGTATTCTCTTGAATCGAGCCTCCGCGATTGTTGTCGAGCCGCATCGATTCGTTGCGAGTTGTTGCATAGGGTGACGAGGAGGTCTTTGCAGAGCTTGCCATTGGAGGGGGAGGAACAATGCCGATGGCGACGACGGAAGGGTGCTTGGTCGCGAGCACGAACAGCGAGTGCAAGGCGATCTATGCGTTGGGGGGAACAAGCAGCATGGTATTGAAGGATGGACGATGTGGTGGTGGCAGAGGGGTAGGGGGGCTGTTGTGGTGGTTGAGGGACTCATTGGCAACCCAGATTTGATAGCCTCGAATCTGATCAGTGGGGGCTCACGGTGGTCACGTGGATGAAGGTGATGACAAGTTTGGTGGCTTCGGATTTGATCAAGGGTTTCGTCGGATCGATGGGAAGGGGGGTGGGGGTTGGGATGGTGGACATCAACGGATGGTGGTGGTTATGGTGGAGTGAAGAGGAGATGGCCTGGGGACCAAAGAAAATTTAAAATTAGGTTGGGGTAAATTTATAATTGTGCAAAAAAGTTATGATTTCTGGTTTAATCTCAATCGTTGATGTGCTTAGTCAAAGGGTGCATTCAATTGTAAAATACACCATCAAAGAATTTTGTTTAAAAAATACTCATTCTGTCCCTTAATATAAGTCGTTTTTATCTAATTCATACATATTATGAAAAGTAAATATTACTCTCAAATTTATCAAAAAATATGTTGTCATTCCAAAGTTACTCCTATTTAAAACTTTACAACTCTATTCATTTCTCTCTCTATTGTAATTATTACCCTATCACCCCTATGTAATCATGAATGGTGTATTTGGAATAAACTCTTTAATGCTATCCAGATATTCCAAAACGACTTATAAAAAGGATAAAAAATCTACCAAAATGGTGTCTTGATATAGGGAGTATGCAGTACATTTTTATTGGACCACATAAAAAGATACAACAACCTCTTTTTCAGAGGATATCAAGGAAAAAAAAACCCTTAATTTAGACTTGTCGTTCTCTGTCAGCCACTTGTGGAGTCTTACGATGTGAAATAAGTACTTAATTGTCTGGTGACCGGTGGTTCTTCTAGTTGTGTCATTTTCATTGAAGAAAAAACACAAGCACGCAGATATATTAAACTCTCCGTGGATGACAATTGACAAACTATGTATTAAGTCCTCAATCAAGGTAAGAATTCGAACTTTTGACAAAGAAAATCCTTACCTACTACACCCCAAGTTCACATTCGAAATATCATAGAAAACTAGGTAGACAGTAGACTTGCATCATACTATTAAATACAAGTCAGAAGTGGACTGAACCATAGATACAACTAACTCAGGGAAATAGGTAAATAGAAAGAATGAAGCTGTTGTGGACTCTATTAGTCATGTTGGTTCTTCTCTTCCTCCTCCAAACCAATGGGTTCAGAAACCTGAATATTAAGTAAGTACACTATGCATTAACTGTTAAAGCATATGATTTTGCTCCTATGTATGAATATGATAACTGAGAATGGTGTACTCCCTCACTCCATTAAAAACTTCAAAAGTCAAAAAAATTAAGGAGTGGTGTATTTAATCGTTATGGAATTTCTTAACCTCAGTCCTTAAGGCCGAGAATAAAAACCCAAAATGAATAAATTTTTTTAAAAAATTAAAACTTTAAACTTTTGATTTCTTCAATGCATCAATTTCCAAGAAAAACCTTCCATTTTTGGATGTTTATCCTCGGCCCTTAAAAGAACCCTTTAATTATTTGTCTACACATTAATTATTAAATAATTAATTTATTGCATTGTTCATTAATTGTTTATTGATGAACCAATTTCAATTCAAAGTTTACAATTTTTAAGTTTTTTCATTAATTTCTTTAAGGGTGAAGTGCCAACATAGTGCTATGTTTTTTCACTATACCAACTTAGTTCCTAAAAATTTATAAATACACATTTAGTCCCTCAAAATTTTAAGATGTATCAATTTGGTTCTTCAAGATTTTCAGATATATTAATTTGATCTTTATTTCATGTTTTAAAAACCAAATTGATACATCCGAAAATCTTGATGAATCAAGTTGATATATCCAAAATTTTGAGGGACTAAATGTGTATTTATAAATGTTTAGGGATTAAGAAACATGGAAGACTAAATTAATACTTCACTCTTATCTTAACTTTAGTTTGGGACAAAAAATTTTGTCATTTTTTTAGCATGCTTGTAAGAGAGTGGGAGTAGTTCATACTTTGTAGATAACATATTAACATGTATTCTTGACAGTGCAGCTGCAATCCATCATGATCACAGCAAAGGGCGTTTAGCTGATATGCCGCGGCCAGGTGGTCCAACACCTCATGGTAAACCTCCTGGACATCCATAAACAACCACTATGTGGATCCTGAGTTACTGATTTTGAGACAATCATGTAACGCTCTGTAATGTGATAAACAGCATGTGTATCTGTTTATCTACTATAAGTTATACTATAAGATAGGATAGCCCTAATTTATGCATGTCTAGAGGGAGTCAGAGAAAAGGAGTATCAGGTTTCTGCAGAATGTGAATGAATATATCAAACTACCATTCACATAATAAGATGAATTCTTTGAGATTGTTGTTGATTGCTGTATGTACTACTCTTCCCTCTTCTGTGATGTATTAACTCTGGATTCTAAATGCAGCTTTTTTTTTTTCTTTTTAATGAATGTAATTTTAATGAAAAGCAAGAGAATGTGGAAAATTCTGTGTTGTGGGAAGAAAAAGAACAAGGAAAAGAAAAAGTAAGAGTTTCGTGTGATATTTGCATTTTTCTATCATAAAAGAATATGGATACATTCTTTTCTTTAATACTTTCATAGTCAGGATAATCTGGCAAACTTCCAGGACGTCCATAAACAGCAATCATGTGTCAATGATTCAGAGACTATCATATAATATAATGTAATAATGTATGTATCTGTTTATCTAGAAATTCAATAAGATAGGAAAATCTTAACTTATATATGCCTAGAGCCTAGAGGTAAGGAGTAGTAGGTTTGTGCAGAACTTGTGTGAATATATCACACTACTACCATTCAAATCATCACGAGAGTTAGAGTTTGAATAAGATGAATTCTCTGCATTTGTGGATTCTAGCTACATCCAAATATTTTTTAATGAATGGAGTAATATTCATCATGAATTTCAAAAGCAAGAGAAAAGACTTTGTATGATCTTTCTATAATTTACTTTCATACTTGGGATAATTTAGCAAAGCCAATTGCACAAACGGATCTCTGATGACTTTGATGCCTAGCTATTTGAAGGGATGGATATTAGCAAGCTATTATTGAGTAATAATGTTTGTTAGAAGGGAAACCAATGTGTGATTATTTGCAAAACATGGTCCAGATCATGTTAAGTCTTTAGGGTTGGGATGCTACGTACTCTAGCAGAGATAATTATATGCTGTTGTGTTGCCTTGCCTGTTGTCTAACTATGCAGGTGCAGGTTTTTTAAGATGATACATATTTTATAGATTTATCGTTCACAAAAGAAATTCATATAGGTTTTCCCCAAATATGTACAACTTATATAATACAACCCGGTTTTACAATTTTGTCATATGTACAACCAAATTTCTACAATTTAGTAGACAACTTCTTTATTCGAAAAGAAATTAGACCCCGCACATTCTCCTTCTCTTTTACTCTTTCGATTCTTAATTTTCCAGAAATGGTCTACATACTTGTACAAAGCTGGTTACCGGCTACTTGGTTGGTTGATCTTTCTGAATTTCAGAAATTAGAAGATTTGTCACAATCTAAAGAGAAAGCATTCAACAGCTGATTCTTAAATGCTTAGAGATTAAATAATTTCGACAATCAGGTAAATAATGATCAATGTCTACATCATATATGCAATCATCGAGGGACTGGTGTGAGAAGCGGTGCGGTGATGACCTAGATGACGGCGACGAAAAACGCCATTGGGCATCTAATTATTAGCAAAACATTCATTCTTATTTACTGAGTTTTAAGGATAATTACAAGAATAATTTTGAAAAAGAGATAAGATAAAGGGCCCCGAATGGTGGGGTAGGAGCATTCTGCCGGCAATTTTTTGGCTTAACCAAGAAATCTTATGTCCTCTAGGTTACGGCATTTTAACCGAAAAAACTTCTTGCCCAATTCATGGTTTCTGTTAGAATTTTCGATCAAATTTCAATGTTACTAACAATATTATCTAATTTTCTTAGTATTCTCTTTGTCCTTAAATATAAGCAATACTTCCTTCGTTCTTAAATAAAAGCATTTGAGAAGGCCTTTCATATAGATTCAGGAGGTTGATTAATACACTTGGTGATATATATATATATATATATTGGAATTTATAATATTTGATATATATATTTTTTTTATAATTACTCTTATAATAATTTTTATCGGGATTTAAAAAAAATAAAGAATATATAATATTCCCTCCGGCTTGAAATATAAGAAAGAAAAAACATACTTCTTTTGGTTTAAAATATAAGCAAAACTAACCAACTTTCTTAAATTTTACTTCATTCACAATGCAACTTTCTTAAAACATTCCTAGAAAGTTATTATCTTATTTAATTTTTGGTTCCATTCCTATCGCAACTTTTCTAAAATACCTTTATTTTTTTTATAAATTTAGAAAATTAAATACAATCAACTAACCTTCTTAATAAACATAAAATTAATTAAAGTTGCTTATAATTTGAGCTTAAGAAGTAAGTATATGGGAGGAATATATAATAAGTATCTGCGAACAAGTGCTTATAAAAAGTGAAAAATCCTCCCACTACGCTTATATCCACGAAGGAGGGAGTGTATGTCAGGATAAGCAAAGGAAGGGAAGCTGTGAATAATTAATATTGTAAGAAAGGTGGAATCACACAAAGATAAAAATAAGCTCCCACCTTTAGACTAGGCAGATTAAGCTACACACTATGACCTGTTTAATTTGGACTTGGTCGTTCTCAACCAGCCACTTTTGGAGTCTTTGGTGTTAAATAAATACTTATTGTCTATTGGTTCTTCTAGTTGTGTTATTTTATATTAATAAAAACACAAGCACGCAGAATATATTAGACTCTCATCATCAATTGACCAACTATATAATATTAAGTCCTCGATAATTCATTAAAAGAATGTTTCTTTATCATCAAGGTAAGAATTCGAACTTTTGAAAAAGAATATCATTAACCACTACACCCCATGTTCACATTAGAAATATCATAGAAAACTAGGTAGACATAGTAGACTTGCATCACATTAAATACAAGTCAGAAGAGGACTGAACCATAAATACAACTCACTAACCCAGGGAAATAGAAAAAATGAAGCTGTTGTGGACTCTAGTACGCATGTTGTTCTTCTCTTCCTCCTCCAAACCACCACAGGATTCAGAAACATGAACATTAAGTAAGTACAGTATATATGAATAACTGTTAAAGCATATGATTTTGCACCTATATATGAATATGATAGCTGAGAATTTTGTAGTTCATACTTTGTAAATAACAAATTAATAATATGTATTAATGCCTTGACTCTTGACAGTGCAGCTGGATCGGAATCGATCGCAGCAGAGGGCGTTGGGGTGATCAGCCGCGGCCAAGCGGTCCATCACCTCAAGGTAAACCTCCTGGACGTCCATAAACAGCCACCATGTGGATCCTGAGTTACTGATTGAGAGACCAACATGCAATGCTTTTTTTTTTTTTTTTTTTATATCCAAAACCTGAGATCCATCCAGTCACATTGGACTTAACGAGTCTTGCCAAACTGGGGGAGTATCTACCCAGTCACTTGAGTGCTCCCCTCGTAAATTGAAACATGTCCAGCTTGCCAAGTATCAAACATGTATTGCTTAATGTGATAATCAGCATGTGTATCTGCATGTTTATCTATGTAAGTTATATACTATAAGATAGGATAGCCTTAATTTATGCATGTCTGGAGTGAGTCAGAGGAAAGGAGTATCAGATTTTTATGCAGAATGTAAATGAATATATCAAACTACCATTCACATAATAAGATGAATTCTTTGAGATTGTTGTCGATTGCTGTATGTACTACTCTTCCCTCTTCTGCGGTGTATTAACTTTATGGATTCTAAATGCAGCTTTTTTTTTCTTTTCTTTTAAATGAATGGAATTTTAATGAAAAGCAAGAGAATGTGGAAAATTCAGTGTTGTGGGAAGAAAAAGAACAAGGAAAAGAAAGAATAAGAGTTTCGTGTGATATTTGCATTTTTTCTATCATAAAAGAATATGTGGATACATTAGTTTCTTTAATACTTTCATAGTCAGGATAATCTGGCAAACTTCCAGGACGTCCATAAACAGCAATCATGTGTCAATGATTCAGAGACTATCATATAATATAATGTAATAATGTATGTATCTGTTTATCTAGAAATTCAATAAGATAGGAAAATCTTAATTCATATATGCCTAGAGCCCAGAGCCTAGAGGTAAGGAGCAGTAGGTTTGTGCAGAACTTGTGTGAATATATCACACTACTACCATTCAAATCATCACGAGAGTTAGAGTTTGAATAAGATGAATTCTCTGCATCTGTGGATTCTAGCTGCATCCAATTATTTTTTAATGAATAGAGTAATATTCATGAATTTCAAAAGCAAGAGAAAAGACTTTGTATGATCTTTCTATAATTTACTTTCATACTTGGGATAATTTAGCAAAGTCAATTGCACAAACGGATCTCTGATGACTTTGATGCCTATTCAAAGGGATGGATATTAGCAAGCTATTGATGTGACAAATAATGTTTGTTAGAAGGGAAACCAATGTGTGATTATTGGCAAAACATGGTCCAGATCATTGTTAGGTCTTTAGGGTTGGGATGCTACTCTACCATAGAGAAATTATATGCTGTTGTGTTGCCTTGCCTGTTGTCCAACTATGCGGGCGCAGTTTTTTTAAGATAATATATCGTTCACAAAAGAAATTCAGAAGGGTTTTTCATCAAATATTTACAACTTATATACTACAACCCGGTTTTACGAGAATGTTATATGTACAACCAAATTTCTACAATTTAGTAGACAACTTTATTCGAAAAAAAAAATCATTCTCTTTCTCTTCTTTATTTTCCAGAAGTGGTCTACATAGTTGTACAAAGCTGGTTATCAGCTGGTTGATCTTTCTGAATATCAGATCTTAGAAGATTTGAGGTCACAGTCTAAAGAAAAGCATTCAACAGCTTATTCTTAAATGCTTATACATTACATAATTTTCTTAAACAAGTCTCAACAACAGCAGCATTGTGAAGATAATTCACAATCACAAGATCGAAATGCTTAGCTGGATTTAGCTGGAGATTAGCTGTTTATTTAACTAACAATCATTGTAACTAACTTTAGTGTATCTCACGGATTAGTTAGAGTTAGTTAGATAGTTGATAGTTGAACTAACTTTCTATAAATACCAAATGTAATAGTTAGTTTCATTTTGAGTCAATAATATTCAGAAATTCAGTTTAGCATTCTCTCTTCTATTTTTCACAATTGAGTCCAGATTCATTTTCTTTGTTCTAGAGGAAAACGAATTCTTCTTCTTTTCTCTTCACAGATTCAACACTTGTTGAATCATTTCTCTGAATTCTCACAATCTTAGATGGTATCAGAGCTCGATCGTGAGCTCTGCTACGCATTCCACTTCCAATCATGTCTTCTGATTCAACTTACAGTGAGCACCTTCAATTTCAAGATCCAACGCAGAATCCATGTTCTGTGTATTATTTGCATCCTTCTGAAAATCCAGGAGCGATTTTAGTTTCTCCACCTCTTAATGGTGATAACTATCATCAATGGAGTAGATCTATGAGAATTAGCTTGAGTTCGAAGAACAAATTAGATTTTGTAGATGGAACAATTCAAGCACCGAATAGAGAAGATCCGTTGTATAGAGCTTGGGAACGATCGAATAACATGGTGATTGCATGGATTACAACACTCATCTTAGTTCTGATTCTGGTGTTCCTCTTGCTGATCCTTCTCCTTATCGAAGACTCATTGGCAGATTATTGTATCTTACTAATACCAGACCAGATATCACTTATGTTGTTCAGCATCTTGCCCAATTCATGCATAAGCCCACTGATTCTCATTATGATGCAGCTCTTCGGATTCTTCGATTTCTTAAGGGTTGTCCTTCCCTTGGTTTGCATTTTCCAGCTGATTCTCAGCCACATATCAAGGGTTATTGTGATAGTGATTGGGCTTCATGCCCTGATACTCGCAGATCTGTTAGTGGCTATTGTATATATCTTGGCAAGTCTCTTATTTCTTGGAAATCCAAGAAACAAAAGACGGTTTCTCGTAGTTCTTGTGAGGCTGAGTATCGTGCTATGGCCTATGCTACACATGAGGTTCAGTGGTTGACTTATTTGCTCCAAGATTTTTGTGTTCCATTTGTTACTCCTGCTGCTTTATACTGTGACAATCAAGCTGCATTGTACATTGCTGCCAATCCGGTTTATCACGAACGTACCAAGCATATTGAGATAGATTGTCACATTGTTCGTGAGAAATCCTTGTCTGGACTTATTAAGCCTTTACCAATTCCTACTGACCTGCAACTTGCAGATGTTTTTACTAAAGCTTTAAGTCCTAAGTTGTTCATTGGTTTTGCTTTCAAGCTGGGCTTGCTTGACATCTACGCACCAGCTTGCGGGGGGGGGGGGGGGGGGGGTCTTAAACAAGTCTCAACAACTTGTGAAGATAATTCACAATCACAGGATCGAAATGCTTAGCTGGATTTAGCTGGAGATTAGCTGTTTATTTAACTAACAATCATTGTAACTAACCTTAGTGTAGCTCACGGATTAGTTAGAGTTAGTTAGATAGTTGATAGTTGAACTAACTTTCTATAAATACCAAATGTAATAGTTAGTTTCATTTTGAGTCAATAATATTCAGAAATTCAGTTTAGCCTTCTCTCTTCTATTTTCCACAATTGAGTCCAGATTCATTTTCTTTATTCTAGAGGAAAACGAATTCTTCTTCTTTTCTCTTCACAGATTCAACACTTGTTGAATCATTTCTCTGAACTCTCACAATCTTAGAAATTTCGAGATGAAGGAGTGAAACAGACTTATGGAATGAACCTGTTTTAAATTGCAAACTAGTTCAAAACCGGTTCAGAACCGAACCAAAACCATTTCATAACAAAAATCGATATGGTTTATAAATCCAAACTGGTTTATATGGTTCACTCCAGTTTGGACTGGATTTTGTACGAATCCAATCCATGACCACCCTTATCTATAGCTATATTTGTTGTCAATTCATGTAAGGAAATTGTAAATGACAACCAAATAATCATTCATTCTCTTCCTAAATATAATTAACTCCTAGCTAGTGAGAGTTATTTGGTAATTTTCATAAGCACTAAGTCCAATTTATAATGACATTAATCCTTATTTATTCAATATTTTTTAGAGACAAGAGGATAATTATAGAAGTAATTTTGAAAAAGTATACTAATGTTGTCAATCTCAATATCACTAACAATATTAACTAACTTCATTTATACTCCCTCCGTATTTGGTAATTTTCATAAGCACTAAGTCCAATTTATAATGACATTAATCCTTATTTATTCAATATTTTTTAGAGACAAGAGGATAATTATAGAAGTAATTTTGAAAAAGTATACTAATGTTGTCAATCTCAATATCACTAACAATATTAACTAACTTCATTTATACTCCCTCCGTCCTTAAATATAAGAACTTGGGATTCCTCTGTCCCTAAATATAAGCACTTAGGAAGGTCTTTCACGCAGATTAAGAAAGTTGATTAGTATAATTAGTATTGAAATTGGTAATATTTAATATACTTGTTCAAAAGTACTCTTATAATTATTATCAGCATTATAAAAAGTGATGAATAAATAAAGATATTTGAACCAAGTGCTTGTAAAAAAGGAAATTAAACGTCCCCCACTAGTGCTTATATTCATGGAACGAGGGAGTATTAGGATAAGTAAAGGAAGGGAAGCTGTGAATAATTAATATTGTAAGGAAGGTAGCATCATACAAAGATAAAAATAAGCTCCCAAGTCCCACCTTTAGACTAGACAGATTAAGCCACACACTATGACCTGTTTAATTTGGACTTGTGTCGTTCTCTACAGCCATTTTTGGAGTCTTCGGTGTTAAATAAATACTTATTGCAAGTTGGTTCTTCTAGTTGTGTAATTTTCATTTTAAGAAAAAACACAAGCACGCTGAATATATTAGGCTCTCCGTAGATGACAATTGAAAAACTATATATTAAGTCTCAACAATTCATTAAAAAAATGTTTCTTCGTTGTGAAGAATTCGAACTTTTGAAAAAGGAAATCCTTAACTACTACACCCCATGTTCACATTCGAACTATCATAGAAAACTCGGTATGTAGACAGTTGACTTGCACCACATTAAATACAAGTCAGAAGAGGACTGAACCATAGATACAATAATCATACAAGTACAACTCAGGAAAATAGAAAGAATGAAGCTGTTGTGGACTCTAGTACGCATGCTGGTTTTTCTCTTCCTCCTCCAAACCACTGGGTTCACAAACCTGAATATTAAGTAAGTACACTATGCATTAATTGTTAAAAGCATATGATTTTGCACCTATATATGAATATGATAGCTAAGAATGTTGAAGTTCATACTTTGTAGATAACAACTTAATAATATGTATTAATGTCTTGACTCTTGACAGTGCAGCTGCAATCCGTGTAGATCACAACAGAGGGCGTTGGGGCGATATGCCGCGGCCAGGCGGTCCATCACCTCATGGTAAACCTCCAGGACATCCATAAACAACAATCATGTGTCATTGATTTAGAGACTATCATATAATATAGTGTAATAATGTATGTATCGGTTTATCTATCAATTCAATAAGATAGGAAAATCTTAATTCACATATTTCTAGAGCCTAGAGGTAAGGACTAAGGAGTAGGTTATCTATTTATCTATAAATTCAATACGATGGCAAGTCTTAATTCATACATGTCTAGATAGACTGAGTTTAATTGAGGGAAGAAGGAGGAGTATCAGGTTTATGCAGAACTTGTGTGAATTTATCACATTATTGCCACTACATCATAAGAGTTAAGTTTGAATAAGATTAACTCTCTTTTTTTTTTGGATTTTAGCTTCATGCAATTTTTTTTAATGAATGTATTATTCGTTGGAAGTCTCGCATTGCTTGACTCGTAATACAATGTAAGGGTGAGCAGAACCCAACCCGTTTTTTGGACTCGTCTCGTCCCATTGACTTCAGATCAGGTTCATCAACCCTTCACGGATGACACAAAAGAGACAAAGAAGGACAGAGACGAACAAACTCGATACAATAAATGACGAGTTCGGGTATATCCTAGGTCACCTAACCCATTCTTCTATGCATATCAATAGTTTAATGTGCTCCAGTGATTTACTTTCTTTACAGTGTTGTGTTGGTAAGAATAATAATTAAAATGAGCACAACTTCAAACATGTAATATTCATATATTTCTTTTTTTTTTTGGTAGATATTCATATATTTCTTTTAATATATAATAATAATAATACTAATAATAATAATAATAATAATAATAATAATAATATAATGTAAGTGTCTTGTCTAAAAAACTTGTGATATATATGTGGGCTAAATGATACCATGAGAGATATTTGTTAGTGAAGTATTAATTCATCCTTTTCTTTTTGAATAGTAAAGCCTTTTGATGTTTCCACTTTTCAAGTTGAGAAAAATACTCAGATCATGTAGAGAGACCATAATGGGAAGACGATTTGATCAACTTTCATTACTCAATCACATGAGATTTAAATATTAGAAAGCCTTTTAACAAATTGACACTTTGTGATAAAAAATTTATTGACAAAACTGCTTCATTGGTTTCCTAATAAGTTATTTATTTGTTCAAAAGTAGTCACTCGAGATTTTTTTGTTTGAAAGTGTTTCCTCAAGTTTACTTTTGTTAGCACGATTGGTCCTTCTGTTAATTTTTTTGTTTCCGGTCATCTTCTCTGGTGAGATTAGTGGCCAACACCATGAAGTCATGAGGTTTTGATGACAACAAGCATCTCAAGAATGAACAAACATCCAACATGAAAAGAAGATTATTAATTAGATTTATTACTCCATGATAGTTTAATTGTATTATTTACATCCTTTATTATGTCTCTTAGTATTAGGATGCGTGGAATGGTGGTCTATTAGGTTGCATTAATTTCATAAGTCTTAAGGTAAATATGCTTGAGAAAAATGCATGATTAATCTTGGAAAATAATGCATAAAAGAAAAAAGTTTTTAAAATAGAAAAATGCATCATTGAATGACCTTGGGAATTATTTTTAGTAAAAGGAAAAAGTTGGGTTTAAAATTTATTTTCTGATTTAATTTTTAAGCAAATAAAACAGTATATATCTGACAGGTATCTGACCTGTATTCAAATATGTACTGTGCAGTTTTATTTATAACAGAAAACTCAGATCTCAGATTTGTTTCGAGTGACAAAAAAAAAACAGAAAAATAACGATTCTCTTTTTCCCTTCTTATTCGAACAATACGTAGTGATAAGTTTCATATACATACATATACTCACAAATATTCCCAAATCAATTTCAACAAGATTGATTCAAGAGAAACACGTTTTCATATTCCAAGATTCATCATCTTCTTCATCTTCTTTACAAAACTAAATTGAATCTCTCAAGCATATTCATCTTAAATCTAAGAGGTTCAATTAGTTGTGTGTTCTTATTAGTGTTGTAATTCGCACATCTAAGAGGTGCAAGCTTTCTACAACAACAGCAACGTTACTCACATGATTGGTGAAGGTTTCACCACAAGGATCTTGAAGGTTTCAAGAAAGGATTGAACAGTGTTGAAGGTTTCAACATCTCAAGGCTCAATTGAAGAAGTAATTGGAGGTTTGGGTACAATAGGAGTAAGGTTTACTCATAGAGTTTTAGCAATTAGGGAATTGTTTTGAAAACCAATTGCACTAACCATTATTCTTCATAGTGAAGCAACTCTCCCGAATACGAAGGGGAGGACTGAATAAGTCTTTGAATTCGATTGAATTCAAAGGTGAACTAGTATAAATAGTCGTGTCTAGCTTTTCTTCCTTTCTATTTTATCTTGATTAAATTCATTAATTCTTGATAAGTGCTAATCTAACAAGATCTAAACAATAATCATTTAATTCAATGTGTTGCTGGTAGTTTTATTGTTTTGACATCTGTTGCATATGATCTGTGTGTTAGTATTTATTTGGTTGTTAATTTCTAGTTAGATTTGTATAGTTTTGTGAATTTCTGGTTTCTGTTATCTGACTGTTATCTAACCTATATTTGACCTGTATCTATCTCTTAGATTGTCTTATATTCAATCAATTCTAGAAGGTTGTCAAATATCAGTCAAATACATAGTAGATATCTAATATCGTTTTTGAAGGATTTTTTGAAAAGTAACAAAGGTTCATTTTCACACCTATTCACCCCCCCCCCCCGCTTCTAGGTGTTTGTTCACCCACTTGTATTCCTACAAACACCATCTTTACTGACGATAAAGCTTTGCTTTTTTTTTCTTCGCTTATTTTCAGCCAATGAATGTTTAGATCGGATCACCGATCTCTCCACCACATCCAGAAGGTGGTGTGTTGGGATTAGAGCTGTCAAAAAGCGTAGGGTTTGGGCTGCACATATTGAGACATAAGTTCAATCCGGGCTATTTAGCCCAGACCGACTGGGTTTTAAAAAAACTGGGCTAGGGCCGGGCCGGCCGGGTTTGTGCCACATAATTTTAGTTAATTTTCTGTATTGTTTTTTCTTTTTTTCCACTGTTTTATGTTGAAAATTTGTGACATTGCCCCATGCTCATCGAGCATTTTAAGTTTTTAGCTTCAACGTTATTGCCCAGTGCCCACGCAGCATGTTATATTTTTTTTTTTAATTCACCTATGTTTGGACATTTAAAAAGAATCAATAAAAAAATTTATTGAAAATGAAAAAAAAAAATTAATGTGGTTTGGCCCGTAAAAGCACGTGATCCGTTGCGAGCGGGTTTGGGTTTAAAATTGTTGTAGTCAATTTGCAACCAGGCTTTTAAGCCCGAGCCCGGTTTGTCCCGAGCCCGAAGCTGTCCGGCCCGAACCCGATCGGGCGGCCCGTTTTGACAGCTCTAGTTGGGATTGGTGGGGTTGGGAATATGGATGAGTTAGAGAGAAAAGATATTTGTCGGAAAAAATGGAATTTCGCCAGAAAATATTGACGGAAAATCAGAGTTTTGCCGGAGAAGATGACCGGAGACGGAAAATATGATGAAAGGACCAATTGTGCTAACGAAAGTAAACTTAAGGGACCACTTTCAAACAAAAAAACTTGAGGGACCACTTTAGAACAAATAAATAACTTAAGGGGCCAAAGAAGCGATTTTGCCAAAATTTATTGCATCAAATCAATTTTCTTCATTTTTGTCTAAATAAATCCATATTTTTCATAAATTTTATACTTATATCATTTTTGTTTCAGGTCAATCCAACCTGTCCCTATTTTGACCATTCCTAAATTGAACCCGTCCCTATTTTGACCCATCCTTATTAGGGATGGGTTTGGATCCAAAGTTTGTCCTAGTCAATATTTAAGGACGAGTTAGGGACAAGACGATGTTGTCCTGACCCATCCCATGCTCATCCCTAATACGCATCTCGTGCAACTTACGCGATCAATGCACACACCCAGTACGCGTATTCTATGATCAGGAGCACGTCCAACCAATTTCTTCTATGGAGTTGAGGAGTGTCCATCATTGCCAGCACCCAGTGCACGTCTTACAGCTGCGCATCTCATGCGTCTTACGCGATCAATACACGCACCCGGTACGCGTCTTCTATGACTAGGAGCACGTCCTAACCGATTCCGTTGCTCGGAACCTTGTGTGAGTCATAACTGCGCACACCCAGTGTGCGTCTTACAGTTGCGGATCTCGGCGTCTTACACGATCAATGCACACACCCAGTATGCGTCTTCTATGACCCGCTCACACAACCATTTCTCTTTACTTATTCTTTCTTTTCTTTTAATAATTTTATCTCGGATTTTCTCTCGGCTCATTTCGCTTGTTTACCCTTTCACTCGTCCTTTTTATCTTTTCAGTTCCTTAGTTATTATCCATTCTTTATTTGGGTTCCTAGTATTTAACCGCATTCCCCATCACAGCCACTTCTGGTCGGCTCACACAGCATTCACACATTATCAAATCTATTCAACAATTATCATCCTTCATACATGTTTAATCATGCTTAGCAAATGTACACATATTTATTTCGTTCTTTCCTACGATTAAACTATATTCAGTATCCTAAACTAGCACCCAAATCTTAGCACCCGTTATGAACACACTAGGAACTCAAACCTAAGTTAAGGTAACACTCACTCCTTACCTCAACCGTAAGAGATAAGAAAATCCGGTGAGCTTTTGCCTTGCCTTGAGTTGGAACTTCTCAAATCCATAAACCACAATCATGGAGAGTAGACCATCTTGTAATGCTATGCAATGTGTTAATCAGGGTGTGTATTAATTTATGCATGTCTAGAGTGAGTCAGAGGAAAGGAGTATCAGGTTTCAGCAGAATGTGAAATGAGTATGTCATACTACCATTCACATCATAAGATGAACTCTTAGAGATTGTTGAGGATTGATATATGTACTACTCTTCCCTCTTCTGTGATGCATTAACTTTATGGATTCTAAATGCAGCGTTTTTTTCTTTTCTAATGAATACAATTTTAGTGAAAAGTAAGAGAATGTGGAAAATTCTGTGTTGTGGGAAGAAAAAGAAAAAGGAAAAGAAAGAAAAAGAGTTTCGAGTGATATTTGCATTATTTTTCTATCATAAAAGAATATGGATACATAAGTTTCTTTAAGAGATTAATGGGTATGTATTGACGGTATAAAGTTTTTTACACCATTAATTCATCATCCATCATTCAATTGTATTACTGGGTATGTATTGACGGTATAAAGTTTTTTACACCATCAATTCATCATTCATCATTCAATTGTATTACTTTTATCGTCAACAATCATACACCCATCAATGATGGATAATGCACTGATGGTGTAAAAAACCTTTACACTGTCAGCGCACCATCTATTTTCTCTTTCTTTAATACTTTCATAGTCCGTATAATTTAGTAAAGTCAATTCCATAAAGGATGTCTGTATAGACCGAGAAATTATTAGTTGGTTCAGGACCATCATGTCATCCGTGATCCAGGTCAATCATTATCCGACATATAATATAAATAACTATACACCCACTTTATTTTTTTTTTATAATTTTTCTACATGCCAAATTATGATTGGTCTGGACTATAAATGACACATGATCAACTAATAACTTCTCATATGCACGGATGCACCTAAAACAAAAGTCAATAGATCAGGTGATGAGCTGTTTTCACGTTGTTTTTATTTTTATTTTTAAAACTGATGTGCCCCGAGTTGGACAACAACAATGTTTGACAAATGAATAATGACATTTTTCTTGTTTTAGAAAGATCAAGCCCCTTCCAAAATAATACAAATATGCATATTTATATCATCAGTTATATATTCCTAGGTGCACAATGCATTCATGTTTAACTAAGGAAAAAAAGGTCAAAGCAATGTCTGCCAAATTTTCTAGAAATAAATATTTCAAAATAGACATTCCTTTCTACTAAATTTGAAGGATCTCTAATCATTTTACAAAAACCACGATCAATTTGATGCGCTAGTTCAGCGCGCTTACTTTACACCCAAACAAGTAATTTCCACAGGTTTCGAAATTTATTTGGCAGACAAACAGTAAGCACAATTATATTATTATTTTTAATTTTTAATTCGATAAAATAGATTAGATTTTTTCTTTTCAAATTAAGCATGCTTTCGCTCGGTCGTAAAGTAGCGACAAAATAGAGGCCCCTATCGGAAATGCAAATCCAACACGATAAATTTCACTCACAGATGGGCAAGAGAGCCCAAAAAGGGAAAAAGACGACAAAAGCTGTCGACCATGCGTTACCAAAATTCAAGTTTTAACATTGATGCATCCAACGTTCTCAACAGGAAAGTAAAAATGTACATCCTCTTGCCTTACCCCCTTATTAAATAACACAGCTGAAACAAAGAAAGGGGTGCAGTTGGCCACAGGCCTTGGTTCATCATCATCATCATCTCACACTCAGTAACAACTTTTAAATGGAAGAAATAACCCGACATTTTCATACCCAAAAAAATGGAAAATTTTGTTGTTTGGCATTGCCAAGAGTTCCTAGCTTATTAAATTTAGCAATTGTAAAAGAAGGATTAACATGGGAGCAGAAATATGTGACTAAGATGCAGATTCCTTAGCAATCTTCTCTGCCTTTGCAATGACCTCTTCAATACCACCAACCATATAAAATGACTGCTCTGGGAGGTCATCATATTTGCCATCCAAAACACCCTGCAAGTCGGAGGAGAAAGAAATCATTGAATATGCACCAGTCCAAAAGTAAAATCAACATAACAAAGCTATGGATTCAAGTATTAAAAGACAAATGCAAACATCCTAAATTGAAGATAACGATAGTAACCAAATTTCTGCTCCCTTTTGTCTTTAACCTTGGGAGGGGATTATAATTTCACCAAAGATTGTGCAAGCAAAGCCAAAAGAATCACCATAAACAAGCCACAACTAATGGAAAGGAAATCTTAACCTAAAAAAGGAAAAAACTTGCTATTGGAACGGCTCAAATCAAGAGGTACAAATAACTAAAGTTCATTTACCTCCCACAACTACAGCAAAGAAAGTCTTGACCTAAATAAGGAAAAATATGCCATGGGAACAGAACAAATCAAGAGGTACAAATAGCCAAGTACATGACCTCCCACCTAATAGGCTCTATTGTACTAATGCAATTTAAAGTTGTAACAAACAGATGGAGGGAACTATAGAGAGGGGGTGTGGACAACTACACTTATTCAGAAGGTGCAAACCAACTATTAATATTCAATCTACATGAAGATTCCAAAATTGATTCCAAGTAGGGAGGTATTCATATGAGAAAAAGAAAAGCAAGTATAAACAGTTTTAAACAAAAAATATACACAAGTAATACCAAAGTGAGATAGAAGACCAAAAAATAAATAAATACCTGGAAACTGTTAATGTTCTCCTTTAAGTCAACATATTTGCCAGGGGCACCAGTGAAGACTTCTGCAACATGGAAAGGCTGGCTCAAGAATCGTTGAATTTTACGGGCACGGGCAACAGTCAATTTATCATCTTCACTGAGCTCATCCATTCCCAAAATAGCAATGATATCTTGAAGATTCTTGTAGTTTTGTAGAACCTTCTGTACACCACGAGCAGTTTCGTAGTGATCCTCACCCAAGATAAGTGGGGAAAGCATACGAGATGTAGAATCCAAGGGGTCAACAGCAGGATAGATACCCAGCTCAGAGATCTACTCAATAGCAGAAAAATCAAATAAATTGACTGCTGATAATAAAATTATCAGTGCAACAGCCACCTTAAATAACAGAATCAAACCTGTCGTGATAACACAGTTGTAGCATCCAAGTGAGCAAATGTGGTAGCAGGAGCAGGATCTGTCAAATCATCAGCTGGCACATAGATAGCTTGGACAGAGGTGATCGAACCCTTCTTGGTTGTTGTGATACGCTCTTGAAGACCTCCAAGATCAGTAGACAAGGTTGGTTGGTAACCGACAGCAGATGGGATACGACCAAGCAAAGCAGACACCTCAGAGTTAGCCTGTACACATCACAATGTAAAATGAACAGCTATAACAGGAAAAAAAATTGTACACCGAATTAGAAAAGTTAAAATGGATAAAGGAGCCATACTTGGGTGAAGCGGAAAATGTTGTCAACGAAAAGAAGCACATCTTGCCCTTCAGCATCACGGAAGTGCTCAGCCACAGTAAGCCCAGTAAGACCAACACGGGCACGAGCACCCGGGGGCTCATTCATTTGACCGTACACAAGAGCACATTTGCTCTCACTCTGATTCCATGAAACAACCAGAAAAGAAAAACTTAGAAAATGAATACATTAAGGAAGAATTTTAAAATATGTATACCATGGACCACATTCTGCTCACCTGCTTGTCACCTAGCTTAATGACACCACTTTCAATCATTTCTCTGTATAAGTCATTACCCTCACGGGTCCGTTCTCCAACACCAGCAAACACAGAGAAACCACCTGAGCAATGACAAAAATAAGCATACAGTATTGACATGGAAAAAAACATCTTGTCAAGAACAAATTACAACAAATTAATTGCAGCAGGAACATACCATGGGCCTTTGCAACATTGTTAATAAGTTCCATAATAAGCACAGTTTTTCCCACACCAGCACCACCGAACAATCCAATCTTTCCTCCCCTTTGGTATGGTGCAAGCAGGTCAACAACCTATATGACAGAATTTAAGCATAATTGGTATTCAGTCAAGAGACACATAGGAAAAATGCATTCAAAAACAAACAGGAAAAAGAAAATAAAAACAAAAGAATAATAAAAAAAAATACCTTGATTCCAGTAACAAGAATCTGCTGTTCAGTTGCTTGCTCAACAAACGCAGGAGCTTCTCTATGAATGGGCAAATAATGCTCGGTTTCTACAGCAATTCACAAAAAATCACTTTAAAAACATCTCACAGAAACCATAACAAACAATCTTATCTATCAATCAATCAAAATAAAAGGGTTTGTATGGATTTCTTACTGAGTTCACCCTTCTCGTCAATAGCCTCTCCAATAACATTGATAATACGACCCAGGGTCGCCCTACCAACAGGAACCTGAATTTTAACGCATACAGCATATCAGAGAATAAAAAAAAAGCCACTAACAAACTAAAAAGAATAAACAATTAAAGATCAAACAAATTAACTAGATTAGATCCCATTAACAATAAACCTATATGGCTATATTCATTTACACAGTAACAAAAGCATAGTAAGTAAAGATTTTAAAAATCAAACATCAAATCATTGTTAATTAAATTAAATTAAATATCATGTTACACACACAGTTAATTCCAAAAGAATAAAACTACAAAATCAGAGCCATCTAGAAGCAATCTAGGTCAAAAAAACCCCAAAAACCATCAAATAAAATGGGAATTATAAAGAATTAAACGAGAAATCGATAGAGTAAAGTACGGTAATAGGGGATCCGGTGTTGAGCACGCGCCATCCTCTAACAACACCTTCAGTAGCATCCATAGCAATGGTTCTAACAACACCTTCGCCCAAATGCTGAGCGACCTCCAAAACCAACCTCACGTTATGATCCAGAACCTCGAGAGCAGTCTGGATCGGCGGCAAACCCTCGTCGAATCTAACATCGACGACGGCACCGATGACCTGGCACACGTGACCGATCGCGCCTTTCCCGGAGTACTCATCGACGATCTTGCCACCGCCGCCGCCTTCCTTGGCGGCCGGTGGAGGGGTGGAAGGAGCGGAGGAGGCGGCCGCGGCGGTGGAGTAGGCGCGGTTCAAGAGGTAGGCATAGGGAGAAGGACGAGAAGAAGAGGAAGAAGGGATTCGAGATCTGGAAGTGGAGGAGGAAAGAGAGGGTTTGGGGGAAGATCGACGGAGAGAAGAGCGAATCAGAGAGGATAAGAGTTTGCGTGAAGCCATCTTCAGAGAGAGAGAGAGAGAGAGAGAGAGAGAGAGATGTGAAGAGGAAGAGGCTAGGGTTTGAAATGTGAGGGAGTGACAGTCACTATATGCTATGCGAAGCTGTGTCGTTTGGTCAAGTGTTCACTCTTGACGAGGTTTTTGCGAGTGACGTGGCAGAGGCTGTGTGTTACTTTTACTTTCACTTCCACACACTCTCTCCACATATATGGGCAAAATTTTCTACAACTAAGACCAATTTTTCGTATTGCCACATGCAAAAAAAAGTTTTTTTTTTTATGGAATTTGTTAAAGGAGATAAATATTGTTAAAAAAAATATTGAAAGTCCTTAAAAAAATATAGTTTTTTCTTTTTAATATTTTCAAAAATGATAAGGTAATTGAGATTTATGATATGCTTTTCTATGTCTACAAATTAATTTTGTTAACAAAAATCTTTTTGTATTTTATCTTTTAATAATTTTTTTTACAGGAAATGTTGAAACCGACTTTTAAAAATAAAAAAAAATATTATTTCAAATAGAAGTGGACTTAGTTTTATATAAATGCTTATCTTAATCTAACTTTTAAAAGTTGATTAGAATATACATTTTTTATGCATGATAATATATACATATAATTTTTCAGGAGAAACAACTCAAGTGGAAAAATCATAAAACATAATTATTAGTATGCATGAGTTTAATTTTTATAATGGCCTTTTTTCCCTAACAAATAAAAAAATAATTGCAAATATGATAGTGTAAAATGCACTTTGTTTCCATGGTTTGGTCTAGAATTAGTTTGCCCTTCTGTTGTTATAATCTTAACACTTTATCCTCACATGATTTGGTTCAAAATTAGTTTACCTCACTATGGTTTAATCCGAGAAATTATTAGGTGGTTCGAGATTAATGATCCTTGATACATCATCATCATTCATTATTTATTTTTTGTGTTCTTTAATTAAAAAATTAAATACTAAATGATTGAGATGAGTGTAGGATTAATAATCCGATAGTAATTAATAATTTATCAGTTCAACCCTAACACTTTGCCCCTTAACTTTTCTTGATGTAATGCCCGTTGCAATTGCATATCTTATTTAATCAAAGCTAATTTTTAAAAACTTATATATAAAAACGGAAAAGTATACATAGCCTCACATGAAAATGATTAACCTCCTGGGCTCGAATCCAAATTCCTGTAAAAGCAATATCTTAAAAGTTGATCCTCATTTTACCAAAGTGGGTTACGTTAGTTAAGTGGTAGTTCATTTGGTCCCTTGATCAACTGATTTCGAGTTCGAGTCTTGGGTATGGAGCAACTCCGCTGGGAGATCCCTATCGCTTAGTGCAAGCTCGGATGAGTCGGATTCTGGATAAACCAGATCCAGGTACCAATTGGTGTGTATAAAAAAAAAGTTGATCATGATTTTTTATAGAGGTAAAATCCACTTCGATGATGTTTACGTTTTGAAGGGAATTAGTCTTCCTTGATGCACATAAAAAAAAATTTTGATCCTGACTAAGCTTAACCCGCTTCTATAACACAAAACAACTAAAATAATGAATACCAATATACCATGAATCATACAGACTCTAGCTTTAAACATGCTCCCTCTCACTGATAATCTTCTTCTATAGCATTCTTCAATCCTCCATCTAACTTATTGTTGAATCTCTTTAAAAATCCCTTTTTCTTTCCTTGCATGTAAATCTAAATCTTAATTTTACTCTTACAAGGAATTAAATCTGAATTTTACTTTTTGTAGACATAGAATTACGTGTATGGGATGGATGACGGATACAGTTGGTACGCTCAATGTAGGGTAATCCAAAATTAATACCGGTTATTGCATATTATAATTAAAATGAAATGATTATGCCCCTGGTTCAACAAAAAAAAAATGATTATGCAAACTACATACCAACGATTCAATAAACACCTCATACATAACCAATATTGCAGGTCGGTGTGGAAATATTTCTAAGTTATTTGTGAATTATTTTGCTTCAGCTCGTTAAATATTGAATCAATATCGTTTATTTGACAAAGCTTATAAAGAGCCGAGGTGTCAAAATACAAAACATTATTGTTTTGATTACGATATTCAAACCATTGAATATTGATGGTGGAAAAATGGGTAATATGCATGGTAAAGTCTTGAAGATATTTGGATGTATTTAGCATCCTTTTGGCCAGCATTCAAGTGAAAGTATTTATAAATTTTTTTTGAAGAAATGAACTATTGAAAGTTGCCAAAGTGATGAATGCATTGTTGTGAGATAGTGAAAGTTATTGGAATTTAAAATAGATGTCTGTATATTAAAATTAAATATCTAACATAAAACCATTCACATTACATACTAAAGAATTGTATAGCTACATGAAAACTAAAAGTCAACTCAAAAGGACAAGACAAATTCTATTGGTGACTCTTAAAGAGTGTATAGCAGATTAACTTCCTAGACACATCATGCATACATATCAACATTGATCAGCAACGGAAGGAACCATTCTCTGATCAGAATGTTATTTCCTGATATAGCAGACAGAATGCATATTCCCATTTTTTTTCCTTTCTGATTGCCATGATTGAAAATCATTTTACACAAATGAATGATTCTAAGATTGGTATGATCTGAAAAGATTTTCATTACCGAAGACTTGAAATTGGGGCTGGGAGAATACTATAAGGTTGACAGAAATTTGTCATCACTGATGTTTGTAACATTGTCAAACCACGGTTGAATAACTATGCACTGCTTTTCTTGCCTGCAAGGAATCAAGAACAAATGAATCTGGTTTCACATACATTACCATGGTAATGTTTATTTTGGTCTCCAATAGTTTCCTCTCGGTCGTCTTTGTTAATGCCAAGAAACCTTTTTCAAAATATGTTAATGAAATGATTGACTTATGCTTACCTCTTTATCCCAATCCGTACATAAATTTACTGTCACTAGTGCTATCCCTTGAACAGAGAGTCCACATATGATTCCCATCCAAAGCCCCTGCCAATACCAATTTTCATTTTAGCATGCACAAACACACAAAAATAAATACTGCTACCCTAATATTCAGGTGTAAGAAAGAGGTCTACCACCCCTCCAATGTGTAAGACAAAGGCAAATAGGATAGCAGAAGGAATTCCAACAACATAGTAAGCTCCCAGGTTTATAAATGCACATAGATTTTGCCAGCCACACCCTCTTGCAGCTCCTACAGAAGCCATTAGTTAATTAGTAACAGGCAGTTATGAGCAACTTAATAATCTAATGATCACAGAGTTTCATTGTTCTGAAGAATGAGAACCTGAAAGCACACACTGAAAACCATCAAGGAAATCAGACAGTGCCAGCAGTGGCATCATCTTGGCAACATATTTGATAACCTCATCTTCATTGCTGTATAGCTTTCCCCAAACATTCCTCACCAAAATGGTAACCAATCCAATTGTTGTGCCCTCTAATATGGCAAATACAATCATGACACGGAGAGCCAAAAGTGCGCCTTGTGCGTTCCCAGCACCAAGTTCATTTGAAACACGGGTGCTTCAGTCATACCAATAAAGTCACATTAACAAAAGAAAAATTCATGGAAGAAGAGATAACAACCTTGGAGTACTACTATGCCTATATTACTGGGAAAACATTTATTGTCACTAACCTTATGGCACCACCAAGACCAACAGAGATCATATAGACCATCCAACATGTATTAAGGCTGAAAAAATAAGGGTGCATGTGACATCAAATCATGTTTAGTTGGTTCTTAATTGCATTGCTATTTAATTTGTTTTATAGAAGGATGTTAATCAATTGCTGTCGATCTTTGTTCTTCTTCAAAATAATGTATGATTGAGTTAGCAGTTTACCTTATTGATAAAACTGATGTCTCTAGTTGTGGATTTGGCAGCAGACCTGAGAGAAGAACAACCATCTCAAAGGACCAATATTCAAAACTGTCAAGCAAAGGAAATTAGTAAAATGAAATGCAAACAACAGGAGACTAAAATCCTATATTATGAAGATTGGGGTGTTGAGCACCCTAATTATCAGGAAAGTCACATAGAGCCTAGTTTAGCCATGGTGTTTTGTTCACCATGCTAGTTGTGTCTTTCTACCAATCTCTTAGCTAATTACCCTCTCTAATTATTCTGCATAGCATTTAAACAAGAATGCTGCAATTAGTTTTTCTCTCCAAATTTTTTTGAAGGGAAAGTAGCTGAATTTCATTAACAAGCTAAAATGTCAACATATGCTGCCAGAAGTACTTGAGTGGGAAAACCATGTGACCACAGTCCCATTGGAAAGGCTTTACATCTGTGGCTATTACATGAGCATTGTTATTAGCATTTCCGCAAACATGGATAAATTAGCATATTGGAAACTGCAGCAAAATGTATATTCTACACCATAAAAAGTCATCTCTTCTACTCTGCTCATTATTATAAGGGATAGATGTAAATTACCATATCATAACTGCTGAAGCAATAGCAAGCTTTATAAAACTGATAATATCATTCAAAGCCTCTTTGGAAACACCATTCCAAGTTGATGCACAAGCAGTAGCTATATTTATGTAAATTACCAACATGAACACATTGATCCAATAGGAGATGCTGATTGCCAAGGCCGCTCCTTTGCTTCCTAATTTACATTCAAAGACAAAAACCCAACAAAGAACAATATGCAGCAAGGTTGTGATTCCGGAGCATATCAGCATTGGAAAAACATTGTTTTGGGTCTGTAGAAATCTGTTGAGGCATTGAAGGAGGCCATAAGCAAAAAGGCCAGGGATCATCCACCTATTAAATATTCCTGCTTCGGTTGATATCTCACTGTCTTGGCCCATTGCTATGAGAAGGTTGCTAGTGTAAAACCAAACTAATGATAACGGAATGCTCAATCCTAGAAGGACAAGCATCGCCCTTTGTGTGTGAATTCCTAGCATGTGATACTGCTTGGCTCCATAGGCTTGGCCGCATAGCGTCTCCAACGCACTCCCCATTCCTAACTTTAAAATGGCATAATATTCGAATCAGAGAAGCGCTAGCAGCAACTGTTCAATTCAAATGGAAAATGTTTCTTAAACATCAAAATAGGGTCATTTTGATATTTTAGCTTTTTGATGTATCTTTGATATGTTATATGTATGTGCATATAAAGAAAATAAAAAGTGAAAAGTAAAAATATATGGTATCAAATAAGAGGATGTTCAAATAACAGGACTCTAATACAAACTTATGTCATGAGGTTAAAGTTGCATAAAAATGTTAAAGGATGTATCATGTATAGTTGTATACATGTGTGCACAAAGATTGGAAGTGGTATATTTGATTATTCTTGAACATTTTCAAGATCATGAAGAAAGTGTTTAGTGTTATAACTCAGGAATTTTGTAAACAATTCTATCTAGAGGAACTAGCAAGGGTTAGAAGACATGTATGAAAATTATAGATAAACATGTATATTAACAAAGTACACAAGAAGCACCGAAATAACAAGAGTAAAGCTACCAATTCATGAAATCAAGGACATTCACCATGCCACAAATTCTGAACAGGTTTCTTTTACACTTGGAATTTATCCCCAACTATTAAGGCAAGTCATGATATGTATAGAAAATGAACAAAACGCGCTTACCAGAACACTATAACCAGTGACTGAGGCAAAGGAGTTGCCCAAGGAAACACCTGAAAGAGGAAGTTTCCCAAGATGTCCAACAAACATGATAGATATCATTTGTAAGCTATATTGCAGCAAACTAACCGCAATAAGGGGCCCTGCTAGCCATATTTGCTTTTTAGCTTCCTCAACAATATCTCCTCCGAGGGAAAAACATTGTTCAGATATCTGAGCATCCAGTTCATGGTTTATATATTGGTCAGGACATAGTAGAGCATCAAGACTCGAATTTCCTGCTCTTTCCATTTTCAAACAGAGGACAAGGCATTCCACATCACTAAGTATATCTTAATTATGTGCTTATTGTTTCTTTCGTGATCAATTACATTACATGAATAACACCATACATCAACATGAATCGGGATAAGTGGTAAGTGACTCAACCTCACTTTCACTTAAGTAAAGTCTCAAATTTAATATCTTGTGAATGCAAAAAATTCATGTCAAGAGACTTGAATGCTACACTCAGTTACACGACTAAGATCGGATCTGGATGTACCTTGTATAATACCGGATAACTGGAGGGGAAAAAATAAGACCCAACCTACCCCAATCATTCTCAATATTAAAATCCAAATATTAAGCCATTTACAAGAGGACAAGAACCAGTTCTGAAGCCAGTCAGTTGTTCTTTTAGAAAGAGTAAAAAAAAATATCTTTGATAGTTTGATGTTTCATAAAGAGCTTAAACTTTGAAAAATGAATCTACCCTTTGATAATAAAGAATATTTCTAGTATGCAACCTAATTTTGGAAGATTATTGTTATGCAATCATATATTGAACCAATGATATTTTACTGTTTAAAATACAATTTTGACTTTTTAAACAATGAGTTGACAATTATATGTTAGGTAATAAAACATTATTGGTCAAACATAAAATTGCATAATAACAACCCAAAATTAGATTGCATGGAAGTAATTCCCTAAATAAAATCTATCTTTTTTTTCTTGATTAATTTTCACCGCCAACTCATCTTCCCAACATGCCTCTTCATCCTCGTGCTGTGAATATCCTAACGGATTTTGGAGTTTCAATGCTCCTCATCATGTAATTCACGTAGCATTTGCTAAACTTTTGAGTTAATAAAATTATCTTTACCTAAAAAAAAAAAAACAGGCCTCTTCATCAAATTTCATCAATATACACAAATACCCTTTTAAAATATAGATAATAGTTTATTATTAGGTCTTTTTAAAAATACATTTTACATTAACCTAGTTTTAAAATATTTTTAAAACTAATTGAATTTCTAGAAAAATATATTGACATCATGTTAACCCATTCATCTTTCTCAAGGACGAACCCATGTTAAAAATAATGAAATCTATATACCCACAAACTTAATATTTTCTTATGGGTTTTTCTATGTTAGGTATCCTATACATAGGATAAAAGAACATAAATAATAAAATTGTATCGGAAAATTAAATAATTTTTTTTTAATAATTTTTTAATTTATTAAATATTTCAATTTCCAATAAACACTTACTTTATATTTATATATATGATATATGTATGTATTTATATATAGGGTGTATCTTCGACCTTTTGTTTATGTGTTCTAACCTTTGTGGTTGGGGGCTTGGGGCCATGAGCGTCACTTGTTTGGCAAAGGTGGCACGGGTTGGATTCTACCTCCTAGCTTTTTTATGTTAAATTTTTGGAATTTTTCTATTAAAAATATGTAACAGGAATTATGTCTATATCTTAAACAAATATGTTTACTACTCTCTCGGTTTTAAAGTTAATACTAAAATTTATGTTTTTTCTTCTTGTATTATGTATTGTTGTTTTAGAACCATAATATATAATAAATAATTTTTTTTCAACTTTATTATTATTTATCACAACTTCTTGTTCACCTTAAATTTATCACTCTTTTTTCAATGATAATTACATAAGTGTATCATAATCAAAATATCTTAAAATCTTACATCGTTTTATCATTTCTTAATCTTTGTGCATGCCCTTAAACCGCATTATCTTTGAAACTGAGAAAGAATATATTTGAGCTTAAATTGTGCCCCCTCAATTCTATTTTTAAACATTATCATCGTATATACTAATTTTATTGCATGAATAAACTACTAGGAAAGCTTGAAGAAAATAATTATAAAAACATATGAAATGTTTCTTTATTTTAAATTTTATTGATATGAATATGTGATAATGTTATTATCATATGATTCTTGGATTAGGTCATGGATTTAATATTTTTTTTATTCACTTTAGTAATTAATACGCTGTTTTGAAAAAAAAATGTTATATTTTTAAATCTACATATTTATATACGAGTCACCTCCATTGTTAAAAATTCTTGGGTCCATCGCTCACTGATCTCTCAGTTAGTTGATTTGCTAAGTGCTAGACAAGAGAGAGGCGGAAGTGAGAGGTTGGAGATGAAGAGTATTTTTTTAAAATTTAAATTTAAATTATTGTATATATCCAACAATTAAAAATGCTTGGAAGAGATAATTCGGTGGATATGTATGTATTGAGTTATGAGAAATAACTAATAAAAAAGACATTTTCTTTTCCCACCCTCATTTTTCTCCCCATTCCCCATTTTTTTTGCCTCACATGAGGCGGAAGTGCTTTTTTTCACCCTTTCCGCCTCTTGAGAGGCGAAAAAACCAATAAATTTACACTTCCATTTCATGTGAGGCGAAAAAAATAGATAATGGGAAGAAAAATGGGGGGTGTGAAAAGAAAAGGTCATAAAAAAAATGGCACATGACACTTGAAAAATGACTAACGAAGAGAAGGATGATGGGAGACCAGATGTCACACCCATTTAATTGCTGAAAATCATGCTAGATCTTGTAGCCGACTAGTTTTATACTCCCTCCGTTTCACTTTAAGTGTCTTTTTGGACTTTTGCACATAAATTAAGAAAGTGTTGATTATGATGATTATTGTAAGTTTTATGTGTATTTTGTCAAAAATACCCCTATTTAATATTTTTATTTTGTCAATGCATAATTACTAGTATTACAAATTTCAAAACATAAACAACATTAAATGTAAGGGTAAATAAAGAAAAACAGTATTAAATGTTGCCTAGATTTGATAGAAAGACACTTATTTTGAAACAAAATTTTAATATTAAAAAGACACTTAAAGTGAAACGGATGAAGTAATCAAATCTCCTTTATCAAATACCAAAACTATGTATATATGGAAGATTGTACATTGTACCGCATTTAGTTAATGTGATTCATGGGTGAGCACTGATTATGTAACGTTCTTTATATTAACGAGGTTTGGTTTAGTTGGTGTAAGGTCCCAATTGAAATCTTGGGAATGAGACACGGGTGCTAGTAGCCTCGGGTTCGATTCCCACTAAAAACATCTCGCTGGGAGAGTCAGTCACGCAGTTCGCTCCGGATTAGTCTCAATGACTCCATGGTATTAAGGGTGCTCTTGGGGATACCGGTGATTCCGCAAGGAATACGGGAAAAAAAAACATGAGTGGTGGATGATACACTGAAAATGTGAAAAACATTTACACTGTCGGTGCACCATCTTTTTTCTCTTAACGAAGAGATTAATGGATGTGCACTGACGGTGTAACGTTTTTTACACTATTAGTCAATTATCCACCATTATTTTGTACTCCCCCGTTTCATATGTAATGTTGTTTTAGCATTTGTATTATGTTTCATAAGTCATGTTGTTTTGTAAACTCAATACATAGTTAATGATATTTTTCCAAACACACCCCTATTTATTACACTCTCTTTTTCATTTCCAATACATTTCTCTCTCTTCAATAATGATTATATAAGGGCATTAGAGTCAAAATACAACAAATCCTTACATCATTTAACCATTTCTTAAAACCTGTGCATAACCTTAAAACACACTACATATGAAATAGAGGAAGTATTACTTTTATTTGAAAGTCAACGACCAATAAACACATGAGTGGTGAATGATGTACTGATGGTGTGAAAAACCTTTATACTGTCGATGCATCATCTATTTTCTCTTAGCGAAGAGATTAATGGGTGTGCACTGACGAAGTAGCGTTTTTTACACTTAGTCCATCATTCATCATTCATTTGTATTACTTTTATTTGAAAGTCAACAACCAATAAACACATGAGTGGTGAATGATGCACTGATGATATAAAAAACTTTGACATTGTCGGTGCACCATCTATTTTCTATTTAAATTATTAAATTTTGGAAGTAAATAACTAGCATTTTTTTGGTACATGCATATATTAAAATTCATTTACAACGTTTTTATTTAAATTTATTAATTAAAGTAAAAATTTGCATAGCTTTTATAGAGAGTCAATGAATGGATTTATAGAAAATATTTCAAATTTAAATTATTCAATATCAATAATTTTATTTTTATTTGTTTTCCTTTAATATCAATTACTATTTGTTAAATGTATGAATAAAAACAATCAATTTAATTCGGTTTAATCATTAATGTAAAAAGTATTTCCTTCGTAAAAGAAAATAAAAGTATACTATTTTAAACATTATAATTTGAATGTTTTCCTTAATAATATAGTATTATAACTTCCTATGTATATATATATATATATTTAACTTTAATGCCCAAAATTTAATTATATTATTTTTCATAAAATTTTATATAAATATTATTGATTTGGTCATCAACAAATTGCTTATTTTTTATATTCATACAAAGGAAAATATATGATTTTTTTACATATCAGGATCCCCGAATTGAATATTCATTTTCAATGGTGTAATACATTGGATTTGGACATGAAATCTCTGAAGCATGTCATGATTATAAATCAAATTCAATTTGCCCTTGTTTTTCTTGTCTCCCCCCTTCATCCTTTCTAGCCCCCTCTTTCTTTGTAACTATTATTGCTCCCTTTTTTTCTTGTCTCCCTTTTTCCAAAAAAATGACGACACCTTCAGCAGTTCAACCTGTGAAAAAAGCCTTCCCTCTTGATGTGGAGTTTGAGATACAACTAAGGCTACCACCAAAGGCACTTGCAAGATTCAAGTGCGTCTCCAAGTCTTGGAACAACCAAATCTCAGACCCTGTTTTTCAAGAAACGTATCACATTAGGTCAAAAAACAGAATCAACGTTCTGTTTCACAAAAGACCTGTCAATCTTAACATGAGAAACCAAATGTTGGTTGAAGAATGGGGTTCTTTCAACACCAAAACCCTAACAATTGGAAATAACTTTAACACTTATGGTGTTAGAGTATCCCATTTGAGCATGGTCACTCCCCAAGGTATGATATGTTTCTTGGGCTATAAGAATAATGATTACAATGATGCCCATGTTTACTTGTATTCCCTTACTTCCCAATTGTTTCTTGAGTTGCCTAACAACTCAGCATCAGGGTTCTATGTGGGTCGAATTGTTGGTTCTGGTATTGGATACATTCCCTCTACCAAAAAGTTCAAAATTGTTTTGTTGTTCGTTAGGAACATTCAAATTCATCAACCATTATACAATTGTCAAGTGATAGAAATCAAAAACAATAGTCTAATGGGTGATGAAAGGGGAAGTTGTTTTTCTAATTGGCGATTGATTGATGGGCATATCAATGACCTTGTGGACTGTTTTGAAACTCCAGTGATTGTTGAGAGCACTTTGCATTGGAAAACATGGTACAAAAATTTCATTATCTCCTTCGATCTCGAGAGTGAGCAATTTAGAAGGATAGAGTACCCAACAAATGGTTATGATCCTTCGATGTCTACTTCTAATCACCTCTTGCACTTGGTGGATCTGCAAGGGAAGCTAGGGTTTCTAACACTAAGGGATCCACGAATTCAAGATGCTAGCTTATGGAGGCTGAAGCAAGATGATGATGATGCCCTCACTTGGGAGAGAATGTACACATTCTCTCTTGGAGGAAGTTTTCACTTGGAGCCTTTGAGGCCTCTATTTTTTAGGAATGAAGAAATAATAGTGCTGTATACTAGAGGTTGTGTAATGTTCCACAACTTAGAAAAGGGTTCATTTAAGATGGCACGTATAAATGAGGCTGTCAATTGTTCAGTAGTGGGTGTGTACTATGAAAGTCTTTCCAATGAGTAATTAATGATTCTCACTTATTAGTTTCATTAACACCAATTTTCACACATACTCAACAAATGTATGTCTCGCAATTTTTGGTTTGCACCCTGATATCCAGTCCATTGGGTCGATTAATCCAGTTCGAGAGGTCTCAGGTTTAAGGTTTTATTCATCTCCCAACGTTGTTACGGGAGATCAAAAATATGTCTCGCAATTAATGATTATATGTAGATGTGAAGAGTGGTGTGAAAAAAAATGATGAAATAAAGTATAGCTAGAGTTTTTAATTAATTAAAAAGATAAATCAATTAAGTACTGCTCATACTTTTTTATTTTTTGAAAATCTAAATTATAATTATTATATTATACAATATAATTATAATTATAAATTATTATCACTGTTATTAATATAAATGAATAGATAAGTCATTGATTCTAAATTCTTATTATTATTTAAGAAAATTAAAAAATTAAAATTCATTTATATATGTGTACATATGTATATATATATATAATAAGAATGAAAAACAATAATATGTGATAATCACAAAGAAACAAAAGAAGAGAACCCATGTTTGTCAGTGAATATAAATTTCACATGATTGCGATAAAACATGCATTCTCAAACAAAAAGTCACATTACATAGGAACTTAATTTCAAGTAGGGTAATTATAATCTAAAATATAAGAAAAACTAATTATTTTTACACTATTAAATATTATCGGTCCTAAAATATCATTCATTATTAATTAGTCCTAAAATATTCCTTGAAAATTTTGCTTGCAAGGCTATTTGGTCCCTAAAAAAATTAAGTTAAATACATTATTCAAATTTTTCAAATCATTATCGTCCACCAAGATATTATAATTTAAAATTAAATAGATTATTTAAGTCTTTCAAATCATTGTTACCCCCAATCAACATATTATCTGCATGTGCAATCATTATATATTCAATCAAAATATTACAATAAAAAAGCTATTTTTTTGTTAATTGTGTATTAAAAAATTGAGGAATAAAAGCACTTTGATCAAAAGGGTGCATGAATTGATTGAGACTTTGAGGAGTAGTTACAAAAGGGTGAAGGAGGGAGACAGGTACAGGTAGAAAAATTGGAGGCCAGGAGGTTTGACATAGAGAAAAAGTATAAATTATTTTCATATACATAAAAAAATTATTATTTTTAACTTGAATTAATTTCAAATAAGAATGTTTAAGATTTAAAAAATAAAATTATTTTTTAATTGTAGCATCAAGTTTCAACTTTCCTTTCGAAATTCTAAAATTATATTTTGGTTGTGTTATCATTATCTCTAACTAATTAATATGTTTGATATTATTTTATAAAAATTATCATATCAATTGGGTATTCCTTTCTTAATTAATATTTTTTATCATATTTAATATATGTTTGCGGTTGAAGTTTTCGAGCCACCACATTTGTTGTTGAAGTTTTTCTTGCACACGAGCGATCGTAGGTAAATAATCATTATCTCCAACCAACATATTACAATTTGAAATTAAATAGATTTTTCAAATATTTCAAATCATTATCCATAACTAAGGTATCATCTACATATGAAATCATTATTATTCCCAACAAAAATATTAAAATTTGAAAAGGGCTAAAAACGAGTCTTTTTATATAAAGATAGCATATTACAAATATTTACCTAACTTGCATGTTGCATCACTGAGAAATGAGATTGGCCATTTTAGTTGGAGTAGTGTTATTTTGACATCTAGAATGAATATTTGGAGTTAACATCTGCTTTTCTTATTTACAGAAACAACTTATTCTGAGCAGGTATCAACTGTCCATCCTAAATATCTAACTAACATTAGCAAAAGGTGTGTTTGATTCAATTTAAGACCATGTTTCTATGTCAACATACGTATATGCTAAAATTATTGCGCTTGTTCTTCTAATTAATTAACCCACAAACAAAATAACAAAGCAAAGAAAAAACCTAGCTAGGTAGGAATAGCCATGAGGAAAATAGAAAGCCATATACCATATTTGCAATTTTACATACATTCACAATATTATATGCTTTGTTCACCAAAAAAATATATTATATGCTTTGAAAATGGAGAGAAATATTATATGCTTTGCAATTTGAAATTAAATAAATTATTCAAGTTCTCCAAATCATTATTTCTAACTAAGATATTATTATCATGTAGAATTATTATCCACAACCAAGATATCATTTACATGTGAAATCATTATCTCTAATTAAGATGTTACGATTTTAAACTAAATAGATTACTAAAGTTTTCCAAATCATTATCTCCCATCAAAATATTATCTGCATGTAAAATAATCATTATCCTTAAAACATATATAACTCCGCATGTACTAATGGGAGGAAAAATATCTACATGTACTTTTACTAAATTTATCAAAATATTATCACTAATTATGTTCTAACCACCATCAAATAAAAAATCAAAATGTTTAATTTTGATTTAATTTCGAATAAAGTTGATAATTATATAAAAAATGTTAATTTATCCATCAAATAAATAAATAATATGGGAAAATGCAAAATTTATCAGCAAGATCGTTCGTATTTATTTCTTTTAAGTGTACAGTTTGATTTGAACTCATATTTTTTAAATAATTGCTTTTGGTTGTTGTTTAATACTAATCTTTACTTTATATTAAAAAATAATAATTTTTACTTTAAAATATTTAATATTAAAAATTAAAATATTAACAATCCATGCATTGCACGGGGTAAGAGTTAGTTGCTTATATGGAAAGTCGTTGAATAAATTTATAGAAATAATTTTCATTTAGATTATTCATTATCAATAATTTTCTTTAATATCATTAGTTCTAAAAATACAAATATATATTTTTTAATTATTATATTTTAAATTTGTTGGCAATAGGTAACTTTTAAAGTGAATTATCAATTCTATTTTATCTTTTATCTTTTAAATTAAAAAAAAAGTATAGGATAGAAATAGAGTTTTCTATGGATGGCATACTTAGTTACAACTTTTTTTCGGGTGTTTAATAAGGATATATATATTTCTCTGCCAACAAATATCGCTCCATGAATAGAACTCGATCAAATTTTTATAATATATTTTGAATAGCATATTTTAACTTGCCCAAAATATGTATAAATTTGTATTTGAATTAAATAGCAAGAGGACCATCGTGTGGGCTCAACCTAGAGGAAACAAATATTTCATACGCCTTTTATTTATTCTCCTTCAAAATAAAAATATTAGTTTTTATAGATAAGAGAAAATTCATTCAAGAGCACAAGAGTATAAGTTATACTCCCTGCTAATATTTGAAAATGGTTATAAAAATGTAGTATATTTTTTAGGTGTAGAACCAATTTGTTTTTGGTAAAAATACTTAAAAATCATTTAATTGCTGTAAATCAATGCTAGATCTTGTAGCCGACTAGATTTGATAATTAATCTCTTTTATCAAATACCAAAACTATGTATATATGGAAGATTGTACATTGTACCTCCTTTAGCTAATTTCCAAATTTAAATATTTTTATTAAATATTTAAATTGTTACATTTTGGAAGTAAATAACTAACATTTTTTTTGGTACATGCATCTATTAAAATTCATTTTGTAGCGTTTTTATTTATATTTTATTAACTAAAGGAAAAATTTGCTTAGCTTTTATAGAGAGTCATTGAATGGATTTATAGAAAATATTTCAAATTTAAATTATTCAATATCAATAATTTTATTTTTATTTGTTTTCCTTTAATATCAATTACTATTTGTTAAATGTATGAATAAAACCAATCAATTTAATTCGGTTGAATCATTAATGTAAAAAGTATTTCCTTCGTCAAAAAAAATTTAGGCAAAACTGTTTCATTAGTCCCTTAAATTATTTACTTGTATGAAAGTGGTCCCTCAAGTTTACTTCCGTTAATATGGTTGGTCATCCCGTTATTTTTTCCGTCTCCGGGCATCTTTTTTGTCTTTGGTCATCTTCTCCGTTGGGATTTATGGCCAACACCATTTTTTCCGGCGACAAAGCTCTACTTTTTTTTCTTTTTCTTTGCTCATTCTTGGTCAACAAATGTTCAGATTGGACCACTAATCTCTCCATCATTCTCCACCACGGCTAGAAGGTGGTGTGATGGGATTTGTGGGGTCTGAAATAAAAGATATTGGCCGGAAAAAATGGAGTTTCGTCGGAGAACATGACCGGAGATGGAAAATTTGACGGAAGGACCAACCGTGCTAATGGAAAAATAAACTTAAAGGATTACTTTCAGACAAAAAAAACTTGAGGGACCACTTTGGAACAAATAAATAACTTAATTAGGGGATCAAAGAAGCAATTTTGCCAAAAGTTTAAAAGTTTACTATTTTAAACATTATACATAGAATGTTTTCCTTCCTAATAATTTTCTTTGTTGTCCATCCGGTTCCCCAAGTACTACCTAGGTATATCCGGATCCAACCCAAGTCGCGTATCTGACTATGACAGATGAGTCTCCCGATATGAATTTTCTACATCCAAAAAAATCTTTTATAATATATTATTATAACTCCCAATATATATATATATATATATATATATATATATATAAACACATATCATATAACTTTAATGCCCAAAATTTAATTATATTATTTTGGCTTATTTAAGTTTTTGGTCCCTGAACTTAGGGGGTGTTTTGGAATTAGTCCCTATCCTTTTTTTTTTGGATTTGGCCCCTAAACTTTAACACCGTTTGGTTTAGGTCCTTCCGTCCAACACCGTCAGTTAGTCGCTGACGTGTCGCCAGCACAGCACAGAAGACCACCCGTTTGTTGACACGTGGCACCACTTGGAATTTTTTTTAAATAAAAAAAATGAAAAAATAAAAACAAAATATTTGTGTTTTATGTTTTCTCTTTTCGTTTCATTCTTCTCCTTTCTTCTTTCATTCCTCTCTTCTTCCTTATTCTCCTTTCTTCTCCACTCCTTCTTTTTCCTCCATTATATTATTCTAGAAAAGTAAATGGAAAATGTTTTCGGGCAACCAAAGTCCGCGGTGATCATCGACGGTTTTCACCACGACAAAGCAGAAGAATACAACCGCTGTTCTTGCAGTCATCCCTGAGATAAGGTATGAGATGGTACCGCCAACTATGTCAAGTAGGAGACCTTCAATAGGGTGATTGTAAAGAGCTCCTACTGCATAAGGAGCAACCAGTCTATGATGTTGTGAATGGATATGGCGATATAAGAACTTGTTCTGATGCATGTACCGATGCACAAAGTACTGCCATGTATCCATCACAAACATTGCTATAAGGATCTGCAATACTTGCTTGGGGATTTTCTATTTTGGAGGTATTTTTTTAAAATTAAATTAGGGTTCTTGGATTTGGGGATTTTCGAATTTTGTTGGGTTTTTTTTATGCTGTAATTGAGCAATTTAAAATTTTGTTATTCAATTAACAATTAGGGTTCTTGGATTTGGGGGATTTTCTATTTTAGATAGGGATTTTCGAATTTTGTTGGTTTTTTTTCTGTAATTGGGCAATTTTAATTTTTGTTTTTTTACTGTATTATTTGTATTCCCTGCATTTTCTGGATTTGTTAACAAGATAAAGCAAGGACATGCTCCTTTTTTCAATTTGAAGATAAGTTGGCTAAACAAATGCTATTGACACGTTTTGGAAAGGTTAACAATGGATCTGAATTTGAGGAAAAGAAGAAGATATTGAAGATTAAAGAAAAAAAATGCATATAACAACATATGCAAGGAAAACAAAATGATGAAATATAATAACAACAAAATGTGATGATTTAAGCAATAATTGCTACTAGTATTGAATCTATTCTCAAAAGTGGTAATGTATTTGGGACTAATATTCACTTAACAATGTTCAATTTCTTCATTTTGAATTGGGAAAAAAATGTTTTCCACGATACAAACTTAAAGAAAAATTTCCATGTGATAGATAGAGACCACTAGGCTTTTTTTGTTTTTATTTTTTGATTTTTTGATTTTTAATTTTTTTTAATTTTATTTTTTTAAACAAATTCCAAGTGGCGCCGCGTGTCAACAAATGGGTGGTGGTCTGTGCTGTGCTGGCGACACGTCAGCGACTAATTGACAGTGTTGGACGGAAAGACTTGAACCAAACGGTGTTAAAGTTTAGGGACCAAATCCAACAAAAAAAAAAGATAGGGATTGATTCCAAAACATCCCCTAAGTTCAGGGACCAAAAACTTAAATAAGCTTATTATTTTTTATAAGATTTTATATAAATACTACTCCCTTTGGTCCATATTATAAGCACATTTTCTCTCTCACAAAAAGGGTGCTTATAATATGGACCGGAGGGAGTATTGATTTGGTGATCAACAAATTGCTTATTTTTTATATTCTTAAAAAGGAAAATATATTATTTTTGCACATATCAGGATCCCCGAATTGAATATTCATTTTCAATGGTGTAATACATTGGATTTGGACATGAAATCTCTGAAGCATGTCATGATTATGAATCAAATCCAATTTGCCCTTCCTTTTCTTGTCTCCCCCCTTCATCCTTTCTAGCTCCATTTTTCTTGTCTCCCTTTTTCCAAAAGAAATGACGACATCTTCAGCAGTTCAACCTGTGAAAGAAACCATCCCTCTTGATGTGCAGTTTGACATACAACTAAGGCTACCACCAAAAGGCTCTTGCAAGATTCAAGTGCATCTCTAAGTCTTGGAACAACCAAATCTCAAACCCTTGTTTTCAAGACACGTATCACATTAGGTCAAAAAACAGAGTCAACGTTCTGTTTCACAAAAGCCATGTCAATCTTAACCTGAGAAACCAAATGGTGGTTGAAGAATGGGGTTCTTTCAACACCAAAACCCTAACAATTGGAAATAACTTTAACACTTATGGTGTTAGAGTATCCCATTTGAGCATGGTCACTCCCCAAGGTATGATATGTTTCTTGGGCTATAAGAATAATAATTATAATGATACCCATGTTTTCTTGTATTCCCTTACTTCCCAATTGTTTCTTGAGTTGCCTAACAACTCAGCATCAGGGTTCTATGTGGGTCCAGTTGTTGGTTTTGGTATTGGATACATTCCCTCTACCAAAAAGTTCAAAATCGTTTTGTGGTTGATTAGGAACACTCAAATTCATCAACCATTCCCTTACTACAATTGTCAAGTCAAAGAAATCAAAAACAATAGTCTAATGGGTGATGAAAGGGGAAATAGTTTTTCTAATTGGCGATTGATTGATAGGCATATCAATGACCTCGTGGATAGTTTTTTGAAACTCCGGTGATTGTTGAGAGCACTTTGCATTGGAAAACATGGTACAATAATTCCATTATCTCCTTTGATCTCAAGAGTGAGCAATTTAGAAGGATAGAGTACCCAACAAACGGTTATGATCTTCCGATGTCTGCTGCTAATCATTTCTTGCACTTGGTGGATCTGCAAGGGAAGCTAGGGTTTCTAACAATAAGGGTTCCAGGAAATCAAGATGCTAGCTTATGGAGGCTGAAGCAAGATGATGATGATGCCCTCATTTGGGAGGGAATGTACACATTTTCTCTTGGAGGAAGTTTTCACTTGGAGTCTTCGAGGCCTCTATTTTTTCAGGGTGAAGAAATAGTGTTGCATTCTAGAGGTTGCGTAATGTTCTACATCTTGGAAAAGGGTTCATTTAAGATAGTACGTATAAATGAGTCTCAGTAGTGGATATGTACTATGAAACTCTTTCCAATGAGTAAATTCTCACATTAGTTTCATTAGCACCACTTTTCACACATACTCAACAAATGTATGTCTCGCAATGTATTATATGTAGATGTGAAGAGTGGTGTGAAAAAAAAATTATATGATGAAATGGACATTTTCTCTTTTGCAATCCAAAGTTATGATGAAATAAAGCATAGCTAGAATTTTAAAAGTGTTGGACTGAACTATGGTGTCCTAAATATTATGTTATCATTTTTTTCTAAATTAATATTATGTTATAATTTCTATTAACAATAAGGATTGCATTCAAAATTCTTTTACAAGTGGTGTGGTTATATACTAAATCTTAAAACTTGAAAGTTAGAAGTTCCGAATTCGGTCCTAGATACTATTATTTAATGATTTATTTGTGGATTTAATTCTCTGCCCTTCCCCTCCTAGTAAAAAAAAATAATAAGGATTGCATCATATTCAGGAGACTGTACTTTTGCATTTGAATTGCTATTGCAAATGCAGTCAAAGATTTATATCTTACGGTGCTTGGTGCTTTTACGTACCTCCTGGATGTTCTTTGATTATTTTTATACGATACAAAGAAGCGTGTAGTTATATTGTCTTGCAATGCTTATGCAATATGCATGCCTGGCCTACAAATTTTTTCATTACATTACGTCTTCCAAATCGCAATGTACATTAATTTGACACTCCCTCCTCCTAGCTAGTTGATTGATAGCTCGGATTTTAGATAATTTATGTACAGCAATTAATTTTACCATAACATGGTTATGCGAAAACAATTATCTACTTTATATTTTAAAAAAAAAATCAGATATTTGAATTATTTTGTGTGCCGATAATTTATGTATGTTCTTCAATTTTATCATAACATGGTTACCTGAAATCAATTTTCTATATCATATTAAAAAAAAAAGGCTTATTTATGTTTTTAGTCCCTGAAAGTTTGGGCTGTTTTGGTTTTGATCCCTAGAAGTTTTTTTGACCTTGACTCATCTTTAATTGTTTTGAAAATTTGGTTTTGGTTCATGCCCTTAGAAAAAATTTGTTAACTTCTGATATGTTAACGGAAAGCTACATCAGCATACACCTGTGCAAGTGTTGCATATATGCTATCCGTATGATTGCCTCGATGATCCGAATCTGCAGGAGCAATAGGGTCAAAGCCCAATCCACAAACATATTTGGGTTGAGCTTTGGCCCTTTTGCTCCTGCTGGTCTGAATCATCACATCATTTTATTGGTGGCACACAATACTTGCGCACGTGTAGGTTGATGGGCATTCTATTAGCCACATTAATTAGTCACATCAGCAGTTGACGGATTTTTCTTAATGGTAGAGACTAAAACCAAATTTTCAAAATAATTAAGAATTAATCAAGATTAAAAAAACATCCAAGGACCAAAACTAAAACACTCCCAACTTTCAAAGGGACTAAAAACATGAATAAACCTAAAAAAAACAAATATTTGTATTATTTTGTTGTGCCTTGACATACATCACTGATAATGAGTAAGAAGTAGTTGTTTAATATGAGACATTTTTTTTTGTCTCAACTAATAGGAGAGTTGATATACTGGATATCAATTTGAGTTCAAAATGATAAGATTCACGTGAATTTTTTTTTTTTATAAGGAAAAAATTTCATTCAAGGAGCAGAGAGTATAAGATATACTCACTGCACTGCAAAAAAAAGGAACAATTCTACAATTCAAAAAACAGATAAAAAATTAATAGTAGTGATTTGAAGTTTTTTATTGTTAGTGTAAAGACTAACAGCGTGCTCTTGCATTTTTCATGTGAGAGAAGTGTAAAGATACATTGTTGCAATTGATAGCAGATTGATTCCCTTCTATCTCACCACCTATATGCACCATGCTGCTATTGCCTGAGACCATATGATGTTGGGCTCCGTCTAAGTTACTCACTGTATCAAAATGAGTTTGTGAATTGTGATACTCATTCAGGTTGAAGTATTAGATGTATTAGGAAAAAAAAACGGAATAAAAAAACTTAACAAGTAGCAACATGTGCAGTTCTGCACGTATAAATTAAAGGTGAGCTAACAGCAAAATGTAATTTGGTTGTTTGCGGAAAGTATTTTTTATACTTTTCTGCTCTCTTTTTGGAATGAAATCTTTTTCTTATAAAAAAAACAGCAAAATGTAAAGTTTTCATAAGTGAACAATTAATATAAGAAACTCCAGAAAGTGTGAAGATATGTTTAGTTAGTTACGATGTACTAATTTTGTCCCTCAAGATTTTTTTACATCCAAATTTGGTTTCTCATGCTTCAAGGATAAAATTAAGACATCCGAAATCTTAGGGACCAAATTGGTATATTTAAAAATTTTGAAGGACTAAATTTGTATTATAAATTTTCATGGATTAAGTTGATAAAATGAAAAAACACCAGGAACAACAATCAATAATAAAAATAGTTATTAAAAAATAGGCTTAAATATCAAAATGGTCCCGCTAAAAGTTGTCTCCTTTGAAATTTGTTTCTATAAAAAAGAAGTTTTGGTTTTGGTCCCTGCATTTACAAAACGTTTTGATTTTAGTTCCTCTTGTTAAATTTTGGTCCCCATAATTATGTCGGTAGTTTGTTTTGGTCCTTATATTATTAGATTTGATAGGTTTTGGTCCATCTGTTATTAGATTTCATAGGTTTTAGTCCTTCTACTCTCATGGTTTTTGAATTGGTTCTTTTATGTAATAGAAGCTGTTTTTTTATTCTTGAGAATTAAGGCAAAAATACGATTCTTAATTGGTCATAGAATGTATACATTACGTTTTCGGCATTTTTCATCCACGTCGAACAAGAGGGACCAAAACCAAAACGTTTTGTAAATGCAAGGAGCAAAACCAAATATTCTGTAAATGCAAGGATCAAAACCAAAACCTTTTTTTTTTACGGGGACCCATTTCAAAAACGTCAATATTTATAGAGACCATTTTGGTATTTAAGCCTACAAAATAAGATTTGAAATAAAATAAAAAGTTATTAAGTAAAGAGATAATAAAAAAACTTCTTTCATGTTGGGTTGTGTAAGACCCGGGCTGATGAGGGCGGGGAGTGATCGCCGGTGCAAAGAGGCACGGACAAGGAGCGGCTCCTGGCTGGCTTCTACGGGAGGGGTACATGGATGAACCGACACACCGGAATGAGAGGGTGATCCTGAGACTGTGTAGGAATGGGACTACACAGTACAGGAAGGCTTAAATGAATTGATTAGTACTACCCATATCAACAAGATGCATCTTCTTTTCGGTAGCCCATCACATAAGAACTCCATGGTTAAGCGTGCTTAACGTGGGGTAATTTTGGGATGGGTGACCTCCTGAGAAGTTTTCCCGGGAAGTGTGCGAGTGAGGACAAAACACGTTGAAAAGACCCGTGTTGGTATGTGGGGATAGTCGCAATCCATTTGCCTGCCAGGGATGTTACAAATGGTATCAGAGCGGCTCCTCTCCTAGTACGGTGTGGTTCGGGGACGAACCAGGCGGAAGCTGGTGGGCATGTAAGACCCGGGCTGATGAGGGCGGGGAGTGATCGCCGGTGCAAAGAGGCACGGACAAGGAGCGGCTCCTGGCTGGCTTCTACGGGAGGGGTACATGGATGAACCGACACACCGGAATGAGAGTGTGATCCTGAGACTGTGTAGGAATGGGACTACACAGTACAGGAAGGCTTAAATGAATTGATTAGTACTACCCATACCAATAAGATGCATCTTCTTTTCGATAGCCCATCACATAAGAACTCCATGGTTAAGCGTGCTTAACGTGGGGTAATTTTGGGATGGATGACCTCCTGGGAAGTTTTCCCGGGAAGTGTGCGAGTAGGACAAAGCACGCTGAAAAGACCCGTGTTGGTATGTGGGGATAGTCGCAATCCATTTGCCTGCCAGGGATGTTACAGGTTGCAAAAGTAAAGTTCATTACTTCATTTATTTATAAATTAAGTGAGCAAATGAAAAAAACAAATTAAAGTATTATGCTAAAAATCATTGATAATTAAGAAATAAAAAAAACTTACAACTATTAATTTTTTTTCCCAAAAATAAATGTATTATTAAAAAAATTTATGAGTGGCTAAATTTTGAGTCCAGGGTGGTCACCCTGGTCGCTAGGGGTGTAACGGTCCGGTCCGGTCCGGTCTTTCATGGACTTTAGGGACCGGACCGTTTAAATTAATGTGGTCCGGTCCGGTCCGGTCTGGACGTTTTCTATATGTAAAGACCGGACCGGACCGAACCATTCATGAACGGTCCGGTTTGGTCTGGTTTGGTCTATTTAGACCATAATAATAAAAAATAAATAAAAAACCTATGGAACAAAATAATAAAGAAAAAAGGAAAAAACCATACAAGAATACAGCAGCAGAAGCAAGATTAAAACCCTAAAAGAATAGCAGCATAAGCAATATAGCAGCAAAAGCAAGATTAAAACACTAAAAAAAATCAATAACATCAAGAACAATAATAGGGAATAAAGGAGGAAGAGAAGAAGAATAAACCATAGGCCATAGCTAACCTTGGTTGTGGAGCTGCAATGGCTGCTGGTGGCGCCTGGTTGCTGGCGGTGGCGCCTGCGAACGCTGGTTGCGGCGGCTGCGAACGATGGTTGCGGCGGCTGCGAACGATGGTTGCGGTGAACGCTGGGTGGTTGCTGGCGGCGGCTGCGAACGCTGGCTGGTTGCTGGCGAGGAAGTAGCAGCGTCTCTATGTTGTGCGGTGCGTCGGGAGATGACCGAGAACGGAGGGAGGGTGGTTGCTGGGAGGGAACGGAGGGAGGCGGAGCTCGGTGGGAGGCGGAGGGCGATGAGAACAGGGTGTTCAGAACGGAGGGAGGGTGTTCAGAACGGAGGTGGAGGCTATGAGTACATGGTTGTTTAGATCTATTTTGCTGGGTTTGAGTCTGTGAGGGTTTGAGGACTGTTTGAGTGTTTTGATATCTGTAGGGTTTTTTTTTAAAAAAAAATTATTAATCCTATCGGTCCGGTCCGGTCTCAGCGGTTTAAAAATATCTGAGACCGTGGACCGGACCATTCAAGTATGGTCTGAATTTTTTAGGACCAGACCGGATCGTGAGACCGGACCAGACTGCATTTTTCGGTCCGGTCCGGTCCGATCCGAGCGGTCTCGCGATCTCGGACCGGATCACTTACACCCCTACTGGTCGCCATCCCTCTTGGGTTGACACTGAAAGGAAGAATTAAGGATTATGGCTGTAAATATTGTTTTATACCAAATAACTTTATTTGCAAATAAGAATTGGTATTTAGACAATCAACATATTTGGTTTATAATCACATAATTAATTCTGGCCCCAAAATCACGTTGGAGCATAAATAACTGTTAGTAGCGTTGGCATTCCAAGATTGATTCTGAATTAACTCACCGCAAAACCAAACATGCACAATATCACAAATATGTAAAAATCGATTCCAGATTATCTTAATTATGTAATTGTCTTAGAATAAGATGAATATCAAACTAAAAATTTATGAGGGAGTATCTTATTAACCTTGAATAGAGATATGTTATCCCATGTTTTCCCCTGTTCCACTCTGTCCCAGCCACGCACCCTCTTAACTTTTGCTTTTAACGAGTTATTTTTAAACTAATAATGTTGTTTCTTTTTAATATATGTTACCTATAAAATAAGTACATATGCACACACTTGTGTTTGCTGAACAATTTGGGTAAAGAGAAATTTTATCATTTTCAATAACAATAAAATTAATATTCCAGATTGTATTAATGCTATTAAGATCAAATCTTGATTTTGGTTCTCATACTTAAGTAACCTAATTATTTATTTCTCTAATTTGTGCATAGCATCGATAGGATGTATAAATAGAGTTGTCTGATTGTCTCATTGATAGATTATTATTTTCTTGATACAATGATTTGAGTATCTCAATAAATGTTGCTTTTATATTTATATATATATATATATATATATATATATATATATATATAATATAATATAAATAAAAGTACATACGCACACACGCTTGGCCTACCCTTTTTGTTATGAGAGATATAGGCCAGCCAGGTAAATCGATCTTGATCATACAAACATACTTGGCTGGTTACATATCATTTAATAGTCGCATGATCACTAAAAAAAAATAAAATGTTACTTGGCATTTATATATATATATATATATATATATATATATATATATATATATATTTATTTATTTATTTATTTAATTATTTTGTACATCAAAGTTGTCCTTTAGTCGATGGTTAATGGCCAAACATGTTAGGAAATATGGCCTGCACAAAAAGCACCTTGTGTAAGAAAGATGTCTAACCCCACATAATTATAACCAAAAATCAAATTTGTAGGACAACATATTACTACAGAGTGGTTGTTGGGTATCAGTTAAACACCAACATTTGATTCAGCCAATTTTCATTCTCCAATAAATTCAAAAAAAAGTTCATCAAACAAATTCTAAAGAAATGCAACATTACCACATTTATTTCAAAATAGGAATGACATGTATTGCCAAACTCAGTCATGAAGTACTTAGCAAAAAATACATCACTACTTCTGTTTTTTTTTTCTTTTTTCCACCAAAAATGGGCTTATATTTTTAGTACCAGTATTTAATAAAGGGCATTTCAGGAAAAATGGGAAAAAAGTTATTTGAAAAGGTAATGGGAACAAATATTTTCTTAGCATAAAACCTGTAACGGAGTTTGTGTAATTTTCAACCCTTTGTCTTGATTTTTATTTTTTTTGGTATACAATATTCATCCAAAGTGGATGAGTATAGAAATTCATTGCCCAATCTATAACCACGATAATTTAGAAATCTTGGACAGTGAGGATTGATTACCCGTAATTCGGGTCATCATTGCAATTTAGTATAACAGGTGCACGGTAGACTATTTTGCTTTTTTTTACTTTTGGACCAATTTTTTTATTTTCAAACTGGGCTGGGCCAGTATTTATGTATCGATTATAGTACTCCATTCGTCCTCATTTTAAGCAAAAATAACTAACTTCACAAATATATATTAAGAAAGGTTAATTGAGTATATTTAATTTTTTCAAATTCATAAAAAAAATAGACTACTTTAGTAAACTTATATTGGTAATGAAACAAAAATTAAATGATTCAACCACTTTATAGATATATTTTAGGAATGATTGTATTGGGAATAGAAAGTTAGTTAAATTTTGCTTATATTTAAGACCATTAGCGGATTTTTTTTCTTCTTACAAATTAAGACCGGAGGGAGTATGTGTTAGTGTTTTTTTTGTAAGGAAAGAAGATTTTTTTTGTTTGAAAATTAATATTAAAAATTATAATTATAATAATAATAATAAAATAAAGTATTATATAATTTATGATGTTAGGGTACTTTTGGCCTCCCTAACCCCATTCTTTCTCTTTAATCACATATTGCAAAAAACAGATACCAACATCTCCGTCTCCAACCATATATTGGTTGAAGCGACCGATCTGGGACCAATCTGGACCGCATTCCTCAATAGGCCACTCAACCCTTCAGCAACAATTAAGAATAGGAAAGGAGAGAGGAGGTCCCCTTGTCGAAGACCTCTCTCCAAGAAAAAATCATCAATAGGATTACTATTCACAAGGATAGACATCGATACCGTAGAGATGCATTCGTGTATCCAAGAGCATCATTTTGCACAATAATTGACGGTCGAGTCAAAACCAAAACGGAAGAAAAAGTACGGACCAAAACAAAATTTGAGGGACTAATTTTAAAGAGGTCAATATTTATATGGATCAATTTTTTTTTAATAAAACTTATAAGGACTAATTTGATATTTAAGCCTTAGCTTGTTTTTATCCTAGTTGAGTCATTTTCTATTTGATTATCGTGTTATGGTGATGAAAATTAAACTTGATACTCATTAGTTTTATCTAAATTAAGTGTTACAATCAGGGACTTAAGCGAATTTGAGATTGCGGGGAATAATTTTGCATTTGTTTTTATGAAGGAAAATATTTTTCTCTGTGTACGTGATATACTACATTATATTATTATTATTTTCTTCTATATGATTATGTGCTCTTATAGAGCTAAAGTCACGGCAAGGAGACATCAAGTGCAGTGCAATGGCTGATAATTCTAAATTCACAAAATTCCACAAAGTCAGCATCAAGGAGACATCAAATACAGTGGGCGGGCTTTGGCAGGGAGCTAAAGTCACGGTTGTTTTGTTAATTTAATGTATTTGCTAATGTTTGCTTCGGTTCTGTGCATCTGTGGGTGGATGAGTAATAGTAATAGCAATAAACTGTAACTGTAACACATTTTGGTGTGTGTATATATGCTATTAGAGTATTAGTTAAAGTTTTCATAATAATAAAAAAAAAATTACGAGTTTTTATTTATTTTTTTATCGAAAATATTAAAAACTACTTTTGACTTTTAAATTTAAGACACTTGTCAGTATTTTCCAAAAACAATCCTACATCTTGCATCAGTTTCAATGTTTGTTTATATGTTTCTATGTTATACTTGCATGAACCATAATATATACACCAAATCTCAACGTTTATTTTTTAACGTATCAAGTACAATGACGTTGATACTCTTGTCTTCTTAAGATTAAAGTTTGAGTCATGATAAGTATTGGAAGCTTTATATCGCCTTTAAATCTTATTTATATATATTTTTATAAGCAAAAAAATTGTATTAATTGGAGCACAAATGATGCTCAACCAAACACACTTAATGGACTTGAACAGAAAGATAAAAAACATTTACAATAAAACTGCTTATACATAATTGAGGATCATTACACATAAAGTAAAGTTACACAGTGTTGTGTCCGAAGCATCGTAGAACCATCTTCATGATCTTATTTGAATAGAGTCCATGAGTTGTATAAAGCTGAAAGGTTTGTTAGAAAACTTACACTCATTTCTCATGAGCCAATATAATCGCTTTTCAATCTTTTTTATATGATTTAAATACATGTTGATGCTCTTACCTCATAATCATCCTGGTACTCTCTTTGGAGATGCATTTTGGTCTTCTTTATTTAATGAGTCGTCATATATGTGAGATTGTCGTAAAGACAATAATTTGTTGTTTTGGCATTTTTTTTCCCGATTTCATATTATTTGTCATTTTAAAATTCTTCGAAATCCCCACTGGATGATAAAATTAATTTTCTTGTGATATTTCCAAAATATAAAATACATGATCCTTAATATAATTTTAGGATATGATGATGATAAAATTATCTTATTTTCCTCTTGAAATTTGTAATATTTAATGACTTTCTTAATTCATATTAATTACCTAAAACAATAAATAATTTCGAAAGGAAGGAGTAAGTTTTATTGATTGAGTAATCAACAATGTTTAGTGTTAAATTAAGGATTAATTATGTCACAAGTTCCTAAAGTTTGGGTATTTTTGCCGAATACCCTTATACTTTTTTTGCAATGTCTGATTCCCAGAAATTACTTTTAGGTTTGTCATATACCCCTGCTACCAATTCTGACCAATTTTGATGACATGTAATATCAGAATCCTAGTCAGAAGCAGGAGGTTGATTATGTGGTGCCGCGTGATGTCACGCGGGCGAAGACGACCTCTCTCTTCAATTTTTTTATTTTTTTATTTAACTAAAAATATAAAAATATTAACTTTTTTAGTTTTTAAATTTTTTAAAAAAAACGGATCTTCGTCCACGGAGCACCAGGTGCTTAACCTCCTGCTTCTGATCAGGATTCCAATGTTACATGTCAGCAAAACTGGCCATAATTGGAAGTAGGGGTATATGACAAAGCCAGAATAACTTCGGGGAGTCGGACATTGAAAAAAAATAAGGGTATCTGGCAAAAGTACCCCAAACTCCAGGAACTTGTGACATAATTAAGCCTTAAATTAAAGTTTAAATGTTATTGATTTGTTAATTACTCCCTCAGTTCCTATATATTTGTCCTATTTTAAACAAAACATACCCTTTTAAGAAATTTAATCTTTACTCAAATTTCCAATATATTAATTATATTTTTTCCCACTATACCCTTTCCTTTTCTATAATTATTAATTTTTCTCTACTGCTTACATAAACCAAATAGGGACAAATATTGTAACATCCCAAACTTTATTTTTAAATGAAATTATTAATAAAAAACCTAAGAAAAATTGGAATAATGACTTAACGAATTTTAGTGGATAGGTGAGTGGTAATTATAAGTCCTAGGGGCTGTATAGAAGGCAATTGTGGCTTTGGGCAAAGTCATATAAGCGAAATCGGGAGTTAAATCGGCGTTTTCAATGTTAGAAATCGACCGAAAAGAGAAAATTAGAAATTTATTATAGGAAGCTAAGAAAATAAATTCCACCATTGGATGTGAAGTTTATGGGGTAAAGAAGCATGTCTAAAAATTTGGACCCGATCCGACGGTTAACGAAAAAGTTACGGCAAATCGAAGTTTCAAGTTCCTGGTGCAGGCCCAGGCGCACCAGGGTGCAATTGGTGCACCAACTCAGGGAGCTAGACGCTCAGGCGCGCCAATCATGCGCCCAGGCGCACCCCGTGCGCACCAGCCAAGGGAAAATGGCGCACCAGCACCAGCACGCGCGCCAGCTCGCATCAGCAGCACCAACTGGTGCGTGACCGCGCTCAGGCGCGCGCGACACCAGATCAGATCTGGTGCGTTGGATTCAGCTTGGGCACCAAGTTGGCCCATCTCAGCTGTCCGATTCACCTTGTCTTGGCATAAAACAAATTACAACAACAACAACACCACATTTCCTCCATCATCAACATCATCTCTTCCTCTTCCTCTTCCTCCTCCTCTTCCATCATCCTCCTCATTCTTCCATTCTCTCCACCCTTCTCTCCTCCTTGGTCCAAGAAGCACTCCATCACTCTTCATCATCAAACACTTGATTTTGGGCACCTCAAACCCAAAACCAACAAAACCCCATCAAACCTTGCACCATGGGAGTGAGTTGAAGCCCCATTTCTCTTCCTCCTTCCTCCACACGATTTGATCCCTCCTTCCTTCTTCTTGGACTTTTCAATTTTCATCATCACTTGGGGTAAGCTAGCTTCATACCATGAATTAATTTCATTTCCATTCCAGCTCTCCTTAGATCATAAATTTTGTTCTAAAACCCTTAGGGTTCTTGCACTCATGGATATGTAGGTTTTTGGCTTCATGCTTTCCAACTCAAAACAAGTCAAGGATAAGGAACTCACACACCAAGGATCCAAGAGCTAGGACTTGAAATTCATCATCACCTCTTAAGAAGGTAAGAGGGTTTGTATTACCTTAGCTTAGGAAGTAGATTCTCTTTAGTTATAGTGATGGCTAGGGGTAGAGAGGGAGTGTAGCATAAAACCTTAGGGTATTTGACAATAAAAATAAAGGAAATAATTGATGGAGAATAAAAAGAATAATTAGTGTAAATTGGTGAGAACAAATGTATAAATGAAAATAAAGGAAATAATTAATGAAGGATAGGAGGAGAAACTAGTGAAATTTGTGAGAACAAACATATAAATGACCATGGATAGAAAGGAAGTGATGGACTAATTAGATATATAATTTGAGGGTAATGAGAGTAACTAGTTGATGAATCATAAGGAAAATTATAAAGGAAATTAAGAGTGGATAATGGAGCGAAAATAATTAGAGACTCGGGATAAGCTTGAAAAGATATGGAGGTTGTGAAAGGAATGAAACATTATATTGATGGGATAACCATGAGATAGGTAAAGAAAAGGGAAAGTAATGATGGACTGGTTCTAATTCGGAAAGATGACGGAATAAATGCATGGAAAGGATAGAAGAATGTATGTTAAGAGGAATCGATAAATGAATACTAGAGTAAAATGTTGATTTAATGCCAAGTAAATAATGTGAGTGATAAATGTGTGTAAAAAGGGGATTAATAACGATAAGGGCATTTGTGGCTAAAATGGACTATGAGTGCTAAAGTGTGCAATGAATTGAATAGAAATTATATAGGGAATGAGATGAAAGTGAGTGAATACTTGAACAATGGAATTATATGGTTAATGTGAGAAGAACCCACCTATTGAGGTGTGAATATAGGAATGTGAAAGGGTGAATTTATGATGTGAATAATGATTAATGTATAATGACCCTCCCAAAGGGAGTGAGAATGTGATAATGTTTATGAATGACCCTTCCTATGGAAGTGGAAATATGTATAATCTATATGGACCCTCCCCAAGTGGAGTGTGAAAATATAATGGACCCTCCATAGCAGAGCGTGTATATAATGGACCCTCCATAACGGAGCGTGTATATAATGGACCCTCCATAGCGGAGCGTGTATATAATGGACCCTCCATAGCGGAGCGTGTATATAATGGACCCTCCATTACGGAGCGTGATTGATGGACCCTCCATATAGGAGTGGATATGTATATGATATGGACCCTCCCTATGGGAGCGTGATAATGTATATGATGGACCCGCCTATATGGCGTGAGTAGATGTGATTAGAACCCGCCCTTGCGGTGTGTGAGTAAATGGAAAATAATACCCACCGAAAGGTGTGGGAATGAATGGAAAGTATTCGAAAGACTTGAAAAGCATAGGGAAAGTACGTAACTGAAATTACAAGAAAATGTTGAGTCGGATAAAAAGGAAAGTGAAGTAGTATGTGATTTTGATAGTATGGAGTAGGGTAGGTCCTTGGTTTATTACTATGCTTTTGTAGAAGCTATATTTCTAAGTTCTGTGTAATGCTACCCTTCTTGATATATTTTTACAGGTACAGAAGCGGAGCATGCACTAGCCGTGGCCGAGCAGGGACACACTCCACAACGTGGAGTGTGAATATTAGGGGTGTGATAGTATATGGATCCGAAAACTAAACTTTGGCTTTTGATGTAAATAAATAAGATGTATTATCTTTTGAGGAGATCAAACTATTTCATAACTTGATTATTATTGTTTTTGGAGATGATGTACTTGAATGTATTGAACTGAATTGTGATTTGCCCTGTTGGCATACTGCTGATTATGTACCAATGTTAAAACAGGTTTTCAAGGCAAACTCTTATTTTCGGGATATCCATAAAACAAAGGAAACTCTGTCCGATTGGGCAGAGATTTTTATAAGCTGAAAGGGGTTTTAAAAAAGAAATTTTTAAGTCACTAATTAAATCGGGGTAATTAGAGTATTAATTAAGATAGGGTGTTAAAAATATGAAAATAAAATAGCATTTATTACACTCTTAAAATCCTCAAAATGACAAATAAAAAGAAATAAAAAACCTCTTAAAAAAATGACAGATAATAAGAAACGGAAGGAATACTTAGCGTAGATAATCACAATATTTTGGCAATGTATTTTATTATTATAGGTAGCTTGCTAGATGAATGGGTACCACTGCGTTGAAGAATTAAATCCTAAGGTAAGATAAAAAAACAAATTGATACATTGAAAGATGGTGAAAAACTGAAAACTTTTATACTCTCTTTGTCCCACAAGTATGACAAAAAAATTACTAAAATTTTTTGTCTCAAACTAAAGTTAAAATAATTAATGAAAAACATTTAGAAATTGCAAACTTTGAATGTGCAGTGATTATTTAAAAAAAAAAAGAATGTGCAGTGATTGATTGATTTATGCGAAATGCATTAAATTAGTTGTTTAATAATTTATTAATGTGTTAGACAAATCATTAAATGCATATCTCTTTAAATTTTTGATTTTTTTCATTTTTTTTACCATCTTTATGAGACAGAAAGTAAATGTTATGGCACACAATGTCGGATTTAGCATGCATTGCTCATAAAAAAAAAAAAAATTAAAATAAAGATGGTGTGGAGCGCCTAAAGTATTTCATTTTCTCAACAGTCAAACCAGAAGAGATCAAACGATAAGGCTAGCCAGAAGGAAGAGTCTTACAAGTGAAGGATGTAATGCGAATATTGCTTCCAAATCTGTAGGAGAATGAAGCTGACCAAGTGACCATTGGCTCGATTTCTTGAAAATGATACACATGCACTTGCATCATCTTAAAGGAGACAATTTCCAAGATTAGTCAGAAAACTGAATCTTGTTCGTAAGTGTTTATTGCATTCATATAATATAGAGAAAATGTCGAACCTTCAAAGACATACCACTTGTTGAAAGAACAAGTTGAGAGTTTATTGTACTCACTACTCAGTATATATAAAAGTTTTGCTTTCATAAAAAAAATAAAGTTGAGTTATCAACTCAATTTTGAATACGCAAAGATGAATCTCCTAATTCTTACTAGCTTTTTAGATATTTAATGACCTTTATTAAAAGAAATTTCCTCCATACAAATTTAAGATCAGGATGAAAATCAAAACGAAATAAAAATGAAAGAATTAAAAAAAATTTAAAAATGAAAACAAATTTCAAAATAATCCCTAATTGTAAGCAAGTTTTTTTTTTAATAAGACAAAAAATTTATTAAAACTCTAGAAGTATAAGGAATACTAATTGTAAATAGTAATGGCAATTAGGGTGGGCAGGCGGGCACGACCCGCGCCAGCACTTGGCCCACAAAAAAATGCGGACGGGCATTTAGGACCAAAAAATTAGGCCCTGTTCGCCCTATTTTTAAAACAATTTGATTCCCATTTCTAGTCCATATTTCATTGCATGGTTTAAAAAAAAATGCAGGCGGCCCGCCCCGCCCCCCACTCTAATCGAATACTGCACCAAAAATTTGCATCGCATTTTTTTTTAATAGGGGTCCGCGGGCCACCTACAACCCGCCCGCACATGTCCGCAAAAAAAAAAAAAAAACGAATGGGGTAGGTGGGCATGTTTTTAAATTTTTTTCATAAAAGTTGTGCCGCAAAAAAAAATGTGGGCGGGCGGGCCCGCGGACCAATGACCTAATTGCCAATGCTAATTGTAAGCAAGTTGGTATATATAACTAATTTATATATATACTTTTCCATGTTTGGATTTTCGGTCACATAAATTAGTCGCTCGTGACTTTGTTATCAATCTCTCTCTATATATATTATTCTTAAAGGACTTATCTCCGCTCTAAAAATTAAACATAATAGAATGCTCTCCAATTTGAGTTGCTAATAAGTATAAGTCTCTCCACCCCTGCTCTCTCTGTTCATGGCACTGTCTATCAGTGTTTCGTCTCCTTGTTATATATATGTGCCGTGCTTCTCTCATATAGAGATAAGTGCGTACTTATTAGATAATTGTGTGTGCTTTTCTGTCTACTCTTCACATCTTAAATTTCAATGTTGGAAGTATATGTTATTGAATCATTGTGGGCTTTATTGTGTCTTTATACAGTTAGTCCATATATATGGTTCCAAATCCAATCCTCTCTATTTTCAAATATTTTTGGTGCAGCTGGCTACTAAAACTCTAAAAGCATTTTTAATGGTTAGACTTTGTATTAAAGAGCCTTTGATATTATTCATGTGGCTGCCATGTTTCTTATTATTTTTATGATCATTCTGATTCTTTAATTCTAGTAGCTGGTTGTATTCCAAAATGAGGTGAGTCCACTTGTTTCCTCATTAGAATACATTCCCCATTATATATATTTCATGTTGCACATTCAAAGATGATAATAATATGAGTTCATGTATGTATATTTTAAAACTATCAGATGAATCACACCTTGTCTCGTAGTAGCTTTTTCAAGTGAGAATTAGAATTCTCAAATCATTTGTGCTTTTATAACTACTTGACGTGAGACACTTTGAATTTTAATGATTTCAAATTGCTAATAAATAGCTATATCTTCTTCTCATGCTTCTTTAATTATCAGTTGTATCTTTGTTTTACATCTTTTTCAAGACTTTTAGTCTCAATTAATTTATAAAATAAAATATTCAAATAATAAAATTAGATCAATCAAAATAATAACAAAGATTGATAAATATAATAAGTTTAAAAGTATAACCGTATAAAATATACAAATACCATTTTTGGCTTGCACCCTGGTATCCAGCCTACTGGGCCGACTAATCCAGTTTGAGAGTTGTTGCGGGGGATCGAACCGTGGTTCGCCCTACTAAGTGTAGCCCCTGGCACCAAATACCATTTAATAATGGCTTAATTATGTCACAAGTCCCTAAAGTTTGAGGTACTTTTGCCAGATACCCTTATTCTTTTTTTCCAATGTCTGACTCCCCGAAGTTACTTTTGAGTTTGTCAAATACCCCTACTACCATTTCTGGCCAATTTTGACGACATGTAACATCATAATCATGTTCAGACGCAGGTGGTTGGTCATGTGGTGTCGAGTGATGTCACACGGGCGACGACGACCTCTCTCTTCAATTCTTTTTTCTCTTTTTTTATTTAACTAAAAATATAAAAATATTAAGTTTTTTAGTTTTTTAAATTTTTTAAAAAAAGGATCTTCGACCACGGGGCACCAAGTGCTCAACCTCCTGTATCTGATCAGGATTCCAACGTTACATGTCAGCAAAATTGGTCAGAATTGGTAGTAGGGGTATATGACAAACTCAGAAGTAACTTCGGGGAGTCAGACATTGGAAAAAAAATAAGGGTATCTGAAAAAAGTACTCCAAACTTCAGGGACTTGTGACATAATTAAGCTTTTAATAATCTATCAAATATTTTAAACTCCAAACTTATATAAAAACAATGGGAAATGAGTCCGGGATATATCCAAGTGGGGTGACCAACGAAGCTTAGCATATAGTTGGTAGATAATTGGTTTTATTAAGCATGTTATCAGGATCCTTGCCGCGGGTATAGAAAATGTTTTATTGGTAGAGGCAAAATTCACTTCGGTTGTCGGTTGAAAAATACCCTTGATATATATATATAAAAAAATCCAAGTGGGGCTTAGTGGTGACACTATTTTTTTTAAATATATAAATTTGTGTTCATATGTTACATAATGCATGGTGTAGCACACAATAATCCCTTGGGCTATTGTATTTAAGATTCAACTAGGAAATCATGGGTTTAAGACTTTCCTAGTAACAGATTTGTTATATTTTTATGCTATTAGTTTTTTGTTATTTTTTCCTTTAAAGGTGACATTTTTGTTTGATTTTTTTGTCAAGTGTAATGGAATTTATTATTTATTAAATAAATACTTCTTTCATCTCATAAGGATAGTAAAAATTTGCAAAAGTCAAAAACTTGATATGTATTTATTAATGATTTATCTAACATATCAACCAATTATCAAACACAACTAATTTAATATATTTTGCATTGACCTACCAATCACATTCAACGTTTACAATCTTTAAATTTTTTCATAATTACTTTAACTTTAATTTGTGACTAAAATTTTAGTCATTTTTTACTATTATTGTGGAACAGATAGAGTATATTATTGTATTTTAAATTTTCACTTGTAGTAATAGTTACTCGTAAGTCAAAACTTATTAATTTATGGGCAGTAAATATAGTCAAAAACTTGTTTATTTTAAAATTTTACTGTTGTTGTGCAATATTATTGTCATATAAATATTGTATATGCTTTACATTTTGTAAATATTGAGTACCGTTTTAATGAGCTAATACTAATTAGGAGTAGTAGTTTTTTTTAATATACTACTCCCTACTGCTTGAAATATAAACAACAAAAAAATATAAATAAAAGTAATTAATCTTCTTAAATTTTATTTCATTTTCAATGTTACTTTATTTTTTTAAAATATACCTAGAAAATTGTTTTCTCATTTAATTTTTGTTTCATTACCAATATTATTTTCCTAAAATACTTCTATTTTTTTTATAAATTTGAGAAAATTAAAACAATAAATTAACTTTCTTAATAAGTGTGAAAGTACTTAGTTTTGTTTATATTGTAAGCCGAAGGGTGTATCAAACACTATATTATATCTTCAAACCCAAATATTGAAACCAAAGAGCTTCTCACGAAATGGAGCTCTCACATGAAAAGTTGATAAAATAAAGGTCAATCATGTATGTCACGTGTCAAATACTGTGTTAAATTACTTGATTGTTGAAATGACATATTACTTCAATGTTGAAACGACATATCACTTTACTATTGAAACGACATATCACTTGTGATAATTTTTTTAATTTAAAAATATTAATTTTAAGTTAGTCAGAAAAAAATAATATCACCAAAAGATATGTTGTTTCAAATTAAATATCACCAAAAAATATATTGTTTCAAACTAATGCATGATTGGGTGCAATGATTCGATACAATAAAGTGGTGCAATATTTCAAACTGATAATGAGAAAAACCATGATTTTGAAAACCGGACCGGACTGGCCGGTTCAACCGGAAACCGGTTGAACCGGTGGGGGTGCCGGTCCGGAATAGGCCTGAAACCGTTCTACAAAAAACCGGGATTGAACCGGCTGAATCGGTATTAACCCGCTAAAACCGGTCAAAACCGATGGCTCACCCTTTGGCCCGATTTGAATTTGAAAACCCAAATTCAACAAAAAAACTGGGCTTTTTTTTTTTTTTAAATAGCAGTATGATGACCAGTATCCTATATATATGTTGGAAACTCAAACGACACCAATATCTCGCTAGTTGATTACGCGTTTGCTCTCATCTCAACGAGAAAGAATATTAAAAGTTTAGATTTTAGAGTTGAGAAAAATCAAAAATCAAAAACCCAAAAAGACAAAGAAGTGAAGTGAAAGAAGAAAGAACAGTGAGTGATACACAAAAAGGCAAAGAAAGCAACATCAATAATCAATAGAGAAAAAGTAAAAAAGCACAAAAATGTAAAAGTACTAAATTATATGATTATATACACATGCGTTCATTAAGACCGGTTGGATCACGATTCGATCACGGTCCAACCATTGAACCTTGAACCAGTACCTTGACCCGTTCAATAATCGGTCCGGTTTTTCAAAACATTGAGAAAAATGTACAAACTATCAACTAATACACCTTCTTAATATACATTACACATAAACTAATGCACCTATTCTATTGCACTAATTTATTGAAGGAGAAAATAAACTACTTCACACACACACGTACTTCCTTTGTAAAAAAAAAACTAAATTAAAAAATAATCCTTGCATTTCTAAATTTTTCTATTTCTTTATCAATTTTAAATAATAATTATAATTCATATAATTTTAAAAATATTTCCGACATGCAAATTATTTAAATTTTAATCATTGGTAAATAAAAAGGTTATAGCTGTGCGGGATAAATACTACATAATTATTTACTATATATATCTTGTTAAAATAATAAATCATTGAAAAGTCAAAAGATTTATTTTTTTTGGTTTACATGGGATGTCTGGGACTAGAACCCATGACCTGGGGATGGAAAAATCCTAAATGTTCTTGCAATCACCAACTAGGTTATCTTACACGGATGAAAAGTCAAAAGATTTAAAGAACATATTTTTAATGCTTTGTTTTCTATATCAACCAATTTCATTTTTTATATTGATAAACTAATCACAATTCAAATTTTCATGCACCTTCTCTTAAAGCAGCCGCCACTGTTGGTTGCCTCCTTGTTGGCTAAAGTGGTAGTCCATATCCAGAGTAGCATGACTGTCCCGTAGCATAATTTTTTATTTTTTATTTTTTTTCAAGTGTTCACATTGGCAAAAATGAACTCTGAGAAGGAAATAGTTTTAAAACTCCCCTAATTTCATAAACAATTTTAAAAATACTCTATATAAAGATATTGATAGTAAAATATTATATATATATATATATATATATATATTGGTTCTATTGCTATATATGCAAGACTATTTTAAGATTTTTCACTTATATCAAGGAAAATAATTAAATTTGTTAGTGACTTTGAAAAATGAAAATTTGATAAACTTTTTAAAATTACCTTTACAATTGTTATTGAGACTGTAAAAAATGTTGAATAAATAAGAGTATTTATAGAAAAAATAATTAAATATTATTAAAAATTGAGAAATGATCTTATAAATAGAATGAAAATAAATAATTTTAGGGTGATTTATATGTAAGACCAGAGGAAGTGTGTGTGTGTGTATGTATATATATAAGTTTGCTAACATGAGGAAGCTCCTTTTTCAATTGGAGCATGTTAGCAATGTGTGCCTGATTATTTTAGACAAAAATATCCCTATATATTTTGGGAGAATGTTTTAATGATAGGGTATTTTAATAATTTAGTTTTCTAAAATTAAAAATCCCAAAAATCCTTCCCCCTCCCCCATCTGTATGTTATCATTTTAACATCCCCTTTGCTGTGGGCCTGGACGCTCTTGGGTAGTTGGTTAGATCTGATGCTTCATTGATGGCTGCATAATTTTAATATTGCCCATTTATGGACTATGTATCTGATGTTGATATGGAATTTACAATTTTTTTAACAAGCTAAGTACTGTATTCAACTTGGCACAGTTTTTAACAAGATGTTAGTTGTCACTGCTTTTACATCTATCTGCAGTTCTGCAAAACTTATTATTTATCAACCACTCTATCAAATAGCTGAAGATCATATAGACAGTCCATTGTCACTTAAGAGCTTCCTATATTATTTGGCTATGTTCTAGAATGGATAATAAAACTAGAGCTCTATTATGTTTTGCGATTTGTGTTTCTCGAAGTTTTCAACGTTTCTTTAATTTGATGTTTTAGTGCTGGTTTACTATTGTGAGAGTGTTCTTCTCATTGCTGTCCAAGGTTATAATTTGTGAAGAGAGATAAAATAAGCTACTCCCTTCAGTCCTTAAACTTGGCTTATAATAAGGATCGAAGGGAGTAGTATTTAATGTCTTAAAGTTTTAGGTTAAGACATGATGTTAAATCATTTATGTTATTATTAACCCCGAGCGTGTGGTTTAGTGGTAGGGATTGATCCACGCTTAAGCAAGGTCAGGTGTTCGAATCCTGCCTTGTGCATGCAGCAGCGTTAAATCTCGGGACTAGCTGTCCCACCCATTAGAGGTGCCTACAAGCCAGCGAGGAGATTAGTCACTGCGATCGACGGTGGACACTCCGGTCATGAACCCAAAAAAAATCATTTATGTTATTATTCATTTAACCTCATTAATTCACTATCTCTCCAAATAACAAGGACTTAGATCAAAGAACCTAATACTCCCTCCGGTTCTTATTATAAGGCATACTTAATCGAATTACACATACCAAGGAAAGTGGTTGGTTTTATGAATTCTATGAGAATATATTGCAACATTACAATTTTACCCCCTTAACTTTTCTTGGAAAATTCGCACTCATTAATGAACAACAAAAAACACATAGATAGTCAAAACATTTAATAAGGGCAAAAAAGAGAAAAATCAATAAATGATGCATAGAAAATATAAAGTGACTTATAATTAGGACCAAGAAAACTTTCTAGAATGTGACCTATATATAGGATCGGAGGGAGTACTAAATTCTTAATTCAATTAAGGGATATGTTATTTGCACCCTTGTTATTACTCGATACACCCAATTTTTATAATTTTTTACACCAAGTTTCCAATATTACCCTAATCATTACTACTCATACTCATACATCCATTATTTACACTCATAACTAATATTTACACCATAATCCTAAAAACCTATATATATCAATACTCACACCCTATATATTACTAGTTACACCCAACTTCTTCTTCTTCTTCATACAGATCATCTTCTCCATAATAACCCCGGGTTCACCACTTTGCTCACTCAAAACCTTGCATACCTTTTTAATCATTGAAAACATTATTGTGAATTTTGTTGATGTGTTGTTTTTAATCAAAGGTAATTTCTTCTTTTCCTATCAAAATTCATGAACGCAGACGCAAAATAAACAAATTGAATGTGCAATCCGTCAATAACGAAGGATGAGCTATCCATCTATAAGACGGATGATCAATCCGTCAAAGAGACGGACGAGAGATCCGTCTAGGGCTCCACAGATACTGAAGTAGGATAGGAATAGCTATTAATGCAAATTCACCATGCAGATTCAATGGATGGCAAAATTATCAACGTCCTAAGACCCCATGGTGGAGATTGTTTATGGAGTTCAATGTATGTGGATCACAAACTGTGGCGATGGCTAAAAAGGCCTCTATAATGTCACCTCAGGAAATTTGGTTTGCGATTACTCATAAATAATTTTTACACAAGGACATGCACACTGACCTTTAAGAGAGAAGAAGTTAAAGATGAAAGAATGAATGAAGAAGAAGAGGAGGCAGTGAAGAAAAAAGATTTCAAAGTTTAGTGTTTGAATAGAGTGGGTGTGGAAGGGAAATGGGTAGTTTAAGAGTAATGGGTGTAAGTGAAAATGAAAAGAAGATTTAATTTTTTAGAATGAGGGTAATATTGAAAATTTGATGTAAAAAATTATAAAAATTTGGTGTATAAAATAATAACAAGGATGCAAATAACATCTCTCTTCCATTGATTCTCTCTCCAATGATTTCTCTCATTTTCAATTTCAATCTAATTTCATATGATTACTTCAAGAGTAACACCCTGCTTTCAAATGTAATTTAGCTCCTCACTTCAAGAGAAACACCCTCGGTTTCAAATGTAATTCAGCATAAGGATATGGTATAAGCATTAAGAAATGATTAAATGGTTTAAAAAATCAGGATATTATGATTATAATATTTTTACGCAATTATTTGATATGAAAAAGAGACGATAATAAATAAAAATATACTTTATTTCATCTTTTTGTATTTATAGAAAATGCTATAAAGTGTTTTTAGGACAATGTTTGAGAGGACAAAAAAAGTAATTTTATCTTGGAAAATGTTGAATTTATAACATCGAGAATTATTGGATTTTGATTTCCAATATATAATTTAAGCTTTCTCTTAATATATTTCTTAACCACTTTCCTTAGAACACTGGTTAACAAGACCTTATATTTATTTGTCCTATTTCAAAAAAAAAGAGAAAAATACACATTTTAAGAAATGCAATGATTGCTATGATTTTCAAGAAATTAATTACTAGCTTCATTCCTAAATATAAGATCATTTGACACTTTTATTTTGTTATTATTTATAAGACCCTATACCAATTTTCAATGAACATTAATTACTTTTTTCCACAAACACCCCTATTTATTCAACATCTTCTAGATTTCCAAAAATATTAATAGAGGTAATTTTGAAAATACATATCAAAAGTTCACATTTCAAATACAATTAACTAAATCAATCAACTTTCTTAATAGATTTGAAATCTCCCAAAAGAGTTCTATATATAGGGACGGAGGTAGTATTTTTCTAACATACACTTTCTTTCTCTCTCTGTAATCATTACTCCCTCTGTCCCTAAATATAGGATTCCTTTGGGTGATTTCACGTCCATTAAGAGAGTGAAATAATTTAGTTAATTGTATTGGAAATGTGAACTTTTTATATGTATTTTCAAAATTACCCCTATTAATATTATTGGGAATGTAAGAAGTGTTAAATAAATAAGGGTGTTTGTGGAAAAAAAATAATTAATGCTCATTGAAAATTGGTAAATGGTCGTATAAATAGGGACAAAATAAAAGTGTCAAAATGGTCTTATATTTAGGGACAGGGGGAGTATTTTCTTTCCACTATTTTTGTAAATTAATACCCTATCAAATATGGGTGGTTTATTACGCCGTTGAACTTCTGAATATGATAGATAAATGAGAACAAAAAATTTCTCCAAAAAGGACAAATAATAATGAACAGAAGAAATATAGTAGTTAATAAAAATAGTAATAATATGTATTAATTTTTTAAAACAACAATACATACTCTCTTCATTTCATTTTATCATTTTGTACAGATTCAATATTATTTGTCGTTTTAGAAATTCGAAAGTGCATTAATTAATTTTTTTTCAACTATATCTTTGTATTTTGATTTTTATAGTGTTCCAATCTTAGGGAGACACCACGATGTGTTTGAGGGTTGTTGCAACTGACGAGGGTGACCCCGGTCCTACATATCCCCAATGAAAAAGGAATCAAGCCACACATAGTTCTTGAGAATAGGGTAGAGAATGTCATACCTTAGCCCCTGTGAAAGGGGTGTATTTATGGGGAGAGTGGTGTTGTGGTACCTTATGGGCCTGTTTGGCCTAGTAGGACTGACGTGACTCTTAGAGGATAAGAATGACTCATCATTCATCCTTATCTTGTACTAGAGTGCTTATCCTTATCCTTTAACTCATAAGGGTTGCCCGAACATGGTGCTCGGGTCCTCGGCTGATAAGGCGAGGCGCTTGGCACGTGGTGGTCGAGATGCTTGATGTCGGTGGAGCCTCTTGAGCTTCCAGGTCGGCAGGGCCTTATAAGTGTCCCTAAATGGTCGGCATCAAGGGCATGTGGTCGGCTCGTAGGTCCGGTCCACTACATAAGCCCCCCCAGCTCGGGAAGAGTCGTAGAGACTCTGTGACGAGCTGAGATCCTTTCTCTATTGGTCCAATCAGATGTCCTTTTCAGAGGGTTGGTGATGACGTAGAAAATTGCTTGCAGCTGAGGCCTTTTATTCGGAACAGAATCGGGGATGGTTGATAGCGTTCTTCGTGCTCGAATAATGACACTGAAAGAATGACCCGATAAGGGATTCTTACACCTAATCGAGGTGCGCCGAGAGTAATATCATAAATTGGAACGTTATATTCACCGGGGATGCTGTCGGAATGACGGCCTTAGCCCAGGTGTATTCCTCGATCCACGATGTACTCGACCGATGGTCGAGTTATCGGGTAGCAATCCCTGTTTCCACCTGTGGCCTCGTCGATCTGGCCGGACAACCGTGAGATCGTGGGCAAGTGCTTAGGAACATGATCTGAAGAGAATGAATGGATTAAAGTAAGTTGTCGATGAGAGAGGTGAATACCAAATCTGATGTTGTCAGTTGGAAACGTTGTAACATCCCTTGCAGGCAAGGAGACGATATCGGGCGTTATCTGGGTCGGTACATAGGTCGACCTATGTCGGCTTCGTATTTGTTTCCTTGCATCACATGCCCCCCACTCGGTAAAGCTTAAAGGGGCTTGTGCCGAGTTCATAAGAATTGAGACGCTCAATGTTGAAATCCGAGGCACCCTCGAACTCGGTATAGGGTTGAGCACTCGGCGGGAGGTTTCCAAAGATACTGGTCGGTGACAATAATACTTGGCGTATGGCGAGCATGGGAACTTCCTTGTTACCTTTCTTCTCGGATGGCTTTGAGGACTTGGAGTCTGTTGCTGTCCTGAGCAACGGACAATGTGGCAGAGTGTGGCCACTCGAGAGGGAGTCCTCAGACCTCGCCTGGCTGAAATACGTCGACATGTGGAAGAACAATGTTGCCGAGCTAGAGAAATAAGCAGATGATGAAGCCAAGAAATGAAGCCGAGAGGGAGAAAAGTAAGATCATCTTCAACAAAGCCGAGAGCAAGGAAGACACTTAGGGCTCCTCGGTCACGTGGGGACAAACTGAGCCGATATGGGAAGGGTTCGGACGAGGGTGATGAAGTTACAAGCATAGCCATTAATACATAAGAAACAACCTGAAAGAATTCCTTGTGGATGGGAGAAAAGTAGCGCTGATTCCTTCGGTCAATGCTGTTAATTAATTATAATTGCTAAACTCCTCGGAATCCGAGTAGTCGGACGGGTCCTTATTAAGCTCAGAATAACAAAGTCGAAATGGACCTCTCTTGCATAATATCGAAGAAGGATATCAGATAAAGCCTTGCTGCATACGATAAATACATGATTGTTGAATAAAGCACGATTTTCTCAATTGCCGCAACATAAGGGTGGACGACTGATGTTAGACTCTTTTAGAGATCTTGAGTCGCTTGTATCTCCATAGTTGTACCTCTCATCATATATACAGAGATAAGAAATAGAATATTAAATTAGAAATGAGATATAACTATGTTATTTGACAAGAGTGATGCATTCCCTTTGTAAATTGAGTCATATTCAGACACTATGTAGGTAGTATGATACTCGTAGCATGAATAAAGCGACCATGTGTACCATTCATAGCCAATAATTACAACCATCTCATACAGAAACTAATATGTGCAATTAAGATATTAAACATAACTGTAATAAACAACAATGAATTAAATTTAGGATAAGGAGAGATTAATTCCCTGATCAAGCAAGAGGAGTGTTATATCTTTGCATTTGGGAAGACTGTTCTCTGAGTTGTCGGGCATGCCTCCCCCTTTAGCTCTAATCTTTATTGCTTTGATCAAAGAGGCAGTTCGACATGGTGGATTTGACGAGGGAGCGAATGTTTGATGATGGCTACCGCTTTAAGACACTAGGATTAGTCCGAGTATACTTTCCCAATTAGATCAGATTCATCCTCAAAGAATAATCTACCGATTAGATTGGATTCATCTGTTTGAGAGACTTTCGAATTTAGATCTGTGTGAGGGAGCACTGTGATAGGGTTGAATGTTTGCAAGTTGTGAGGGTGAGGCCTTCATTATGTGTTTGATCGGAGCTGATAGGCCTTCGCTAGATCATTGAGGGGTGCGCATACCAAGCTTGACCGTCGTGCTCGGTTATTCTGATCAAATTTGCACCTTAGTCTTGTATTGCTAGTTTGTTTTCCGCTATCGGATTGTCGTTCAAGATGTATAGCTTCTGAATGCGGTAAGGAGAGCTCAGACTTTGCCACCTGAGCCAAGGTGGGGTCCTCGTCGCCCAACTTAAGTAGGATCTTTTTGGTTTCAGTCCTGTGTAGTTGGGTGCTCCTTTGTACTTAGTCACTTATAAGCTTTCTCTTAGAAAGTTGATGTGTATAAGAGGGCGTGTTCCACTTGGGGGGATAACCCAAATGGAAAGGCAAGTACGTACGCATGTAAGAGCTTGTTTTGTACCGACTTTTATGCGAGAGATAACTCGGATCACTGGCGCCTGAGCCAAGGCCGTGTCCTCAGCCCACAACTGTCTAGGCTCTGTTGGGAGAGCTCTGTATAGTCGGGTGTCTCTACATACTAGCTAAATCGCCGAGTTCTAACGGGATGGCTAGTCCGGTTAGAAAGGCGGGTACGTGTGCGCATGTAAGAGCGGTGGCACAGCGGACCGTTCTACCACAAAGGTAGGGTCGCATTTGTGCACTCGGACCAACTTTGGCCATCGTGCTCGGGCTATTGGGATGAGTGGTTCCGACCATCATATTTGTACGAAGTGGTGATTCTCGGAAAAATGGTTATCAATGAGCGTAACTGAATTAGAAAATAGAGGATCTTAGTTGCTCTCTACTCGGTCAGTCAGGTGGCTTCGACAAAATAGAAATAATCTTAGCAGCTCGGCCTTCATTTTCGATAAATCCGACCATCATTTTTTTAACCTTAAATTACATGTAAAATAATAGTAATCAGTGATCGTTGTTTCATTGACAATCTATGATAATTATATAACAACGATGGAAATTGTTGGCAAGCGAATACAGAATGTCGGAATAAAAGTAGCATGATTTAAAAAGACCACACATAACAAATAGGATAATGACAATCATTGGAAATTAAATATCGTACAATCAGACAGGAATGCCCATGAAAAGATGCATGATTTCAGGTATATCACACGTAACAATTGACAACATTTGCAAATATGTCAAAGCATTTGATGGCAAAAAATCAGATGAAAGCATTAATTCATGAAAAATGACAATGCGCGATCGCCGAAAACTGCCTAGTGTCATTTAAAAGGCGATGCATATCAAATATTATTATCCTATCATGAAAGGAAAGATAGACATTTAAGGACATTCAACAACAAGGAAGTTTTTCTAACAATACGTCATGTATCAACAAGTATGAAAAATCATGAGTACAAAATAAGTGGCATGTAATGAAACTAAAGGAATTAAGCACTAAAACCACATGTCAGAAATATTGCATCAAGTAAGTTAATATCAGCATGTGTGCGAAGTAATCACGAAAAATGCCAAGTAAATAGGAAAATCATATGGGAATGAGAATTCCTTCCCTGATTTAGTGTGGTGAGGAATGTCGGATTGAGGAATGTCGGATTGAAGAATGTCGAATTGAAGTCTTCTGTCAATCCTTTCCATGTCGGCTTTGTTGAGCATTGAGGCCGACCTCCGTTTTTCTTAAATATAATTCCGAGCAAGGGAAGCCAACAAAATAGTCTTCATACCCGGAATAAGAGACTCGAGTAGGGAACACGGTGCGAGGTTTCCGCAATCGTCTTATAAATCCGAGGAGAGAAGAGTAGTGTGTGGTTCCCGACATTCTGAATGTACGAGATATCAAAAAAGGGGGACGTTGCCGAGGGTCCGCCACATTTGGCACATGTATTCGAAGCGGGGAATCGAAGACAGGCTTCTCTATGCTCAGAACACGAGCTTGAAGAGGGGAACTCGGCGCGGGGGTCCTCGCTCTACGCTCGGAGCACGAGCTTCAAGAGGAGAACTTGGCGTGAGGGTTCTCGCCATCACCACTAGATTCCGAATAGAGTAACATTATTGTATTCGTGATACTTGGAAAATTATTTGTCCATGAGTTATTCAGTAGCTCGGACACCTTTACTGTGTGTTAAACCGTATTTTGTCTTTTTCTTTTTCTTTTTGTTTAGGCTTGTATGAGTTAAGCCCGTAATAATATTCTTCTTCCTTTTCTCTTCTACGATTTTTCTCTTTTTTCTTCTTCTTTTTTCCTTTTCTCTTCTATGATTTTTCCCTTTTTGTCTCTTTTTTTTTTGGGAACTGGGATTGGGCCAATAGCCCATTAGGGTTAGAATCCTAATGCAGCAGGGTTGGTAGCTGTTGTTTGTTGCAGCTTCATGCCAACATGGATGCGGTGGCGGCGGCCAATGGAGAGCGATGTGCCGTTGACTTCGTGGAGGTGACAGCGGAAACAACGAGGAGAGTACAACGTGTCTGTGACGGTGATGGCGTCGGCGGTAAGAGGGATTGAAGACTTCCACGGGTGGTGCTGCGAGGAGAACAAAGAATCATGGGACAGAGATCGATTTCCATCGCAGCAGGGATCTGGTTCGGAATCGTGGTCCTCTGGCGGCACATTAACAGAGCAGGAGGAGGATGGTGGCGAGAAGAAAGTGAAGGTGATGAGGGGGCCACCGAGGACGGCGAGAACGGGATTTGCGATGTGAGCAATCCCAGAACCGAGTCACGTGGCCCCTTTCATCTTCAAGCTCGCACTGGTCTTGGTGGTGGTGGTTCCTTTGTAGTGTAGCGACGAACACCGCAGAGGAGCGAGATGCTCCCCGTCTTCACCAAGGAAACGACGTCGTGTGCAGGTGGTGAGGGAGAGAACTAGCGATCTCAAAGGGAGAGCGAGGAAGTGATGTGGTGGAGGTGTCACCGGGGACGGTGAGAACGGTGGTCTTTGAATCGCCCTCTCTCCTCTCCAACTCCCGAGGCCGTAACGCTGGTGGCCATCGACCCAACTCGCGGCTTGCCTCCTTCGTCTGTCTCCTTCCTCCCTGAACCTCTGTGCCTTCATCCATGGAGAACGAAGGTGTGGCGGCGGCATTGATTCAAGCCAGCCAGAGGTGGAGAGAAAAGGAAGAGGACGGAGGCGGTGGCATGTGGAAGAGCGATGCTCACAGGCTTCACACGGCGTTGCGTTTCTTTTCTGGTTTTGCCTTCGAACACCGCGACGAGGATCGGCGGAGGAATACGTTCAGGTTTGCGATTCAATCGCGACCGAACTCGGTGCGCCTCGTTCGCCGCCGTGAGTTTGTTCCACGGTCTGAGCTTGTAGCGTCACTATGGGGTTAAGGGTGAACAGCGCCAGGGAGATGCAGCAGCACTACGAGGTGAGAACAGCATCGTCGCAACCTTCAGCGACGTGAAAGGTACCGCGAACGACACCGTCACAACATCATGAATCTGGATTCAATTTCCTTTTTATTTTTTGTTATTTTTCTGGTTTTTTTTTTGTGTTTGAACATGGATGGAGATCGAAGTTTATCATTCCTCACAGACGGAGCCAATGTAGTGTTCCAATCTTAGGGAGACACCACGATGTGTTTGAGGGTTGTTGCAGCTGACGAGGGTGACCCCGATCCTACGTATCCCCAGTGAAAAGGGAATCAAGCCACACATAGTTCTTGAGAATAGGGTAGAGAATGACATACCTTAGCCCTTGTGGAAGGGGTGTATTTTTGGGGAGAGTGGTGTTGTGGTACCTTATGGGCCTGTTTGGCCCAGTAGGGTTGACGTGGCTCTTAGAGGATAAGAAGGATGAGTCATTCATCCTTATCCTGTACCAGAGTGCTTATCCTTATCCTTTAAGTCATAAGTGTAAGATCCATGAAGAATGTTTTGATAAATGCCAAAAGGTTTTGAACAAGCTCAAATGTGTTGATCAAGATCAAGCTCAACAAGCAACAACAAACATCAAGTTATGAAGAGAGAGCCAACTCATGAAGACTTAGTTTGGTAGTTTATGTTTTATTGTTTTATCTTTAGCCTCTCAAGTCTCTTAGTTTATGAGTTTGGGTAGAGTATATAGAGGGTAGTGAATCTCTATCATAGTCATGATTATATCATATTTTGAGTATTCACTTTGCCTAAAATCAATAGGTGGCTTAAAGGTTTGAAAGAAAAGGTTTAGTTTTTGAGAAAACAAGTTTTTAAGTGTTTTTTGAACTGACTACTCGATTAGCCACTTGTTTACTCGAGTAGAATTGTGCAGTCTTGCGCAAATACTCGATTAAGGGGCTGATTACTCGAGTAGAATTTTGAAGCTTTGCGTAAATACTCGAGTAGTACCCGGATTACTCGATTAGTGACCAAGTTTTACACTGATTACTCGAGTAGTAACCTTGTTACTCGAGTAACACGAGCTGTAACTGTTTTTAAATGAGTTTTTCACTTCTCAAAAACACTTCTAACCATTCCTAACTTTTGGGTATTCTATATAAACCTATTCCTAACCTTTGTAATCATAATACATCATTTTGATAATCATTTTACAAAGAATCAAAGCCACTCTATTCTCTCTCACTTTCTCAAGATCAAAGCTTTAACTTTTACATTCTTTGATCAAGAACCTTGAATCTCTCATGTTGATATTTCATAACTTTTGAAAGAGATTCTTAGGGTTGTTATTTTTTTTTGATTTTGAGTTGTAATCTTTGCAAGAGGCAAGCTATCTACAACAATTGGAAGTCTTGGTTGTAAATCAAGCAAAGTTATTTGGAAGCCTTGATGTGGCATTTCATCAAGCACTTGGAAGCCTTGTTGTGTTAACAAGCAATTGGAAGTCTTGTAGTAAAGCAAGCATTGGAAGTCTTGTTGTGGGGTATCGGCAAGCAAGAGAAGAGGTTAGATTAGATATCAATAGGGTTACAAGGCAAGGGTGTGGTATCTCTTGTAGGCTAGCAAGAAGGGAGTCTTGTGAGGCATTTACTTGTAATTTGAGAAACTCTAATTCCTCATAGTGAAGAATCTCTCTTGGTTGAAGAGGGGACTGGAGTAGCTTTCAAGTGGATGAAAGTGAACCAGGATAAATCACTGTGTCGTATCTCTAAACTCTCTACTCTTTACAATTCTTGTTATTAATTGTGTTCTTGGTTGAAAACCTAGGAAAAGTGATTTTTCATAATTGATTGAATTGAATCTTAATTGTGCAAAATTGATTTGGGGAAAATCATTTTTATAACCTAGGTTAATCAATAAGAATATAGGTGTTAATTGTTTCCGCTGAATCTCTGGTTATACATGTTAATTGATTGATTTTCGTATTTGATTGAAAAGTGATTTTTCAATGTACAGAGGCATTAATCGATTAGTTCATGTCATTAATCGATTAAGGCTAAAGAATTTTTGTGAAAATCATTTGTTTTGATTTGTTTCTTGCGAAAATCTTTCAAGGTTTCTTAAACACCTATTCAACCCCCCTTCTAGGTGTTCTCCTAGTATTTCCTAGTTGTTTCAACCACCGATTGTAGATTCCATCAATAAGGGCTGCCCGGACATGGTGCTCGGGTCCTCGGCTGATAAGGCGAGGCGCTTGGCACGTGGTGGTCGAGATGCTTGATGTCGGTGGAGCCTCATGAGCTTTTTGGTCGGCAGGGCCTTATAAGTGTCCCTAAATGGTCGGCGTCAAGGGCACGTGGTCGACTCGTAAGTCTGGTCCACTACAATATTTTCAAAATATAAAATTTGTGATGATCATTAATGTATTATGGACACGTGTCACTTTCTCTCTCCACGTGGACCAATATGTTATTGACACGTAGGATGAACAGTGATTCTGGGACCAAATTGACAGCAAAAAGAAACATGAGGGACCAATATGAAACCAAAAAAAGGTAAGGGACCAATTTGAAATTGAAAAATAAGGTAAGGGACCAAATGAGTAATTGAGCCAATATTTTGTAATATTTAATTACTTTCTTAATTCATGTGCAATACTTGAAGCAAAAGATAATGTGTAATGGAAGAAGTACAAAACAAGAGGAAAAAGCTTAAAGCCTTAAACCACAGTATTCTCTTCATTACTTAATATAAGAATTTTTTGTGATATTTTTTGATCTTATTTATAAGATCTTATTCTAATTTTCAATGTCATTTAATTATTTTGTTCACAAATGTTCATATTTATTCAACATTTTTTAGAGTGCTAACAAATATTATAGAGATAATTTTCATCAAGTATATAAAATATTTAAATTTTCAATAACTAATAAAACTAATTAATTAACTTTTTTGTAGACATGAATTTAAAAATAAAAAAAATTGTATCAAGAGAAGGAAATAATACTATCTCTGTTTCTAAATTATTATCAAATTAGCAAAATGATTTGCGTATGTCGTTATACAAAAATGATGACCTAACATTAATTAATATTTTTACAATTTTGTGTACATTTAATTAAATACTTCATTCATTTTACAGTGATGAAAAAAAAAAATTAAAAAATTAAGGAAGCATGCATTTAACATTTTGTATGATTTAACAGTTTGTTTAACATTTTGCTTCCTTCTTCTCATTCATTAGCTGATATGTTAAACAAACCGTTAAATCATTCATTTGCTTCCTTCTTCTCATTCATTTTGCATTTACAGGTGTACCTAATTTTCGTGCCAACTTTAACAGGTGTACCTAATTTTCGTTTGGTTTTGATTACCACCAGAAAGCAGTGCTTGGAATTATTGATTTACAGTGTGTTTCGGAATGAGTTGGAAAGGGGCGGAAGAGTTCTAAATGTAGAAGTACACTACTACACTATTATCAATTATGTTGTTTTTTTTAAGGCTTAAATATCAAAAATGGTCCTTATAATTATTGAATTCTTTGAAATTGGTCCATGTAAAAAAAAATTTGTTTTGGTCCCTGCATTTACAAAACGGTTTGATTTTGGTTCTTATTGTTAAATTTTAGTCCGATCCCCATAATTATGTTGATAATTTGTTTTGGTCCCTCTCTTATTAGACTCTATAAGTTTTGATCCATTTATTGTCATGGTTATTGAATTGGTTCTCTTATGTAATGAAAGTTGTTTTTTTACCCTTGAAAATTAATGCATGAATATTATCTTTAATTAGTCATAAAATGTAATACATCACGTTTTTGTTGTTTTCCATTCACATTTAACAAGATGGACAACAAAAAAAACAATCAAAATATATTAATTTTTTATCTTTTTATTAATATATTTTTTTTACTACTTATGTGAATCAAAACAGTATTATATAGAGATAGATATGAAAAATAATCATTTTTATCCTATTAAACTTCAAAACTCAAAAAATAACAAAAATCAAAAATTTTCTCAAATAGAATAAATAAATAGGAACATAAAATGACACAAGATATGGAATGAAAAAAAGAAAAAGCCTAAAAAACCAAAAATTAATAAGGAACGAAAGGAATATAAATAAGAACAAATGGAGTAATTAATAAATCTGTTTGTATAGAAATTGAAGTCATTATAAATGGGAGATTATATTTTTAGCGATATACTTATCTCATTGATCTTTTAACATTCTTTCCATTCTATTTTAAGCGTTGGTTTAAGGTTTTGCACAAACTAAAAAGGTCATTAAATATTTTCTAGAAAAATATAAAATAACCTTACTATAATATTTTCATAATATAGTAGTGTTCATTCAATTTTCATATTTAAGAATGATAAAAATCAAGAATAAAGTTAAAAAACTATTATTAATGCATTTTCAATTTCTAAAATAATAAATAATTTAGGATAAGTTTAAAAATAAAAAGCTAAAATAATAACAGCTAAAATGGAATGGAGGGAGAACTCAACTCTTGCGGAAGTAATTGATGACCCGACTTGCTTGCAAATTTGCAATCATTGATATTTGAGCATGGATGGTACTATTCATACATAACACACTTTTTAACAAATTTAATCATTATTCATATTTTTAATACTGTTTTTTTTTTCACGGTAGGTTTCTCTCTCTATAATCATTAATTTTTCTTCATTAATTACATAAACCAAAACATATTAAATAAGAGCAAATATGAAAAATAACATTTATTACACTCTTGAAATCCTCAATGCGACATATAAAAAAAAACAAAAAATCTCTCTAAAAAACGACAGATAATAAGGAACGGAGGGAGAGTATATTTTATTTTTATTCTTGGATCTTGCTAACAAGTGCTCATATTCTTAAATCACTGGTTAATGAATACAAAATGGATAAACAACTAATGTAAAACTAAGTTTAACGATTTTCGATATATTAAACTCATCATTTTCAATGCATAATAACCATTTTTATTTGCTCCTTTAAACAATGCCCTTGGTTAGCATTTTCCTTTATTTTTTATGCTGGTTTTGTTTTATTTATAAGATTATTTTTTATTTTTAATGATATTTAATTATTTATTTTTAAAATTATTTTTATTTATTTAATATTTTTTTATAATTTTTATAATAATAATTTTGGTATAGTTTTTAGAAAAATATTAAATATTCATATTTTCAATATTAAAAAAATAAATAAATCAATTTTCTTGTTAGACATAAATTTTTCCAAAAAAAAATGTAACACCGGATAGAGTATTAAACTATTAATTACTACTAATAAACACTAGTATTTGTAAATACTCCTAAGATTTTTTTAACCTATACACAAAGTTTATAAAATAAATAAACAGTGATAGTAAATATGTGTTGAAAACATAAACAATTTTTTATTCATTATACATATCATTTTCTATGAATATTTACTTTTTAAAAACTTGTTTATTTTATATACATATGGTAGTACATGCATCATAGGTAAAAAAAAACATATTAAATATTCATTGGAATATGTTTCAACAATAATGTATACTGTATAACCTTTTAATATACTGTACTCTCAACTTGCTGAAGTAATTGATGATCGCTGACTTGCTTATTTCTAGATGCACTCAATTTTTTATGGAACCCATGCATTACACGGGTTAACTTGCTAGTAGTAGTAACAAGTAACAAGGGAGATCACAAATTCACAACCTTTAGATCTAATGAAAACCAATAAGGAAGATCAAAACCTTTTGAGTGTATGACACTTGATATCACATATCTTAACTCATTATATTTTATTCCCTCCGACCCTAAATATAACACCCCTTTGGAAGATTTCACGTCCATTAAAAAAGTGGAATAATTTAGTTAATTGTATTAAAAATGTGAACTTTTTATATATATTTTCAAAACTACCCCTATTAATATTATTGGAAATCTAAAAAGTGTTCAATAAATAGGGGTGTTTGTGTAAAAAAAGTAATTAATGATCATTGAAAATTAGTATAGGGTCTTATAAATAGGGACAAAATAAAAGTGTCAAAAGAGTCTTATATTCAAAGACGGAGTGAGTCATATATAATATCAATTTAAGTAAAATGATGGAAAGGATACTACAAGTCGGAATGAATATTCAACCAAAATGGGTAAAAGAAAGCAGCAGCGTGCATCATAAGGAAGGATTATTTTTAGGTTATATACTAAAAGGCCTTTGACATATCCAAGTGGAGATTTGATTATGCTACAAAACGTGGCATCTCACTGTCTCCGTGAGAGCTTGAACGATATAGAATGATATAGTTCAATTCACGTGACCACTAAATTTTATGAGCGAAGAATTAATTTTTTTAAGGTGTGTGATTACTCCTTTCACAAATATCGATCTTGTATCAAACCTTGCTATTTGATTTTGTATGATATCTAAAAATTCAGCATGAGACGATATCTTGTACAGCTGAATCAATTTCTTGTTTATTTTGTCTCCAGAAATATATGTTTGGGGTATTTTTTATTTCAACGTGCTTTCCTCTCTTTGATTGAGGTTTGGGTAAACAATACTTAATGTTTTTTCTTACGCTAGATTAGCATGCGTATAATAAACTTTTATGGTTTTTTTTTTTTTTGGTCAAAGCAAAAAAGAAATATGAGTGTGATGCAATGATGTGTTTATTTTTTTGAGGTTTACAATTGTGTGCTCCTCTCACTTGACACAGTTGATTTGTTAATTAATTGAAATTTTGATGGTTAGATAGAATTGGAAGATTATAATGAATTGGTTAGATAGAATTGGAGTATAATAATAATTATAGCCTTATTGACTTAATCACCTCAAGTACCATCCCCACTCCAACTCTAGAGATCGTCGTTATCGCCTTCACCTCGTCACCCCCATCTTGCGAGTGGACACCACTAATTAATCAAATAACCCTCGGCATTGCTATCATGAACAGATGTATAGTTAGATGTATGTGTTCATTTGCATTTCAGTGGCATAAACCCAATTTCAAAACAACTTTGTTCAAACCCGTACTTGAATTTGCAACACTGATGGTGACAAAATAAAGTGATCTTTATCGAAACTTGAGGGTAGAGTTTGTAACTATGATTTTTACGATTTTCCAGTGATATGGGTGTCAAAGATGATTTGGACAATAATAAAGGTGACAAAGCAAAGAGGAGACTAACACGATGTTGTGACTTGCGTTGTTGGCAATATCGTCACTATAATGAAGTGTGGGTGAATGGAAGTTGATAGAGAAGATGAAGGCAAAAAAAAAAAAAAAAAAAAACGGTTATCTCGTAGTATTAAAATAGAAAGTTCGCATTATTTTCACATAAAAAGGAAAATCAAAGAATTGATTAAATATTTTTTAGTCCTTTATTTTATTTTCATTTTTCAATTTGATCTTTATCTTTAAAAAGAGTTAATTTAGTCCTATGTATTTGTAACATATATTAATTTCATCATTTTGACATGATAGTATTAGAATTATTTTACTGGAATATATTGACTTGACCGGAATTTTCTTTTCGGATTTAAAAAAAGGAAATTTCTAACATGTAACCTAAAATTGGATGGTTGCTATGCAACCTTTTAGTAAACTAATAAGAAGTTGACACTTAAGACATGTGTCCTTGAAGTAGTGATTTATAATTTTTACAATTTAGTCCAACATAAAAAGAAAATTAATTTAATTTAGTCATTTGTACCTATTAGCAAATTAATTTAACACCTGTTGTTTTAATCTATGTTATAATTTGCTAATAGGTACAAATGACTAAATTAAATTAATTTACTTTTTATGTTGGACTAAATTGTAAAAATTATAAATCATTACTTCAAGGAATGACATGACACACATGTCTTAGGTATCAACTTTTTATTAGTTTACTAAAAGGTTGCATAGCAGCCATCCAATTTTAGGTTGCATGTTAGTAACTCCCTTAAAAAAATTGCATTTTGTCGCCAGAATTTGCAATTTTAAAACAAAAAAGACAAAAATATGGATAATATTTTAACAAAAAAAATGGAGCAACATTGACATTTTATCAATCAAAGTATCAAACACATTAAAAAATGCAGATCTCGGCAAAAAAAAAAACAGATTTCAACGACCACAAGAAAAAATCTTCAACAAAATCAGTATATTTCGATGAAAATCTAACATTGTTATGGCAAAAAGATGAAATTGACAAACATTATAAATATAAACGGTTAAATTAACTGTTTTTAAAGATAAATAATCAAATTAAAGCCTAAAAATAAGACAAAAATGCCAAAAGAGTACTTAAGCCTATATATTATATTCTAAATCTTTTAAGCTTTTGAATTTGGTCATCATAGTAAAAAAAAAATGGTTTTTCATTTCTGCAAAATTGAAGATACTCACTTTTAAAGTTTTAATCCTTGATAGTATTAAATTATTCTCTCTTTTTTTGGTGCAATATTAAGTTATTCTCTTTAAGTATTAATTAGGTTGGCAAAAGGCAACAATGCCATATATAAAATGGGATAGATGGTGCTAAAAATAAAAAAGTTTTGGCAACAAGTGTTCTAAAGATATTTTTAAGATTTTTAGATTTGGAAAAAATATCATAAGTCGATTTTTTCTCTTCTCTCAAGAAAATAAAAAATCACACTCCTTTTTTCACACTTTCATACTATATTTGGTCGTTTAACGAACAGAGTAGAGTAGTTGTTAGCATTTTCCAAATATAAAAATAAACCCAGCGTAAGAAGGATCTACACACCGTGATGGGTAGTATTAAATTCCACTATTTCTAGCCATATGTCTGTATGGTGGTTCACACCATTATTTTAAGAAAATCCTATTTTAAATGAAGGCTCGCTTCAATAATTGTGATCATAAATTTGAGATTTCGAGAATCTTCACAATGTCATCTGGATCGCAACTGTAATTGTCTTGATGATACTTGTCTGCAATTTTTCACAATTTAAAACATCTTTCACACTCATTTATCAAATAGTAGTTCGGAAAAGACCAACACGAAAGTATATAATAACATACCCACAAGGCCACAAGAAGTAAACAAAGGACTCACTCTAGCTGTGTGTTACAGACTCACATCACTTCACATCTCTCCGTTGAACATAGAACAGATCGAAGAACATGGAAGAGAGCCTAATACCAAAACAGACAGAGCATAAAACAGAGAGAACAACTTGGGATGATTTCATTGCAGAAATGAAGAGGCTTTGCGTATTAGCAGGGCCAATGGTGGTTGTGCTTTCTTCCCAATTTCTGTTGCAGATTGTGTCAAACATGATGATTGGTCATCTTGGTGAACTCTATCTCTCTAGTGCAGCCTTAGCCATCTCCCTTGCTGGGGTCACTGGATTCAGTTTTCTGGTAATTAGTTACTGTGCAATATTAATTATCATTTTTATAATTTTACTCTAAGTATTATAGAAAGATAATAAATAAAAAAAATAATTATAGAGAGATAATAAAGGATAAAATATAAAAAAAATATAAACAAATTTAATTTAAAGAAACAAATTAATTACACAACTTAATTTATATATCATAAACTTAAAAAATTTATATTAAGAATCGGGAGAAGTAATATATTTGTCTATCACAACATATTCTTTGTTGTGATTCAAGGGTGTAGTTACGGTGCTTGTCCATTTTTGTTTTCATGACTAAAAATTTAGATAAGTTAGATCAAGAAAATTTACTAAGGTTAACACATGTCTTACGACTCTATGAGCATTTACAAAACTAATTTTAAATTACTCACCAACAGGGTTATTATATTGGTAACAGGGTTCGAAATCATGACTTTGTGGGCTATTTCAACTGTTATCCATTTATTTGATTGCCAAATTCCAATTGAATTAATGATTAGGTCTTGTTAATAAGTGCTCTAACTTACACTTGCTGAAATTACTAAAAGTAAAAAAAAATAAATAAATAAAATCATAAGTGCAATTTTCTTCGGTATATCGAGAATAAAAAAAATACTACATTTTTCCACGACTTCGTGCTATATTTAACTTCTTATAAGCATTATAAGAATACTTGATAGTATTTCCCTGATTCCCTTAATAATTTTGTGATAACAGTTGTAAGTTGTAGCTTCTAGAGACAATCGTTTCACTAACATTATTTAATAGGCAATCTAAAAGTAGTATTTTAGGGGTATAAAAACGAAAATTTTGTATGTCAGTATATTCAATAAATAGGAAAAAAATAAAAAACAAACAATCCACTATAATTTTATTTTCATTTTACAACTTTGTTTTTTATATGACAGTTTTTTCATCATAACTAAGAATGAGCGGCGAATCGGATGATTCAATCCAATCCAACCATCCAATTCAGTGCAACTTATATGGATTAGATTTATTTATTTTTTTGGGTGAACATATGGATTAGATTTTTAATGCATCAATTTGAACCCGATCCTATTCAATCAAATTTCGATTAAGCTCGAATTGATATTAAGTTTGTGCTTGCTACACAATATCCAACCCAATCAATATATTATATATTATAAAAAAGCTCGAATTGATATTAAGTTTGTGCTTGCTACACAATATCCAACCCAATCAATATATTATATATTATAAAAAAGATATCTGTAATTCAAAAACTGTTGAGTGTCACTTCCACATAATTTTGTCAATTTTTTTTAATAATAATTCAAAATTTAGCAAATAATTAAAAAAAATTGGTTCAAATCTAAAATGTTTAAGAAAAATTGTGGATCATAACACAACTTGAAGATTTCATAATTTTCTTTGCGGAATAAACATAAAAATAATCGAGATCAAATACCAACAATCGAAATTTTGAATATACTTTCAAGAAAATTTGATTATGCTTTGCAAAATTTAAAACCTAATTTACAATTCAAATTACGAGACTTTAAATTCCAAAATTTTAATTTAATTCTGAAACATACTACAATTTTGAGCATATCACAACTTGAAGATTTTGGAATATTCTTTGAAAAAAATCATGGATCAAATCACAACTTTTCAACTTTAAAATATAATGTTAATTCTATTGTGAAAAAATTTAAATGCAATAGTACAATGTCGATTAAAAAATTTACAATCAACTATCAATTATATATCGTAAAAAGAGGATTCCTGCACTTCAAAACATGCTCACGTAGAATTTCTATATAATTTTTCATTTTTTTTAAAAATAAAAAAAATGGCAAATAATTTCCCAAATTTTTGTTTAAAAAAACCCAAATTAAAAAAAAACAGTTAGAGTCAACGATTTTTGAAAAAATACGAGTAATGAGTAAGTTTACTTGATTTGTTAGATTTTACCAACAATTTAATTCCATTTTGGATATATATGATATTTTGAATTTAAAAATTTAAAAAGCACAACTACTCCTTTTATTCCCGTTTTGGATAAATAGGATATTTTGAATTTTTTTTTATAAAAAAAAATCAATTTGATTCAGTTTTGGATACATAAGATATTTTGATTTTTTTTTTTAAAAAAATCTTCAATTTCAACAAATTGTTGAAACTGCTTTTCTTTTTTCCTCAAGAAATTGATGGATAATTATTAAATGTTCAAAACAAAAAAGTTTAAAATAAATGTTTTCTTAAGAAGAAAATAAATGTTTAAAACTACCAAATAATTGAAGGAGATATGTAAACAAATATATCAAACAAAATAGAAATTGAATAAATGTTTTCTTAAGAAGAAAATAAATGTTTAAAACTACCACATAATTGAAGTAGATATGTAAACAAATAAATCAAACAAAATAGAAATTGAAGTTCAACAATAGAATTTCAAGTTTGAAAATGGTAAAAAAAAATCAATTATATATGATAAAAAAAGGAAACCTTCAAGATAATACTTACTTAGCTGACACTTCTTCATAATTTCCTAAATATTTTTTTTTAATTTATAATTGGAAAAAATAATAAGTTGTTGGAAAATGAATCATAATTGATTAGATAACAGCAAATTATGAGAATATGGATATTGATTAGTTCACTTTTTTTTAACCGAAACAAAAACAATTTTTTATGACAAAGAGGAAATCCATTAAATATCCTTGCTTCATATTAATATTTATTTCAAATTTTAAATTTGAGGAAAATATAAAATTAGTTTGTTATTTTCAAAATTGGTTTGTTAATTCAATGTTTCGTATAACTAAGGGATTTGTTTTCACAACAGAAGTCATCTACTCTTAAAATGAAATAATTTGTGTGATCTGAGTTCTATGAGAATTATCTTCAATTGAAAGTCTGGTAATCAAAATAATTAATCTTAGAATGAAGTTTTTTTCCTAACATTATATTGTTGTTAACGATCTTTACTCTTTTTTATTATTATTATTATTATTATTATTATTATTATGAAATTACAAAAGCTAATATTCTTTATGACGAACAAATTCTTTACTCCAAAGAATTATTATTAGAATGAAATCAAATATAAATCTGATTGATTCAATTTAATTATTAATGATTCTCATAAATAAAATTATGCAATTCAGTTAAAAAATTTTATTAAATTTTTAGTTTGAAATAATTATCCTATATATAACAACATTATGTGATCTAATATATCTGTTCATTCTCGTGCATCGCATGAGTAATCTAAACTAGTAAACTTATATTTTTGATAGAAAAATGATTTAGACACCTACAAGACTATGAACCTACACATAAGATTATGACACTTGTTATATTTTCAAGTTAAAAAAAATTAAATAAAAGAACTTAAATGACAAATGTCAATATCCTAATGTATAGGCTTATGAGTAAGTATCTTTATGTAGGTCTTTCAATCATTGCTCATTTTTGATAAAATTAAAATTTGGCAATTGCCCCAAGGGCTAATAAGTAATAACAATGCCACAACCTTTAAATTGGACAAAAAGAATAGGGTTTTTTTTTAAAAATTTTTTATTTTTAGGAAGTTAATTAGTTCAAAAATTAAAGCATCTGTTACAATATTTTTATCAGGGTTAAATTGATATGTTGATATCAAATACTATGATTTTAGTCGAGTTGGATTGGATTATAGGTAAAAATTCACTCCAATCCAATCCAATCCAGCTTCCTTTGATTGGATCAATATTTTGGTTAGGTTTGACTTAAGTTTTTCTATTTAATAGGCAAAGTTATTTTTTATTTTTTTTACGGGGATAGGAGAAGAGAAATTAAATATATTAAATGATGGCACTCAAGATTGAATATGAGATTTTAACTCTCAAACCTTAAAACTTAGTACATAACCATGTAGGCTACACCCACTTGTTGGGTTTGACTTAATCTAACCTTTGTTCATCCCTAACGATAACTAGACACTATGGAAAAAAAGGAAGAGTATAATAATTATTCCATCTTATCCTTAATACTCCCTTCTGTTTCATTTTTTAAGCAAAAATAACTAAGTTAGTTGAGTATATTTAATTTTCTCAAATTCATAAAAAAAAATAGACTACTATAGTAAATTTACATTGGGAATGAACAAAAATTAAATGACTCGACCACATTATGAGATATTTTAGGAATAATTGTATTGAGAATGTAAAGTCAGTTAATTTTTATTTATATTACTGGAGTGTTTATTTTTCTTATAAATGAGATTAGAGAGAATACAAGTTTATCTTGAGAAAAATCAAAGCAATTAAGAAATTCAGTAAATATTACATATATTGCAGATTTGTAATTGTAAATATTTGGTGTATATTTTCAAAATTATCCTTTCATCAATATTGGGTAAAGATAAGATATAGGCTGTCTTTCCATTTTCCCATGAGTAAAAAGGGACAATTTTTAAAATGATTAATGTAGTTAATTATTCACTCCGGTCCTATATGTAAAATTCTTTTGAGATTTTTATTTTTTCCTATTTATAATACCCCATTTCAATTTTCATTATCATTTAATTACGTTTTTCTACAAATGTCTTTATTAACTCAACACTTTTTAGAGTCCCATAATAATTATGGGGTAGTTTTAAAAAAATATATCAAATTTTCACATTTCCAATGTTGCTAACAAATTTAACTACCTTTTTTGATAGAAGAAAAAAATCTCAAAAAGATCTTACGACCAGAGGAGTAGTTCAAATATGTGTTTATTAATAAGAGAAAAAAATTACCAAAATGAGTTTATATTAAGGACCAAAAGGAGTGTGTTTTATTTTTATTTTTCTCTTTATTTTCTTGAAAATGTTATTTAGTATTTATGTACAAAGTTGTTGTAAAAGAAACATTTTTATTAATTGATACTCCCTTCGTTTCATATCTAGTGTGTTTTAAGGTTATGTACGAGTTTTAAGAAATAGTTAAATGATGTAAGGATTTGTTGTATTTTGACTATAATGTCCCTATATAATCATTATTGAAGAGAGAAAGGTATTGAAAGTGAAAAAAGAGAATGTAATAAATAGGAGTGTGTTTGAAAAAAGAACATTAATTATGTATTAGGTTTATAAAACAACAGTACTTATGAAACATAGTACAAATTCTAAAACAACATTACATATGAAACGGAGGGAGTATACTCCTTTGCCTCATTTATTGGTAAAAGAAAATAATATTTTTTCTTAAAAAAAACTAAAGTTAAAATAATAAATAAAATATTTTTAAAATTGTATATTATGTTTATGGTTGAGTAATTAACGAAAGACACAAAGCTAATAGGAAAGAAAACTTACATTCTAGTACATTTATAATGAAAGAGACAATGATGAAAATTTTGTGTAGTGTTCATTTGTAATTAATGGGCCATATTAACTCTTACTATTTTATTTAACTTTTCAATTTTTTACCAAGATTTTATTTTCTCCGTTTCATATGTAATGTTGTTTTAGCATTTGTACTATGTTTCATAAATCCTGTTTTTTTATAAACTCAATACATAATTAATGTTATTTTTTCAAACACAACCCTATTTATTACATACTCTTTTTCACTTCCAATACCTTTCTCTCTCTTTAATAATGATTATATAGGAGCATTATAGTCAAAATACAACAAATCCTTACATAATTTAACAATTTCTTAAAACTCGTGTATAACCTTGAAATATTCTACATATGAAACAGAGGGAGAAGTACAAATGAAATAATAATTACCTGATCATTTTTTATCAACTATTTTTAACATGTTAGCTTTCTTAAAACCATCATTATTTTCATCACCAAGTTACTAACATCATTGTATCCTCACATACTAACAGATGGGAATGGCTAGTGGACTAGAAACTACATGTGGACAGGCTTTTGGAGCTAAGCAATACAGAAGAGTTGGAACACAGACTTACACTGCTATATTCTCTCTTACATTAGTTTCTATTGTCGTGTCTTTCCTTTGGATCAACATGGAAACGATATTGGTTTTCATAGGCCAAGACCCTCTAATTGCACGTGAAGCAGGGAGATTCATAATTTGGCTACTTCCGGCACTTTTTGCAAATGCGATATTGCAACCATTGATTAAATATTTCCAATTGCAAAGTATGCTTCTGCCCATGTTCTTAAGTTCTTGCATCACCATTTGTGTCCATATACCACTTTGTTGGGCTTTAGTATTTAAGTCTGGTCTGAATAATATTGGAGGAGCATTAGCAATTGGCATTTCAAACTGGGCAAATGTGATTTTTCTTGGATTATACATGTATTACTCTTCTACTTGTGAGAAAACTCGTGCACCAATTACTATGGAGTTGTTCCAAGGAATTGGGAAGTTCTTTCGCTATGCTATCCCTTCTGCAGTAATGGTTTGGTAATGTATCTTCCTGTTTAGATGAAATTACATATATTCTATAATGAATTATATATTTTTTTCCTAAAACATTTCTGTAATGTATTTTGCTCATGTTGATGACTTTAGCCTCGAGTGGTGGTCATATGAGCTACTCATCTTGCTATCTGGACTGTTACCAAATCCACAACTTGAAACTTCTGTTTTGTCTGTTTGGTATGAGAGTTACTTTTTTTATTAATTTTTTCCACAACCTATAAAATTAATGTGATTGTACTAATTTAATTCCTTGTAATTTTTCTAGCCTCAATACCATCACAACTCTCTATACTATTGTCTTTGCATTAGGTGCTGCAGCAAGGTATACATCATAAACTCATTCATTCTTCAAATTTACATGTCACTCTATACTATTCCTTTTGGGTGTATATGTTGATTAACTAATTATCCTCTCTTCTATCTTATTTTATTTTAGCACGAGGGTGTCAAATGAATTAGGAGCCGGGAATCCTCATGTTGCTCGTGTTGCTGTGTTGGCCGCACTGTCTCTTGCAGTCATGGAGGCATGTGTAGTAAGCGGAACTCTTTTTGCTTTCCGCAAAGTTTATGGTTTTGTTTTCAGCAATGACAAGGAAGTCATTGACTATGTCACTCTCATGGCTCCTCTGCTTTGTATATCCGTTATATTGGACGGTATACAAGGTGTTGTCACAGGTAAACTTATTTCTTTTTGTAATGATTTTTATTTTATTCAGAAGACAAGATTTATCTAAGTTCCTTTATCATTGTTTGGTTCAGGGATTGCTAGAGGTTGTGGATGGCAACACTTAGGTGTTTATGTCAATCTAGGAGCCTTCTATCTATGTGGGATTCCGGTTGCTGCCGCTTTGGCATTTTGGGTTCGATTAAGAGGAAAAGGACTTTGGATTGGCATACAAATTGGTTCTATTGTTCAAAATGTTGTACTTTCTGTCATAACAAGTCGCATAAACTGGGAACAACAGGTATGCCTTCTAACCTTTTCTCTTAAAAACCCCAAAACTTCTTCAAATTTCCTATGCCTTTGTTGTGGATAGTGTCCCTTTAGAGAGTAGGCATCTTGTTTATACTGTGTGATCTTGCTAATGCAGGTTGTCACGGCAAGCAAGAGGTTACAAGATGGTGAATCTTCAACAGAAAATAGATTAGTATGAGAAACCAATGTTCTAATAATACTGAGAGGTCTCAGGGGTGAGTATCGGGAGCTGTTAATGAGTGATGTGTTGAATAGTTATTGTTAAGTTGGTGGCTGATTGTAAATCTTCTAAGCATGAATCATTTGTTTAAATCGTAGAGTCATTTATGTAATACAAGAGTTACTCACTATCCTTAGATTTGATGCAATGTAAGAGAAAAATAATATAGAACCATTCACCCTTTCTACTCATGCTTTAATTTTATGTCAAATCACACTTCATAATTTCTGAGTTTTTTTGGATTTATAATTCAAACTCTAATTAAAATACCACAATAGAGTGGAATCAGAGCAAAGAAACTTTTACTGTTATGGGTCTCAAGCAACTCCAAGTCAACCAACACATACAGCATAACAATAACACAAGGCAGGAATTATAACAACACACACACATACACAACAACATATGTCAACAATGCTGGAATTGAATGAAGCAAACAATAGGGGAAAGAGAACTTACTTGCACCGAGTGAGTGAAGAGGAAGGCCAAAGCAGCGTCAAGGGAACTGTGAAGGAGGGACCGAGGGATGATTCGTGAAGGATGATTTGTGAAGGAGGGACTGAGTGAGAGGAGAGGGAGGGAGTTTGTTCGCTGATGTGGGGTTTGAACGAGGGAGAGGGAGTTGAAAAGGTGGGGGTTACTGATAAAGACGGAGGGACAATTTGGGAATATTAATTTTTTTTAACTTTTTTGGTCTTGTAATACCGGAAATTATTAAATTTTTTCCGTACTACCAATTTGGAAGCAAAATTCGGCGGAAGCAAAATCCAAATAATGTTTAAATGGCTTTCGTCTTTGTAGTACCGGAATGGTTTTTCCGGCTTCATAGAACCGTAAATTTTAACACACTAAAAAAATATTTTGGTCCACGAAAATCGGAGATGAAGGCCAAAAAGTTAAAAGTGGAAACCAAAAAGCAATTTCCATTAATTAATTGCCACAAAAAATGGAACTAACTCAGCCCTACATGGTGGGCTCGCCTCATTATTTATATTATATTATATATATATATATATATATATATATATTTACACTCACTCCTTATACCATTTTACACCAAAAAATACATATACGTGAACATTCAAATTTATGGTAGGTGTATTAAAATTATCATATTTATGTTTGATTTCTTGGATTAGTATATGAAATAAAAATATATCAAATATGTATATTTCAAATGCTTTATATAGACCTCCTCTCAAAAAAAATAAAAAATATATAGACCTCATTCATAAACCATTTATAAATACAACTATTTACTCAACATTTTTTATAATCTGGTATGCCTAGATTTAAAGCGATATATCAAATGCTTATATCACAAGAATGTAACTAATAATGACCCAACAAGAATGTTACTAACAATGTCCACCAAGCATAACCCAGTTGGTAAAGGGTGAGCATAAAGGAGCCTAAGGTTTCGTGTTCAATCCCTGACTAAGTTGGACATATTTTGATTTATGAGGGGAGCGCTCAAGTAGCTGGGTAAATACTCCCCCCAGTTTGGCAAGACTCGCGAGGTCCAATATGAGCGGATGGATCCCTTTCTTTTGAGGGTTTCTTTTTTTAAAAAAAAAATTATAAAATCTCATTTCAATTTTAGATGATATTTCTTTTTATCATAAATTAATAGTTTATTAATAAAAGTAAAGGGGTACTCAACCACCAGCACAAAGCCAAGAAAGTTAAGCCAAAATAACATAACATAACAAGCCAAACCTAACCTTAATATTCTAGTCTACTTTAAGGTTGATGATGAAATCTGCTCAAGATGCTGACAAAAAACAAACGAGACCAGCTTGAACATGATTGATGAAAGCAAATAATTAACAATGTGTTTTAGACAATGAAGACCAATGCAAACGCTCCAAAACCTACTTGCTGAATATTGGATCTAGGTCCTTTGAGCATTGCTTCAAGCACATGAAAGTTTAATTTATCCAATCAGAATACTGAATAGGATAAAGAAGTACGACCTGCAAACTGTGCTCTAAGTAAAGTACAGGACCTTAAATTAATAATATCAAAAACTCAATCATAATTTGTAATTTGTATTCCGGTTTTTTGGAGGATTGGGCATATATCTTATACTTTTGGTTACCCTGTTAGTTTGAAATAAAATTGTTGTTTTATAAAATATATATATATATATATATATATATATATATATTCTCAATTAGACTATGACATGGTGGCAAAAATCTGAAATTGGTGCGCATGATAAAGAAGACTAGCTAGAGAAGAATGGGAAGAAGCCAATGGACTACGTTTCATGTGGTGCCAAGTAAACGGCACCATCAATGGTTTCATACTTCTAAGCCATTGATTTTGTATGAAAAAACAATCAACGGTTATTTTGTTGGTTATTTTGTTGCTACCTGCAAACTGGCCATCTGGTTATGTAGTTTCCACTATTTGACTACATATGTGGGGCACAGTGTATCTTTCTCCAACGGCTACACTCTATCTTTCTTCAACGGGTTCCTTTTTTTTGTTTTTTCTTTTAATGAAAAATAACTGTAAAAGCAATTGATAAATACTCTTTATTTGCAACCTCATGGCATTGTATTTTTGGAGAAAAAAAAACTTGAGTCTCGACTTAAGCCTAACTCACAAACGTATATTTTTATTGCTCCTATGCATATTGATTCATCAAAAATCATCTTCATTTATTTATGATGGCAAGTCTTGAACCAATAAACTATCAAAACATATGGGAACACAAGGCACATGCGTGGAGTTGCTCGTGCGTTCAATCATTTTAATTAGAGTGAAGACCCAATTTGGTCCCTCAAGTTTTTCGATTAGGGCACTTTAGTTCTTCAAGAATTATAATTCATTTTTAGTCCCTGAAAAATTTAAAAAATATCACTTTAGTCCTTATTTTCATTCCGTTAACTATTGTCACTGTTGGCATAAACTGTAACATTTCATTCTCAGGCGCTAATGGTCTCCCAGTAAATGTCCCTGGTGCTTCTGGAAACAGTGACAGTAGTTAACGAAATGAAAACTGGGACTAAAGTGATATTTTTTTAAAAAAAAATCTTTAGGGACTCAAAGTGAATTATAATTCTTGAGGGACTAAAGTATCCTAGTCGAAAAACTTGAGGGATCAAATTGAGCCTTCACTCTTTTAATTAAAACGCTTTGGTTATGAGTTAGGCTCACGGTCGTTGGTCTTTTTTTTTTTTATATAGGCAAAGGAGTTTTATTACCACAAAACTGAGGTTAAAATAAGTATCATTGTACATTTGAACCCTGCCTTATAAGAAGGTTTGAACAAGGTGCACAATCATTTGCTCAATAAAGACCAAAACCGGCAAGAACAATACAATCTATTTCACGAGAATGTGAAGCAACAAATACAACACCAAAACTACAAACAATCCAATACCTAAGAAACCAATGAGGGCAAACTAGGATCTTTACCTCCTTAAAAACCTTGATAGGAAAACGCCCAGAGGGAAAATCCTAAATAAGGGAAAAAAGAGTATAACAAATCCTATACAACAACGGGGATAAAACACACCAAAAGAAAAATCGGTCTACCCCTTCAATGCACTATAACGATGTCGTGCCTTACACCACTATGAGAAAGTAATATTTAATCTACTATAACAAGAACACCAAGACCGAGATTTGATCTTAATATCATCAAGCCACCCCGGGACATCAATTTCCTCATTGTTAAAAACGATGGCGTTCCTCTTGATCCAAATATTCTAGCAAGCACTCCAAATCGTAGATAAGAAATTCTTACGTTGCTTTTTGTTACAAAACTTACTGTGCACCGCAAAAAAAAAATCCAGTAAGGAGGAATTAGATTCTAAAGAGCAGTTCTTCCGAGAGTAAAGAGATTGCCAAAGCTTAACAGTTACAGGGCAAGTAAGAAATAAACGATGGTCTGATTCCTTTGCATTATGGCACAAAGAGCAAAACACATCAACATTAACTCCACGCCGAGCTAAATTACATTTAGTAGCCACTCGGGCCAATAGAAGCTGCTAGGAGAAGGCGTGAATTTTAAACGGTGCCTTATACTTCCAAATCATATGGAACACTGGAAGATAGTCACAAACCAACACAAGCAAAGGAACAAGAGACTTCTGTTGGAAAAACAAATAAGTGAATTTTATCGAAAAATCCAAAGCACCTACTGCAGTCCATTTCCAACAATCATGAACTTTAGTAGAAAGAATCACAACGTCTAGAATATTGTTAATATCATTAAGCATTTCTGATTCATAATTGAATATGTTGCGTCGCCAACCGAAATTTCAGGACCAAACATCTCTGCATCAAACACCTACCTGAATAATGAATTTGTTCCTGTTAGTAGAAGTAGCATACAATCTAGGAAATTGATCTTTGAGGGAAATAAGACCACGGCAACAATCCTCCCAAAATAGATTAGAATTATTACCACAACCTATTTTCATTGTTAGACAGTCTCTAAACCAATCACCCCCTCCAACAAAGGCATCAAGAGCACAAAGGTCTCTCCACCCATATGAACGATCATTGGTCATGACCCTAACTTGTGGTTGTATTTAAAACTTGACATTTCTATACCTTTCATACATATTGAACCATCAAATCATCCTCATTTGTTCATAATGACAAGTCTTGAACCAATTAACGATGGGACATAAGTGAGCATAAGGTGCATGCATGGGATCATTTTTGGATTCAATCATTTTTTTATTAAAAAAAAAGGTTGTCGTGGTTGTAAGTTGTTCGGGATCGTGTTAAAATTTTAAAATTTTTACACCTCCCATGCATATACATTGACCCATTAGAGAATCTTCATTTGTTGATAATGACAAAAATTGATTCCATTAATGATAAGACATATGTGAGCACAAAACACGTGCTTGAGGTTGTTCTTAGGTTTTATCAAAGTTTTTTTTTTTTTGTTTTGCTTGCTTTCCCCTCTCCAATCCACCCATCCCTCCCAAAAAAAAAAAAGGCCCAAAATACTCCCCAATCCATGATATAACATCTTTTTTGAGAATTTTTTTTTTAATTTATAAAATCTAATTTCAATTTTAAATGATATTTAACTACCTTATTTTACGAATTAAACATTCTTATTTATTCAACACTTTTTACAGTCTTGATAATAATTATGAAGTTAGTTTTAAAAAAATATATCGAATGTTTACATTTACAATGCACTAATAATAGTGTCTAACTTCCTTTGCACTTTTGTGTTACTCCCTCTGTTTCATATGTAATGTTGTTTTAGCATTTGTACTATGTTTCATAAATCCTGTTTTTTTATAAACCCAATACATAATTAATGTTATTTTGCCAAACACGTCCCTAATTATTATATTCTCTTTTTCACTTTTAATATCTTTCTCTCTCTTCGATAATGATTATATAAGGGCATTATAGTCAAAATACAACAAATCCTTATATCATTTAACTATTTCTTAAAACTCGTGCATAACCTTAAAACACACTACATATGAAACGGATGGAGTATATTATTTACATGACCATATTTCAATATCAATTTGTATTTAATTATTTTTTCACAGACACTCTTCTTTATGTAACACTTTTTTGAATTCCAATAATAATTATAGAGGTAATTTGAATTTGAAAAAAAATATATTTAATATTTATATTTTCAATATCACTAATAATACTAATAAAATTCTGTAGTGGATGTAAATTTAAAAAAGGTTTATAATATTATTCCAAAAAAAAATCGCTAAAATAGTCATCATATCTTACACATGCTTGACATTTTATATTGCCTTTTTTGCCATATAAAATACTCAAGTTTTATCTTTTTTTGAGAATTTTTCTTCTATTTTATTTATAAGGTCCTATTCCATTTTTTTAATGATGTTTAATTATCTTTTTATTTTCACAAATATCTTTATTTACTCAAAAAAAATTTAGAGTTTAAGAATAATTATAATGATAACTTTAAAAAAACATATCAATTATTTACATTTTCAATATCACTAATAATAACCTTTTAAAGTCTTAATAATATTTGTAAGCTTGGTTTTAAAAAATATGTTATATTTACATCTTCAACTTGACTAACCATACTAATTAGCTTCATTGATGACCATAAATCCTTAAAATAAAAATTTATATTAAGGACGAAAAACAGTTTTCTTACCGTGTATTTGGATATGCGATTGAAAACCGCGTTCACCCAAAAGTTTCGCATGGGGAGCTTCTCCAAACGCACATCTACTGACCACAAACGCGGATCCAAACAGGTTTTTATTTGTTATTATCGTAATATCTATCCAAAAAAAAGGTGTTGGGATTCGGATTATAGTGTAGTTTCCTAGTGAGATAGGTAAGACATGACACACATATTATTCTCTTGTACCATTTATTTATCTAGAAAAATTGTCATTGCTACTATTTCTCATATTCTTTCTTTCCTAAACAAAAAATAGTTAATTACATGAATAAATAAATAATAAAATTATTGATTACAAAGTGATACATATTTTATTTTTACCAAAAAAATTGTTACACTGATAATATATTAAAATATTATAATTTTAGTTATAATAAAGTAATACATGTTTTTTTAATCTCTTTAAAGTGCATGTTTAGTAGATCATTAGAGGCTGGTACAAATGAACGAAATCTGTGTTTCTTAAATATGTGGTCATCATAGGATCAATTCTTGACTTATGCGAACGAAGAGTGTCTTGCAGAGAGTGCCACCCTCGAAAGGGCCCTCATGTACGTAGGATACCGTTGGTTCATAAAAAAGTGCATGCATGTTTGGTAGAGTTTAAATTCTAATAATAATTGATTTTTAAAAATAAAAAATGGCTACATTTATAATATATTATATAATATAATTTGGCGAATGCAATCGAGTGCCCACATGTTCAATGCAGTAAAAAGTCATTAGAACATGTATCTTTTTGTATTTCCAAAATTATGAATGCAGACTACATTATTATTTTTCTTATTCTAGTTACCCTTAGCAAATTAAACTCTAAAAGCATTTATTAACATGACCCATATAATTTTAGTGATTACAAACTAATGCTTGTTTTCTATCTCTCTTTATATATTTGGTTGACCTTAATTTTTATAATTAAACTTTTTTCTTCATAATCAAGCTTATTTCTTCATAATTTTTATGTTTCGCAATATTTTTTTACTTTATTTCCCTTTTTTACCCCATTTTTATAGGTTAATATATTTTTTCCATTTTTTTTCCAGGGGAGACAAAGAAAGCACGTACGGTTACCAACTGTATCACTTGAGTTGGCTCCTACGAGCATTTTTTTTATTTACTTGTAGTAAATATCGCTTTTGTTCTTACAAAAAATATCACTTTCATTCTTCTTATTATAGCATATATCTATTTAGTTAATTAAAAAAAACAATAATCAAACCAGTGGTGGCTGACACAAGTGGAAGGGGCTTGTGTCCCTTAAGCATGTGGTCGCGGGTTCGAGTCGTACCTGAGACGCATGTGAATGGAGCAAGCTTTACTGGGAGCATCGCCCCCGAAAGGGCCTGACCGTGGTGCGAAGGATTAGTCACTCAGGTGCGTGAGTAGATACCCTTCATCCAAAAAAAAAACAATAATCAATAAGAAGTTCGTCCAGTGGTATAAGATCCTGCCTCTGTTGGACTCCGAGATACACCAAAAGTCAAAAAAATATTATCATGTTCATTAAGAAAGTCGATTAATTTAGTTAATGGTATTGAAAATATGAATATTTGATATGTATTTTCAAAATAATTTTTATTAATATTATTGGTAATTTAAAATATATTAAGTAAATAAGAGTATTTGTGGAAAAAATATTACTAATTATTTGTCATTAAAAATTGATATACAATCTTAAAAATAAAAACAAAATAAAAATTTCAAAAAATTATTATATTCAAGAACTAAGAAAGTAACTAACTCTGGTAAAGACACGAATATCTGTCTAGTTTTTTTTTTTTTTTTTTTTAAAGACAAAAAATCTTATTGCAATGAGGAAACGAGGAATATAAGGAATACATCCAGTCCCAAAAACCAAGATATATAATATATACTATATTATGAGTGTGATAAAAATCCATACCCACTCATATGATTTCAGCTTGTCACCTACTACCTAATTGAATTAGAGGAGTACCATTTGTGTTCACCACTCCCCCCATCCAAATACACGTGAAAAATAAGCTATAAAAAACTTATATCTAGATACAACACTATTGTATTGCAAAGAAAGAGATGGATTAGACATCCACTCAAACAGGGATGCAGTCCACCTCTTCCTTTTTTCCTTTCAGCAAAACCCAACTCCTATATTTTATTTTCTGTACCACCTCATCAGTTGTAAAAGACATCCACTCAAACAGAGATGCACATCTCTTCCGTTTCAGCCAAATCCAACCCCTATATTTTATTTTCTGTACCACCTCATCAATCGTAAAAGTATCTTGTCAGGTTGCTTGTTTAAATATGATCAACGTAACTGAGTTACTGATCTTTTTGACATTGTCAAATCCTTTCGGGATTTTAGTTTCGAAATTAGTTTCCCCACGAGACTTCTTATGTTCGCAAGAGCCGAAAATTGAACCTTCAATAAGTTGCTTAAATAACAACAGATCTATTACCATCTGTGATAGTCTCAACCGGTATACAACTTTTTTTTGTCATATTTAGAGCATCTCCAGCCGGTTGCCAAAGGAGTTGCCAAATGAGTGGCGAACGTGTAAATTGGTTCGTTGCCAGTGGAGAAAATATCCATTCGTTGTCATTTCACAACAATGAACTATTTGGAAACCGGTTCATACTTATGGATGAGAGAGAAACAACAATAAAAAAACACATAACTCTCCTTTTTTTTTTTGCATTTTAAATATAATAAATTAAAAAAAAAATATATCATATGTATTTTTATTTTCACACATATATTTTTTTGTCATTTGGACTTAATTTTTTTTAATCTGTGCTCTCTGACATAGGTTAGAATTTTTTTCATTGTTTTCAAATGTACTCAATTAAAAAATATTCTATGTGTATTCTTTTTCACCGATATGCAATAGTTTTTATGATTTGGATTAATTTTTTTTTTACTCTCTGTTCTGAAAAACTATATTAAAAATGAAGTTAGTTTTTTTTAAACGATAAAAATATGGGTAAAAAAATGGTTAGTTGATGATGATTATATTTATTGTAAAATATTATGAGTGTGAGATAGGTAGTGGGACCCATTTATGAACGAAAAGTAGGTTCATGGGTGAAGTGAAAATGTAGTTGAGGTTCTTAGAGGTTCATAAAGTATGGAAAAATGTGAAGAATAATAAAATAATGTGTGAGATCCATTTAAGAACGAAAAAGTGGTTCATGGATGGAGATGCTCTTAACTTATTAGCCGTTAGTGTAGCCACATGTTCAGGTAGCAAGTCTTAATGCTTGGAACTTAATGCTTGGGAGTTGAAAGTCTCGAATTCGATCCTGGATGTTATCATTTTATGGATTTAAATCCCCTTCTCTTATCTCATACAAAAATCAAAAATACTTTCAAATAAAAAAATATTTAACTTACTAGCCGCCATTAGTATGTCACTTCATATAATACAGTAAAACAAATAAAAAGGTTTGGTAATAAGAATACGTGTATATGGAATGCCTCTTTTGCAGCCTCCGCTCAAGCTCACCTAGCATTATTGCACGAGCACAACTATTATACTAATTAACATTTATCAGATTGCATGGTCTTTGACCTTTCGCTTTGAACATCTTTGCTTCCGTACAAATAATAAATAATACTCCCACTCTCCCTTATATAAAATCCCTTTGCGAGATTGCATTCTCATTGAAAAATTGATTAATTTAATTAATGGTATTGAAAATGTGAATATTTGATATGTATTTTCAAAATTGTCCCTATTAATATTATAGAAAATCTAAAAATGTTAAATAAATAGGAGTTTGTGAAAAAAAGTAATTAATGGTCATTAAAAATTTGGTATAAAATTTTATAAGGCTTAATTGCATAATTGGTTCTTTATCTTATTTATTAGATCCAATTTGGTCCTTTATCTTTTTTTTTGCAATTTACTGGTCCTTTATTTATTTTAAAAGATTCACTTTGGTCCTTCCGTTAAAATAAAGTTAAATGAGAAGGAATATTCCAAGAATATTCCCCTTCTAGGCTTAATTGCATAATTGGTCTTTTATCTTATTTATTACATTCACTTTGGTCCTTTATCTTAATATTCTAAGAATATTCCCTCTTCTTTTTCCTCTTCCTCCGCTCTCTCCTTACAGCGGCGGCAACCACCATGGGCTCACACCCTCTTCCCTCGAAAATCATCAAATTTCTTCAAATTTCTTCAACATTCTTCAATTTTTCACGGTTTTTAAGCTTTATTTTCATTATTCCTTAAACAAATTCGTGTTTTTCGTTATTTTTTCCTCAAAATCCGAATTCTAGGGTCCCTTTTCTAAAACCTTGGTTATCAACAATGGTCTTCTCCTCTGAACCTACTGGAAAACGTGTGAAAACACGTGCAAAAAGCTTCAACAACTGCGATTAATTTCTAAAAATGGCGGCGACGGTGGCATGGGCGGTGGCGGCGGCGCCCATCGTGGGCTGTAAGGAGAGAGCAGAGGAAGAGGAAGAAGAAGAAGAGGGAATATTCTTGGAATAATAAGATAAAGGACCAAAGTGAATCTAATAAATAAGATAAAGGACCAATTATGCAATTAAGCTTAAAGAGGGAATATTCTTGGAATATTTCTTCTCATTTAACTTTATTTTAACGGAAGGACCAAACTGAATCTTAAAAAAGAAATAAAGGATCAGTAAATTGCAAAAAAAAAAAGATAAAGGACCAATTTTATGCAATAAAACCATTTTATAAATATGGACAAAATAAAAGTGTCAAAAATGTCTTACAGAGTATTGTCAAAAAAAAATGTGTCTTATTTAATGACGGAAGCAGTAATCATTTAAGAAAATGTAGTTTCCATCATTGCTATTTGTTGCTCTCTAAGACCAAAGTACTCGGGAAGTTGAACATGAAGACTTTTTGCCTTAACTTCAAACATTCTAATCATGTTACTGAGTACTAATGCTTGACAACAGCTTCATATTATGTTTGGATGGATGGTACAGAGAAAGATGGAATAAAATAAAAATAATTAAAATGATGTTTTTATTGTTTGAGAGTTCTAAACTAATGGATGAAGTGAAAATTTTCTACTTAAAACAACTAAAATACTTATCTCGTAAATTTGAGTGGAGCCAATAGAAAGGAAATGATACATTTTCCTTTTCATTTCATCCATTTCAAAACTACCAAACATACCCTAAATCTTTCTAGAGTTATCACAAGATGGCTAACTATAAGAATCTTTATAAATTAATTACAAGAATTTCCCTCACACACACATAAATATATAGACACACACTACAGGTTGACCTTAATGTGGTATTTAATTAGTTTTGGCGTCACTTGGCCCCAAGCTCCAACATTTTCTTCCAATAATATGTTGAAAAAATAACTTTTTTTAGCTTTGTTAAAGAAATAAAAAAGAAAAACAGAACAACCACTACATAAGAATTCAACATGAAAAAAATTTCAAAATCGCAGAAAATAACAATAGTTGTTGCTTAAAGACATAAAACAATATTATGTGAAAATTTTTATAATACAGAATACTCTCTCCTTGACCCAAATACACCCACACTCTCCAAAGCAAGTAGTACCCTCACTACACCTCATAATATGCTAACCTAGATTATAAAAGAGGAAAAATAAAAGCTGGATACAAGTTTGAAATGTTTTTCAACTTGGATCGAACAAGTTAAAACAAGGAATTTGAGCCCAATATATAGAATTGACCTCCTTCCTTAATTTCAATCTCAAGCAAGCAATATGAGACTTGCTAAAATAGAACATTTCAAGCAAAGTCCAACAAGCTCCACCTTGATTGAAATATACACATTTCTGCCTTCATTGCCAAAACCGAAAATACTTTACTCATCATTTGAAAAGACTATAGCAAGAGTTAAGTAATTTTAGACCTATACCCACCTGTCGCTGCCAAGTTACATGTACCTGTTCACTAGTTTCCACTATTAGAGCTTATAGGGAACATGATCATGTGATTTGTTTCTTGAGAGGCTTAAATGATCAATACTCTCATGTTAGATCCCAGATTATGCTTATGGATCCACTGCCAACTGTTAATAAGGCCTTTTCTATGTTAATCCAACAAGAAAGGCAATTTCATTCACCGATTGAGGAAACAAAAGTCTTAATGAATACCACCGAGAATACCAGTATGATACACAACAACATCTCAAATGGTAGAGATAGATCTAGAGGGAGAAGACGAAGAGGTTCCTCATCTGGCCAATATCTTAGCAATAGGAACACAACCAAAATGTGCACTTACTGTAACAAAACTGAACACACACAAGATGTATGCTACAGGAAGCATGAGTTTCCTCCTAACTCAAAAATAGTAAACCATTGTTCTGCTACAACACATGATGAAAAGGCTGATGTGAGTGATACTTATGCTGAGAACCATCATGCTTCTGCTGCAAACACTAAAAACAACAAGCTTGGTTTTACTCCTGAACAACATAAAGCTCTCACGACATTACTTCAACAATCAACAAACCGGAATACTCATATTACTAATCAAATCTCAACCAATCCCTCAACTTTCCTTAACACTGAACCCTCAGGTATACAACCTTGCATTTTATCTTTTAAAGCCAAACCATCATACTGGATATTGGACACAAGAGCAACAAACCATGTTTGTTACTCTTTATCCAATTTTCAATCTTACAAACATATCAAACCATTACCAATCAATTTACCAGATGGTAGTAAAGTTGTAACTACCATTTCAGGTTCAGTCATATTTTCAAATTTATTGTATCTTTCTAATGCCTTATACATACCTGCGTTCACTTATAATTTAATTTTTGTTTCCAAATTCACATCTAATCTATCTTGCAAATTAACATTTTCAAACAATAAATGTGAAATCCATGATCCACAATCATTGAGGATGATGTGTGTAGCTGAATTGAAGACATGGTTGTATCCACGGACAAATCCTACTCAGAATCTGACCAAACCTCAACTTTGCTGTGGGACAATTGAGTCAATTTCTAGCTTCACTAACAGACGAACACCTCACTACAGCAATGAGAATTCTCAGATACCTAAAACACTCACATGCTCAAGGAATTTTCTTCCCTACACAAGCACAGTAAATTTGATAGGTTTTTCAGATTCAGACTGGGGAGGATGTTTAGACACAAGAAGGTCTGTCAGGTTATTGCTTCTTTCTTGGCTCTTCTCTCATTTCCTAGAAGAGTAAAAAACAACATACAGTATCAAAATCATCTGCTGAAGTTGAGTATAGAGCACTGTCAATGGCTACTCATGAAGCACAATGACTGACTTATTTACTGGAAGATCTTGGTTTTCAGCAACGTGCTCCTATAATGTTTTACTGTGATAACATGTCAGCACTCCGCATTGCTGCAAATCCCGTTTTTCATAAAAGAACTAAACACATTGAGATGGACTGTCACATTGTGTGAGAGAAAGTGGAATCAGGTTTCATTCACCTTCTTCCAATCAATTCACTTTCTCAAACTACTGATATTTTGACTAAACCCCTTCCTCCACTGCTTTTCAAGGCTAATCATGCCAAGCTTGGCCTGCTCAATGTTCACATGCCAGCTTGAGGGGATGTTGAATTAGTTAGTTAGTTAACAATTAAAAGGACTTCAACGTAATCAATTATGGCGTAGTTATATTTATTCTAAATTGTATTATGACTCATTCTTTGATTTGTTAATCCTATTGTAATCTAGATTGTATGTAGTTATCATATTGTAATCTAGGCTGTAAAATTATTAGTTAGTTGTATGAGTCTTAATTTAAATCACAAGCTACCATTATATATTAGCTCGATCTCTGTACATTTATAATAATATAATAGAAGAAATCATTCCTTCTAGTTCTTATTTTTTTTCAACAGATTCCCTAAAAAAAATGTGTTAACAAGTGTTTTAGCCTCTTAGAATGTTCCTTAAAGAATACAAATACAATAACTTGTTATTGAAAATTAAATCCAACATTTTTTTTATATAAAACACATTATTTTTTATGCAAAATTACCTCTTTTATCTGTTTAAATAATGTCTCAAAAGCATTTATTGTTAACATTTCAAAAAATATTCCTTATTCAGCAACATGATCAAAACCAATAGATATGATTCAAATTGTTTTTTAATAATGTATGCTATATGATAGGTTTTAAAAGAAAAAATTTACTTCTTTCATCCTTAAAAGATAGTACTCCTTCGGTCCCTTATTATAAGTCACTTTTATCTAATTCACACATATTAAGAAAAACAATTATTATTCTCAAAATTTATCAAAAAATATGTTGTCATTTCAAAGTTACCCATATTTAAAACTTTACAACTCTATTCATTTCTCTCTATTGTAATTATTACTCTATCACCCCTATGTAATTACGAGGGATGTATTTGTAACAAACTCTTTAATGTCACCTACAAATTCTAAAACAACTTATAAAAAGGGACACCAAATCTACCAAACACTACTAAAAATTTTATTTTTAGTGACTGCATTTCGGTCACTAAATAGCAATTTTCGGTCACTAAACTTGTTAGTGACCAAAATAGTAAATAGGTGCGGTCGCTAAAAGTGGCGTGACAAAGTAATTAGTGACGTAAAAATTTTTCCGTCACTAATTGGTGACGAAAAATAATTCCGTAACTAATTTGTGACGGAATTTTGCAGTCACAAAAAATTTTATTCCGTCGCTAAAGTGGTTACCATATGAAAGGGACCAGTTTAGTGACGGAAAATTTTACCTTGGTGACCTAAAACACCGTCACTAATTACTAAGGTCGCTAAAATATTCGCAAAAGGTAAAATAGGACCAATTTAGTGACGGAAATATTTTCTTTAGTGACGTAAATTTCTGTCACTAATTACAAACTGTCACTATTAGTGACGGATTTGTTAAGTTTGTGACGGAAAATTCGGTCACTATTTAAGAAATTTGTGACCGCAACTTTTACATTACTAATGACTTTTTTTTTTAACTACTAATGACTACTTTTATCCCTGTTTTTATCGCAAAATATATATTAGCTACATTCACTACAATAAGTGTTACCATTTCTGACGGTCAAAAAAAAGTTTGGAGAAATCTTTGCACCAAATAAATTGATTAAAGAAAATATATTATAATAGTGATCATACATCACATTTAGCTATAAAAAATCTCAGATATTCAGTATAATTGTTACAATATAATCATGTGAATAAAAAGAACTAAAATATAAGAAATCTAACAATTTACATAAGCAATGAATATCTCATAAGTATGTCTCCAAGGAAAGTAAATAGAAACTAATAATACAACAATTTACATAAGCAATAAGTAAACTAAATATATATAACAATTTGCACAAGCTTTGGACAACATACTAACAACCTTGCTAACTCCCTCCAATTATTCATTATTATGAGTGAGTATCTTTTCCATAGCATAAGTTCCATTATCTGTGCAAAAAAGATGATAAAGATTATATAATAAGATTAAAAAAATATTTCTCCTAATAAATTATCACAAATCAAGCCAGCTAAATATAGATTAAATAACCAAAGATATAACAACCTATTTCGAAGCCAGCTATTATTGCAATATTATTACAACCATTGAGGGCACAAGGAACAAATTAAACAATTAAATGAATTAATGCCAAATTGAGATATTTATTACTGCAGAAGCAGGTGTTAAGCAGGGTAGCCCACACGGCGAGGCACCCCTAGCTTTGACAATGATACATAAACTGCTTCTGAAAACAGGCTAGGCTTGTACTATAATCAACTAAATTAAACTGTGAACAGCCATCAGGTAGAGAAAAAATGATCTTGAAATGTCTATCTTAACTCTTAATTATTCACAGTCTGGACAAGAAATTCCGCTTTAGCTCAAAGTATGGACTTTGGAGTCCGTTACATAATTGACTATACCCAGTTGGTCAAATTTATTAATATGGTTAGCAAGAAGTTCAGTAGTATTACCTTACTAGTTACTGTAAAAAAATTTATATTTTAGTATGTCTCATGTGATGTGCATGTGACATATGTTGAATTGTGTTTAGTAAATAATTAATTAAATCTTAATGGGCTAAATCATATTTAGATAAAAAGGGGATTATTTCTAAGGCCCATTAGCTTGATGGAAGCCAATGGATAAGAGATAGGGGTTTTACCTATTTATGAGAAACAGGTCATGTTCCTGGATATAACGTATTCTCTCTTTTACCATCACATAACGATACATAAAGAATAGTAGAGACGACAAAGGAATAGAAACCTTGTTTCTTGGCTTTTGGTCAAAGGACGTTGTAGAACTCTCTCAAGTATAGCAATGGATAGAGGTTAGTAATTATATTCTTTATTATCTCTATAACATGTGAAAGTCATGTAATTTCAAGATCCCTATTGTTGTAGTTGTAACGAATAAATTAAAACTACAACTTATATGTCGTATCAGAGCAATAGGTTGAGAAATTCATGATTTTCAAATTAAAATTTTGCAATATGGTATGAACCCTAATTATTGTATTTAGGGATATTATGGTTTTCGCGAAAGTGTTATTTTCATACCTGTTAGAAATATTTATTTGTCCAATTAATATGTGTGCCAACAGTAATATGAAATCACGAATATAAAACCAATAGTATGCATTTGGTTTCGTACTGCATTTGGTTTCATATTGAATTCTGTGCGGCAATGTTTCCATTTAGATCTCCATTGTCACGGCTCAATAGATTTCGAAGTTTATTGTTAAATTAATGTTTCCATTTGGTTTCGTATTCAATATGTTCGTGGCTATATTGCCTGAAGCCGTGGCCTCTGAGGAATTATCACGTTAGTATTACTCTGATCACGTTATCAAGTATCTATATATATATAATAGTTTATTTTTTCTGGATATTATGTATTGATAATTTAATAGTTTATTATTAAATTATATCACATATTGATTTGAATTAATGTATGATAGGTTAGTTAATCACCAAAGTGGTCAAACTTAAAAAGTTAAATTAATTCTAAATTATATAATAGTTAATTTCAATTACTCATAGATTATGCTATAAACGTACAACATGATGATTTGTTGTTCTATGAGTCATTGAGTTTATTGTTATAAGGCATTTATGGATCACCCATGTAACATCCCTGAAATTACCAAATCATTAGGTGCCTTAGTTAATAGAATTTTGATAAGGGTAGTGTTGTTCTCAAGTCTTTGATTTTGTTTAGAGGTGCTAATAGATGTTTAGAATGTGTTTAGAATGTAGGATTTAGTTAAGGGTAGGTTTTATGAGGTAGAATTAGCTTAGAAATGAGTTTTAGAAGAGTTATTTAAGAACTAAAGAACATAGGATCTTAGGAAATTAGGAATAAAATATCCATAGCTCCAAACCCAAATTCCACCGTTGGATGTGAAGATAAGTGTCTTAAAAAGCTTGCCTCAAAATTTGAGCAAGATCCGACGGTTAACGAAAAAGTTATTTCATTTTGAAATTAGCATGCTAAAGCTGAATTCTACTCGCTCCACCAAGTTTGTCGCAGGAAATCCAGGTCTGTTGCTTTGGATTTTCGCTCAAGCGAGGGTATTTTCGCTTAAGCGAAAATTGACAGCTCTGCAACTTAAAAACACGAATTTCTCACTCATTTTCATCATTTTTACGCCCCCCCCCCCCCCTCTCTCTACTTCACCCCAAACCACCACCAAACACCCTCAACCACCCAAAGCTTCCCTACAACCTTCCCCCATGGCAAATCACTTCCTCCTTCATGGTTTCCCCCTTCTTTCTCTCTTTCCTCCATGATTCTCTCTCTCTCTCTCTCCCTCTCTTCAAGCTTTCTCTCTCTTTCTCTCTCTCCATGGAACCCACACACTATAAACCACTCCAAGCACCCAAACCACTATTTCTAACATCACCCATGGATTTAATCTTGATTTTGAGTTAAATCCTATACATAAACACTATCCCTCTCTTGATGAAGCTTTCCCTCTCCTCTATTGGTGTTTCTCTCTCATCTAGGGTTTCTCCCTCTCCTCCAATCATGGAATCAATTGGGAATCGATCAAGGGAGCAGGAATCCATGTAGATTGGAGGTAGAATCTATGTCTTTGGAGCTTCAATTGAGTCTCCTCTCTCTCCAAGGTAAGGGGAGTCTCTTTTCCACACTTTGAGTTAGGGATAGTTAGGGTGTATAATAGGATTTGGGTTTAATGGTTGAATTGGGCTGCGGGTAACAAAATAGCACCTGTTTAGTGTTGGTTTAGAGTTTGATTAGGAGTAATTAGTATGTTATGTATTGATTTTATATTATTTGAGATATTTAATTTAAGTCCTCTTTGCATGCTTTAAAAGTAGGATGTGAAGAACCCTAGGGAGTTGATTTATATTAAGTGTCCGCTGAGACATACCTGTGTATGTCGATTAATTGTTGATATTTGTTGATGGATAATAAAAATGGTTTAAAATGATAGTTGAGAATGCGTAATTGAAAGTGAATATTGGGTGAAATAAATATTATTCATGAGTATGTGATGTATGGATAAGGCTGACCATCAAGTGCTAAAATGACTAATGGATATGAGTATATTGCATGACCAATGAGTATGAGAAAATGTGATTAATTGTACTGAGTATGCTTAGTTAATAACATGATGGCTATTTGGAAAGATTTGATGATGGATATGGGAATTGAGTGTGGATATTGTATCAATGAGCAAATGTATGTGTTATAATTGTTTGTGTAAGAAGGTGAAAGTATGTTTTGGCCTCTGAGTTGAGGTATTGTGTATTGAAAATGTGATAGTACATTGGCCTCTGACTTGAGGTGACGATTAATGAAAAGTGAGAATGTGTGTTGACCTCTGACCTGAGGGATACATAATTTACATAATGAATATTTCAGGCCTCTGTTTTGAGGTGCCATTTATGATGAGTAAGATTGATGCATTGGCCTTTGTTTTGAGGTGATGTACATAATAAATGGGAAATGTGTTTATGACTGGAAAATTTGTAAATGTGACGCATTTTGTTAGTCATTGCCTGATTTGATTGTTATTTCTGAGTTTTTGTTATGCACTTTTTTACTATCTTTTGATTCACTGTGTTGTGAAAATGTCTCACCCTTAGTGGTTATCATTTTAGGTACTTGTGCAAGAAGCTTGAAGGATCAGAGTGCGCAGCGAACAAATCGAAGGAAGGGAACTCTAAATTATATTTTGATTATATTGTAATTGTGGGCCCCCAACGCTTTGTGTAAACTTGAGTTATAAAAAAATGAATTTTTGAGTTCCCATTTTATTTTCAAGTAATTATTTGTCTATCTTTTTATTTAAAAATCGGGGTGTTACATTTATGGTATCAGAGCAGTTCCTTTCTTCTGAGCTGAGGGAAAGTGGTCTCGATCTCGCTGCGAACACTCTCATCTCAAGCTTCTTCTCCAGAGGTGAGACCCTTTTAAGAAGAAATTTTAATGTTAAGTAATTGAGGAACATGTTTGGTGCTAAAGGCTAATTTGTGATTTAATAATGTGTCTTGTATGAGTGGAATGAGTTTATGTTTGCAAATGGGAATACTAATAATGGACAAATAAGAAAAATTGTGTATAGAAGTGAAAAGGAAAGTGAATTCGTTGGAACCTAAGCGGATCCCTTAGGGATTCAAGGAATTGCATATAGTAAGTGTTACCCAATTGCAAACAGGAAACTTCATGTATGCAAATTGATTCTTGTTTAAGGGATGCAATATCTAAGTTTTGAGTTAATTAAAAGTTAAAGTTTCTTATAAAGGAAATCTTGCTAATCAAAAATAAGGTACAGAAACTTAAACTGGATGGCGAGGGCTATTACCACTGATGGAATGTAGTGTCGGAACTGGTCAATCCGATGTTGCATTTATCGGGAGGTGACGTCGTCGGAATCTAGGAGTTTGTGCCTCATCGTGAATTAGTGATTGATCTCCTATGTATAAAACTTGTGTGCTTGTCTTTCTATGTTATGTTGCTTTGCTATGTTCTTTGTGTGTAATTTTAATGTATGTTTGTTGAGAAAATTGGTGTCAAAATACTTGAACCGGGATTAGAAATGAAACCGCATGGAGTAAATAAATTATGAATCTTGAATACTAATCCAACCAAGTGATTAAAGTCATGTTGATTAGATTAGTAACTAAGAGAACGAAAAATAATGTTTATATTAAGTTAATAAGTGGTTCTGTAGCTAAACTTGATTCAAGTAACTGTGACAACAAATGAAAATAGGAATCGAGAACTGATCGATCGGATTGGAATCGCTGAACTATACTAATTTGAATTGCAAACATATAAGTAACTTTTGTCCAAGTTGGGGAAGCGGTTCGGATTCAATCAAAAGGTCCTCGAAATATGTTCATATGTGGAATAGTTTAGCGTTAAAGTAGGCGGAAGAAAATTTGGAAGTGGAACCATAAAAATCAAAATAATTTATTGCCTCGATTCTAATCTATTCGAGTGACGTAGTTTGCATCGGTTAGACTAGAATCCATAAAAACAACAAAAACGTTTATGTTGAACTTGTAGTGGATTCCACCACTAATTTGATTATGATAACTTTAATACTAAACGAAAGTTAAGTTGGAGCTTTTAATGATTGAACTTAAACCCCGAGCTACAATAATAAAAATTTTAGTAATGGAATCAGATTTATTTAATCAAAAAAGGGGTTAACATTCAATCTTGAGGTTCTCGCATCACTTTTGATTATATTGATGGTAGTGCATTTGCATATATCGAAGTTTATGCTTAGGTGGAAATGAATTTAAACTCTCGAAAATGTTTTCAAACGATTTTGGGATTTAGAGTTTTTCAATTGCCCTCTTTATGCTTGAAAGTCCCAAACTACTTTCCACTAAGCATTGACTAAAAATGTTGTTTCTGGAAATTGTGTTCAAGATAAAACTGAATTTTGTTTGTGTATGTTTGATTGATATATGTGTTTGATATTCCTATGTGAAAAGTGAAATTTTGCCTGATGCTTGTGAGTGTTTAAAATGAATTTCAAAAGTGGAACCGAACTACAATCATTCCAAATGGATCGTGAGGTCGCACGACAAATTTTCAAGAAATAGTAAGAAAAACAAGGATTTCTAAGTGATCGAGTAGTGAATTTTGTAACCAAGTCACACATCGATCAAATAGGAACCCTTCTTATGCGACTCAAATCAATTCGGAATGAAAACTAAATTTTTAAACTTGAAGTAAAAAGGGAATGTAATTGTTTCCAATTCTCACAGAATGAACTAAACTAAACTTTTTCAAGTCCAAGGCACATTCCCTCTTTCTTTGAGTTTATCCATCTTGCGTGATCTTTCACTCCTTCATCTAGATTCTTATGGAATTAGATGGAGGTAACTCTTCATGGTGAGGTGTATAATGAAAAGTTTTATTGAAGTTCAAGTGAAACCAGTTGTTCCTCATCCAGAGAGGAACCTAAATTGCAAAAGAATTTTTGTTTTTATAAATGTATCATTGCTTTCTAAATGTTCCACTAGTATGGGATCTTCTTCCTAAATTTTAAATCCCCATACCTAGTTATTTATTTTTTTTCTTTTTTCAAACCAAAGGTTTTAAAAGTGTATGTAGAGGTAAGTTTTAGTCTTAAGTTAGACAAGGATTAGTTTAGAAAGGAGTAGGGTTGAGTCATGTTTATATTGGAAGTGTTCGATGTTGTGGTCTGTCGTTGTGAATGTTTGAACTTTGAATGATGTCTATATGATTTATGTTTGTTTGAATGATGAATGTGATTGATTAGGACCTAGGAATAAGATAAGTAGTGAGTCTTGGAGTTAGATTATAATCAACCCAAGTGGGTATTAGTGTTTAGAGCGTAGTGGTACCCTTTCCAAACCCTCTAGGAATCTTATCAGTAAGATTCCTGAAAGTTTTAACCGAAGGAAGAGAAAACCTTAGCAAACCTAATAGAGCCCCCACATCGAGACTTACCAAAATTTAACCATAGTCGGTGCTCTCCAATGAGTGCAAGTGTTTAGGGGCGTACTCATGCTGAGTAGTATGCCGAATCCAAGTGGGGGAGTAGAACCAAAGGAAGTAAGTCCCGTAGTTTAAAACCCTTTTGTCCGGGATGGTTCTCCATTTAAGGAAATTAAACGAAATTTCAGGGACGAAATTCCAATAAGTGGGGGAGAATTATAACATCTCTGAAATTACCAAATCATTAGGTGCCTTAGTTAATAGAATTTTGATAAGGGTAGTGTTGCTCTCAAGTCTTTGATTTTTTTTAGAGGTGCTAATAGATGTTTAGAATGTGTTTAGAATGTAGGATTTAGTTAATGGTAGGCTTTATGAGGTAGAATTAGCTTAGAAATGAGTTTTAGAAGAGTTATTTAAGAACTAAAGAACATAGGATCTTAGGAAATTAGGAATAAAATATCCATATCTCCAAACCCAAATTCCACCGTTGGATGTGAAAATAAGTGTCTTTGGAAGCTTGCCTCAAAATTAGAGCAAGATCCGACGATTAACGAAAACGTTATTTCATTTTGAAATTAGCATGCTGAAGCTGAATTCTACTCGCTCCAGCGAGTTCCTACTCGCCCAAGCGAGTTTGTCGCAGGAAATCCAGGTCTGTTGCTTTGGATTTTCGCTCAAGCGAGGTTATTTTCGCTTAAGCGAAAATTGACAGTTCTGCAACTTAAAAACACGAATTTCTCACTCATTTTCATCATTTTTCCGCCCCTCTCTCTCTACTTCACCCTAAACCACCACCAAACACCCTCAACCACCCAAAACTTCCCTCCAACCTTCCCCCATGGCAACTCACTTCCTCCTTCATGGTTTCCCCCTTCTTTCCCTCTTTCCTCCATGATTCTCTCTCTCCCTCTCTTCAAGTTTTCTCTCTTTCTCTCTCTCCATGGAACCCACACACTATAAACCACTCCAAGCACCCAAACCACTATTTCTAACCTCACCCATGGATTTAATCTTGATTTTGAGTTAAATCCTATACATAAACACTATCCCTCTCTTGATTAAGCTTTCCCTCTCCTCTGTTGGTGTTTCTCTCTCATCTAGGGTTTCTCCCTCTCCTCCAATCATGGAATCAATTGGGAATCGGTCAAGGGAGCAGGAATCCATGTAGATTGGAGGTAGAATCTAAGTCTTTGGAGCTTCAATTGAGTCTCCTCTCTCTCCAAGGTAAGGGGAGTCTCTTTTCCACACTTTGAGTTAGAGATAGTTAGGGTGTATAATAGGATTTGGGTTTAATGGTTGAATTGGGTTGTGGGTAACAAAATAGCACCTGTTTAGTGTTGGTTTAGAGTTTGATTAGGAGTAATTAGTATGTTATGTATTGATTTTATATTATTTGAGATATTTAATTTAAGTCCTCTTTGCATGCTTTAAAAGTAGGATGTAAAGAACCCTAGGGAGTTGATTTATATTAAGTGCTCGCTGAGACATACCTGTGTATGTCGATTGATTATTGATATTTGTTGATGAATAATAAAAATGGTTTAAAATGATAGTTGAGAATGCGTAATTGAAAGTGAATATTGGGTGAAATAAATATTATTCATGAGTATGTGGTGTATGGATAAGGCTGACCATCAAGTGGTAAAATGACTAATGGATATGAGTACATTGCATGACCAATGAGTATGAGAAAATGTGATTAATTGTACTGAGTATGCTTAGTTAATAACATGATGGCTATTGAGTGTGGATATCGTATGAATGAGCAAATGTATGTGTTATAATTGTTTGTGTAAGAAGGTGAAAGTATGTTTTGGCCTCTGAGTTGAGGTATTGTGTATTGAAAATGTGATAGTACGTTGGCCTCTGACTTGAGGTGATGATTAATGAAAAGTGAGAATGTGTGTTGACCTCTGACATGAGGGACACAAAATGACTTAAAGTGAAAGAGTGTTGATCTCTGACCTGAGGGACACAAAATGAATTAAAGTGAAAGAGTGTTGACCTCTGACCTGAGGGACACAAAATGAATTAAAGTGAAAGAGTGTTGACCTCTGACCTGAGGGACACATAAATGAAATAAAGTGATTGAGTGTTGACCTCTGACCTGAGGGACACATAATTTACATAAGGAATATTTCTGGCCTCTGTTTTGAGGTGCCATTTATGATGAGTAAGATTGATGCATTGGCCTCCGTTTTGAGGTGATGTACATAATAAATGGGAAATGTGTTTATGACTGGAAAATTTGTAAATGTGACGCATTTTGTTAGTCATTGCCTGATTTGATTGTTATTTCTGAGTTTTTGTTATGCACTTTTTTACTATCTTTTGATTCACTGTGTTGTGAAAAGGTCTCACCCTTAGTGATTATCATTTTAGGTACTTGTGCAAGAAGCTTGAAGGATCAGAGTGCGCAGCGAACAAATCGAAGGAAGGGAACTCTAAATTATATTTTGATTATATTGTAATTGTGGGCCCCCAACGCTTTGTGTAAACTTGAGTTATAAAAAAATGAATTTTTGAGTTCCCATTTTATTTTCAAGTAATTATTTGTCTATCTTTTTATTTAAAAATCGGGGTGTTACAACCCAAAGGTAGATTAGTTGTTCTTATGATTAATAAACATGATTGAAGGTAATGCATGTGCATCACTGTTTTATTTATTTTCCAAGATAATAAATATTTAATTCTTGCACGTTGCATTACCCACTACTGATTATTGTATTAGCTTCATTATGTTTAACGTTGTATATTAATGTATACCCAAAGGAAAAACATTAGTATATATTAAATGATGGAATATATTATATGTATAGCATGTAACTTATGTATCAAAACACTAATAAAAAATTTTGTTATGCAGTACCTGTTCCAAATTTTATGCAAACTAATGTTACGTATGTACCAGTTTTTAATGGGCTTAACTTCTCTGAATGGAGTGATCAAATTCAATTCCATTTATGTTTCATGGATCTTGGTTTGGCAATCCAGGCAGAGGAGCCCGCTGCTATTACTGATGCTAGCAGCGAGGAAGAGATAGCCTACCATAAGGCATGGGAAAGATCTAACAGGCTCAGCCTGATATTTATGAAAATGACTGTTGCAAACAATATTAAGACATCTCTCCCCAAAACTGAAAGTGCTAAAGAATTTATGGGTTTTGTGGGAGAGCGCTCCCAAACTGCTGATAAGTCTCTTGCTGGGACATTAATGAGTACGTTGACCACCATGAAGTTCGATGGTTCACGTACTATGCATGAACATGTCAGTGAAATGATAAATATTGCAGCAAGACTTAAGATCTTGGGAATGACTGTGAACGAGAACTTCCTTATGCAATTTGTGCTTAACTCATTACCGTCTGAGTATGGCCCATTCCAAATGAATTACAACACCATGAAAGACAAATGGAATGTGCATGAATTGCACAGTACGTTGGTTCAAGAGGAAACAAGGCTTAAGAACCTTGGAAGTCACTCTGTTAATTATGTAAGCAACCAAGGACATCAAGGAGCTGGAAAGAATTATGTAAAAAAACATGATAAGGGTAAGTGCCCACTGAAGGTTAATGAGGCATCTGCAAAAATCCAGAAGAAGGGACCTCGTGATGATAAATGTCGTTTCTGTGGAAAATCTGGACATTTCCAGAAGAACTGCCCAAAACGAAAAAATTGGTTTGAGAAAAAGGGTAAGCTAAATGCTTATGTATGTTATGAATCAAACTTAATTGAAGTTCCACATAATACTTGGTGGATTGATTCTGGATGTAAGACTCATGTTTCTAACACGTTGCAGGGATTCCGTACAATCCAAACCATAAACCCAAATGAGAAGTTCGTGTTCATGGGGAATAGAGTGAAGGCACCAGTGGAAGCAGTCGGGACTTATCGTTTAATCCTTGACACTGGGCATCACCTAGATTTATTTGAGACTCTTTACGTACCTAGTTTATCTAGAAATTTGATTTCATTATCTAGACTTGATGCTACTGGTTATTCTTTTAATTTTGGTTCTGGATGTTTCAGTTTATTTAAGCATAATCATCTCATTGGTACTGGTTTTTTATGTGATGGTTTATATAAATTGAAATTGGATAATTTATATGTTGAAAGTGTTTTAACCCTGCATCATACTATTGGTACTAAACGTAGTTTAATAGATGAGCGTTCTGCTAACTTGTGGCATAAGCGTTTGGGTCACATCTCCAAGGTAAGAATGGAAAGGCTCATAAAGAGTGAAATCCTTCCAGACTTGGATTTTACTGACTTAAGAATTTGTGTGGATTGTATAAAAGGAAAATTAACAAAACACAGAAAGAAAGGAGCCACAAGAAGCAACCAGCTTCTTGAAATTGTGCACACCGATATTTGTGGACCTTTTGATGTTAATTCTTTCGGAAAAGAAAAATATTTTATCACCTTTATTGATGATTATTCACGTTATGGTTATATTTACTTGTTGTATGAAAAATCTCAAGCAGTAGATGCATTAGAAATTTATTTAAATGAAGTAGAAAGACAACTCGATAGAAAAGTGAAAATTGTTAGGTCTGATAGAGGTGGTGAGTATTATGGAAGATATGATGAAATCGGGCAACACCAAGGTCCTTTTGCTAAACTTCTAGAGAAACGTGATATTTGTGCGCAATACACAATGCCAGGTACACCATAACAGAATGGTGTATCAGAAAGGCGTAATAGAACATTATTGGATATGGTTAGGAGTATGATAAGTCATTCGTCTTTACCTATATTTTTGTGGATGTATGCCTTGAAAACTGCAATGTATTTGTTGAATAGGGTTCCTAGTAAGGCAGTTCCAAAGACACCTTTTGAACTGTGGACCGGTAGGAAACTTAGCTTAAGGCACCTGCATGTTTGGGGTTGCCCAACAGAAGTAAGGGTTTATAATCCACAAGAAAAGAAATTGGATGCAAGACCAATTAGTGGTTATTTTATTGGTTATCCAGAAAAGTCAAAAGGGTATAGATTTTATTGTCCTAACCATAGTTTGAGAATTGTTGAAACTGGAAATGCTAGATTCATTGAAAATGATGAAATTAGTGGGAGTACACTTCCACAAGATGGAGGTATGTCTTGTCCACGAAATGTGGAAATTAAGGAAGTTAGAGTACAAGTTCCTGTAGCTCGTCCCTCTAGCTCAATTATAAATGTTCCTCTAATTGTCGCACCACATAATAATTTGGAGGAGCAACCATTAAATGAACCTGCTATTCATAATGAACCTATCGTAGAGGAGCCACAAGAAATAGTATTAAGGAGATCTCAAAGAGAAAGAAAGTCTTCTATTTCGAATGATTTTGTGGTTTATCTACAAGAGTTAGAATCTGACTTGAGCATTGAAAATAATGACCCAATTTCGTTTTCACAAGCCGTTAGTTGTAATAATTCTGATAAGTGGTTAGATGCCAAGAAAGAGGAATTGAAATCCATGGAACATAATGTTGTATGGGTCCTTGTAGAACTGCTTGAAGGTTGCAAGAGAGTTGGGTGAAAGTGGGTCTATAAGACCAAACGTGACTCTCATGACAACCTTGAACGTTACAAGGCCAGACTTGCTGCAAAGGGTTACACTCAGAAAAATGGCATTGACTATAATGAGACTTTTTCACCAGTCTCACGAAAGTATTCATTCAAAATTATCATGGCACTGGTAGCCCATTATGACTTGGAGTTGCACCAGATGGATGTGAAAACAGCCTTTCTTAATGGAGATTTAGAAGAAAATGTTTACATGGACCAACCAGAAGGATTCTTGGTGGAAGGAAAGGAACACATGGTGTGCAAATTAAAGAAATCAATATATGGACTTAAACAAGCATCTCGCCAATGGTATTTAAAGTTCAATAATACCGTTGTTTCTTTTGGTTTTAAGGAAAACATCGTTGACCGGTGTATATACCTGAAGGTTAGTGGGAGCAAGCTTATTTTTATGGTTTTATATGTTGATGACATCTTGCTTGCAACTAATGATCTTGGTCTTTTACACGAGACTAAGGAATTTCTTTCTAGTAATTTTGAAATGAAAGATATGGGTGAGGCATCCTATGTGATAGGAATAGAAATATTCCGGAACAGGTCACAAGGATTGTTAGGACTATCTCAGAAAGCATATATTAATAAAGTACTAGGAAGATTTCACATGGAAAAATGTTCAGCATCACCCGTTCCAATTCAGAAAGGAGATAAGTTTAGTCTCATGCAATGTCCTAAAAGTGATTTGGAACGGAAACAGATGGAAGCAATTCCGTATGCATACGTAGTTGGGAGTATTATGTATGCTCAGACTTGTACTCGACCAGACATAAGCTTTGCAGTTGGAATGCTAGGGAAATACCAAAGTAATCCCAGATTAGATCACTGGAAAGCTGCAAAGAAGGTTCTGAGATATCTGCAGGGAACAAAAGAACACATGCTTACGTATAGAAGGTCTGATCACCTTAAGGTGATTGGGTATTCAGATTCAGACTTTGCTGGATGTGTGGATACAAGGAAATCCACTCACGGCTATGTATTTCTTTTAGCCGGAGGAGCAGTCTCATGGAAGAGTGCGAAAGAATCAGTTGTTGCCACGTCTACCATGGAAGCTGAATTTGTAGCTTGTTTTGAGGCTACAGTGCACGCTAATTGGCTGCGGAATTTTATTTCGGGGCTTAGAATAGTCGACAGTATTGCTAGGCCGCTGAAAATTTATTGTGATAATTCCGCAACAGTCTTCTTTTCTAAGAACGACAAGTACTCCAAAGGTGCTAAGCATATGGAAGTGAAGTACTTTGGCGTGAAAGAAGATGTTCAGAAACAAAGAGTGTCAATAGAACATATTAGCACAAACCTTATGGTAGCTGACCCATTAACAAAAGGGTTACCGCCTAAGGCATTTACTGAACATGTTGAAAGTATGGGCATTATTGTTATTAAGGATTATTGAATTTGATGTTAACATCCTTTATTATCATGTAATTGACACTCTGAGCTCATTTTATGATATATGTTTCTGATTACCTGTTTTCTAGAACAGCATGCATTATTGTGTTAGAGTAATGTAAACAGGTATTGTCTTGAACAAAGACATTATGGACCAATTATATATTTCCCAATTATAGATCAGGTTAAGGAAAAGACTACTTTGTGGTACATGGAAGGAACTATGTCGAATAAATGACATACAACCGCTATGACCCGAATTAGTTCCTATCTTTAACTATGATTAATCGAGTATCTAATTATAGAATGATTTAGCTATATAAATGCGCATTAATTGTTTGTTTAATTATTTTGTTTCTTAAACCATAATGTTAAATTATGTCACATGAGCCAAGTGGGAGAATGTAAGATTTTTTATATCTTAGTATGTCTCATGTGATGTGCATGTGACATATATTGAATTGTGTTTAGTAAATAATTAATTAAATCTTAATGGGCTAAATCATATTTAGATAATAAGGGGATTGTTTCTAAGGCTCATTAGCTTGATGGAAGCCAATTGATAAGAGATAGGGGTTTTACCTATTTATGAGAAACATGTCTTGTTCCTGAATATAACATATTCTCTCTTTTACCATCACATAACGATACAGAAAGAATAGTAGAGACGACAAAGGAATAGAAACCTTGTTTCCTGGCTTTTGGTCAAAGGACGTTGGAGAACACTCTCAAGTATAGCAATGGATAGAGGTTAGTAATTATATTCTTTATTATCTCTATAACATGTGAAAGTCATGTAATTTCAAGATCCCTATTGTTGTAGTTGTAACGAATAAATTAAAACTACAACTTATAGTTACTAACAACTGATAGTTACTAGTAGTGCACAATAATCAACATCCAATGGTAACTGTCAGGACAAAGGCAATGGCAATACCATGCAGTGAAGATACCCATAGCTGTCCACATGGTAACTGTAGCGAAGATACCCAAAACCGCATGCACATATGGCCTCATGACTCACAACAATATAAAAAATTCAATTTTCCAGATATCATACAAGTTACTACAACATGTTAAAATTTAAGCTTTAGACTTGAGACATAAGGAAAAGGGAGATGGCATAGAATCTAAAATTAATACCAATACCACAACTTGATCAAATATAAAAGACTTGAAATTTGTCAATAACATCATCGATTCATCATCCTCGTCATTAAATCAGCAACCTCGTCACCTTCACCCCTAAGGCAACCTGCTATTATTACTTGTCATGGACATTGCAAAATTGGCATGGTAGCAACTAACAAGCAGGCTTCTTCTTCTTCTTCTTCTTCTTCTTCTTCTTATTTTTCTAAAAAAAATTCCTATACAGAGTACTACCACACAACTCCTTTACTGCCATGTAATTCAGTTCTATATTATACCAATGAGCTTCCACAAAAGAATATACAGAAATCAAACACAGTGCCATACTTTCTGAACCAAATGCTTATATCTTTATTTTTAAGATTAAAAACACTGACACTATATCAGCAGCAGAGTTGCCATACTCAGATTAAAAAATATCGCAAAATAGTAGAGGCAGACATAAAAATAATAGATTCAACTGAACTCAATCTCTCAATAGCATCCAATGCTTGGGTAATCGTCTTCTCCTCCTCCTCTAGAATTTACACAAGAATGACTAGGTCCTGCACATTCAAGCAACAAGATGCAAATTACTAAAGATAAAACTTTGACAAATGAATCAATGAAGAGATAAAAAATTAGAAACTCAAGAATATTTAAAAGTAAATGTAATCCCAAGAGCCCCATTCAGTACATGCAATCAATTATCTTAAAAGCAATTTGGATTAAGCAATTTTCAATACGGAGCATATGCCCACCTCTCAACCAAGATCTACACCCAGCGGTTTTAAGCAAGCGAAAAGGCATTACCCTTAAGTCTGACAAATCTAAGCATCTGCCAAGGGAGAAAATAAATAAACAAATTAGAAAATAATATAAAAATTACGAGAAAATGGAGAAAAATAGAGTTGAGACAGAACCCCCAAGAGTCAAGGTCAAGGCGGTGGTCGCTGTGAGCGGTGCTTGGTGAAGTACAAGAGAAATACGTGAGGGGTGATTTCAAAATAATTGAGATCTGAGAGTTGGGAGTTAGGGTTCTTGAAATCAATTTATTAATGGGAGATGGGCACGATGTAGAATCAAAAAGGTTTTGATGAAGACAAATAAATCAACAAGTTGTCCTTGATGAAGACAAGGCAACAACAACCATTTAGAAGTTTTCCATTTCCCGCTCCCTTGTAATATTTTATATTTATGTTGAGTGTGGGTGGTAGACTTAGGTTTTTACTCAATTGATTATGAGTTAGTTAGCATGAATACTAGTTAAGCTAAATAGTTGAAAAAGCTTAGAAAGGGACTAGGTGCTTTGGAAAATCATTTTGGTCACTATTCTGTAAGAAAGTAGCAGTAACTACTCGAGTAGCCTGCATTGATGAAAATTAGTCTGCTCACTGTCTCCACAAACTACTCGAGTAGTCTGTTGACTAATCGATTAGTTCTCAAACTAATCGATTAGTTGCTGAAATAATCGAGTAGCTTGAGAAACAGTGAGTCCACAAATTTTCTCACTACTCGAGTAGTGCTCCAACTACTCGAGTAGTACGTATCAGATCTGTCAGTATTTTAATTCTAATATGGCTGTTGAAGAGGCAATCAAGGGAGAATCTTTCCTAATCAGTTTTATCAAGCTCCTCCCTGATTCTGGCAATTTGAAAAACGCATTATAAGGATTACCTCTTCAACAAGAGCGAATAGATGGATCATCTTGAAAAAAAAATGTTTTTAAAACCTTGCACCCAAAAGGAACCTTTGATCCAATCCCTTTCTAAGAATCAATCTCTTTCTAGTATTCTAGTTTTCCTACTCGTTGTCAATTGAGATTGTTTGGAGCCGCTTCGCTGTGATCTGATTACTCCATTGAAGAAAGGAAGGAGCACTTGAAGGTTTCAAGAGGCTCTATTGCAAAAGGGAGAAGGTGTTCTTGAAGGTTTCAAGAAGCTCTCTTTTTATGGAAGGTTGAAGAGGTTCTTCAACAGAGAATCAATTGAAATTGGGGTAAAGTTCAAGAGTTTGGTACACTCTTGAAGGGTTAGGATTAGATTGAGTGAGGTTCACTAATTAATCCTGTTTGTATCCAATTTAATTGATTATTAGTAGACACTCCCTAAGGTTTAGGGGGGACTGGACGTAGCTCTCAAGTGGGTAGAGAGTGAACCAGTATAATAATTCCCTATGTCTATCTTTCATTGCTTTCGTTTATTTCAGTTATTTAATCTTTCTTCAGAACCTTAAGTTAGCAAATCATCCGCTTCTGTTCTTGGCTTCGTGTTAGCGAAACCCCTCTTTTGAAAACTCTGTTCTCTGTCTGAATTTCCACGTACTACTCGAGTAGTCTCTGAACTAATCGAGTAGTTCTTTACATTTTGGACAGAAAATTAATTTTGTTTTTAAAACAGTAAGCGTATTATTTGTTAATATCAATTACATTCAAAAAGTCAATATTGTTGCTTCCATTTACTATTCACCCCCCCTCTAGTAAATTGTTAGGCCGCTTGTTGGTTTCCAACAAGTGGTATCAGAGCTCGGTCGAAAGATCGAGTGTAAAAACTTTTTCGAAAAGATCCTTAAGGAAACCATGGGCTCTAGCAATCCTTTTGGAGGGGAAGGCTCTTCAATAAACCGTCCTCCACTATTTAATGGTGAAGGATATGCTTATTGGAAAGCCAGAATGAAAATATTTATTGAAGCGATTGATATTGATGTTTGGAATGCAATTGAAAATGGTCCCTATATACCTAAAAGAAAAATAAATGATGAAGTTGTAGAAATTCCTAGGGCAAGTTGGAATGATGATGACAAAAAGAAAGTTTCCTATGATTTGAAAGCTAAAAACATCATCACGTCCGCCTTGTCTTATGGTGAGTTCTTCAGAGTTTCACATTGTAAAAATGCGAAACAAATGTGGGACGTTCTTCAACTTACTCATGAAGGGACAAGCGAGGTTAGAAGGGCTGGATTAAATACATTAATGCATGAATATGAGTTATTTCGCATGCTCCCTAATGAGTCAGTTAATGACATGCAAAAGTGATTTACTCATATCATAAATCATCTCATTGCGCTTGGTAAAACATTTCTTAACTCTGAAGCTATTAACAAAGTATTGATATGTTTAAGCAGGGAATGGCAACCCAAGGTCACAGCTATCATGGAGTCAAAAGATTTAGACACCTTGGATCTTGCAACCCTCTTTGGAAAGCTTCAAGAGCATGAGATGGATCTAGGACGTCTAACTTTGCATGAGGAGTCGGATAAGAAAAAGAAGGGAATCGCACTAAAGACCACCACAAAATCAACTAAGGTATGTGATGATTCCTCTAGCTCTAGTAATGACTCCAATCTAGTTTAGATGATGAAAGTTTTCAAAAACTAGCAAAGAGGTTCCATAAATGTTTTAAAAATAAAAATGAATTAAAAAGAATAAAGGAACCTAAGAACTCCTACCATAGAAATTGTTCTTCAAAAGATAAAATTAAATGTCACGAATGTGGTAAGAGAGGTCACATAAGACCTCATTGTCCTGAGTATCTTAAGAGACACAAAGATGAAAAGAAAAAGGGAAAAAGAGCCTACATAGTGTGGGATGCACCAGATGAAAACAAAGAGACAAGCTTAAGCACATCAAGTGATGAGGAAGAAGCCAATCTTTGCTTGGTGAGTAGATTTGATGAAGGCGCATCATCAAGTTTCACTTCAAGTAAGCAAGGAACCGAGGTAAATTCCGATTCCGAATATGAGTCTCATGATTATGAAGAATTATATAATGCTTATGTTGAAATGCATAAAGAATTCAAGAAACTTGCTAAATTAAATGACAAAGGAAAAAGAGCTATTTTGAAATATAAAGAGCAAGTCTTGAATTTAGAAAAATGCATTGATGAGCTAAATAGTAAAAATGAAGCACTTCAACAAAGTATTGATTCTTTGAAAATTCAAGAAATCCCTCCTTGTGAAAGTTGCAAAAGTCATGAACATGAAGTTACAAATTTGAAAAACACTATTGCAACTTTATCAAGAAGTGATCAAAGAGTAAATCAACTTCTTGAAAATCAAAGGAACAATACAAATAAAACCGGCTTAGAATACATAAATGTCAATAAAAAGAATTTTAGAAAAGTTGGCTCTTTTTCAAATGTTAATTATTCTAAAAAGCCAACTTGCTTTTATTGTGGCATTCATGGACACACCTCAAATATTTGTAGAATTAAATCTCATGGTGTGCCTAACGGTTACTATGTTTGGATTGTGAAAGATGAAAATCCCGATAAGCCCAAAACAATTTGGGTACCCTCAAGCAAAACTTAAATTTTTCAAGTACTTTTGAAGGGCTATGTGCTTAAATGTTTTTTTTGCCTCTTCATAAGTATATTTGTTTTAGGGGGAGAAAAGTTTTCTTTTCAGGCTATAAATCAACAAGTGCTATCGTTGCTCATAATCCAACAAGTGTTATTATCTTCTTCCTATGGCATATTGCTCTTAATTTAGGCTCCTTTTTTATCATGCCAAAAGGGGGAGAAATGGTGTTGTTGTTTATGCTGTGCAGGTTTCTGATGTTGCATAAAGTCAGGGGGAGTTTATGCAAAACAAAAAGGTTTATATTATCAAGGATTTGTCATCATAAAAAAGGGGGAGATTGTAGAATCAAAAAGGTTTTGATGAAGACAAATAAATCAACAAGTTGTCCTTGATGAAGACAAAGCAACAACAACCATTTAGAAGTTTTCCGTTTCCCGCTCCCTTGTAATATTTTATATTTATGTTGAGTTTGGGTGGTAGACTTAGGTTTTTACTCAAGTGATTATGAGTTAGTTAGCATGAATACTAGTTAAGCTAAATAGTTGAAAAAGCTTAGAAAGGGACTAGGTGCTTTGGAAAATCATTTTGGTCACTATTCTGTAAGAAAGTAGCAGTAACTACTCGAGTAGTTTGTGCACTACTCGAGTAGCCTGCATTGATGAAAATTAGTCTGCTCATTGTCTCCACAAACTACTCGAGTAGTCTGTTGACTAATCGATTAGTTCGAGTGAACTAATCGAGTAGCTTGAGAAACAGTGAGTCCACAAATTTTCTCACTACTCGAGTAGTGCTCCAACTACTCGAGTAGTACGTATCAGATCAGACAGTATTTTAATTCTAATATGGTTGTTGAAGAGGCAATCAAGGGAGAATCTTTCCTAATCAGTTTTATCAAGCTCCTCCCTGATTCTGGCAATTTGAAAAACGCATTATAAGGATTACCTCTTCAACAAGAGCGAATAGATGGATCATCTTGAAAAAAAAACGTTTTTAAAACCTTGCACCCAAAAAGGAACCTTTGATCCAATCCCTTTCTAAGAATCAATCTCTTTCTAGTATTCTAGTTTTCCTACTCATTGTCAATTGAGATTGTTTGGAGCCGCTTCGCTGTGATCTGATTACTCCATTGAAGAAAGGAAGGAGCACTTGAAGGTTTCAAGAGGCTCTATTGCAAAAGGGAGAAGGTGTTCTTGAAGGTTTCAAGAAGCTCTCTTTTTGTGGAAGGTTGAAGAGGTTCTTCAACAGAGAATCAATTGAAATTGGGGTAAAGTTCAAGAGTTTGGTACACTCTTGAAGGGTTAGGATTAGATTGAGTGAGGTTCACTAATTAATCCTGTTTGTATCCAATTTAATTGATTATTAGTAGACACTCCCTAAGGTTTAGGGGGGACTGGACGTAGCTCTCAAGTGGGTAGAGAGTGAACCAGTATAATAATTCTCTGTGTCTATCTTTTATTGCTTTCGTTTATTTCAGTTATTTAATCTTTCTTCATAACCTTAAGTTAGCAAATCATCCGCTTCTGTTCTTGGCTTCGTGTTAGCGAAACCCCTCTTTTGAAAACTCTGTTCTCTGTCTGAATTTCCACGTACTACTCGAGTAGTCTCTGAACTAATCGAGTAGTTCTTTACATTTTGGACAGAAAATTAATTTTGTTTTTAAAATAGTAAGCGTATTATTTGTTAATATCAATTACATTCAAAAAGTCAATATTGTTGCTTCCATTTACTATTCACCCCCCTCTAGTAAATTGTTAGGCCGCTTGTTGGTTTCCAACACACGAACCTGAATCGTTGCTGTCGTGGGTGGAAGGAGGAGGCATATGTCGTGGCTTGATTCACGATGCTACCGCCGTCGACGACCTTGCTGCAACAGTCCACTTCGTCGCTGTCGTCGGTGGAAGGAGGCGAAGACGGAGAGAACAAGAGCGATATTGAGACGGAGACGGAGACGGGAGAGAACCGGAGCGACGAAGGAGAGAAGAGCGCAGAGGGAGAGGAACCGAAGAAGAGAAGCGGAAGAGAAGAAGAAGCGAAGAAGAGAAGCTGAAGAGAAGACTAGAAACTTTAGGAAGGAGCGCGAAGAGGGGCGGAAATGAAAATGAGTGGGGGGAAATGAAAATGATTCAGTCACTAAATTGTATTTTTTAAAAAAAGAAAAACCTGTTTAGTGACTACTATTTGGTGACTGAAAACTTCAGTCACTATTTCGGTCACAAAATTTTTTTTTCAATATTAGTCACTAAATCGGTCACAATTTGTGTCCGTTTTCATCGCGGTCACTATATCGATCAATATTAGTGACCGTTTTTATTGTGGTCACTATATCGGTCACTATTTGTGACTGTTTCCTTTTCGGTCACTATGTCGATCACTATTTGTGACCGTTTTCGTTTCGGTCACTAAAACAGGATTTTCTAGTAGTGAAAATAGTGTCCTATAATAAAAGAAGGAGGGAGTAATAAAATATATAAAAAAAAAGTTAGTTCAAAAATTGTTTGAGACTGATGGAGTAATAATACTCAACAATCTTGGATCATCAAAACCAATGTTATGTTTGAGGATTTTTATAATCTTTGCTATATGATATATTAAGTTTTGATTCAAAATTGATGTATTTAGAAAATGGGTCATGATAATAAGTTTTTTTTAAGCATTTGTTAAGAGTATTATTACTGTAAAAATAATGCTTAAATATCAAATTGGTCACTATAAATGTTGATACTTTTAAAATTAGTTCATATATTATTGTTGTTTTGATCTCCGTCGTTTTAAATACTGGATCAAAATCCGAACGAAAGGAAAAAACAAGGATCAAAGCCTACGGATAGTAAAAATATAGAAACCAAAATCAAAACTCATTTGCATTATCCTGAACCATAATTGATGGAGGAGGTAAAATGAAATGGATCGGAAAAACATGGGATAAAACCCAAAAAAATAAAATGTAGAGACTAATTTTATGGAGAAAAATGTTAACAAATACCCTAAAAGCATTGTTTAAGCAAATAAAATAGGCATCTTTGCCTTAAAAAATGATACATTTAATATATTAGAAAGTGTTGAATTTGATTTTTCAATATTAACTTACTTCGATCTTTTCAAATATTTAAAGGGAAAAGAGTATAAACACCCCTTAAACTATTTGCCTTTTGCAAATGGTCACCACAAACTATTTTTTCTGCACAATTGCTCCTTGAACTTTAACATTTGACAAAATTAATACTTTTATTAAAAAAAAAGTTAAAATTTGACGCTAAAAACATCTAACCTTCATTTTTTTATAATTTCAACCATTGAATCTTTATAACTTATTTTTTTTTAAATTTTAATAGTCTTCATTTAACTTTCTTTTCAAAAATTAAGAAATTGTTGTGGTGTGCATATACAAACGGATCCGATGTTGTTTCTTTTTTTATTACAAAGAAGATATTTTAGTATAATGATAAATGAATATTATTAAAATTTAAAAATAAATTACAAAGATTTGATGGTTGAGATTATAACAAATTGAATGGTGAAATGTTTTTACCATTAAATTTTAACATTTTATTAACAAAAGTATTAATTTTGTCAAATGTTAAAGTTTAAGGAGCAATTTTGTAGAAAAAATAGTTTATGGTGACTATTTGCAAAAGGCAAATAATTTAAGGGGTGTTTATACTTTTTTCCCATATTTAAATAATGCACCTTTAGAATAATTGTTAACATAACCTTTTCATGGAATTCGATATTTATATAGACTAATTTGATATTTAAATCGAAAAAAAATCATAATTTTTAATTATTTTTTTTTCATTTTTTACTGTATTTGCCTTAAAAGTTTGATGTGTATTTTTAACGTGAATAATCGGAACAAATTTTTATATTAGAAGTTTTCTAAAATGTGTTACGGCGTACACGGTAGGAAAGACTTGGTACCTTTTGAACTTTTAATATATGTAAATCACATATCCGGCCTAACGCGTAACACGTTTAATTTTATATAATACGGAGTATCAATTTAAATAAAACGTTGGAAACTATAATAATGTATACAATATGGAATGAAGAGCCCCTATGTGCTTGCGTGAAGCCGGAATTAGAGACCTTGGGCAAAAAGAAAGCAGCGGCGTGCGTCAAGAGGAAGGGGTCCAAAAGGACCTTCGACTTTTCAAAATGCCAATAAAACAACAGGTGAACCTTGTTGGGGGAATAGGTTCGGCTAGTATACAAGATCTATTTTCAAACCAATAATGGGAAAAAATATTTAAATAAATTTTTTTAAAATTTATTTTTAACTTAAATAGGTTAGGTTTAAATTTTTTAAAAGTTTATGAAACCTAATAAGTTAGCCTATATAATTTTATTATATAATTAATAATTAATAATATATCTACTATATACTTATATAAAAAATCTCTTTTCGAGGCACCACGTTTGTCCGGTGAAGCTTTCCTCACACCAGAGAGTTTGTAGGTAGATAATCATTATCTCTAATAAAATCACAATTTAAAATTAAATAAATTATTTAAATTTATTTAATCATTATATGTATGTTAAATTATTATCCTCAATTATTTGTTGAAAAAAAAAGTAATCATTGTCCTCAAAAAAACTATTTAAAAAAATATTAAAAAATCACAAATTTTTTTAATCATTATCTACGTGAAATCATTATCTTCAATTTGTTAAAAAAAAAAGTAATCATTATCCTCAACAAAAATATTAAAAAATTTATAATAGGATTTCACATTCAATTTTACATTTTTTTTCACCTTTAGATCTCTCTAATTCTAATAATTTTGTTCTCCTATTATTTCTTATTTTATATCCTAACTAGATCTTACCCCGTGCAATGCACGGGTTGTTGACATTTTAATTTTTTTTATATGAAATATTTTAAATTAAAGATTATTATTAGCAACATCTAAAAATAATTATATAAAAAGGTAGGAGTTCAAACCAAACTGTACAACGAAATAACATTATCTCTAACCAAAATTACAATTTGAAATTAAATTAATTATTTAAATTTATATAATCATTATCCGTATGTGATCCTCAATTTGTTGAACAAATCATTATCTTCAACAAAAATATTTAAAAAAATTAAAAAAATAACTATATATATATAATAGGCTCTCCCATTCAATTTTTAAAGTTCTATCTAATTCTAAGAATTCTCTTCTCCAAATTCTCTCTTTTATTTTTATTTTTTCCCTCATTCCTCTACTTAAAGCTCTTAATGTTGATTTTTGAGCGTTTGATGAATTACTTATTAGATGATGCATATTTTGTTATACTTTTAATTGCCTTTTGTTTATTCCTCTTCTTAGAGCTCTTAATTTTTATTTTTGAGTGTTTGATGAATTACTTATTAGATGATGCATATTTTGTTATACTTTTAATTGACTTTTGTTTAATGCTAATTTCAGGAAAAATGGCAGCAATGAGTTACTTCAAACAAGAGCATGACCTTGGTAAGTTTTTTTTTTTTTTTGAAATTTTGGTAAGTTGTTATACATACTTACTTTGATCATTCTTTATTAAAAGAATGTGCAAATAATTGATCATTTTCTCTTTTCAAATAAGAGAAGGGCTAAGGCTCCTAGGATTAGGAAGAAATACCCTGATCGTATTCTGGTGAGAAATAATTTTGGTGAGTCTTTGACCTGTTTGAAGAAACAATATTTTTCGATTTATTTATGATTTTTTTTTTCCGTTTTTGTCATGAGATAAGATAAATGATGAAAAAGATCAAAATATTTAAATATGAATAATAATAATAAATGTGATAATTATATTTAAAAAAATAATAATGGTAAAAAAATATTAATTTATCCATCAATTAAATATAAGAAATATCTTATAATATTATCCAATAAAAAATCAGAATGTATAATTTTAGTTTAATTATATATAATTTTTCATATTAGATGTGATAATTTTATTTAAAATATGCTAAATTATCATGTCTTATTCAATAGAAAATATTTTGATTTATCTTTAAATCTACTCATAATACCATCAAACAAAAAAATATAAAAAATTTAATTTTCGTTTCACTCTAATAATTAATCATAATATCATGATAAAACGTGTTAATTCATCGATCAACTAAATAAGGAATACATTAATTTAATACTCATCTATACATAGACAAATATAATATTAAATATATAAAAAAAAGAGCCAACATTATATTCACAATAAAATGCAATGTGTTATTTCAATGTCGTCTTAATGTTCTATAAAATAGTGGATATTCCTATTTATCCTTAAATTTTCTCATAATACCATTAAACAAAAAAGATCAAAATATTTAATTCTGATTTGTTTTTAATTATCATAATAAAGTTGATAATCATATAAAAAATTTAATTTATCTATTAAATAAATAAGGAAGATCTAATTCTGATTTACTTTTGATTCATCATAATAAAGTTAATAATCATGTAAAAAAATGTTAATTTATCCATTGAATAAATAAGGAAAATCTCAGATAAAAAAATGTTATTTTTTATTTATATAAGGAAGTACAAAATTTTTCAACAAGCTCATTTTTTATTGTTGTTCAATAATAATCTTTACTTTAAAATATTTCAATATTAATAATCTATGCATTGCACAGGATAAAAATAAAATAGTTTAATTTTGATTTCACTCTAATTAATAAAACATGCCAATTATCGATCAACTAAATAAGGAATATATTAATTTAATATTGATCTATACATAAATAAATATAATATTAATAAACGATCCGTCATTATCTTCCAATGATTTCATGTCCAATGAAATAAGGGATATTGTGATTTATCATTAATTATTCTCATAATACCGCCAAACAAAAAAAATCAAAATAATAATAATAATTTTTTATTTATCATAATAAAGTATATTGAATAATCTTTTTTTATAATTATTTTTTCTATTGTTTAATAATAATATTTAACTTAAAATATTTAATATAACAAAATTTAATATCAACAACCCGTGCATTGCACGGGGTAAGTGCTAGTTAATAATATATCTACTATATACTTATATAAAAAATCCATTTTCGAGGCACCACGTTTGTCCGCTTAAGGAATACTCGCACCAGAGCGTTTGTAGGTAAATAACATTATCTCTAATCAAAATTATAATTTGAAATTAAATAAATTATCTATATGTAAAATCATTATCCTTAGTTATTGAAAATTAAATAAATAATTCAAATTTATTTAATCTTATCTGTGAAATCATTATCCTTAATTTTAAAATTTATTTAATCTTATCTGTGAAATCATTATCCTTAATTTGTTTTCCAATTCATTATATATAGTACGCAATATGCATTTGATGACTCCTCAACAATATTTTAGCATTTATGTGAATTGGCTCACAAACTTATCGATATTCTGATAAACAGCAATCTCACAATTATATTTGCCTTCAATTTTGTTTTTTATTTTTTTCGTCATTTAATTTTTATAATTCTCGTCATTTAATTTTTATAATTCTAATATTTCTCGCTCATTTTAATGTATATTATTTGATTCTTAAGTTTTTCTCTAATTACTTACTTTAGTTCAGCAATTTGTGTGTACCATTGATCAAAATGTAGTTTGTTCAAAATTTTGATCTAGGTGTAACCAATTGTGTTGTAAGGGAGTGGAGAAAAACAAATGGAGGAGTCCATCCCGACAAAGTAAATAATTTGTTTTTTAGTGATTGATTATTCAATTGCGGGTGACCATAGAGTGCATCAAAATCTAATGTTGCATTGTTTCAGGGTGACTATCATAAACTACCAAGAAAGATGGTTATTTATTGTTATCTGCACCAATGACCTATTATTTAATAACGCAAACAGTGGAAGATGACGTGTGACGATGGTCGATATACCCAATCCTACCGTTTCATCTTCTTGAGAGATTCAAGCTTTAATTTAAGAAGACTTTATTTATGACCATTGCGGCACTATAATAAATAGGATTTTATTTTTCTTTTATAATATATTTTGTCTATTGTAATAGATAAAAATCATTCTATATAAAAATAGGATTTTATTTTATGCTTGATGTAAATATATTTTTGTTTTTTTTAGTTTTTTATTGTGACAAGAGAATTAAAACTATTAATCACAAACCACAAATGTAATCATCCTATATAATAATAGGATTTGATTTTCCTTCTATAATATATTTTGTCTATTGTAATAGATAAAAATCATCCCATGTGAAAATAGGATTTGATTTTATGTTTGATGTAAATATTTTTTGTTTTTTATTATGACAAGAAAATTAAAACTATTAGTAACAAACCAAATGTTTTTAACAATATTGTCTTTCTATTTTTTTCTCATATAATATGGACCATTAGTCCGAGATCAATTAATAATTTTAAATATTATTTGAAAAAAAACTAAAAATTACGTTGATAAACTAAATTTATGTTTAGTCACTCATACCACTACTAAGATTTATATTATTAAATCTTCTCTATATTCTGTTGTTGATTTTTATATTAATTTTTGCTTATATTGTTGAGTTCCATAAAAAAAGTCTTTCTCATACGTATAATCTTCTATTCCTAAGCTCCAATGACTAGTACCCAATTGCTCACTAATAGATGACATAATCTTTGCAGAAAAAATTAAATCAAAATGATTAAAACGATCAGAATAAAGATTTTTATGATTCAATCTTATTATTAACTTGAGATAAGATAATCGATGAAAAATATAAAAATATTTAATTATGATTAATAAGAATAAATGTGATAATCATATTAAAAAAAACTGCTCCATCCATCACATAAATATAAGATTTATCTCATAATATCATCAAACAAAAAAGATCATAATGTTTAATTCTGATTTATCATAATAAAGTCGATAATCATATATAAAAATGTCAATTTATCCATAAAATAAATAAGGAATATATGAGATAAAAAGTGTTACATTTTTATTCATATGAGGAAGTACAAAATTTATCAACAAGATCATCTAGATTAACTTTTTTTAAGTGTAGGGTTTGGTTTGAACGTCTACCTTTTTATATAATTATTTTTTATTGTTGTTTAATAATAATCTCTACTTTATAATACAAATAATAATAATGATCTTTAATTTAAAATATTTAATATAAAAAATTAAAATATCAACAACCTGTGCATTGCACGGGATAAAAGCTAGTTTTAATATATTTATATCAATTTTTTATATGTATTAAAATTTGGTGGTTTATATAAAGGTAGGTTTGTTGGTTTATTAGAATATTTAAAAGTCTTATAATATGATAAGTTTTTACATACATATACTTAAAATTTGGGACCTATTTAATGCAAGTTGATATATATTTTTGAAGGTTTATTTGAAATAAGCTAAGCTTGTTAGAACATTTACAATGCTCATATTAGAGACCATATATATGTTTGAAACTTATAAAAAATTAGCATTGGAGTGAAAATAAAAAGTGTGATTATTATATTCTTGTATAAGTATAAGCATATATGGTTGACCAAAAACAATACTTATTTATTGATTAAAAATGTGCACTATTGTACAAATGGGACCAACATATAAGTTTTAATTTTAAACGTGGGACCCTTCTTAGCATGAGGTGCATGCTAGAATTGATAGATGTGTTGAGTTAGTGAAGAAAACATGGTAAAAAATTGATGACATGGATAACAAAATGTGAGTTTTAAACATGGACGATATATATTTGCATTGGAGATGCTCTTATACCGTTGAACTATATATTTGTAAGCTTTATTATATAGTAGGTTTTTATTAGGCTAATATGCCTGAATATAAGTCAATCTTAGATCTAAAAACTAGTAAATAGGTCAAATTTAACCCTAAAAATTAGGCACTTCAATAATGAAATAAATAAGATTTATTAATCAACGTGCCTTATACGACCTAAACTATTTCTACCACTAGGTATGATAATTTTTTTAAAAATTGAGTATGAACATGGTACTAAAAATTAAAATAATATATATATGTTAGACCTTGTGTGCAACTGCATGGTTTTGATAATGACAATGTTTTGAAGAAGCTCAACCATGAACAAATTCAACCAAATGTCGAAGAACAAAAGCAACAATGATGAAGAGAGAACAAGCTCATAGATTCAATGTGTATATTGTTTTATATCTTTTGTTTTGAGTCTTAGAGTTTTGGGTAGAGTTATTAGAGGGTAGTGAATCTCTATCAAGTGCATGATCATATTATATCTTGAGTATTTCACTTAATCAAAATTAATAGGTGGCTTAAAGGTTTTTAAGAAAATGTTTAATTTTGAGAAAACAAGTTTTTAGAAGCATTTTTACAGTCTTTAATCGATTAAGGAAGGCATTAATCGATTAACCTATTTTTGGCATCAGGTCTTAATCGATTAAGAGGTCAGTTAATCGATTAGCTTGAGTTTTGCAGTGGTTAATCGATTAAGACCATCTGTTAATCGATTAACATGAGTAGTTCAGTTTTTAAAACAATTTTTTAATTGGCAAAATCAATTCTAATGTTTTCTAAATCTTTTGGGTATTCTATATAAACCTTTTCATAATCATTATGACTAAGTAACTTCATTTTTACATCTTCTTAGAAAAGATTAAAGCCACACTGTTCTCTCAACATTCTCTCTCTCACTTTTACAAATATCAAAGTTCTTATTTTCATATCTTTGATGAAGAAGCTTTTGAATCTCAAGTTCTAATAGTTCATAGTTCTTGAAGGATATTCAAGGGTTATTGTTTTTCATTGAGTTGTAATTTTTGCATTGAGGCAAATCTTTCTACAACAAGAAGTCTTGGTGTTGTTGTTCATCAAGCAAACAAAGAAGATTGTGGAAATCTTGTTGTGAGGTATCAACAAGTAATTGTGGAACACTTGGTGTGGGGTATCATCAAGCAAGAGAAGAAGGTTAGATTAGAAATTCAATAGGGTTGCAAGACAAAAGTGGGGTGGTATCTGTTGGAGGCTATCAAGTGGGGTATCTTGAGAGGCAATCGCTTGTAATTTGAGAATTCTAATTCCTTAGTGAAGAAATATCTCTTGTGGAAGAGGGGACCGGATGTAGCTCTCAGTGGTTGAGAGTGAACCAGTATAAAATCTTTGTGCAGTATCTCTTCCTTATTTCTTTTACTTTTTGCATTTTCATATTGTTCTTGATTGAAAACCTAGAGAAGATTGTTTTTCATATATTTGATTGAATTAGGTTTTAATAGTTCAAATTGATTTTGGGAAAACCTTTTTCATAATGTGGGTAATCATTAACAATCTTTGTGTTAATTAATTCCGCGCTATCTCTGGTCATACATGATATTTGATTGATTTTCGTTTTTGATTGAATAGCGATTTTTCTCTGATCTAGAGTGATTAATCTATTAACTGGTGTATTAATCGATTAACCAAAATTCCCTTGTCAGGTTTTTAATCGATTAATCTCTAGCCTAATCGATTAAGAGCTGAAGTTTTTGTGAAAATATTCGTTTTAATTGTTTTGATTTGTTTTGTGCGAAAATCTTTCAAGGTTTCGTTAACACCTATTCAACCCCTCCTTCTAGGTGTTCTCTCAGTGTTCTTTAGTTAATTCATCCACCCATTGTAATCCCTACATACATACATACATACATACATATATATATATATATATATATATATATATATGGAAGCGGTTAACATACGTACTGACCATTTGTTCGGACCAGTACGAACTGCATGTAACCGGGTGCAAGCAGTTCCATTTTATTTATTAAATTGATAAAGATTTTTTATATTTATTCTTTAATACCTTTGTTCTTTTATTTTTCAGTACATGTGTACCAAATGACAAAAGTGGTTTAATATTTTTTTTTCAAATTCATTTTCGGGGTCGATTGCCAAAGACCCCTCAGTCACCAGCAACACGTCCTACACTAAGTTAATTAAAAACTTGAAGGAACCACATACATACATACATACATATATATATATATATATATATATATATATATATATATATATATATATGGAAATGGTTAAAATACATACTGGTCATTGGTTTGGACCAGTACAAACCAATAATCACCGGAAGTAGGTAGTCTCTGCACATATTACTAGTAAGTCATAACAGTACCTTAGCTTATTTATTAAATAGACCCTTAATTTATATTTTTTTATCTTATTTAATATTTATTTGTCATATTTCAAACAAAACATATCATTTAAATAATGTAATTATTACTTAAATTTTAATATTAATTAATTGTGTTTTTCCCATTATATTTTTCTTTCTCTATAATCATTAATTTTTCTACACGGTTATATATGTAAACCAAGACTTATCTAATAGAAGTAAACATAAAATTTAACATTTATTACACTTTTGAAATCCTTAAAAAGACAGATAAAAAAGAAGAAAAATTTTCCAAAAAAGGACGGCTAATAAAAATTGGAAGGAGTAATTGAATAATACACTTTACTCCCCTTTTTTGGATCTTAATTCTCTGTTTTATGTCAAATAAATTAAAACATAATATTAATTTTTTTAAAAGAAAAGTATTCATTACTTTGATTTGCAATATACCATTTTTGTTTTTACCTGTTATACTTTTTATTCTCTGTAATCATTTTTTTATTCACTATGTATATAAACCAATATCTATTAAATAAATGTAAACATGGAAAATAATATTTATTACACTTTTGATATCCTAATTTTAAAAAAAAAAATAAAAAAAAATACAAATACTAGTAATAAGGAACAAAGGTAGAGTATAAAATTAGGGAAAAGCTTCCATGCCATTTAACAATGAAAGACATCAATGCAATTTCATTTCAACAAATTAAATCATGACACATGGATTAATTTAATACAGTCAGCATAAAATTATCAATATCTATATATTGGATTATTTTACAAATTTTTTAAAAACTTTAACTCAACTAGAGTTACAAATAAAAAAAAAATTAAAATCAACTTAAAAAAAACAGAAATTAAAAGAAAAACCTAATCCTAATTTGAATAAAAAATTAAACCTGCCGCCATAGTAGTTGCATCAGCATGTTTGATTGTTACTCCAGTTAATTGAAACTTGTTTAACCTAAAATAAGGATTCATATAATCATTTGGTATTTGTCATGTTAATATAAAAAATATTACGTATAGGATCTATTATTTCATTGCAAAAGAACAGCGGCCATCAATTTAAATGTGAACAACAGCCTGCAAAAGGCAAGAAGCGAAGAACAAGAAACAAGAAACCATGCATTGATCCTTGTTTGATAGGTATTGATAAGGAAATCATGAATCTTTTGAATCTAGAAACGAATAGATGAGATTAATTCAAACAAATTTCAAAAATCATGAACTTTCTACAAATAATGAATAAGATAAGATGAACACAAAAAAAAACAACGAACAAGATAAACAACAATGAACCACATGAATTTTTTTGGTCGTTGATTATTGTTTTTGTTTTTGGTTAAAAATTAAAAAAAAAATTGTAACTATGGTTAAGTTAAGTTTTTTTTTTTTAAAAAAAATTTGTTATACAACACGTAATCAAACAACTAAGCAATGACTGTGTATAAATATCATACATGTCGCATTGTCATTAGTACATTTTAAAATGGTATGGGTGCCAATTGAAATAAAAGTGGCATCAAAGCAAAACCCATAAAATTATTGGATAAATTATTTGTTGGTTTGCATGGTATATTAAATTTTAGGGTTTTCTTAGCTTAACCTCGGCCTTAGGAAAATAGTCAAAAAGCTAAGTGGACTTTTTCATTGAAAAATAAATATAATCATTTTATTTTAAAATACAAAATTTTCCAATGAATGATATCCATTTTTAGACTCTTATTCTCCGCCATAAAACTTGAGGTTAAGAAAATCTTAAATTTTATCATATTTTTTATTTGAATCGAAGGAGCACTAAAAATTTTCTAGCTTTTAATATAAATTTTTTAAAAAAGAAATTCGTGTTTATTAAAAAGCTAAAACAATGGAAATTGACTCAGTTGGCATTGTGGAACTAATTGAAATCCTAATTAAGAATGGGATCCGGGTGCGAGTAGCCCCCGGTTCGATTCCTAGGAAAAACACCCTGTCCGCTGGGAGAGACACCCTTATGTCCTCGAAGCAGACTAGTAATGGGAACCCCTCGTTAGTAATGATGCTATATGGACCCCTGGAAATACCTAAATAAATAAATAATTAATTAATTAATTTTCGTAACGACAATAAAATATGAAAAATTAATATCAAAACAATAATTATAATTATTATTAAGGCCTAAAAAATACTAAAAGTAAATAGATGTATTTTTAAAAATAATAATCATATATATTAGTTTACCGATAGCATTACCTAAAAAATTGTGGGTTCACATCATTAAAACCACCACGCGGGCAATTGGAAATTAACTGTTAAGCACTAAGAACTTTCTATCAATGTATTTTAACCTGCCCATCTATTATTCCCTTCGTCTCGTTATCTTGATAAAAAAACGTAAAAAAAATTATTCTATATTAAAGTAAAAGAATAAATGAAAAATCTTAAAAATTGTATATTATATCTATGATTGATAAGTAAGTAAGGAAAACATATTTAAAGATTTTTTTGGAGGTTATATTGCAATATGTATTAATTGTAATTATATTAAAATTTATATAATATCAATTTGTAATTAATGAGTGAATCATGTATAATGATAAACAGATACTCTCTTATTTTTATTAACTTGTTTGACTTTTAACAAGATAATGAGACAGACAGAGTAACAAACAAGTAGCAACCTCAAATACTACATAAAGCACATAAAGCAACCTGTCCATCCGGTTATGTGTAATACATCTTAACCCTCTGTTTCAATTGCCTTATATGAGCAATTATTGGCCCTTAGATAATAGTTTGTACTGGTCCAAACTATTGACCAGTACGTAGGTTAACAACACCCATATATATATATATATATATATATATATATATATATATATATATATATATATATAAAACAAAGGTATAAATGAAAATTTTTGGGACTGATATATGATCGATACAAATGTCTCAGAATGAGAGGTTGGACAGTTGGTGTTCAAATAAGCTGAAAGATATAAGGACAATATATTAATTATAAGTTAAATTTAAAATCATAGTTAACAGAATAAACACAAATTTTAAAATAAATATGACATAATTTTGAAATGATCTATATACAAAATATACCTAAATACATCCGTTACAAGTGTATCATAGTCAATATGTACAAAACACGAGCACAGTTTTAGTTTTTGAAGTGCCATGTTTTAGAGGTGTGAATGAGTGTTGGAAGGCCAGGCTTTCAAACTTATTTGTTAGTTTTTTTTTTTTTTTTTTTTTTAACAATGAGAAAAAAATAAGTAAGTATATTAAGTTCATTTTAATTAATCTCTAAAAAACGGAATGATTTAAATTTTGATCCTCCTAAATATATTGATTTCTCATCCCTTGAAAATATTTACCTACCTTAGGTACAATGACAACACATATGGATCAAAGGTGATCGTAAGAACAACTAAAAACAGAAAAAAATATTAAACTTTACAGAGATTAAAAACAAATGAGAGTTAATCTTGATGATCAAAGTCACTAAATTTTTTCTTGGTAGGGACTAGAAACTAACATTTTTATACGAAGATCAAAATTAAAAGTGTTATATTTAATAAGGAGTAGCTAAAAAACATATTTAAATCAAGAGGACATTTATAAATATATGGCTTAAATATTATTTTTTTACTTTTTTCTTATTTTTAGGTTTTAATTTGGCTCTTTATTAAAAAAAAGTCAATTTAGTCTTTTATGGTTCTAAAATTTGTCAATTTCACTCTTCAACCATGACAATATTAGATTTTTATCCGAACATAATGATTTTGTCTAAGATTTCTTATTCTAAAAACCAAAATCCGCATTTTGCCATTTTCTTGCTAATATTTGCAATTTTCAACATGTTTAATACTTTAATTGATAAAATGTTAATGCTGTTCCACTTTTTTGGGTTGAAATTTCATCCACGTTTTAGCTTTTCTTGTTTTAAAATTGCAAATTCTGTAGATATAAAAAAAAAAGGAAATTGTGGCAAAATCAATATATTTTGGTAAAAATCTAATATTGTCATGACAAAAAATTAAATTGACAAATATTATAAACATAAAAGACTAAATTGACCATTTTTAAAGATAAAGGATCTAATTAATTGAAACTTGAAAATAAGATTTAAGCTATTATATATATATATATATGTGTGTGTGTGTGGTTGTGTGTGTAAACAGGAGGAATTATATATGGTTGTGTTTAACTAGACCATACCCGTGCAAATTGCACGGGAGGTAGTGATACTGCATTACATGAAATATATCTCAGCCCATTGTAATTAATAATGATTGTAATTAGTAATTTTGTATAGTATATGGTTGTGTTTAATTTATGAGAAAAGGAAATCATTTCAATCTTTTTGATTTTGCAAAAGAATCGTATGAAACTAAAATTGAAAATAAATAGTTACAAGAGCCTTTTAGTAAATAGTAAGATGTTAACCCATTAGCAATGATGTGTAATTGTGAATTTCAAAAAAAAAAAATAAAAATTGATGAGTAATTGTGTATCATGTTGATTGAGTTGGCTACTACTCTCTCTGTTCCTATTTATTTGTCCTATTTTAAACAAAACACACCTTTTAAGAAATGCAATCATTACTTAGATTTCCAATACATTAATTATGTTTTTTCCCACTATACTCTTTCTCTTTCTATAATCATTACTTATCTTCCACTACTTACGAAAACAAATACCCAATTAAATAGGGGTAGACATAGAAAGTAACATTTATTATACATTAAAATAATCAAAAAGACAGATAAAAAGAAACAAAAAACTTCTCCAAAACGACAATTAAATAGGAACGGAGGGAGTATTAATAATAGGGTCATGTGCAATTCAAAAACGCAACACACTAATTTTTTCTTTTCTTTGTGCTTTTCAAAAATGCATATGGAAAAATTTACCTATAGCACGCATGCAGATATTTTGTATCCATATTCTCATGCAGCTACAAAACTAAGCATGTAGATTAACTGCCGAAAAGTTGTACCATATTTAATAAACATGTTCAATTGCTAAAAAATGTAGGAGGATATCTGCAGTAATGTTTCCAATTAGTATAAGATTTAGGAAATGTACGTGCACAATATTAAGAGGAAAAAAAAAAGGAAAATGTGCACATTATAATAACATTAAAAATGAGTACATATCCATATGGATATAGAAAAGGCTTATTTATGTCAGGTGCCCCTGTAGTTTGCACCTATTTTGTCCGACGTCCTTTAACTTTATTTTTCAACAAATATACCCCTAAAGTTTGCTCCGATGAGTCATATACCCCTGCATGTCATTTCCGGCCACCGGTGCTGACGTAGACCACCGGAGTCAGCAAGTGGTAGAAATATGAGCCCTTCTAGTTTGAGTTTTTTTGTCAGATACCCTTATATATAACTTCAAAAATTCATATCTTTTAAACCGTAAGTCCAAAAATTACAAATTTTATATCAAAACGATCGTACTGAAATATAGAATTTTAACATGTAATTATTTTACTTTTATGGATAGTTTTCTAAAAAATTATTTTTTGGGAAATTTTCTATACGAATTTTGAATTTATGAATTATTAAAAATAATTTATGAATTGGATTGAACTAGTTTTTATTGTAGTTTGAGGAACATAAAAATCATGAGTTTTGACTATGTCAGTCTCCGATGATTTTAAATTTAGTTTTTTTTATAGCTTTTTTTTTATAGTTTTTTACAATTTATTTTTAAAAGCCAAAACTCATGATTTTTATGATCCTCAAACTATAATAAAACTAGTGCAATCCAATTCATAAATTATTTTTAATAATTCATAAATTCAAAATTCATATAGAAAATTGCCCAAAAAACAATTTTTTACAAAACTATCCATAAAAGTAAAATAATTACATTTTAAAATTCTATATTTCAATACAATCGTTTTGACATAAAAATTGTAATTTTTGGACTTACGGTTTAAAAGATATGAATTTTTGAAGTTATATATAGGGGTATCTGACAAAAAAGACTCAAACTACAAGGGCTCCTATTTTTACCACTTCCTGACTCCGGCGGTCCACATCAGCACCGGTGGCCGAAAATGGCATGCCGGAGTATATGGCTCACCGGAGCAAACTATAGGGGTATATTTGTTAAAAAATAAAGTTAAAGGGCGTCTGACAAAATAGGTGCAAACTATAGAGACACCTAACATAAATAAGCCTATAAAAAATATGAGCTATAAGGCGGAAATGTTCTATCATAATGTCATAAAAATCCAATTACATCTTTAAACTTAGCGCCGTAGGATTTTTTTTCTTCAATCATGAGTCTCTTTCGATAAACATTCAGAAATTAATCTTTTTTAAGATAACAAATCATCAAAGTGAATATAACTTTTCCCTTTTAATAAAATATACATTTTTCGTTACTCATTATAGAAGTTAAATCCTTCATATTATATTTAAAAAATTTAGCCATCTATCAATTATACTAAGTTTTGTTGATTATGCAATTTAAAAGACTCTAAACTTAGGAAAAATAAGCCTTAAACTTACTATGTTTATATGCAAATTAGTTTATTTTTAAGGTTTTTTTAACGTCAGTTTTAAGGTTAGAGGATAAGAACCTTAAAGTGTATAAGAATACCTTAGCGCTTGTCCTTAGGTTATTGGGAAATAAAACATTGAAACAATATAAAGATTAAAAGTTTAATTAAACTATCCACTTTAAAGTTTTTATCCTTAGCCGGCCTTAATACTGAAATTAAGAAAAATTATTATCGTACTAACCTTTTTCGATCTTTGTAGCTGGAGAGGCTCATCATCACTGCAACCTAGTGCCAGCAATTATTATCTTATTTTTACACTTTCCAATCTTTATTATAAGAAAAAATAACGGAAATTATATTTATTAAGAAAGTTAATTGAATGTATTTAATTTTTTAAAATTAAAAAAACTAGTTACATTAAAAAAATTGTATTGATAATAAACAAATACTCTCTCCGGTCCTTATTATAAGTCCCATTTCTCGATCTTTCACAAAAAGGGGCTTATAACAAGGATTGGAGGAAGTATTACATAAAATCATTCATTTCTATAAATATTTTAGAAATAGTTATATTGAGAATTAAAAGTTAGTTAATTTTTTTATAATATTTAAAATCAACATATATATATATATATATATATATATATATATATATATATATATTACAAGACTAAAGAGAGTAACTTGCAAACAGTAGTTTGGGCGTTCTGCCCGTTAATTATTTATTTATTTAAAAAAAAAAAAAAAAAAAAAAAGACTTGCAAACAGTACCCACAGCAATACTTCCAGCAGCTTCTTTCAATAATGTGGTGGCAACATAAAGTTCCAGTACCCCACTGCTCCTAGATTTTCTAAATCATGAAAATAGTATTGATTAGGACCTTCTTCCCATCTCTAAGTTTAAGAAAATTGAGTACTAGGTACAGTACTAGTAGAAGATTTTAGTTGGACTTATTAGTATTTTCCAACTTGAATGTGAATCATCAGGGTAAGGAAAGATACCAAACATAATTACAGTGTGTGTGTGGACACATCGCATTTTATGGATGGCGATGGATCAATTATGGACATTGTGGGTGCTTAAGTTCGTGAATGATTTTGGACTTTTCTGTTTTTTTTTTTTTTCATTCAAATTGAGTTTTTTGCCTTACTTTCTACATATTTGAAATTTCAAAAAAAAATAAAATTGTAGCTTAAGAAAATTTATATCAACTAAACATGAAAAACCATAAAAATAAATACTATTACAGGTGGAAGTTGGCTAAGATAAGGGAACATGTATTTCTTAAACACGTGGTCACGAATTTGATTTTTCACTCAGGTGAATGAGAAGTGCTTTGTTGGGAGAGTCTTTCTTTTTTTTGAAAAAATTCACTTTCATCAACTAAATTAGTATGGCTAGTGATATTAAAAATGTAGGAGATTTCTAACATGCAACCTAAAATTAGATGGTTGCTATGCAACCTTATATTAAACAAATAAGAAGTTGACACATAGGACATGCATGTATGCCATGTCATTTCTAGAAGGAGTCAAATATAATTTTTACAATTTAGTCCAATATAAAAAGCAAATTAATTTAATTTAGTCCTTTGTACTTATTGACAAATTATAATTTTTAATTTTAAAAAACATTATTAAAAAAAAAGTTGCTAAGAAGTACTACCCCTTCTTCTACTTCTTAGAACTTTTATTTTTTTTTAATAATGTTTTTTAAAATTAAAAATTATAATTTGCCAATAGGTACAAAGGACTAGATTAAATTAATTTATTTTTTATGTTGGACTAAATTGTAAAAATTATATTCGACTGATTCAAGAAATGACATGACACACATGTCTTATGTGTCAACTTCTTATTTGCTTAATATAAGGTTGCATAGGAACCATCTAATTTTAGGTTGCATGTTAGTAACCCCCAAAAATGTAAATATTTGAAATATTTTGTTCCATTTTATTTATGAATTTGTCATTTTTCATAGATTCCATATTGTTTATAGTTTTAGGAATATGAGAGTGCATTAATAAATTTTTTTTAACTATTATATCATTGCCTTTTTGATATTTTTAAAATATGAAATGAATGATTATTAATGTTGGTTTTGCTTAACTTCAAACTGAGAATTAAAAATTAAAAAAGGTAAAAATATAATAAAAAATTATTTTTTTATAAATATTAAATATTTATTATTTTTTCAATGCAAAGTTATTTTATTAAGTCCCTTATTCTCCTTTCCGAATGAATTGAAAAAAGTAGGCCTCATACCAGACTGTAACACTATGGAAAACCCATCTCCGTACGGTGGTTCACACTTCACAATCATGCATTATCACTGCATTACCAAACACTTACATAAATAATTTTGTTCTGTTCACATGAAGGATCGTGGGACCGAGGGTAATACGGATCAAGACAGGGTATTAGGTATTGAAATGAAATTCCACGATTCTCTCCTTATGTCTATAACGTGGTCAAAACCTTTGGCCACTTTCAAATACAAGTATTATTAAATTAAACAGAACGTAACATAAGTTAATATATATATATATATATATATATATATAACATACCAAGCACAATGCAAAGCCATAAGAAGTCAACAATTTAAAGGACAACTAAAACTGTGTCATACAGACTCACATCTCTCTCTGTGGAATCATAGAACAGATCTAAAAAGATGAGCTTGGAAGAGAGTCTAATACCAAAAGAGGCAGAACAGAGAATAGAGAGATATGATGAGGAACAGAGAGTTACATGGGAAAGTTACACTGGAGAAATGAAGAGAATATGTGTAGTAGCAGGGCCAATGGTGGTTGTGCTTTCTTCCCAATTTTTGTTGCAGATTGTGTCAACAATGATGATTGGTCACCTTGGTGAGCTTTATCTCTCTAGCACAGCCTTAGCTATCTCCCTTGCTGGGGTTACTGGATTCAGTTTTCTGGTAAGTTGCTAAAGCATTTGTCAGATCTCAAAAATATTCATGCCATATAATTAGACACATACATTTTTTTTTTTTTTTTTGCTTTTTTCCTTCTCAAAAACATATACATAGTACATGTGTTGTGTCACCTTTATCATAGATGTAACAAAATATGAGACACGTTGACAAGACTTGACTTTTTCTTGGTTCCACTAAATCAAAGGGAATCTGTAGATCATAACACTATATTCCATTTAATTTTATCCACCCACCAAACACTATGGTATACATACAGTATATACTGCCTTTGTTTGCCAGATGATCCCTTTTCATCAGATCTCTTTTGCTTTTCAGTTTATTAATTATTATTTATTACTGGTACTCGATCTCTATTTTGGATGGATTAATTCATTGATATATTAATTTACCAAAATATTGAAAAAAAAATTATACTAAAATGTTCCCACCTTCTTTCTTAGATCATTGATATATTAATTTACCAAAATATTGAAAAAAAAAATTATACTAAAATGTTCCCACCTTCTTTCTTAGTGTGTATAAGGAGCAGAGGAAGAGAGAGAAAATGTTATGAAGAAAAAAAAACAAGATTGATGATATAATAAAAAAATATAAATATAAAAAGTGCTAGTGTATGTGAAAATCGTGATATCAATTGATAAGAAAATTTTAAAAGAATCATACAACAAAAATTAGCTAGCTAGTCCAGTGGGATGGTGGGGGACTTTCTTACCGTACATGACAAATGTAATTTCTCTAATTACAAATATATAAAAAAAATCTAATTTCATATTTATTAAAAAAATTAGTTCAATATATTTAATTTTTAAATTTATTCAAAAATAAATTATTTGAGAAAACTTACGTTAGAAATGAAAAAAAAATGATATAACTTGTTTATTAAAATATTTTAAGAATAATTATATTGAAAATAAAAAATTAGTTTTTTTTTATATTTGAGATCACTAAAAAAATAATTTGATTCTCATATTTGAGATCGGAAAAATAATATCACTAATTTTATTATATTTTTTAGACCACAAAAACAATGAGTCTTTTTTTTTTTGGACAGAGCATGAAATCTCAACTACTGTAGGGTGGTGTTTGTGAAAAATTCCTGCCGGACTATCCAAATATTCGGCCTACTTTTTTCGAATTGGAACTACTATCATATTAGCGAACTGATGCTAGAATATTGTCATTAAGCATTGAATTCACACAATCGCACAATTAAAGGAGTTTTTCTTTATCAACTACTGTATTTTTTAACATGTTAGCTTTCTCAAAACAATCATTATTTTCATCACCAAGTTACTAAGATCATTAATTCATTATTATATTCTCACATGCTAACAGATGGGAATGGCGAGTGGACTAGAAACTATATGTGGACAGGCTTTTGGAGCTAAGCAATACAATAAAATTGGAACACAAACATACGCAGCTATATTCTCTCTTATATTGGTTTCTATTGTTTTGTCTTTCCTTTGGATCAACATGGAAACTATACTAGTTTTCATAGGTCAGGACCCTCTAATTGCACGTGAAGCTGGGAGATTCATAATTTGGCTTCTTCCTGCACTTTTTGCAAATGCAATTTTGCAGCCTTTGATTAAATATTTCCAAATGCAAAGTATGCTTCTGCCCATGTTCTTAAGTTCTTGCATCACCATTGGTGTCCATATACCACTTTGTTGGGCTTTAGTATTCAAGTCTGGTCTGAATAATATTGGAGGAGCATTAGCAATTGGCATTTCAAACTGGGCAAATGTGATTTTTCTTGGATTATACATGTATTACTCTTCTACTTGTGAGAAAACTCGTGCACCAATTACTCTGGAGCTGTTCCATGGAATTGGGGAGTTCTTTCGCTATGCTATCCCTTCTGCAGTAATGGTTTGGTAATGTATTTTCCTGTTTAGATGAAATAACATATATTTTATAATGTATTATATTTTTTCCTAACACATTTCTGTTATGTATTTTGTTCATGTTGATGACTTTAGCCTCGAGTGGTGGTCATATGAGTTGCTCGTCTTATTGTCTGGGCTGTTGCCAAATCCACAACTTGAAACTTCTGTTCTGTCTGTTTGGTATGAGAGTTACATTCTTTTTATTAATTAATGTTTTTTCACAACTTATAAGATTAATGTGATTGTACTCATTCCTTGTAATTTTTCTAGTCTCAATACCATCACAACTCTCTATACTATTATCTTCGCATTTGGTGCTGCAGCAAGGTATATACATCATAAACTCATTCATTCTTCGAATTTAGATGTCACTCTATACTATTCCCTTTGAGTGTATATGTTAATGAACTAATTGACTTCTCTTCTATCTGATTTTATTTTATTTTAGCACGAGGGTGTCAAATGAATTAGGAGCCGGGAATCCACATGTTGCTCGTGTTGCTGTGTTGGCTGCACTATCTCTTGCAGTCATGGAGACATGCGTCGTAAGTGGAACCCTCTTTGCTTTCCGCAGAGTTTATGGTTATGTTTTCAGCAATGACAAGGAAGTCATTGATTACGTCACTCTCATGGCTCCTCTACTTTGTATATCTATCATAATGGATGGTATACAAGGTGTTGTCACAGGTAAACTTATTTCTTTTTGAAGTGAATTTTTATTTTATACAAACTACAAGCTTTCTCTAAGTCTCTTTATTATTGTTTGGTTCAGGGATTGCTAGAGGTTGTGGATGGCAACACTTAGGTGTTTATGTCAATCTAGGAGCCTTCTATCTATGTGGGATTCCGGTTGCTGCCGCTTTGGCATTTTGGGTGCATTTAGGAGGAAAAGGACTTTGGATTGGCATACAAGTTGGTGCTTTTGTTCAAAATGTTGTACTTTGTGTCATAACAAGTCGTATAAACTGGGGCCAACAGGTATGCCTTCAAAACTTTTGTCTTAAAAACCCCCAAACTTCTTTAAATTTCCTATGCCTTTTGTTGGGGGTAGGTTGCAGGTATCTTGTTTAAACAATGTGATCTTACTAATGCAGGCTGTCAAGGCAAGAAATAGGTTACAAGATGATGAATCTTCAACAGAAAATAGATTAGTATGAGAAGGCAATGTTCTAATAATAGTGACAGTTCTCAGGGGTTTGGATTTGGAGCTGTTAACGAGTGATGTGCTGATTTTTTTTTTTCCATAATTATTATTTTATGGGTGGCTGATTGTAACTCTTCCATATAAGAATCATGTGTTTAAATGCGAGAGTAAGTTATGTAATCTAAGAGTCTCTAACTATCTGAATGCTGTTGCATAGTCATAGTGTGAGAAAAATAACAGAACCATTCACCCATGATAATTTTTTTTTGTTGCCCACCCGGTTTTCTAAGTATTACCTAGGTACATCCGGATCCGACCCGGGTCGCGTGTCTGACTATGGCATGTGAGTCTCCCAACATGAATTTTATGCATTCACAAGGACTCGAACTCGAGACCTTGCTTAAGCGAGACCGAGCCGCTTACCGCTCGTCCCAACCCATGTTGCCCACCCATGATACTTTTACTCTTTCTTAAGTTTTTTTTTTTTTTTTTTTTCAAAATCATACCACATAATTTCTTTGAGTATTATAGATTTAAAATCCCACTTCTAAAATATCACAATATAGTGGTATCAAAACAAAGAAATGTGGAAAATCATGGGTCTCAAGCAACTCCTCATCAAGCAGCTATAAAATCTATAGCATTGTACATCTTCCTTAAATTATAATCTATGTTGCACCGGTTCGGGTACGTACAGGATACACGGTATGTACCGGGTACGGAGGTACGACATTTTCGTAAAAACTAGAGTACGGATACGTTAATATATATAATAAATAAATAAATATATATATATATTTATATATTTATTTATTTAAAAAATTATATGACAAAATATAACAAAATTGCACAAAAACTAAAGCCACATTAATGCATAGGCATAGCATAACATAAAAAAAAAACATAGCATGTCCAACTGTGATGGTGGCTGCTGGTTGCCGACGCGGTGGCTGTTGGCTGGCGAAGTGGTTGGCTGCTGGTTCGCGACGGCGGTGGCTGCTGGTTCGTGACGGCGGTGGCTTCTGGTTCGCAACGGCGCTGGCTTTGGTTCGCGACTCCTGGTTCGCGACGGCGGTGCTTCTGGTTGGCGACGGCGGCGGCGGCGGCGCTAGGTTGGGGAAGAGTGGCGCTAGGTTGGAGAAGGGTGCTGGTCGAGAGAAGCTATAGAGGAGAAGGTAAGAGATCTGAAAAATTAGGGTTTTTTTGGGGAAATTTGGGGTGAAAACCGGTTTTGGACCCAAAACCGTGTTGGGCCGCACCCAATACGTAGCCCATTAGGTCCAAAACGTACCCCAGACATACCCGTACGTACCCACTTCAATTTTTTTAATTTTTTATTTTTTTATTATTTGGATACGTACCCAAGCGTACCCGCACCCAAAAAGTACCCAGTACGGGTACGAGCCCAAAAATAGAGTACCCAGTACGGGTACGAGCCCAAAAATAGAGTACCCGCGCAACATAGATTATAATAGAGAGGGAGAGAGAGAGAGAGAGAGAGAGAGACCCCAAAACCAACCTGAGTTTAAATTTGGCACAATAAATTACACTCTTAAACGTTGGAGTTCTAAACATGATTTAAAGAGGACTTTTGGTGATTCTTTAACGGATTTTATAAGTTTTTTGGATTTGCTTGACCTCAATTCTTAGATTAAGGATAAGAGAATATAAATAATAAAATCTCATTTTGAATCTAAGTTTTTCAACTCTTAATCATTAAATCTATATTTTTTCAATGAAAAGAAAATGTCATTTATAATCTTTCATGGTATGTTTGTGTTTTCAAACCGAATAATGTAAAATAAAGATATCATTAATGTCAAAGTGTAAATTTTTTACACACTCAACAAATTAGTGCCGAAAATAAGAAAAACCCTGTATTTATTTTCCACCTTCCAGTGTCAGAAACATATACATGTTGCTCTGTTCTTCATGCAGCAAACTGCCATTTTGATATTCAATGGACTCATATATCAACTACTTACTTTCAATTTTGTCTTTTGATATTTTGAGGTGTATTCTCGACTGGACATGAAACTCTAAGCTCTAAGCTGGGGTCAGTGTGCAGGCCTAGATTTAATTTTAGCAGTATTCTTTTTTCTACTTGTAGGAAGGCAAATGAAAGATTTATTTTAATCACACACATGTTACACCTTCTCTAGAAATTGACAACCTTCTCGGTTTGTGTAGTAGTTACTCTTTCCCAGTTCCGGTCCTAAACTATCTTGGGCCCTACTTAAAAAAAAATTACTACAAATAAATTAATTAAAACATTGTATATTTATATATTTAATTAATTAAAACAATGATAACAATCAATAATAAAAATAGGTACTCCCTCTGTTTCATTGAGTTTGGCCTTTTAGGTATTTTTCTTGTTTCACAATGTTTGGTCTTTTACATTTTCAATACATAAACATATTTTTTTTTCCAATTTTAACTTCATTCAATCATTTCATTCATTCCTTCTCAATTATACTTTTATCATCTCTCTCATCTCTAAACCACTATACATTAATTAATGAACACATTTACTAATAAAAATTAAATACTACTACAATTTTCAATAAGGATTAAATAGGGGCATTTTGGACAAACCATACATACTACTTACAATAATCAACACTTTCTTAATCTGTGTTCTCAGGCCTCAAAGGCCAAACTCAATGAAATGGAGGGAGTATTATATAAAATAGAGTTGAAATAAAAAAAAGTTATTAATTAAATAAGTAATTAAAACTGTTTTCATATTACTCCTTCCCACTTTGTATATAATATCCTTTTGGTTGAATTCACGTTCATTACTAAAGTTGGTTAATTTAGTTAATTGTATTGAAAATGTGAACATTTGATATGTTTTTTTTTCTTCAAAACTATCCTTATAAGTATAATTGAGAATCTAAAAATTGTTGAGCTGGGTGTTTGTGGAAAAAAGTACCTAATTGTCATTGAAAATTTGTATAAGGCCTTATAAATAAGGACAAAATAAAATTCTCAAAATAATGTTATATTTAGGGACAAATGGAGTAAGTTATAAAAATAAAGTTCATAAGTTCACCTATTTATAAGTCAAGTGAGCAAATAAAAAAAATAAATTAAAATATTATGTTGAACTATTAATAATCGAAAGATAAAAAATATGCAACTATTAATTTTTTTAAGTATAAGTACTATTAAAAAAAATTATGGATTCCCTAAAATTTTTGGGCCCTGGGCAGTCACCCTAATGCCCACCCCCAGAGTTGGGCCTGTCACCGGGATATGCAGGATAGATGACACGCCATCCAGAGTGATAGTCATCTCCCCATATGGGAGCTGAAACGTGTTCGCATCCCCGTACCATCTATCAACGAATGTTCCAAGCAACCGCCTATCCACTATAGCGTATGATGATGAGATCGGTGGAGCCAAGCCGGAAGCCTCCACAATTGACCGCACTTGCTGTGGCATGGCATCTAATGAGAGCATATCAAATGCATGGTTGTGACATCAGTTTAAGAGCCGATCCTGCAAAATTTAAAATAAGTCAAATTAGTTAAAGAAATAAATAAAAATAAATTTCAATTAATTAAAGAAATAGATAAAATTAAATTTAAATTAATTTTTGGTCTCGTTAGAAATACTTACCCGTCCTTGCCATATTTGTTTAACCTAGTGCTCGTCGTATGACTTCAACAAAGAAGTATCTTGATAATCCTCAACGACAATCTTGGTCTGTGTTTCATCAGCACAATCGTCGTCATTGTCATCATCATCATCAAGAAGAAGAAGAAGAAGAAGAAGAGTGATCAGGAGCGTGAAGAGTGATCAGGAGAGAGTGATCAGGAGCATGGGAAGGTTCTCCTCACTCCGCCCGTCGCCGATCAGGAGCGGCCTTGGAAGGTTCTCCTTGCTCCACACGTCGCTCCGCCTGTCGCCGCCTACCCGACACTGTCATATACTCCCTCAATGGCATCTCATCGTTGTCCTCGTTGTCGTTGACGGTTGCGTCTTTCATCCTCAGCATCTAAAATTTCAGAATACAATATCAAATTAATAAAATATACAATGTGCAAAAAAATAAATATAATTAGTAATATATATACCCAGAAACACAAAATTGATAACTATAAAATGATTCATTAATTCTTAAATTTTATTACATATTTTATGGTATAATTTAATTTCCAACTATGAATTAGTATCTTGTGAATATATATAAGTATTAATTTTAATTATTTAGAATATGTATAAACAATGTACCAAAAAAGAATCATATATAAACAATTTTTCTAATATGTTTTGACAGATACATGCTTGGCAACAACAAAAATATTTTTTAAGCTCGCTCACCCAAAGCGAGGGTACAAAAATTAAAATTTTGTTCTCTTGCTGAGCCCTAAGCGAGGTAACCCTCAACAATGGTAGATTCGAAGACTGAAACAGCAGAGATAATTTTTTAACCAAATCATTTACGAACTCAAACAAAACTTGCAATAAACATACCCTAAACATTAAACAACAAAAACTTATAACTATTAACCAATAAATCATGATTTCTAACAAGATTTTCTACAATTTTATGAATAAAACCGAAAATTAAAACAAAATTAAAACAAAACAACAAACACGTGAAGAAGAAGAACATGAACAAGCAGGGACAAATTTACATGGTAGCTAGTGGGGGCACTTGCCCCCACTAAATTTTTATATTTTAATTGATATATACTATTGTGTGCATTATGATTTATAATGCATGCTTCGGTCCAGTGGTTAGCCACTTTCAATGTTTCAATGTTTTGTTAAGGGATCGGCTACACACAAGTTCGAATCCAGTTGAGTCATTTTGGCTTATTTTTTTCTCAAATCTTGAATTCTCCTCATAGTTGTGTAATAAAGTTTTAATTAAATAAATATATTAATTATATATGTTTACTCTTTTTTTTAAATGATATTTACTCTTTCTGAACTTAGTTATAAGTTGTATTTTATAAGAATTCTTTAATCGTATTTATTATTTATAAGTCATTTTATATTTTGTAGATGACACTTACTTTTTCTTATTTATTCTTTGTTCATTAATTTAAAACAATACATTTGTGAAAATTAAGAAGATAAAATTGTAATGTTTCAAAAAATATAATTAGATTTTATAATATAGTTAATTAAGTATTTCATATAATAAATACTATAAGCAATATGTATATAACAAATTGCTTATTATAGTCTCAAGACACACCAGATAAAATATGCTCCTAATTCACATAAATAATTATAAAAATTCATGTCCGTTATATCTCTACTGTGAAATTATATTTTGTTGTCTTAGTTTACATTTTGTAAATGGTCACTAATATTTTGATCAAATTAGTATTTAATTTTTTTAATATATTATATTTTTAATATTATATACTTATATATTTATATATGTATCGCGTCACTAACATTTTAATCAAATTAGTATTTAATATTTTTTAATATATTATATTTTTAATATTATATACTTATATATTTATATATGTATCACTCCCACAACTAAAAATTTCTGGAGCCGTCACTATGAACAAGGACAGTAATAGACAATAATATTAAGAGAAGGAAGAAGCATATACATTCCTTAAGTGTGACAAGTTGAGAAAGTGAGAGAGTATGAGAGAAAGTGAGAGAGGAAGGAGATGAAGGAGATTTGAAATTTGAAATTTGAAAAATGAGTGAAAGAAGGGGAGGGATAAGGATGGAATAAGAGGGGAGATATTTTGGGATTATTGGAAGTTTGTAAGGTTATTATGAGATTTTTCTTTAAAAGGGGATCAACTAATTAACTAGGGGCGATTAAAAAACTAGAACCCCAATAATAACATGAATGGCCATTTCAAACATTTATGGACCATGTGCCAAAAAAATAAGGAGGCCCCCTTAGAAAAAAAAGGTAAAATAATTTTTTTAAGAAATTGTTTCATATAAATAATTATTGTATATAAAATATTTAATTATATAACTTTCCATCTCATTTTCACAATTAAATCTTAACTTTCACTTGAAAATTATCATTCTTCTAGTTTTCTTTGAAACAAAATCATCAATTACATCTTTGTATTCAACTTTTTCCAAGTGTTCCTTTTCAATGGCTATCAACACTAATCTATTAAGGTTGTGAGGCGGCTGCTCTTGTTGGAGATTGGGGTGGATTGCGGGTCAATGACAATGGGGGCTGGAGAGTTGTCACATTGTGGCAGTGAGACTATGAGGCAACTGTTCTGGATGGGGTGAGAGTGAGGTGACTACTCTTGTTAGGGGTGAGAGTGGATTGTGGGTTTACTGATTTTTCCAGAAGGAGCTAAAAACATGTTAATAGAGAGTGAAAGAGTTAAAAAGGAAGCTTGATTGTTGGCAGTAATAATAAGATTCCTTTATTCTTTTTTTATTTTGTAACGTGCAAGTGAAAGAGTTTCACTCGCAAATCTCTCTTATACTTTTAGTTTTACCGTTAAATACATTGTGGAATTTCTTTTCTTACTTTTGGCCCAAAGTCAAAAGTTTATGAAATTAGGTCCATTGTTATACAGGATTGTGTATTTAAGTATTTTAAGTTTTAAATATATTAATAATAATTAGTAATAGTTTTTTAATATTTAGAATTATGCTTTAGTATAGCATAAAGAATTTTAAAAAAAATAAAAATTGGAGATCCCAAAAAATAGAATCTTGAACAGTTGCACATGTGTCGAGACAGCCCTCTAATATTAATATGTTAAGTTGTCTCAGCCATATCGGAAATATTGGCATCCTTATTCAGTGTATTTATTGTATAATTTGGGGAAGAAGTTGCTTAATTGTTTTCCTCTTAACCTTTTATCATGCCAGAACTTTGTATCTTCGCCATCCCTTATTATTTTTATAATATCATCCCTTAACCAAATGTGATGATGGAACACCTTGATGCAATCCTCTGCCCATCGCAATATTTTTCTTTGGGCTTCCATCTACCAATATTGATACCCGAGCTGAACTAAGACTGTAGGGTTAACCAATAATAAATCCTACCGCTACAGGATAAGCATGAGCTCTCTAGTATAGGATAAGGGTGAATAACTCATCCTTCTTATTTGATAAAGCCTGAAGAGGCTTGTTCCGAGTTAAGAAGTCCTTTAAGGTGTGATAGTTGTTTTCCGCCAATTAGATCGTGTTCATCCAAGCCTCTTTGAGAGACTGTCGGATTCAGATCTGTGTAGGCGAACGCTGAGCGAAGGTTGAATATTTGCGAGTTGTGGGTGTGGAATCAGCATTGTGTGGTTCCTCGGAGATGTTGGGATCCGACTTAGATCACTGGGTGTTGGCACTGCGGACCGTTCTACCATATAGGTAAGGTCGCGATGGTGCGCAAACCAAGGAAAAAGTGATCGACAACCGGTGTGAAGGACTTGAATTAAGTTGGGTCGTCATACTCGGACTCGAATTAACATAGGTCATCATGCAAGGCAGATCCGATCGTTATGTTTGTACCTGAATCACTGAGGCGAGGAATGTTGGATTGAAGTCTTCTGTTATTCCATTTCAAATGAGCTTCGTCGAGCAGTTGACTTAGCTAGGGAATATGGTGCGAGGTTTCCACAGTCGTCTTATGAAGCCGAGGTAATGCATGGTTCCCGCTATCCTGAATGTATGAGATACCAATAGGGGGACGCTGCCGAGGGTCCGCGCGCAGTTGGCACATATATTCGAAGCAAGGAACCGTACACAGTCTTCTCTACGCTCGGAACACAATAATAAATCCTACCGCTACAGGATAAGCATGAGCTCTCTAGTATAGGATAAGGGTGAATAACTCATCCTTCTTATCCTCTAAGAGCCACGTCAGCCCTACTGGGCCGAACAGGCCCATAAGGCACCACAACACAACTTACCCTATAAGTATCGCCATGCTATATGGGCTAAGGTATGTTCTCTCATCCCTACTCTCAAGAACTACGTGTGGCTTGATCCCCTTATCACTGGGGGTACGTAGGACCGGGGTCACCCTCGTCAGCTGCAACAACCCCAAAAACACATCGTGGTGTTCCATCAATACCGGGACACTACATTGACGCCGTCTGTGGGGACGATAAACTTCGATTCCCATCCACATTCAAAAAAAAACGAAGAGGATGAAGCACCAAGGCGTGGCTGCCATGCCCCTTTTAGCATTGAGGCCACTGTTAACCCATTCTGCTTCTATTCGGAGTGGTCTTCTTCTTCCTCCATTCAAATCGGAGGTTTCCTTCTTCTAACTCGTCGTCGGTGTACGCGTTGAAGAGGATGACGATGATCTTTTTCGCGCGATGAGGACCACAATGCCTTCCGATCTTGTGACGTGCCTTCGCTGTTCGGGACCACCGCCATCATGCGCCTCCAGAGGATTGATTACCATCGCAGAAGGACCCTGGTTCGGAATCGGGCACGCTTCCTTCAGATCTGCGAGCACAACGTCGAACCCAGCACCACCGTGCAGACCGCCATGGACCGGAACGTCGTGTTTTCACACCGACATCGTCATCCATTCTCATACTCTGTTGCTGGTGTTTATCTTAGGAACCGCTGCAGATCCAGCAACCAGGACAGCCTCATCATCGACGTCGTTGCCGCCATAGGGGTACGGTTCTGGACCATCGTTGGCGGCAGAATCGAGCCCTCACTCGCGAGTTCTCTTCAACGCGCCTCCGCCACTCCACGGCCTCGGTCCCGTCGCTACCACCACCGATGCGAACTCCCTTGTTCCCGGTGCTTTGGCGACGCCTCCACCACTCTCCGGTCATGCTGCAGTGCCTGCTACCACTGCCGGCAAGGGTTGGAAGCGGCACCATCCATGGTGCGGCGGCTGCACTTGCTGTTTGAAGGAGAAGAGGGAACATGCAGCTGCTGCTGCGTGTGGGTTCCCCAAGCCCTAACGGGCCATTGGCCCAAACCGCCAAAAATAAAAAAAGGGCCTCAACAGGCCCTAAAAAAAGAAAAGAAAAGAAAAGGGCCTCAACAGGCCCTAAAAAATAAAAAAAAGAAAAGAAAAAAAGAAAAGAAAAGAAAAGGGCCTCAACAGGCCCTAAAAAAAAGAAAAGGGCCTCAACAGGCCCTAAAAAAAAGAAAAGAAAAGGGCCTCAACAGGCCCTAAAAAAAACAAAAAAAGTGGACGACAACAACAAAACAGGGAAGTAACTTTTTTATTCAATTGTCAATATCACTTATTAGCGCATGATTAATTTGATTACATGTCATTTATTAATTGTCAATAAATATTATAAGTTGTCAATCTTGAACGACAATAACTAATTAATTATTGTTTTCATACACACATGCAAGGTACACGTATGATGGCCCGAGCAGCTGAGTGACCCATTTCAAGATTCTCATTAATGGGCAAATCGTTTTTCGAGCATAGTGAACACAATTGATGATGGCGAGGACCCCCGTGCCGAGTTTCCCTCTTTGCGCTTGTGTTCTGAGCGTAGAGAAGACTGTGTACGGTTCCTTGCTTCGAATACATGTGCCAACTGCGCGCGGACCCTCGGCAGCGTCCCCTATTGGTATCTCATATATTCAGAACATCGGGAACCACGCACTACTCTTCTCTCCTCAGATTCATAAGACGATTGTGGAAACCTCGCATTGTGTTCCCCAATAGAGTCTCTCGTTCCGGGTCAACCACTCAACGAAACCCGCTTGGAAAGGATTGACAGGAGACTTCAATCTAATTGTCTTCAACCCGACATTCCTCGCCACACTGAATCAGGGAAGGAATTCTCATTCCTACATTACTTTCTTATTTACTTAGCATTTTAAGTGATTACCTCGAACACATGCTAATATTAATTTACTTGATGCAATGCTTTTGATATATGCTCCTAATGCTTTTATGTATTCTTTTAATTTCATTTACATGTCACTTATACTATACTCATGATTTTTCATACATGCTGGTACGTGGCATATTGCCTTTCGAATGGCATTAGGCAGTTTCCGACAATTGTGCATTGTCGTTTTTCATGGATAAGCTTTCATCATTTGATTTGTTGTCATTAAATGCTTTGACATATTTATAAATGTCATTCACTACAATTATTGCGCGTGATACATCATGCATCTTTTCGTAGACAATCTTGCAGGATTTACGAGCATTCAATCTCCAATAATTTTCATTATCCTATTTATTACGTGCGATATTTTTAAATCACACTACTTCTATTATGATATTTTATATCCACCTGCCAATAATTTTCATTATTGCAATTCCCTTATTATAAATTGTCAAACGACGACCGCTAAAATTAATTTTTCTGTACACATATAAGAGGTACATGGTCCGAGCTACTAGACCACCCATTTCAAGATTTTCATCAAGGGGCATATTATTTTTCGAGCTCTGTGAATACAATTACGTCACTCTATTCGGAACATGGTGATAACGGCAAGGACCCCTCGCGCCAAATTTCCCTCTTTTACCTTGTCCCCGAAGTATAGAGAGCCTCGTGCTCGGTTCCCCACTCCGAATACATGTGCCAACTGCGCGCGGACCCTCGGCAGCGTCCCCTTATTGGTATCTCATACATTCAGGATAGCGGGAACCATGCATTACCTCGGCTTCATAAGACGACTGTGGAAACCTCGCACCATATTCCCTAGCTAAGTCAACTGCTCGACGAAGCTCATTTGAAATGGAATAACAGAAGACTTCAATCCAACATTCCTCGCCTCAGTGATTCAGGTACAAACATAACGATCGGATCTGCCTTGCATGATGACCTATGTTAATTCGAGTCCGAGTATGACGACCCAACTTAATTCAAGTCCTTCACACTGGTTGTCGATCACTTTTTCCTTGGTTTGCGCACCATCGCGACCTTACCTATATGGTAGAACGGTCCGCAGTGCCAACACCCAGTGATCTAAGTCGGATCCCAGCATCTCCGAGGAACCACACAATGTTGATTCCACACCCACAACTCGCAAATATTCAACCTTCGCTCAGCGTTCGCCTACACAGATCTGAATCCGACAGTCTCTCAAAGAGGCTTGGATGAACACGATCTAATTGGCGGAAAACAACTATCACACCTTAAAGGACTTCTTAACTCAGCACAAGCCTCTTCAGGCTTTATCAAGTAAGAAGGTTGGTTATGCAATGGAGTAAAAGTTTGCTCCAGCTTTGATGATCTATCAGCTTGCCTTCTCTACCTGTTCTTGCTTCCTCGGCTTCATTCTTTCCCTTGTCGGCATCCTCGGCCGCTTCATTAGCTCGATAAACTTTCGATGACTTCCACTCGAGTGACCCTATTCGGCCACGAAGCTTACTGCTCGGCGGGTAGAATGGACTCCGACTCTACAAAATAGTCCGAGAAGAACTGTAAAGCCCTGAGCAGCAGATGCTCCGGTAATATTTGGGTGCCTTCGCACCACATCTTTAGAACCTCTCACCGAGCTTTCGGACCTATACCGAGTCCGAGGCCCACTTTGATCCCGAGCGTTTTACAGACCTTATGAACTCGACACAAGCCTTTTCAGGCTTTACCGAGTAGGGGACTAGTATGTGATGAGGCATATACATAGCTGACATTGGCCGATCTTGATACTGGTATTATATGATGCATAAGTTACTCGAGATCAAATGTCGTGCCAAAGAGGACCACCACGTCCCATGAGGCAACAAATTAATAATTTACCTTCCTTATTAAGGACATATGTTAAACTCACTCACTTTGGATCATGTTCTTATGCACTTGCCCACGATCTCGGTTAGCCAGCCAGATCGGCGAGGCTACAAGTGAAAACGAGGATTGCGACCCGATAACTTGGCTTAGCCTCTCGGCTCATATCTGGCCCAATACATCGCGGATCGAGGAATACACCTCGGCTAAGGTTGTCATTCCGACAGCAATCCCTCGTATAAGATCCAATTGGTGATAATCTTGGCACACCTCGAACTCAAATAACAGTTTGAGTCGTGCCAGCATACATTGGCACAAGCCTTTCGGCTTTCACCATGGCAAGCGCATAAAAGGATGTCTCCTTAAAAAAATAGTCCAATTCGACTTTGAACTCAGTACATGACGATACACGACTAAAGGCCTTGACTGCGAACAGTCTTACACGTCCTAATCAACCATCCACGACACTCCTCCGAATAAAAAGTTCTTAGCCGCAAACAATGTTTTATGTCACCACCAACTCTCAGAAGCTCAACACAGGCTCTTCGAGCCTATACGAGCTTGGGGGGCTTGTAGGGTTAACCAATAATAAATCCTACCGCTACAGGATAAGCATGAGCTCTCTAGTATAGGATAAGGGTGAATAACTCATCCTTCTTATCCTCTAAGAGCCATGTCAGCCCTACTGGGCCGAACAGGCCCATAAGGCACCACAACACAACTTCCCCTATAAGTATCGCCATGCTATAGGGGCTAAGGTATGTTCTCTCATCCCTACTCTCAAGAACTACGTGTGGCTTGATCCCCTTATCACTGGGGGTACGTAGGACCGGGGTCACCCTCGTCAGCTGCAACAACCCCAAAAACACATCGTGGTGTTCCATCAATACCGGGACACTACAAAGACATTCCTCATTTCCTTGATCCAACTTTTTTATTTTGTTGAAAAGCACATTTGTGTAATCATCATGAAATTCAAATATTCCCAACTCGGCATGTTGTACGTTTTTTTAATCTATTTTGAAAAGCATACAATCTTGTTTTTAGCTTCCTAGCTTCTTCAACCACCTCATTGGCTATAGGTTCTCCATCAGTGGCATGCTTGAGTATGAAGTGTGAACAACGGTAAGGATATGGCCATATGGGTCCTCTATAATTTTAGTGTTTGTTATGAAGAATACTGTGTTGTGAGAATCCGATGTCTTTATTTTTATGGTTTCTCATTTTTGGTTGATATAAAATATCTTTGCTTACCAAAAAAAAAAAATATATCTTTAGTAACGGGATTAATTTTTTTTCAAATTTGAATGTTTTCCCAAAAAGTAAGAGGTTAGAAAGTAAGGCATAAATCTCAATTCGCAAAAAAAAAAAAAAAAAAAAAAGGAAAAATCCAAAATCACCCATGAACTTAGCACGCGCATTCTGCAAAATTGATCCACCCTCATCCATACAAAGCAGTGTGTTTTACTTATGACTTTTAAATTAAAGAGATCGATAGTGCTAAGCGTTTTTGTTATTTCACTAATCATCTTCTGATTAACATTTGAGAATTGACTAAAAAAAAAACAACAACAACAATGGCAATTCAGAACGTTATTTTCTTTTACCTTCACTATAATTTTCATTAGTATCACCCAAAGATGAAACTTACTTACCCTATGTCCCTAACGATTTTTAAGTCCAAGAAAATTCCTCTAGTACCAACTCAATCAGTCATTTATCCAAAACTTAGAGATGGGAAGAAGGTCCTAATCAATTAGTGCTATTTTCATGAATTAGAAGGTCTTGGAGCAGTGGGGTACTCCACAGGCAAAGCAAAAGGTCCTGGAACTTTATTTTGCCGCCACATTATTAAAAGAAGCTGCTGAAATTATTGTTGTTGGTACAGTTTGCAAGTTTAAGATGAGACATCCTTAACAATAATTACGAGTACTAGATTGTGCAGTGGTAATAATATGATGGGCCTCTCCAGCTACAAAGTGTGGAAAAAGTTATGGACCGATTTAAAAGACACGTCAAAGCACATGTTATTTTCAGACAATTATTTACATGTAAATAATTTTGTTTACGATTCAAGGAGTTACTAACATGCAACCTAAAATTGAATGGTTGTTATGCAACTTTTTAGTAAATTAATAAAAAGTTGACACATAAGACATGTGTATCATGTCATTCCTTGAAGTAGTGATTTATAATTTTTACAATTTAGTCCAACATAAAAAGTAAATTAATTTAATTTTGTCTTTTGTACCTATTAGCAAATTATAACATAGATTAAAACAACAGTGATTATAACAACAGGTGTTAAATTAATTTGCTACTAGGTACAAAAGACTAAATTAAATTAATTTACTTTTTATGTTAAACTAAATTGTAAAAATTATAAATCACTACTTCAAGGAATGACATGACACACATGTCTTAGGTGTCAACTTCTTATTAGTTTACTAAAAGGTTGCATAGCAACCATCCAATTTTAGGTTGCATGTTAGAAATTTCCTACAATTTATACCGTGATCCTAAAGATAGCATCCGTGATACCAGCGTAATTTTGTTTTTTTTTTTTTTTTTACAATTTATACTTTCAAATAATTTTTTATAAATTATTAAATTAATCTATCCAATGAATTGTATAATTTTATTACAATGATCATGCATATTAAATTATAGTAGATCATTCGAAGATTTACAAATATGCAATATAATAATACATATTTACATGTATTTTAATTTAGACAGGGTGGATCCTAAACCTCAGTTTCAGGTCTAAGGTCCGAGATATGTAGGCCCCGAAATAAAAAATAAATAAAATTGCACACCCATTAAAATTAATATATACACAACCTTACAATATCAAATATCAATAAGTTCACTTGTGTCCTATGGCTGTGTGGTCTCCAAATATCAAAATCAATGGTTCAACTTTTGTCTATCACAATTTGTATATTTTCTCTATTTTTTAGTTAATAGTATTATTATAGAACTACTCATTAATTAATATATATGGATATTGTCAATTAATGAGTGCGTATATATGGATATTATTTTGTTTCATTGACTCATTTCAAATGATTTTTTAATTTGAGATGCCTAGAAACTAGGAGTGATATATTTATTTTAACGCAACATAATGTATGAACATTTAAAAAAAAAACTTTGATACAATTATTTATATTTTTTTATAATAAGTTTAATTCGTTACTGAATGTATCCGGTTTGTTGTTGTGTTTACTTTTTGAGATTGATAATATCATATCATCTAGTTATTATGTTTTGTATCTTATGTAAAGCTAAGCATTGTTGGTTGCTTTAAATATTATATATTTGGGAATATTGTTAGTATTTTGAGAAATTTTATTTTAGAGAAAATGTTGCAAAAAGTCCTTGAATATAATATAATATTTTTTATATATAAAATAGGGTCTCTCTCTTTCTTTATTTCTTTCTTTCTTTCTTTTTTTTGGTTTAGGGCCCCTACAATGTTAGGATTGGCTCTAATTTCAAATGAAAATTAGTTCCCAAACTCCATTTTTAGCCCCAAACATTTTTTTCGATGGAGTTTTGTCGAAATATTTTCTGATACCCCTAAGTCGGAAAAATATATTTTTCAACTTTAAAAATGAATCTTTTAATAAGTGAGTAATCAGAAAAATACATTTTCCAATTCAGGGATATCGGAAAATATTCCGACGGAACCCCATAAAAAAAAGGGGTTTGGGGCTAAAAATGGGATTTAGGGACTAGCATTCATTTCAAATAACGTATTATGTATTAAAATAGATAGATGCGATGAATTATCAAATTAAATTAATTTTTTATATTTGATGAAAATTTGTATATTTAATATGCTTGATTAAAACTTTGAACTTCATGATTTGATTGATTAATTTCATAATATATATATATATATATATATATATATAAATTTAATTGAAGATGCAAATGTTAAAAACCTACACCTAAAGTTAAAGGATCTCACTTTTTTTCCGCGCGCGATTTGCCGGCCCACCCACCGTACTTTTTTTTAAAAAAAAAAATTGTACTAAAAATAAAAAAAAATAATAATTTAATTTTTTTAAATGCGGGTCGCTTTAGTGCGGGTTTTCAAGTCCCAATTATGTCCGCCCACCCATTTTGTCAATACTACTCTCTTCGATACTATTCAGATCTGCTGCCATTGGCACCACTTTTTTATTTTTATTTTATCAGAGAAAATATATTTTAAAAAAAGCAAGAGTATGTATAATGGATACACTACTGCTAGTGAAAAGTACAGAAGTTTCTGGATTAGCCATAGCCACCACTTCATCTTCTCACACTGTAACAATGGACAAAGGCTCCAATAATCTTCTTCCAGTCCCTCCCATACTTGACGCTAAGGAAGGAATACTATTACCGGCTTCATATATAGATTATGCTGCAAATTGACCAGAATTATGAGCCGCATTAAAAGGCTTGCAGTCCCTATCACTACCATATGGACTATGATTTGTAAAGCCACAACCAATATGAAATTTTGAATTCCTCTGTTGGTGTCTTCTAGTTCCCTATGCATGAGACCTGGTTAATTGCTCAAAGAATTCCATTTGCAATTGTTTGAAGGAGAAGCACTTCCTTCTATTGAGGGAGTGGAAAAAGATTAGCGCCTTTTTATTTTTTATTTTTTTTATTCAAATATAAAGTGTTGGATACATTCGACCATTAAAGATTAAAGAGAGATGATTTGATGGTTCGATGTGTAATGCATCAAGAGATTTAGTCAATGAAAAAGTGTCATATAGCACTTGACTGAGTGATTAATAGAGAGATAGACAGTCCGTGTAAGACAGCCCAGTTGGTGACTGCAGGGACACTTAGAATTTTCTCTTTCCCATGTCATGAGTTTTAGTCTCAGACCTCCCATGTAAACAAAAAAAATAGAGAGATAGGCGAAATGACTACGGTTATGATGTCATTTTTATCTTGAGAATATATTTAGTATAAAATTTCTTTTGAAGATTATTGATGCCAAATGTATTTTTGAAAAACCTATTAGAATATGATCAAAAAAACCTATTAGAATATTAATTCCTTTAAGTAAACTACCCAAAAAAATAAATGCCATATAATTATGAAGCATAAAATGACACAACAAATATTATTCCCTTTTTCATTAACTACATGTCATACTTAACCAACAAGCGTTTCCTCATATCTTTCTTTCAAGAATTATCATAAGATGGCTAACTGCAACACTACCAGTCTACCACCGATCTTTGTAATCAATTAAAAGAATTTCCCCATGTGAGTTTGTACATATACTATATTACAAGGTTGGCATGAACAAAATCTTTAATTAGTTTTGGGGTAGGTTGGCCCTTCAACAGTTTCTTCCAATGATCTCTTAGGGAACCTGTTTGCCAAACAAAACATGGTAGCATCGGTTTGCTTTCTACCCCATCAAAAGGTATGATTAAGTGCATGCTTTATCGATCACTTTATCTAATAATTGTAAAAATTTTCCTCTTTTCTTCTTTTTTCTTAGATTCTATTTTTTATATTTGTTGGTACTTTTTTCTTTTCTCATTAAGTTTAGAAATTTTTTGCACAACTTGCTTTGCATTGCCACGTCGCCACTTCTAATAACCCTTCATTGCTTTTTTTTTTTGTGAGGACCCTTCATTGGTATTGAATCTGAACGTTCGTTACTTTATAATTAAAAGAAAAAATTATTTTCCAAAAGTTTTAACAATATAACAAATAATCTAATTCTAAATGATAAAATTCGTTATTCTTCCTTTTTTTTTTCCGTCCTGTTAGAACCCAGATTTTTTGTGTAGAAAATAAAGATTTCAAAAATTTCAGCTCTACCCATTCTTCTGTAACACAACTTTTCTGTCACGATAATGAGCATTGAGCCATTAACTGGGTTTAAAATGGCACGTCTAATGGCGGATGGAAACTCCGGGGGCAACCTCGAGTGGAGGTCGGCATGACAAGGATGACCGCACATTGAGAAATTATTTATGTATATATATATATATATGCAGTAATTTTTAATAATAAAGTAATCAATGAATCAGATTCAGGGCCATCGTAACATTTTATGAGCCCCAAGTGAAAAAAAAAATATGAGGTGCCTAATTTGATAAAAAAATAAAAAATTTAAGTGTGCAAAATATTTACACTAAAATTTGATTAAATATGTTAGATAATTTTCGATTTTGGAATCCAGAAATAAAGAAAAAAATATTTCTGACACATCTCGTTGAAAATATGTTCGATTAACCGATGTCGAAAATGTAAATTTTTACATTTCTCGCTGACAGTCGGAAGTGAAAATTCTATTATTCGATAATGTACCAAGGTGCATATTGCATGCTTCATTTTTCTAAGCATTTCTATTTTGCTGATATAAAATATTTGTTGAAGATTCTCCTCTCCTCTTTTATGGATAAAACTGTAGGGCTTAGCTTGTGCCAAATTGATCATAATCGATGTCCAAGTGTTTTCCGTCACAATGACTATGGTAAGTATAAAAGAACCTTGCCTTTCAACCTGCATTTTCCACAATCATATTTGAATGAATAAAGTTTAAAGCATATATGTTTTGTTCATAATTTGAAACATGAGCATTTATTTAATATATATATATATATTATAATCATAATTGTGTTTTTTCTTTTAATGGAAGCAGTGACATGCATTCAATTCAACCTGTTGATGAAAATTACTTCATCAGTGGGTGTAGTGTTAGTATAAAATATAAATTTTTTGATATTGTCCAAGTATTTCTTTATGTTATTAAAATTATTTTCAAGGGCAAGTTACATATGATGGATTATAAAAATATATGATTTTTGGTAGAAGTCAACATAATATAAAATAGGAAAAGTATGAGGGCAAAAATGATTTCCCTCCAATGACCCTCTTAAGTGTTGTTTTTCTTCCTAATACCCTCTTCAATGCTCCAACACTCTCTTGGCTTCCTAAAAAAGCTTCACTAATTTTTTCAAGAGCTATTATATAAAAGACTAGTAATATATATATATATATATATATATATATATATATATATATATATATATTCTTTCATTTAGTCATCAAATGCATTCGTTCATTATATATATTCTTCCGTTTTCTTTGCCTCATAACTCTGTACGTTTTCATGTGCCTAAAAAAATTTTCTATAATGGTATTCATCATTTATAAATAGCATTTCGATTACTCATGCTTCTCAATTTTCTTTTCCATCTATATATACATGGTCACTTAACAAATCCTTCCGTCGTTCATATTATTTGTGCCATAAACATCCTTTCCTTTATGCATATAAAATTTTGTGAGCAAAAAGTGTAAAAAGATGCAATGTAGTAATTTTATTTTTTTTTGTTTTTTGTTTTCAGGTTGAAAACTCATACAAATGATAATGGACATTTATTTTTTGGATGGTTCAAGAATATGTCCAATATTTCGTCAACCACAACATCACGATACATTAGAGAGCAAAAGGTAAAGTGCACATGTTATGTTAGAGATAAAGGTAATAGTTAAAATTGTTATTTTTGTAATAAGCAAACATAAATTTGATGCAATGATTTTAAAAGGTGCGGTTATGACTAAATTTTTACTTTTGCTTTTGACATCATCACATATGATAATACAGATTTATTCAATAAAATTTTTTAACCTTTGTCATAAGGCACATACACATTAAAAAACCCAAATTAAAAAATTAAAAAAATATAATGTGCATATATTAAAAATAATAACTGCAAAAGTTTAACCAATACATTAAAGTAATGGCTTGTTCACCAACATGAGTTGGGACGACTAGTAAGCGATTCGATCTCGCTTAAACAAAATCTCGAATTCGATTCCTTATAGATGTAAAAAATTTATGTTAAAAAACTCACCTGTCATAGCCAAGTACACGACTTGCGTCGAATCCGTATGTACTTAAGGAGTACCTAGGGGACCAAGTGGACAATAAAAAAAATAATGGCCCGTTTTGTGACATGTTTGGTTTTCAGTCCGAAAATCAATTCTGACCCCGAAATCAGAACAAAATCAACTGGCAGAAGCGTTGGCCAGAACTAAACAGGCACAAGGTAAAATAAATATTGTATTATAATGGAAATGTCCTTTTTATCCTTGTCTTCTTTTTTTCCAACTGCATCCCCAATTGTAGAGTCAACATCGCCTAACAGCCACCCAACTCCTATTAGTTTTTCACTTGTCACAATCGCAGCCCAACAGCCACTGCCATAAGTCTTGCCACCCACCAGACCTCCACTAGCAACCCACCAAATCTCCCTGACATCGCAAACCGCCACCCCTTTACCTTTTCTGCGTGGTCACACGTTTCCCTTCGGCCACGTTTTATGGTGGCACATGCATGTGATGCTGTTGTGATTCTTGTTCAGATCGGTCCAAACTAGTATTGGGTTGAACCAATCTAACCAGTTCCTTGCTACAACAAATATTGAGATTGAAGGCAAAACTATAATTGCACAAATAAATAAGAAAACCAAAAATTATATATAACCCGTTCAGGTTATAGAATTTTAGCCCAAATACCTATCATTTTTTGCAAATCTTCAAAATTACACTAGGTCCGACAAATTAAAGAGGAGTTGAAGAGGAGTTGCTGTTAAAAGATTTAGAAAGCATCGACGATAATGGTGTCGAATGAGGTGAGTCCATTAATTTAATGAAATAATTGTACTAGCATTACTCGTATGAGATTTGCCTTTTGCTTTGCGGCACATTAGAGCCAATACCCAAAGTAATGGTCTTCTTTCATTCACGTGGAATCCATAAACAATCCAATTTGTATGTGCTTTCAATTGTCACTTCAATTAACTTTCATTATTGCACCACCAAACTCTGGGCACACTCCAATGAAGAAAGGAAAGATGATAATGAACTCCAACATATTGTTGGGTTCTGTTTCCTTAAATCCTCGTATCATCATCGTTTATTATCTATAAAAATAAAGATTTTTTCAATGAAAAATGAATGATATTTTCATTTTTTTTAGGTGCAGGCTGACTGGCTGAGTGAGATAGGAAGAAAGAAAGAAGAAGTAATTGATAATGTGACATTTTTACGACAAAAGGATCTAATTAAATTTTTCGAAAAAAATAAAAGAAGAAAATAAGTAAAAAAAAATTAAGAATCAAAATAATTTTAAAAGTAAGATAAAGAATAAAAATGTAATTAAATAAAGTTATATATAAATAGGAGTACAAGAGAAAAATTTTAAAAAATAAACTTAACTTATTTATAATTTTGATCCCAAAAATTTGAAATGTGTAAATTGATCCAAGGTGTAATCACTTGGATTGATGACTAGGTCGACCGCAATACCAATCAAAACAATCTTCAAAAGCCTCATTGTGATCCACCATCCGAAAACCCAAAACACAAGGGAGCATTTATTTTACGAAATTGTTATATAAACTAATGCATATTTGCAATACATTTTCTTCCTCTGTGTTCAAAGAGCTTAGGCGCAAGGACAAAATCATTAGGTAGGACAAACCATGAAACCAACACAATAGTACTACTTTAGAACCATGAAATGGTAATATTGCTAATTTTTGTTTTGTACTATATGTTTGAAGGGTGATGCTAAAATAATGCCCCGCCCATGTTTTTTTTTTCACCAACCGATACACAGATCTAGTTTACCTATAATCCAATCATTCGGTCCGATCCAACTGAGCTCGCACTAAGCGGTAGGGGTCTCCCAGCGGGGGTTGCTCCATACCCAAGGCTCGAACTCGAGACCAATTGGTTAAAAGACCAAGTAAGCTACCACTTGACCAACCCCACGTTGAATTGGTTGCCCATATTTTCTATATGATGCTCCGATTGCGTTTACTTTTTTTTTTAAGTTAAAGACTATGTTTTGAATTTTCCTCTTTGCTTATATATATATAAAGATGCTCTTGGAGACACATGTGATATTGGTCAAAGAGTATATATATGTTTGAAGGGTGATGCTAAAATGCCCCACCCATGTTTTCTTTTCTTTCTTTTTTTTTTTTTTACACCAACCGGTACCCGGATCTGGTTTACCCAAAATTTGACTCATCCGGTCCGACCCAACTGAGTTCACACTAAGCAGTAGGGGTCTCCCAGCGGGGGTTGCTCCATACTCAAGGCTCGAACTCGAGACCAGTTGATTAAGGGACCAAGTGAGCTAGCACTTGATCAACCCCACGTTGGTCACCCATGTTTTCTATACGATGCTCCGATTGCGTTTACTTTCTTTTTAAGTTAAAGAATATGTTTTGAATTTTCCTCTTTACTTATATATATATATATAAAGATGCTCTTGGAGACACATGTGATACTTGTCAAAGAATATATATGTTTGACTTTGGTTTTTCTAATATATGCTTTTTGGGTAGATTAAAAAAATTATATTTAGTAATTCTGCATTAGAAATTGACATATTTTAAAAAAAATTATATTTAGTATTTGGCATTAAAATTATATTGATTAAATTTACGTTACAAATTGCACAAAATTTTTTAAATATGTCAATTTTTAATGTAGATTTGCTCAATATCTTATGCTATGGAGCATATATTAGAAAAATTCAAATCAAAATAACAAAAATATGCATATATCAATAAAAAAAAGAAAACTCAAAACGTGGGGTTGGTCAAATGGTAGCTCACTAGCTCACTTAACCAACTGGTCTCGAGTTCGAGCCTTGGGTATGGAGCAACTCCCGATGGGAGACCCCTACCGCTTAGTGCGAGCTCAGTTAGGTCGGACCGAAAAAGTCAGATTCTGGATAAACCAAATCTGGATACCGTTTGGTGTAAAAAAAATATATTATATAAAAAAAATAACATGGAAATAGCCCAAAGCAAATAGGTAAGTGTGTATTAAGAATAGACGTAATTAATGCACACAAATTTTAAAATATATCAATTTTCTAATGCAGATTTGGTCAACATACATTTTTTGACATGTGCTATAAAGCATATATTAAACAAATTAAGATCAAAATAGTAAAAATATGTGTATATATTAAAAAAAAAAATCGAACATATTTTATACATTTAAAATTATTAAAAATTAAATAAAAAATAAAAAAGACAACCAATCTACACAGAGTAGCTAAGGCAACCGGAGTAGGAAAGCACGACCCATGCTTGAGTGGCTCGTTCATCGTTCATCACCAACCTGTTTGTAATGGTTGATATTCCACCATTTCTTAAATTTTTGGCTTTTTATTTTTATTCATTTCATATATATTTTGTTTTTTTTTACAATTTTAATGCATATTTATATTTTTTTTTCCAATTTTAATTTTTCATTCAATCATTTTTTACTTTTCATTAATTCTACTTTTATACTCTCTCCTCCTAAACTACTATCCATTAATTAATATATGTACTCCTATTTCCTAATAAAAATTAAATATTACTACAATTCTCAATAATGATTAAATAGCGATATTTTAGACAAATTACATTTTGGAAAAGTCCAAAAATTAAAAAAAAACATGCATTTAATGGTTTGCCTAATACATTAATCAATCATAAATTTAAAATGTACAATTTCTAAATTTTTTCGAACATATATACACAGAGATTTTTCCCTTGGACAATAAAACACTCGTAAAGAGCAATAGGACAAAGGCAACATAGTAGTAGTTGTTAAGCCCAAAGACACTTTAAGAATCAAATATAGCAGTTGTATCTATTCTAATACTATATAGATACTATTAATTAAGATTTTTTCCTTGTATCTATTCTAATATAGTAGCCGTTAAACAAAGGCACGTCCCGAATATGAAAAATGACTGTGGGATTATACGTAACAAGGCAATTAATTGAACAAAATAAATAATAAAAAAATTTTATTTTTAAAATAAGAGTAAAGGCCCAAAGTAGTTTTTAAAATTTTTTGCATAGTCAAATTTGATTTTTGAAAAAAAAAATAAAGTCCTAAAATAGTACTTGAAAGTTTTGATCGAGAAATCCAAATCAATACATCTGATTTCACCCGATTTAGTCCAAATTTTTAGGGATTAAATTGTCGCACGAAATTATTTTAGATGACCAAATTGCCTCGTAGAAGAAAACCTCAGGAACTATTTGGTGACTTTATTTTTTTCAAGGACTACTAATTTGGGTCTTTATTTTTTTCAGGAACTAAATGTGATCACATTAAAAATTTAGGGACCGATTTGAGCATTTACTCTTAAAATAAATATTAATAAGTAAAATTATTTCAACAATCCTCCATATATTTATTTAAAAAAAATAAAGAAAGGAATTTCCCAAGAGCTTGATAATAAGTCAATGCATAAACACTAGTATCTTTCAGACTAGGAACTAGCTAGTGCATAGAGTAAATGATTTTGATCCACTAGAATGCCGGTGAGATTAGAACCTTTATGAACCTTTATTTCATAGGTGAATCGGTGAACCATCACTCACACTGACCTCTCATACAAAATTGTTCTATGCGGTGTGGTGCGTTTTTCGGCTTTGCATGCACCTACTCTTGGTTTTCATGAGTGCTTTCTAGAGGGGTTTTTATTTTGCCACCCCAAGGTCTATGGATGCCTGGCAAAATAAAAACCCCAAGAGAGTTTGTCTAGACTCCCATGTAGACAGCCCAACCTCACACTCATACAGGTGAATATATCAAGTGTGTACTTCAGTTAAACATATCACTCAATCATGTGTGATATAGATTTCATTAAATGTATAAACTTAACCTCTTTCACCATAGTAATTAAATATTATCGTACACCATAAGAATGAATTACTTTATCAAATATTGGCTAGTGTCTCACAATTTGACAAGTGACTTGTTCTTGCCCATATGAACCAGACTTATGAAAATTCACAAATTCAGGTTAGGTTATTATCATCCTCAATTGTTGTTATAGACATAGTCACATCTCCCTCGTGTAATGCTCGCTAGTCTATAGCTTTATGGCTTTGTCAAATAACACTTCATTTATAATTTCGGATAATTTAATAATATTATAATTACTTCATATAATTGTCGCATATTCAAATATGTCTCAACCAAGGATCAACCTACGTAAGAGTTCGTGGGGCTATAACCACCACAAGAAAAGGTGTTGTTTGTGGCAGAGAATTTGCGGCGGTTCTCCAACCCGCCGTCGGTGGTTGATTGAGAGCCTGATTTTGTGTCGGTTCTCTAAACCGCCGCAAGTTGCAACATCTCACGTACACTCGCACGTACACCAATCAGCTTCAAAACTCAGTGTTCATTCTCTCCGATAAGGACCGCTTCACCTTCGTTCTCTCGTTCTAACCAATCTTCCCCTTCGTTCTCTTGTTCTAACCGGTCTTCACCTTCGTCTCCTTCAAGCTCTGCTGGTTGCAGCTTCAATCATCTTTGTACTTAAGCTCCGATCCGGTTCCAGCTTCGTCTATTACTTCACCTTCGGTATGTCTTCCCTTCATTCCTCTTGTATTCAAGCATTTATTTAGATTTTATTCACGATGAAGATGACTATTTTATTATGCTTTTAATTGATTGAAGTATGAGTTTAATTGATTGCATTTTTGAGTTTTAGGGTTTCAAAATTTGATTCAATTGCTGATTTTAGGTGATTCAATTTCTGGTTTTAGGTCCTAGAGTTTGTGCTTTAGGGTTTCAATTCTAAAATGGTGACTAATATATGTTGTTATTTTCCTCTAATTTAGACTTAATTTGAATGCATCTAAAGTACTTGACAAAATGCCCAAACCAGTCATTTGTTCATAAGTTCAGTCATTTGGATTTACTCATTCTCTTTTGAGGAAGCTACATCTTACTTGCCACTCCTTTGCTTAAAAATCAGGGAGAGCGATCGTCATCGTCGGCATTGGAAGCAGAAGAAGAACAAGTAGGCTTCTCAAGGACTGAACGTAACTCTATTGAAGACGGTGACTGAAGACGGTGGCGACAAGAAGGAGAATACTAATTCCCATCAGGTTCTCATCCATTTCCTTTATAAGTGCTTTGATTTCTTTAGGTTTGCAATCCAATCTGATGTAAGCAAAGTTTTATTGAATCATTAAGATGCTAAGAGAGAAAGGTAAAATACAATTACATGGAGTGGAGGAATTGGATTTGGATGCACACCTACCCACAAATCATCCAAGTTCTGAATAATTTATAGGTTTGTAGGAAGAAAAAAATTAATAAAATTAATAAAAAAATTAATATTTTCAGCCAGCGCAAGCCCGACTTTCCTAGGGGCGTCCTTCTGCAAATTCAAGCATGCCTCTGCATAAATCAGAACCAAGATGGTTCAAATATGGCCATTGTTTGTACTTGAAGTTGTATGCTCATTTTTAAAGTAGTTTAGACACATTTGTTGTGACAAATATTTTGTATTTCTAGCAGCATATTTTCTAGTACATGCATAAATTCAATATTTTCTGACCCTGTTGCTAACACCAAACTGTGATTACACTAACAGGCCAGGCACATGGTCATCTCATACATGCCAATGTTGGTGCCACTTATTAATTGGACAGGGTACTGAATTGACTTCTTTAAATATATTTGTTCTTCAACCTGTTCTGAAGCTCCTTTGTTTTGTTTTCTATGTTTGCTTAGTTAATTGGACTTGAATATAACTAACAACTTTCTTAGCAACATGTGAATCATAATAAGAAATTGAACACTTTATTACTTTACCGGTTCATTGTTTAATGTGAATGATAAGAAGAAATCAAACACCTCATTCCGAATTTTGGACTTCTGACAGGTATGACAAAGGAGCATACTTTTTTTTTGCCATCTCAAGTTATGAGAATACATGAAGCAAAGCAGCAACGTGAAGCAGTTAAAAGGGCTCCTAAGAAAGAAACTAATTTTCGATTCAAATTGAGTAGCTTTCCAGCACAACGTTTTTATATGCTTTATTGATTATCATTGGTTTGTTTTTCATTGAATTGCATTACTCAACTGACATCACAAGAAGATATTTCTACAATCTATTTTTTTTCTATCATCCAATTTTCCAAGGAGGTAAGTTTATCAGTTTATGTCTTTTGGTGGCAGACATTTCAATTGCTACAACATTATAGAATATAGAGATCTTTTGTCCTGCTCTTCCTTTTTACTTGTGATATGCTGGGAGATTCATGAATTCAAATATCTTTATGTAATTATACATATTTCTGTGACACTACAACAACATGACTCTCTAAAATATTAGGTACTGTTCTCAGATTTCAATTTGGAAGTTTAATTTAACTGCCAACTGCATCTCTTACAGGTCATTCCCATGGTGTTGTTTCATTAGTTGTTGGAGCTAATAGACTCTACTTTGACTCAATGGACAACACAATAAGAGTAAGTATTCATATGTATCATAAAACTGTCATAAGCATCTAATCCTTTTATGGTTCTTTGCTTATTAAGACTCTTTAAGAGCAATGTTATTGAGGGTTTTGATTTGCTGATTTGATTTGCAGGCTCTAACTGGTTGCTATCTCAGTTCTGGAACCTTGAAACCTTGCAGTGTGTGCAGACATTTCAGAGGATACTTTGAGTTTTAAGGTATATCTTTCTAATTTGTCTAGAATTTAATATTACATAAAGATAGTGCTTGCTGTAGGGTTATCAAGAGAATCAAGTCTTTTTGAATCTAAGCTTGTAAATTTCTGAGTCCATTTTGCAGGAACTCAGGGATGGGACAAGGGCTTCACAGCCTTCAAGTTCTAATAGCAATGCGAGGTACTTCTTGACTGTTTTCTATATGTTTTTGATGGTTTGCCATTGTTAGGCTTGTGCCATTGTTTCCTAATGACATTTGGTTATTGTATTTAATTTTTCTCTTTTAAAGTAGAATACCGCTGACTAGATAGCTTAAGCCTACATTTTTTAATAATTTTGTTACCATCTTACCAAGCAAAATGACACCTAAACTTGTTTACTTCCTGTAATAAAAGATAGAACATTGTGGCTTTGTTTGATTCTTGTAACTGATCTCACCTAGTAAGAAAAGACTTAGTTATTATTGTTGTTAGGTAGTGCAGAATAATGAATTGAAAGTGACTTAGTTTCTCTATTGTTGTTTACTGTACTGTACTGAGTTTCATGCATTACTTGGAAGGTTGATACTGGCAGATTGCTTAAGAAGTGGCATGCTCATTATAGACCTGTTACTTGCCTGGTATTTTCTGAAGATGACTCATTGCTGATAACTGGTTCTGAAGATGGCTGTGTTAGAGTTTGGTCTCTCTTCATGTACTTGACACTCATCTTGTCTCATTATTTTACCTGTATCAAGTTCTTATCTCTTAGGATAATATTCTGCTTGGTTACTAGCTGTGCTAACTACTCTGCATTTCACGATTCATTGTATCAGAATATTTGATGATTTGGAAAGTCATGAAGCAAGTAATCTTTATATGCATAGTTTTTCACAGAACTCCCTGCCTGTAACTGATGTTGTGATTGGCAATGGAGGGGCTAATGCAATTATAGTGTCAGCTTCAGAGGATCGGACCTGCAAGGTTTGGTTACTGTTTTTGTGGGTGGTGTTGATGTATCAAAATAGATAAGTAATAACAGATGTTTGCCAAGGAATAATGTTTACCATTTTTAGCTTGAATAATCAACCTCTATTATTTGTAAGATTCTAATCCTTTATGGTTATGATCGTTACATACCTAAGCAATAAATGCTTCATAATATAGAGGGAAACCTGCTCTTGTTTTGGGGATGAGGGCCAATGGTGCATATTATTCAGTTTAAATATGAAAGGCATATATGCTAAGGAAAATTATCAATATGTGTATGAGATTTCTTTTTTAGTTTACTGAATATGTACCATGCATGCTGTAGGTTGAGAGAGTTTTCTTTAATTTTTTTTTCCTTTTCCTCTTTGCAAAAGCTAGGTGTACTTTAGTTTCCTTGTAAAGCCGTTTTTTTTCCACTCTCATTTTAATGACTTCATTAAGTGAAGAGATACAGCTGAAATAACTTGGAAATAGAAATAGGCATCTTGCGGCAGTTAAAACTGTCGCAATTGTTTTCATAATATAAAGAGGCATCTTGCGGCGGTTATAAACTGTCGCAATTGTTTTATAAAAAATATATAGGCATCTTGCGAAGGTTATAACTGTCGCAATTGTTTAATAAAAATATATAGGCATCTTGCGACGGTTATAACTGTCGTAACTGTTTTTAATGGAATTTCATATTTGCAATTTGCGGGGGTTTTGAACCGCCGCAAATTTTGCGTCAAAATTCTACAACCGTTGTCATAACCGCTGCAAAATATGATTCCCGACAGTCAGTTCTGCGTGAGTTATAGAACCGCCGCAAATATATTTTGCGACGGTTAAAACCGCCGCAAAAGACCTCCATAACTGTCGCAACTTGCCCGTTTTTTTGTGGTGAACCCCCGCAAACTTTTTATTTATTTTTAAATATATATTTATACTTATCTGATATATACATATATACTATACGAAGACAATAACCATCACGAAAAGCTTGGTGGTGGGTGTTACTCACCTTGTGTAAGGGAGCAGATACTCAATTGCCCATTTTTTGTGTCTAATGTTTAGAAATTTTTTAATCAAAAAGTCTAAACGGGTGATAAGTAGTCTTATTCAATCTGATATTGAAAAAATATTCATTATATATTAATTGCTTATAGTATATTCATTACTTATTTATTTTTTTTGCTTATATTTATTTTTAAATTTTATTATCGTATAAATTATTTCCAGTATATAAATTAATTATCAGTGAAGAATGCCAACTTAAAGAAAATAATTGTAAAAATATGCATTTAATATTTTTACATTTTAATTTTTATTAATATGAATATGTGACAATATTATTATCATATGATTTTTTATAAGATCAAGAGTTGAGTGTATTTTTACTTACGCTAATAATTAATATAATTTTTAAAAAAATATTATACTTTTTAATGTTACATATTTATGTATATATGAGTCATACCTCAACTAAAATTTCTTAGGTCCATCACTGCTGGTCTCAACAGAATTTGAAATTCAATTATCATCACTGTATTATTCTAATACAAAGGATTTCTCAAATATTAGTCCAACCCCTACAAAAATACAAGAGAGTAATTTCATATCTATTATGACATGATAACAATATTTATGGCATTTTTAGACCAAATTTGCATTTGGGTTAGTAGGGTTTTCCCTTTGTAAATTGCATGAGCAAAATATATATATATATATATATATATATATATATGTGTGTGTGTATATATCCCCACAAATCAAATACAATATAACTCTTCTAAACATAATAATGGTTACTAAAACTTTTAAATATCATATATATCATCATGTACACAAATAAATAATATCACTGTTTCGGTTCGCTTTTAGTGATAAGCAAATGATTAAGCAAAGATAAATGGGTTCGTAAACTTAGTGAAGCTTTAGGCTTTTATTGCATTGAAATGAGATACAGAGATGTGGATACAAGGAAATGACTTCCACACTTGTGGTATTTTTACAGAGGGAGGGGTGTGCGCTTTGGCTTTTACACTCTCCTCTATATTGCTAAGCCTAAGTTTCAGAGGAAGCTTCTATTTCTTTTCTCCCTTTTGTACTCTCTGTGTTTAGTGTTGTAGTGGTTGTTGTGTTTCTTGGTATTCCGATTGCTCTTGTTCTGATTGTGTACGTTGGAGGAGGGTCTTTTTATAGGGTCCTCCTTGTCCACTGGTCCTTGCCTTTTTCTCTCGGTCCATCCCTCTTTTCCTTCTTTGTAGCTGCTCCCTTCAGAGTCCACTTTGTCTCCTTTACCCCTTTGAGATTTGTCATTAATTGCTAACAGTGGGAGGCATACAAAGCTTGCCTTTTTGGTCTTTCCTCTGGGAGAGGGCTGCATGAGGTAAGCCAAAGATGCTCTGGCTTCTCATGCACGTTCCTCATAGTCCTGGGGAACTGAAATCCCTTGTCTGCATGCGTGCGCCTTCCACAAGCCTTATTCCCTGTTCGCTCTCATTTATCATAGCTTTCTCCCCAAGTTTCCATGGCACCCGGGGCGCTTTGGGAGGTTATGTCATACTCATTGTCATCAGCACGTCTTGCTCTTCTCTCTGGGCATAACATCAAAATGTGACGCCTTGATGACTGACGCTCTGGGCATGTGACGCTCTGGGCAGCTCTTGGTGTTTGCACGCCTTTCTCGGTGTCCTTTATTGTTTTATTTTCGTTTGATGGTTTTGGGCCTCCATATGGATTGGGCCTTGCAATTTGGGCCACCAGATATTTGGGTACCAACAATTGCCCCCTTTGCAGTGAGAAGGGAAGGATTTCCTTTTCAGTGCAAATCCTATTTTTGTTGCCTTCTCACCTGTTTCTCTTTTTCCTTCTTCTCGTTCCACGCGTGAGCAGGGGAATACCCATCAGTTACTTGCACGTTCCCCCACTTTCTTATACAGTTCAAAACTCCCTCCTTCAAACTCTTCAATTCCTCTTTTCTGTCAACCACTCCTTCTCATTTATTCTCTCTCTTTCATTTCAAAACTTCTCCACTTTCTCCTTTCTTCTAACAGCAGAGGCCTCTTCCTCTTTCCTTTACTTCGTTACTCCTCTTCTCTCCACTGTTCCCACTTTCTTTTTCACCTCAAATTTCTTCTCACTTCATCTCTTTCCCTTGTTGCCTTTCGTTCTTGCCATGGGGAAGTCAAAATCTACTCCCACCGTTGAAGATGATACTGTTCTTGAAGAGATTGAGGAGGAGATTTCTCTTCCCAACCCCATCACTTATTGTTTCATGCAAGGTCTCCCTTGCCCTCGTTCATATCCCGTGGACGCTGGTCACCGTCGCTGGGCGACAGGGGTGAAGGCAACACTTCCCTCACGGCCGCTTTCCTATCAATTCATATGCTGACTTGGCTTTTCTTCAATATTTTTTATTTGAGCGCTTTCCAGAGTACGGTCCGGTTAGGCTCACTCCTTCTTATGACACTTCCGGCCTTGAGCCCCGTTCTTGGTGTTGGACCAAAGGCTGTCCAAGAGAGCCTTTGATTTCTGTTATTGATCAGGAGGATCAATTTGTTTTTCGCCCTTATTTAGACAACATTTTGGAAGGGTGTGATCCCCTGCACCCTTTGTATAGTGAGGAGCGCCTCGTCTCCCGGAACAATGCTGAGAATTACACTGAAGGTATGTATGACTTGTGGAAGTTGATCTTGACTGCTCGCTATCTTCCCGGTTTCGTTCCTTTGGATAACAAGAGCGCCAACGGGGGTGCTTTGTGGCCCTTTGTGTATCGCCCTGATCGTGTCGTGAGGTAATTTGGGCGCGATCAGCCTCCGTGCGCTCTTCTAATTGATCAAGTTTCTTTAAGAGAATCTGTCAAAGCTGTTCTTTTTGGTGTGGAACCCGATACTTCTAGCGTTACCTTGGTTTACATCCCTCCCCTTCACGTTGGAGGCGTTTTGCGCAGTTGGGTAACATCCCACAAGGACATCCTGCAACATCTCCAAAGTTTTGAAGCTACTCCGAAGCGCACTATTCCCGCTCTTCTGTCCATTGTGTGCAATGATCCTTACTATTCTACCTCTGTGAAAAAAGGAAAAGGTAGTCTTCTTCCTGATCTCGTTTGCTTTATTCATTACTTTATTCATTTGCGCCTTGTTTTCATGATTCGTTTTCCTTGTTTCAGCTGAAGCGGCTCCTTCCGTACGCAAGCGTAAAGCCACTGCGTCTTCTCCTTCCGCTGTTGTAATATCGAAGCGAGGTAAGAAACAGACTTCCTCCCCAGCCTCTTCTGCTCCTAAATCTTCTTCTAAGGGCGGTGGCAAGAATGCTGAACCTTCTCAAAAAGGGAAGAAGGCTGTTACGACTGCGCCTTCTCGTCGGTCTTCCCGCTTGCAAGTCCACAGTGCTCATCCTGCTCCTGCTTCTCTAGTACACGTTGACTTAGTTGAAGACGAGAGCGAAAATGAAGATCATTCGGGTGACGCTCTCTTGGCTTATTATGACACTTCAAAAGGAGATGGTGATTCTACTGAGGGTGAGAGCGATGACGCTGATGAGGAAAACCCTTTAGGTTTCGCTTCTTGCCTCCCCTTTTCTTCTTCGTTGTGGCTCTTTTCTTTCCTTTTGGCCTTTCTACTCTTTGTTGTTATCGTACTTTCTAAATTTTCAGTACCGCTCCTCACTTTACTTTTGCTATTCTGTTTGTTCGTTTTGTTGCAGGTGGTTCTGGTGGGCGTGGTTCAGCTTCACCTTCGCCTCAGGTTTCCGAGAGCCTTCCGACTCCTATTAGCACCCCTGTTAGTTCTCCAACAGTTCCACAACTTGACCGTGCGGATGCTTCGGACTTTCACCGTCAACCAACTGTTAGTGGAGGCGCTGCGCCTACTGGGTTTGCCACTCGTGTGCCTTTTGGTCGGGTCAGTGGCCCTTTACTTGTGCAACCTTTATCGATCGTTTCTGCTTTAGAGGCTGTCGCTGTTAGTGTTTCCAAAGATGCTGGTTTCGCTCTCGGGTCTGCTGGTGATGTTAATTCTGGTCCGGAAGTTGTTGAGGAAGGTAATTCTTCTTTGCCCCCTGTTGGAGTCCTGAAGAGTGTTTCCATCATTTCCAAGGGCGCTCTTGCTGACACTTCTTCAAATGTTGCTACAAATGTTGCTGCTGCAAATGTTTCTGATATCATTATAGGTGAGGGTTTTCCTGTTGACACTATTTTTGATGGCTTGGATGTTGAAATGGACACTCCTGCCCCCAAGGAAAACCAAGTTGATGTTATTGTTGAGGTTCCCGTTGAAGATCATGCTGTTCATGAGAGCGACACTGGCTTCACTCCACTTGATGAGGGGAATACAGGTTCTGCCAATGTAGCCGAAGTTTCAAAGGGTACTGTGAACTCCTCTGAGGAGCGTCCTGTGAATGAGACTCCTTCCGCTCGACTTCCTTCCGTCAAAATTGCACAAGTTGTCGCTTCTCCAGCTTCTTCTTCAGTTTGTGAGTGTTCCTTTAACCATGCATCAAGTTGGGTTTCCTTCACATCAAGCATCAACTCTTTATATATTTTACTGAATTTGCAAATCTTGTCACTTTTCCTCACTCGTTTCTGCTTTGCTTCTTTTCTTTCTTCCCTTTTTTTTATTTTGCAGCGGCGTTTTCTGCCAAGTCACGTGGCTCTCTTGATGCAGAGGAGCAGTCTATGCTTGACTCGTTCCTCCTTGCCCATCCCGATTTGGTTCCACCAGGTGCTTCATTCCCCCGCTTTTTCAGAGAGTCCGTTGCGCGCACTATGATACAAATGTTGGGTTTGGTAAGCTCTGTTGATGTTGATGCTCTGCCGTGGGAAGATAAGGTTGAACTTTTGGATTGCCTCCATTCTCTCAAATTCCAACATTACTCTGGTACTTGGCTTGATGATGCAATTGCCAGATTGGAGAAATTGCACCCTCCCTTTGATGCTGCTGGTTTGGCTGAAACCAAGCGCACCTTGCAAGAACATCGTACCGCTTTGACTACTCGTTCAAAGGAGCTTTCAGCCCAGCTTGCACAAGTAACTTCTGACTTGGAAAATGTTGATAAAGAAGTTAATGATTTGGCTGCCCAGGAGCGCTCATATGAGGAAACTTGCAAACTCATCAATCTGAATGCTCTTTTTAGCGTTTGATAGTTGTTATTGTGTCATGACATGTTGCTTTTGAACTTGTATTTCGGGATTTATTTTTGCTGAACTTTGTAGTTATTTACGGTGGTGCTTTTGTATGTTCTTCAAGCTTGGACTTCGCTTTGTTTGACAATATTTATGCACATCTTGACTTTGCTTCACATGCCTTTGCTTGCCTTGCTTCTTAGGCTTGTGTTTAGGTTGTATGCTTTTGGCTCTTGTGCGCTTTTGTTGGCTTTGTCGCTTTGGTGCCATTATAATTTGTCAACATATCTGTTTGCAAGCATATCTATTTGCTACTGCACTTGTACTTGTCTTTGTTCTTGTACGCTATTCTTGATGCTTCTCTTCACATCTCTTCTTTTTCTTCTTCTTTTCTCTCTTTTTTTTTCAAGTACAACAGGGGCCCCTCATGTCATTGGTGCCCAAGAAAGATTTCTTTTTCTTTTTCTTTTTTTTTCAGAGCGCACTTTGGACGCTTTCGAATTTTCTGCAGATTTCAGTGGCCCCTCATGTCATTGGTGCCAAAATTTGTTTCCAGAAGTGCGCTTCGATATATTACAAGTTTTTTTTTTTAACAGTGGCCCCTCATGTCATTGGTGCCAGAACTTGTTTCGAAAGCGCACCTTGGATATTTTTCAGATTTTTGCCGCTTTGGGCTTGCAGCTAACATGGAAGCGTCCATGTTAGTCAACCCCCTTTTTACTTCAGATTTTTCCACCCGCGTTTAAGACTAGCGCCCTTGTTTCCCGAGACCTTTTCTAGTCTCGCGATATGGCGTACTTCGCCCGCGTCTGACCCGGAAATTTTTTCTTTTGAGGAGGTCTATCCGGGTACCGCGATAAGGCCCTTGTGCCCGCAGTACGGCCCAACACTTTGTTTTCAGCTTCTCATATATGTATGTTTTTTTTTTAGTGTTGGACCTCACGTTTGGCATTTTGGCTCTTTACTTTGAGAGCGCTTTTTTTTTTCAGAAAAGATGCATGTATGCAATAATATTATTCACTGTTTGAGTCATGTCCGCTTTCAGTATGCATTGCCATATTTCATTTCTACTATCGACAGATTTCTAAGGAAATAATTTCATGAGGGAAGGCCTTCAGATTTTTCATTTACCAGTTCAGGGCGTACAAAATAAGTTACTTCTTAAGGTTCAGCAGGAAGTAAAGACTACAGCTCTTTCATTATATCATACAGTGAGCTAAGCATAATACTTCTTAATGTACTTGAAATTTAAAGGCCCTATTTTATTTTGAGTGTCTGGTTCAAGTAAGAAACAGTACCCATTAGGATGCGCTTCTTGAACAATGTAAGGTCCCTCCCACTTTGGCATCCATTTGCTGGTGTGCAGGTTCCTCATGACTGCTTCTGTCGCCTTCAGGACGAGTTCGCCTTCGACAAACATTCTTGGTCTCACCATTTTCTCGTATGACAGCATAACACGCCTTGGGTGCTTGAGCAGCTCTTCATGCGCTTTGTCTCTGGCGCCTTCCAAGGATAGCAATCTGTCTTCTGGCCCGCCTTCATTCTGAGCAATCATCCTGGCAGAGGGGACCATCACTTCTGCAGGTAGTGTCGCTTCCGCCCCACACACCAGGGAGAAAGGCGTCGCCTTTGTTGCGTTGTGTTTGGTCACGCGATATGCCCAAAGGGCAAGCTGCAAGTACTCACTCCAGTTTGTAGGCGCATCCTCCATTGTCTTGGCTAAGATTTTGATCAGTATTTTGTTTGTGGATTCAGCTTGGCCATTAGACTGTGGGTAGTAGGGGGTAGACTTGTGGTGCATGATCCCATATTCTTCTAATACTTGCTCTACTTTCTTATTGATGAAGTGAGTGCCATTGTCAGATACTATTCTCTTGGGCAGCCCGAAGCGACAGATAATGTGCTCTTTGATGAATTGCGTAGTGGTGTCAGCGTCTCCCTTCTTGAATGCCGCTGCTTCGACCCATTTGGTGGAGTGTTTTGTTGCCCCCAGGATCCATCTCTTCCCTCTAGAAGGCGGATCAATTGGACCAATGAAGTCCATTGACCATGTGTGGAAAGGGTAGGGCGAGCTGAGACCTTTCATGGAGAGAGCGGGTGCATGAATTTTGTTGTCATGTCTCTGGCATTGTTCACAGCTCCTTGCAAAGTCGAGGGCGTCGCTTTTCATGTTTGGCCAATAATAGCCAATTTTCAATAATTCATTCCAAAGCGACTTCCCTCCCTGGTGCCTTCCACAAGGTCCCCTGTGGACCTCCTCCATGACTTTGCTTCGCTCTTCTTTACCGATGCATCTGAGAGCTTCTCCAGTGAAACTTCTTTTAAACAACTCGCCTTTCTCAATGAAATAGTATTCTGATTTCTTCCTTACCCTTTCCGCTTCCACGTGATTTTCCGGCAAGACGCCGTTTTCCAAGTATGCTTGAATTGGCTTATCCCAATCCTCCTCCACCAGATGGACTTCCAGCTCTTCCTTGGCCTCCTGACATTGACTGCACACCTTTTGGAATGAATCACAGCGCGCCTTCATGTCAGGCCAGTACACTCCCACCCTTTGCATTCTCCTGTATTGGCCAGGGCCAACTTGACCACATATGTTGTCATGAAGCATTGTCATCTTCTGTACTCCTTCTGGCTCAGCGATGCATTTCATGAGTAACCCATCTACACTTCTCTTGTACAATGCCCCCTTCAGAAGGCAAAAGTCTCTGGACGCCTTCGTCAATGCTTTGCTGGAGCTCCCAATGATTGGGACTCTCCAATCTCCTCTTGCTTGATCCTCCTACACCTCGCTTTGGATTTTGGGTTGGTACGCCTTTCTGAAATGTACCAAATGTTCACCTTCTGCTATGGCCGCTTTGCTCCCCAAAGTTGCGAGAGCGTCAGCCTTCCTATTTTCAGCCCGTGGCACATGTTCAAGAGATTCTAACTTGAACTTTGCCAATGCTTGGTGCGCTCTTTCTCTGCACAGCGCCAAGGACATTTCTTTTACTCCATACTCCCCTTTTAACTGCTTCACCACCAGGTTAGAGTCTCCCTTCACAATGAGTCTTTGAACTCCAAGTTCTTCAGCTATATCAAGTCCTAGAAGGAGAGCTTCATACTCTGCTTCGTTGTTGGTGCATTGAAATTCCATTTGGAAGGCGAAGGATAGCTCCTCTCCCTTCTCTTTTGTCAGAGTGACTCATGCTCCGCCTTTGGGTGCTGAGGGCGAACCATCAAACATCAGAGTCCACACCCTAGGCTCTTCACACACGTTGACAAGTTCTATGCTTCCTTCTTCTTCTTGATTTGCGCAAATGGCCATCAGATCAGCTAAGGCCTGGCTTCTGAGAGCTGTCGGCGTCACCAAAATTATCTCATATTCTGTCAGTATGAGTGCCCACTTGCTTATTCTTCCCGTGAGAACAGCGCCTTGCAATAAGTATTTGATTCCTTCAGCCTTGGTCATCACGTGAATGGTGTGCGCCTGGAAGTAATGACGGTACTTCTGAGCGGCGTACACCAAAGCGTGACATTGCCTTTCTTGGTTGGAGTATCTGGATTCTACCTCCTTTAACATCCTGCTCCAGTAGGCCACAGGACGCTCTGAACCTTCAACTTCTTGTGCAAAGAGTCCGCTGATCGCTGTCTGGGTGGTGGCTAGATATACTCTGAGCGGCATTCCCTTTTGAGGCGGAATCATCACTGGTGGCGATGCTAAAGCTTTCTTCACCTTGTCGAAAGCGTCCTGATGCTCTTTTTCCCACTTGAAAGTTTCTTTTCCCTTGAGAAGCTTTCTCATAGGACCTAACAACTCTCCCATGGCTGGTATGAATCTGCGAATGTACCCCAACTTCCCCATCATTTGCTGTAATTCTTTCTTGTTGTGAGGCGCTTTCATTTCCCTGACCGCCTTGACTTTCCTTTCATCAGCTGAGACGCCTTCCTTATGGACTCTGAACCCCAAGAACTCACCAGAAGAGACCCCAAATTTGCATTTGAGGGGGTTCATTCTGAGTTTGTACTTCTTGCATTTGGAAAAGACAGCTCTTAGATGTGTCAAGTGTTGCTCTTTCTTCCTTGATTTAACCACTATGTCATCAACATAGTCCTCTACTATGACATGCATCACGTCATGGAAGATCGCTGTCATGGCTCTTTGGTATGTCGCTCCGGCATTTTTGAGACCGAACGACATCACCATGTAATAGAAGTTTCCTACTGGGGTTCTGAAAGCGGTCTTTTCTTCGTCGCCTTCTGCCATCCTTATTTGATTGTAGCCGCTGAAACCATCCATGAAGGAAAAGCGCTCATGCATGGCTGTTGCATCCACCATGCAGTCAATGTGTGGCAGCGGGAAATCGTCCTTGGGGCACGCCTTGTTTAGATCTCTGAAATCTACGCAACATCTAATCTGGCCATTCTTTTTCTTCACGGGGACTATGTTAGCCAACCAAATGGGATGTTGTATAGGCTTGATGAAGCGCGCTTCCAACAATTTCTCTACTTCGTCTTTGACCGCTTTCTCAATCTCAGGGCTAAACTTTCTGGGGTGCTGCTTTACAGGTGCCGCATCAGTTTTAACTGCCAAGTTGTGGGTGACTAGCTTGGGGCTGAGTCCTGGCATCTCCTCGTAGTTCCAAGCGAACACTTCTCTGAACTCTTTTAACAAGGCGACCAAGTCCGCCTTTTCAGACGGGGTAAGTGAAGAGGCAATGAAGAGCGGCCTGTGTTCGCCTTCTCCTCCTACATTGACTTCTTCCAAACCTTCTGGACCATTGGCTTCATCCCTTTTTTTTTGGGTGTGCATAACCTCCTCCGTCGAAGCGAACCGCGCTTCCCCTCTTATGACGCCCATGAGTGTGGGGCTAGTCAAGTCGCTCAATCTCGGCTTGGCTGGCCCCGCGAATTCCTAGAGGATGGCCCATCTGGCCCCCCCGTTGGGAAGGCGTTGCTTCTGCAGTCTGTATCTTGCTTTGGTTGCTGGCTGTTGTACGCCTTCTTCTTCTTCTGGTAGGCGGAGCCTCTTGAACACTGATTGCCTTTTCTCTGGCTCCTTCATTTTCTCTCTTCCCTTGATCAGGACCTTGGGCTCTCTTCCAATCTTGTTGGTCCCTGGGGGAGCTAGCTCATCAAACACCGAGGCGTCAATCAAGTGCAACTCTGAAGCGTCGAATGGCGCCTTCGTTGCTGGGATCTCAATGTCCTGTCCCTTATACATGGACTTCACGCATTGATGCAGAGTGGATGGGACACACCCATGTAGATGGATCCAAGGGCGTCTCAGTAGGATATGATAGCTAGGCTCTCCATCAACAATGTGGAAGGTGTTCAGAGTCTTTATGGATCCTACCTCCAAGTTAAGTACCACGCACGCCCTTGCCATGACTGTTCCTCCATTAAAAGTTCCCAGCGCCGCTTCTGCTTTCTTGAGTCTTTCCTTAGCGACCCCCAGCTTCACAAATATGTGGGTTGGAATGATATTTACTCCTGACCCATTATCCACGAGGGCGCGCCGAACACGTATGCCCTCGACAGCTACTTCTACGAACAGCGGCCTGTTGCGAAAAAAGCCTGGATGCGCTCGTTGTGGCTCTCTGAACATTACTGTCGAGGCGTGCGCCCTAGCTACCCTTGTTGCTGGTGCGTAAGCAGCACTAGTGTTTGCTCCTCTTCTAACTATTACATCATCTAGAGCATGTGCTGCTTCATCCCTGACATCAGTTCCCAACCTTAGTTGGTCAAACAACGCTCTGAATCCTCTGGTTTTCACAAGTCCCCTTCTTAGCTCGTTTTCTACCAGTTCTTCTTCAATCTCCTCCAGCAAGTTGTCGCCGTGGGAGAGAATAACATTCACATCATGTCTAGGCAAAGGATGATCGCCTAGACTTTCCTCGCCTTCACCCTCTAGCAGAAATATCTTTCCCGCTGCGTACTGCTTGTGGAACACGCCTCTGATGACATAACAGTCCATAGTGCCATGACTCTTTTGTCTGTGCAGGATGCAATACTCTGGGTTGTTGTACTCCTCACGTGTCAGAGGGGGTTTTGTTGCCCTTTTAGTGAGAATGCCCTCCTTCAGCCATTCCTCCACCAACTGATAAGTGAGCTCCCTAGAGATTGGAAGCTTTGGTGGTGGCTCCTTCTTTTCATAGTTCTTAGGAGGCGGCATGGTCCTGTAGTTTTTCCTTCCCTTGTCCTCCACAGCGTTCACATCAAAGGCGACCTGATCCTTAGTTCTCTTTCCTTGCTTCTTCATGGCCTCAGTAACATCCATCGCTCTCCCAAGCAACGCAGAAAAAGTGGTGATTTTACTGAGCGCTAGGAATATTTGCGAGCCATCTTCAATACTTTTAATGCATCCGTAAACCAGGTTCGCCTCGGGGAGAGTCTCCTTGCAGTGGAGCGCTCTATCCCTGTATCTTTTTATGAAGGCGGTCAGACTCTCTCCTGCTCGCTGTCTTACGCGGCCGAGGTCCATGATGTGGATGGCGCCTTCTTCCTCCAAGAACTTGTTGCAAAACTCTATAGTCATTTCTTCCCAAGTTCGGATGGATGCCGGGCGCAACTTGGAGTACCAGGTGAAGGCGCGCCCAACAAGAGACTTTGAAAACTCTCTTAGCCTCAAACAGTGGTCCGCGCTGTATACTCTAAGATCATCTACATATGTCATCAAGTGCTCTCGCGCACTCCCGGTCCCATCAAACTTTCGGAACGTCGGAGGCGCATACCCCTGTGGGTAGCGGTAGGCAGCCACATCAGCAGTAAAAGGAGGGTTTAGATCTATTACCATACTTTGTCCCTCTTTGTGCGCCTGGAGGATACGCTTCAACTCTGCTTGCGTGACCAGAGTGTCCTCTGTGCTCTCTCGCCTCCCACTTGTCTCATGCTGAAACTCATCCTCTGATCTTGTCCTTGCTTTTGCCAACTTTGCCTCCCTGCACGCCTCCTCTTCTTCCTTTAATCTTGCGCTCAGGGCCTCCTTTTCTTCTCTTACTTTGGCAAACTGGGCTTTGTATTCCGCCACCATTTCAGATAGTGCGCTTTGATTGGCCACCAGGGAGTTGAGTATCACAGCTGATATCACAACTTGAGTATTGGGGTCGCCTTCTACGTGAGGGATTTTGATGTGACTCAGCCTCTCTCTATCACTGTTGGGCTCTTCATCGTGAGGTTCTTGGTCATCTTCAGGGGCATCTGAGGGAGAGCGAGTATTGTCACTCCCCTGATTGGCTGGGCTAAAGCTCAACCTTCTGGAGCCTGGTCCTGTTCCACGGCTTGTAAGACTGGGTGTTGGGTTTTGAATAGTGACTGCAGGTACCACCTTTGGAGCAGCATCTCCTGCAGGTGCCTGCTGCACCATGTGAATCCCATTTCCTTCAAGGTTGGAAGCCATGGCTTCCCCAGCGGAGTCGCCAATTGTTTCGGTTCGCTTTTAGTGATAAGCAAATGATTAAGCAAAGATAAATGGGTTCGTAAAATTAGTGAAGCTTTAGGCTTTTATTGCATTGAAATGAGATACAGAGAAGTGAATACAAGGAAATGACTTCCACACTTGTGGTATTTTTACAGAGGGAGGGGTATGCGCTTTGGCTTTTACACTCTCCTCTATATTGCTAAGCCTAAGTTTCAGAGGAAGCTTCTATTCCTTTTCTCCCTTTTGTACTCTCTGTGTTTAGTGTTGTAGTGGTTGTTGTGTTTCTTGGTATTCTGATTGTGTACGTTGGAGGAGGGTCTTTTTATAGGGTCCTCCTTGTCCACTGGTCCTTGCCTTTTTCTCTTGGTCCATCCCTCTTTTCCTTCTTTGTAGCTGCTCCCTTCAGAGTCCACTTTGTCTCCTTTACCCCTTTGAGCTTTGTCATTAATTGCTAACAGTGGGAGACATACAAAGCTTGCCTTTTTGGTCTTTCCTCTGGGAGAGGGCTGCATGAGGTAAGCCAAAGATGCTCTGGCTTCTCATGCACGTTCCTCATAGTCCTGGGGAACTGAAATCCCTTGTCTGCATGTGTGCGCCTTCCACAAGCCTTATTCCCTGTTCGCTCTCATTTATCATAGCTTTCTCCCCAAGTTTCCATGGCACCCGGGGCGCTTTGGGAGGTTATGTCATACTCCTTGTCATCAGCATGTCTTGCTCTTCTCTCTGGGCACAACATCAAAATGTGACGCCTTGATGATTGACGCTCTGGGCATGTGACGCCTGGGCAGCTCTTGGTGTTTGCACGCCTTTCTCGGTGTCCTTTATTGTTTTATTTTCGTTTGATGGTTTTGGACCTCCATATGGATTGGGCCTTGCAATTTGGGCCACCAGATATTGGGGTACCAACAATCACCATTTAATCATGATCCTAGAATAAATTCATTGACAAAGGAATAATTATTCATAAAAGACCACGAAACGAAAAACCATATATGTATCCAAGTAACACTAAGATTTGCAACCACATAATTTTCAACTTCAAAAATTAAAAAAAAAAAAATAGTTGCATTCATAAATTGGAAAGTTGTGAAAATGCATTGCAGCATGTTATAAATGTACAGCAAAGTAGCATTTTATAAATACTATATATCAAGGTCCTGCGTTGCAAGGATTTTAATATAATATAATAAATACATTCAATTTTTTTTTACCTCAGTCTTAAAAAATTTAAATATGTGTAGATTATCTTAAAAATATTTTTTTTTCATTTTAAACATATAAAGCATAATATAAATTCATAAATTCTTTTATTAACTTCAATATCCAAAAAATTTTATATGTGCAATTTATAATTTTAATTTATATTCATTCAAAAAAATTTAATTTGTAGTTGCAGTCTTTAATTTATAAATACAGTCAGAAATAGAAATATGTTCATTATACTTTAAATGTCAGCTGAAATTTCATATATACTCATGTTTCTTGCAAAAAAAATATTGGAAATATATATTTTTTAGCCTTATTTTTTTAATTTATATTTTTTCCGCATTTTTATTAGACATATTTTTACTAGTCATATTTAATGCAATTGACATTCTCAAAATGGCTATTAATACTTTATATTAACCAATCACAAATATACAAAATAAAAATATGAGATGTTGGCATGGAGTTAGGATCCGTTGACACCAGGTGTAAAACTTGATCACTTACATCTTCACATAACTTTTTATATATTATGAAATTTCTCAATCCAACTGTTGAATTATATGTTATTATCATGACGATCATACATACCAAATTTCATATCATTCGGAGATTCATAGGTATGTAATCTAATAATGCATGTTTACTTATGTTTTAAATAACTTATTATCCGTTAAAATAAAATAGTCGGATGAAGTATCAAATAATTTTTATATTCTATGAAATTTTGTAAACTTGTTCTACTTGAGAATAACATATAATTCAACGGTTGAATTGAGAAATTTCATATAAAAAGTTATATGAAGGTATAAGTGATCAAATTTTACACCTGACGTCAACGAATGCTAATTCGTTGGTACGGAGTTCTAATAGCCATTTTGAAATGCCAATACAAAAATGTGGTCACTTTTACTTGTACGTATATATAATTTTATGACATATACTATGTTGCTTAAGTGGGTTTAACTATAACTTTTATATACACACACATACACATATATATATATAATTTCAGCCACATATATTTAATTTTATCATTTCAGTTTTTGTTATATAATTACATCTCTCAAATCTCATTTCGATGTTGTTTCCGGCCTGGTACTCAATCTTTATTTTTATCACTTAATTATATATCATGCAATAACATTTTCTTCTTTGTTTCTTTCGTCCCTTTTCACAATTTTATAGTTGTAAAACATTTTTTTTAAAAAAAAACTCAAACCCACTCTCTCTCTCTCTCTCTCTCTCTCTCTCTCTCTCTCTCTCTCTCTCTCTCTCTCTCTCTCTCTCTCTCTCTCTCTCTCTCTCTCTCTCTCTCTCTCTCTCTCTCTCTCTCTCTCTCTCTCTCTCTCTCTCTCTCTCTCTCTCTCTCTCTCTCTCTCTCTCTCTCTCTCTCTCTCTCTCTCTCTCTCTCTCTCTCTCTCTCTCTCTTTTTTCTTTCCAAATCATTAGTTTCAAAAGCTGACATACATGGAATTCTTATGTTGTTATATGATTAACTCTTCCTCAAATGGTTGACTTCTTTTTAATTATAACTCCAATGACATATGTTTTTTTTTCCTTAAAAAAAATTGTAAATTTATACTTCATGAAAAATATAAGAGTAAAACATTGTAAAAACTCAAGAAATTTTAGTCAAATATATTTATGCTCTACATTTTACTTCACTATTTAATCACATGTCAATGTCACACACCTTATTTACTTCTTTTTTCTCTTTTCATTTTTTTACCCTGCTGTGTATATATATAAAATCATTAAAAGCACTCAAACCTAGATCATCAAATTTTCAGGTTTAGTTTCTCACATTTATTTATTTATATATCCTATAAATAAGTAATATTAGTCATACTCTCGATCGGATCATTTCAGCCTTTTTTTTCCTTCTCTTTTTACCATACCAATTAAATACGAGTATCACTTGTCCAATAGGCTTATTTTTCAGATCTGCAATCATACCATTTTGAGCCACCTTGTAGCATATTAAATCGAAGTGAACCAATGAATTATTGGGTTTCACAAAAAATGGAGTCGTTGGGTATCGATTTTCCTAACTATTCTTCTCTACTACACATAATTTTTGTGTTATATTGTTGAAATAAAAATAGTTATTAACTCCAATGCCTCAAAGTTATTAAAGGTTTCTGTATACACTTTCTCGAAAATCTCAAAAATCACATATTTCTATGTCAAGTGCCCTATGACACTTGTTAGCATTTTCCAAATAGTTACTCCCTCCGGTCTTATATATAAGCTCACTTTCAAGACTTTTTTTTGGTCCTTAATATAAGTCTCATTTCCATTTTCCAATGACATTAATTATTTTTTTTCCTCACAAACACCCCTATTTACTTAACACTTTTTACATTTCCAATAATTTTTTTTATAAGCAAAAACCTTTATTAAAAGAAAAACAGTGAACCGAGGAGTTCACAATACAGAGTATATGATACATAAGAGCAAACCCATCATGAGGACTAAAATGGAACTAGCCTGCAAAACTTAGCAAAAAAGATATAGACCCCAAAAAAACCATTCCTAAAGGCTAGTTATAAAGCATTTAAACATTGTCCGCGTAAGACAGCCCAGTTGGTGGCTACAGGGATACTTAGGATTTCCCCCTCCCCAGGTCATGGGTTCTAGTCCCAGACCTCCCATGTAAACCAAAAAAAAAAAAAGCATTTAAACATTGACATGGATTTAACACCCAGCTTGCATAATTCATAGAAACTCCTGCATTGTTTGCTCTAGCCACAGACCAGAATTTTACTCTAATCTTCCCAATAATAATTACCAAATATTTATATTTCCAATGTCATTAACTAACTTTCTTAAAGAGAGTGAAATTGATCAAAAAGTGCTTATATTATGGACCGGAGAGAGTATTATATTTTGTTTTTTAGTAGTTTTCAAATTTTATACTACCTCCGTCCCTGATTATAAGGTCCTCATGGGAGATTTCACGTCCATTAAGAAAGTGGAATAATTTAGTTAATTGTATTGAAAATGTGAACTTTTGATATGTGTTTTCAAAATTACTCCTATTAATATTATTGGGAATCTAAAAAGTGTTAAATAAATAGGGATGTTTGTGAAAAAAATAATTAATGCTCATTGAAAATTGGTAAAGGACCTTATAAATAGAGACAAAATAAAAGTGTTAAGAGAGCCTTATAATTAGGGACGGAGGGAGTAATTATCATCCTAATGATCCATTCGATAAATTGCTAAACCACTAATCCAATAACTTGACGCCGACGGATTTCACAATCGATTTGGTTTTAATAACATTCTTGTAATTGCACGTGCCCTCAATAACTCCAACATAGATCTCTCCTAGTTAAAATCCATTCAACTAAATCACTCAAATTATATTCCCTCGCTCTCTAAATATAAGATCCATTTTCTTTGGGAAATTTCACGTCCATTAAGAAAGTTAAAAAATTTAGTTAATTGTATTGAAAATGTGAATCTTTGATATGTATTTTTAAAATTACCCCTATTAATATTATTGGAAACCTTTGGAAACCTAAAAAGAATTAAATAAATAGGGGTGATTATGGAAAAAAAAAATTAATAATCATTGAAAATTCGTAAAGGATCTTATAAATAGAGACAAAATAAAAGTGTCAAAATGGTCTTATATTTAGGACGGAAGAAGTAATATTTATTAGTGACATATGGGTGTAGCCTACATGGTTATATATCAAGTCTTAAGACTTAAAAGTTGGAAGCTTCAAATTCCATCATGAGTGCTACTTAGTGGATATAATTTCTCTTTCTCTCCTCATAAAAAAAAAAAACTTTGCCTATCAAAATTTTTTATACTCCCTCTGTCCTCACCATATGCATAAATTATGTTCATTATTTGTCATTTTACTTTGTCTCATAAGTTATATATTTTTAGAAACCTAATACTCATTTATATTTATTTTTCCAAGCATACTCTTATTTATTACATTTTCTTTTTTACCACCTATTTATCTATCTATCTTCAATATAATCTTCATGCATTTATTATTATTCTCTCATTATTATTAAATGAGGATAATCTAGTTAAAATATATAAAATTCTTACCTTATTTCCTTATTTTTTTTAATTTATGTGCAATTTCAAAATCAATATAACTCATGAGATGGAGGGAGTAATATTTAGTACTCCAATCATTCCATATTATTGGTTGTTTGATATTTATGCACACAAATTTAAGAAACCATTACTTGAATTAAAATTCTATTGTATATTGTATTTTGATTGAAGCACCCATTATACATAATGAAATAGTCAATAGAAAGCAAAAAAAAAAAAAACTATGATTGATTAATAATGATAGAATTGAAAAAAGAAATTTGACCAAGTCTTGACATTCTAAAACAACAAAATTTTAAAACAAAAATAAAATATTAATACAAAAGAGATTTGTTTTTTTTTTATATAAGCAACAAAAGAGATTTGTTATATGTTACCCTAAGGACAAATTCCAAAAATATAAAATCAATTTTAAAAGATTAAAAATATTGACCCTAATAAATTAAATATATCATCTTCAAAATAAACCTTGCATTTTTAAATTTCTTTTTCATTATTCTAAAAGCAATGTTTATCAAATCCCAAACAACAAAAAATTTGAACGGAGAGATTAGTTTGTCGAGGACAAAATGGTTAAAAAGTATCGACTTTGACAAAACTAACTTATAGTTCTGAGCTTGTAGTTGATAGCTGTGAGCTTATAACTGATAGTTGTGAACCTAGCTTATAGTTGTGAGGTTATAGCTGTATAGCTACCTTATTGAACTAGAACTGTTTGACAAAACTAGCTATGCAACTAATTTAAACATCTTAAATTACTGAAAAGTACATAACATGTAGAATAATAATTAATATTGACATTTATGTTTCAATGACGATAATACTACACTAGTAGCTTATAGAGAAAGACATATATTTCATTCATATAGATATAAATAATAAAAAAATTATAACATTCATAATAACTATTACTAAGTACTATTGCACTTTAAACATTTTTATTATTTTTATAAAAATGTCATAGTATCTTTATTAACAATGACACGAAAGAAGGACAAAGCTTTTAGCCTATTGATTGGACACACTACTATCACAAAATCACACAAATCCAATCTGAACCAAATCCACAAAATAAAAAAAAAATGAGGATAACAAAAAAATGAAAGAGAAATTTGAGTATCAATGTTGAAATAAATATCACATACCTTTATGTCTCATGAATCAATAGTTAAATATAGGATTTCTTTATGAGTGGTTTTGGTGTGATACGTACAGATGTTGATTATATATAGAAGGATTCTAGGTTTTTGGGTTTGAGGGAAAAAAGTAAAAAATTTGGGGTAATATTAATTTGGGTCAAAATAAATAATAATATAATTTAATAAAAAAAGAGTAAAATTGAGATATGATTTATTAAAAGCTCTTATTTTTTATCAAAGCTATTTGATGTATCTTTCTAAAAGTTAGCTTTCAAAAGTTCAAAAGTTATAAACTTCCTTTTTGAAAATTATAAGCTTCTTTTATTTTTTATTTATCAAACAGCTCTAGCAGCTTATTGACCAAATCAATAAGTTAAAAGCTGCTGGATAGATATGCTCTCTGGTCTCAGCCGTGACTTTAATCCGCCAGTTATTTTTTTGACTGTTGTTGCTGGAGAAGTTACCTCACTACTCAACTTTTACAGGCTTTTATAGCTGTCTCTTGGTTCACGCATGTGTATTATCGAACAGAACTCAATTGTTTTTTTTTTAAATATATTTTTATTTAACTAGTATCATTCTAATTTTTAAAAACTTAATGCAATATTAGTTATTTTTTATAACTATATTTTTGTCTAATTAATAAAAAAATAATGAGTAACATAATGTCAAATTATTATAAAAAAAAGGACAAAATAAATAAAACGAGCATTGATTTAGTATAAAATGAATATATATTAAACATATTTCTTAATCCATATGTTACATTCAAATGATAGTTTAAAAAAAAAAATAGGTAATACACCAAATGGAAAATCTCAACAAAAACCAAACAAAATGAAAATTCTTCTCTCCTAAAATAACAATACTTCTTAGAGATGACAAGTGGGTGCACATGGTTATGTACCAAGTCTTAAAAGTTTGGGAATTGGAAGTCTTGAGTTTGATCCAAGCGTCATCATGTGATGAATTTAATTTCTCTTCTCCTATTCCCGTACAAACAAAAACTAAAAATTGCTTTGCCTATAAAAAAAATATTAGAGATGAATAAAATGTTAAAATAACAATAGATATAAAACAAATGAAATATATATTCACTTCATCTCATAAAAATAGAAATTATTTGAAAAATCAACATAAAGAAGAAAAGATGAATTTCAATATTTTGGTTAACAAATTAATCAATTTTTAAATAAATAATCTAATATATCTATTATTGATTATTCAATCACTCACTCACTATTTATGCAATTTTCATACATTTTCTTTTATTATTATCATTATTTGAATTTGTAATAAACTTTTTTTATGGGACAGATGGAGTAATATATATAGCAAAACATCCTATGCAAATTAAGCCAAATTTTTACAACAAATCAAAGAGCATGGAAGAGAGTCTAATTCAAAACGAGACAGAACAGAAAATAGAAAGATTTGAGGAACACAAAACTACATGGGAGGGTTACATCGGAGAAATGAAGAGGATATGTGTAGTAGCGGGGCCAATGGTGGTTGTGCTTTCTTCCCAATTTTTGTTGCAGATTGTGTCAACAATGATGATTGGTCACCTTGGTGAACTCTATCTCTCTAGTGCAGCCTTAGCCATCTCCCTTGCTGGGGTCACTGGATTCAGTTTTCTGGTAATTGCTTATGACTACTTCCTTCATGAACTTAACTATTTCTAGAAAAAAAATTTCTTGCTAATGAATGCCGAGTATTGGTTGAAGAATATATTAAAGATGTGTTTAGAGAAGGGATTTGCAATTCCTAGAAGTTTCAAGCATTTTAAGTCTCTCTAAAATAAAAAGCATTTTAACTAATATTTTAACTAAATTTTTTAATGTTTTATTTTTTTCATAACTATTTTAACAAAATCAATGCAATATTATATTTTTATAAGTAAAATTGCTAAAAAGTGTTCTTAGGATACATATTAAAAGACAAATGGATGAAAAATTAATTATAGAGTTGCACTTTGTCATTTTTTATAAGCACTTGATCCAATTTTTAATGACATTAATTACTTTTATTTTCATAAATACTCATATTTACTCAATGAAGTACTTTTTAGCGTCCAAATAATAATTATAGAATAATTTTGAAAAAAAAAACCTAATTTTTATCAATTCCAAAATCATTATGCATATTAACGATCTAATTTACTTGATACTTGTGAAAATCATCCAAATACTTATGAACAGTGTTCACACAGACATATTAATTCCTTTATTTTTTGTAAACCATACAAGTTGGATTTGGAATCCTGGTAAATATCTGGGAATAATTGTTTAGAGGATTGAAGCCAGAAGATGTTTAAGGATTGAGGACAACTGTTTAGAGCTTGAAAGTTGTTTTGGGTTGGGCGTTTTCGGTTTTTTGTTGGCTGTTTGTGGAGCTGGCCCTTTTGTTGTCATGTGTTCTGTTTGAGTTTTGTTTTTTTGTTTTGGTTGATCTGTTTTGCTTATCTCTTTTTCTGGTGAGGTCTGTTTTCTGCCGCCTTTTTTGGTGGGCTTTTTTGTTTATCTAGCTTTGTTATCCCTACATTTTGGGGGTCGGTTGTTCTTTTATCTAATAAAATTTTTCTCTTAAAAAAAAATAAATTATCTATCCTACTTAATCTATGCATCATAACCTTAAAAGATTTATATGAAAGAATGACAATAATTTATTAGTCAATTATTCATAAATTCCAACGAAATTAATGATTAAATTTTGGAACACTTATTAAAGTTACTAAAATTAAAAAAAAATAATCATAACTGCATACTTTTTCGGTCTTCGAAAATATAAAAAATTACATTTTCAAATTATTTGACTCATTATGAAGTGCTACAAGAGCATTCGTTAGCATTTGCTTTAATAATTTTGTAAGGACAACTATAGGTTATAACTTTTAGAGACAATGATATATGCTAGATTTATTTGGCAAAATTAGCTTATTGCTTAGGGCTCATAACTGATAATCGTGAGTTTGAAGCTGATAGTTGTGAATCCAGTTGAAAGTTGTGGAATCATAGCTGAAAACATATAATTGAATAGATAACTTATTGAACTAAGTTGTTTGACAAAATTAATTATGCAACTAGTTAAAATTTGTTAAATGACTTAGTTAAAATCCATAATTTGGATTAAGGGTATATAATTATTATTAGAAAAAAAAATAATGGGTAAAATTAAAATATAATATACTTTAACTCTTTTATTTTTTTTAAAGCTACTTCACGTGGCTTTCAAAAAGTTACAAACTCCCTTTCTTAAAATGTATAAACTCATTTTTTTCTGTTCACCAAACAGTTCTAGTAGCTTTTTAGTTAAGTCAATAAACTAAAAGCTAAAAAATAAGCTAAAAGAGCATCGACACTGGTTTTATTACAATCCTCTTACCAATACGAATTTTTTCAACGTGTTTTATCCTCACTCATATACTTCTGGACTTCTGGTTAACCGGTTATATCAAGTCACATGTTAAGAACTTAAGCCTCAGGTTGACGAAACGGTCACATGAGGCTCAGCTGGGCTCATGGATCGTTGTAAGGATCTTGTGTCAGGCTACTAAGATTGGATCCCATGTTAGACCGTTTATCTGTTCACAATAGGCCGCTCATCTTCTTTTTAATGGGTGGCAATTTTAACACCCCACATGCAAATTTATACACCCCACTATTTTAAAAAATACCAAAAATACCCTCTTTTAAAACAAAAACACATCTTTTTTTCCCTTCCCTTCCCACCCCACCTCACCCCATAGCCCACCGCAACCATCCCATAGCCACCCCACCGCCACCCTAACCATCCCACAACCACCGCATGACCCCAACCACCCCACCCCACAACCACTCCATGTCCCCAACCACCTCACCTTACAACCAGTGGGGTTGTGATCCTCTTCACAACCTGGGTCGTGACCCTCTTCACAACCCGAAGACCTGAATCGAGTCGTGAGCCCCTTCACGACCTTGGGTCGTAACCCTTTCAACAATCCAAGAAATAGTGTAGCCAACCGGGTCGTGAGCCCCCTCACTACCGAGGCCACCCCATTGTATAGGCCATGTCACAACCCCGGTAGTGAGGGGCCTCACGACCCCGGTAGTGAGGGGCCTCACGACTCTGGTAGTGAGGCTCCTCACAACCCCGGTAGTGAGGCTCCTCACGACCCGAGGTCAAAATTTGTTTTTTAAAAAAAAGAGAAAAGAGGAAGAAGAAGGAATGGAAGGGAAAGAGTGTGGTGGGGTGTGGGTGGTGTGGGTGGTGCGGGTGTGTGTGGGGTGGTGTGGGGTGGGGTCGTAACCACGGTAGTGAGGGGCCTTACAACCCCGGGTAGTGAGGGGCCTCACGACCCCGGGTAGTGAGGGGCCTAACGACCCGAGGTCGAATTTTTTTTAAAAAAAAAAGAGAAAAGAGGAAGAAGAAGGTGGGGAAGGAAAAAAGTGTGGTGGGGTGTGGGTGGTGCGGGTGTGTGTGGGGTGGGGTCATAACCACGGTAGTGAGGGGCCTCACGACCCGAGGTCGAATTTTTTTTTTAAAAAAAAAGAGAAAAGAGGAAGAAAAAGGTGGGGAAGAAAAAGAGTGTGGTGGGGTGTGGGTGGTGCGGGTGTGGGTGTGGGTGGTGCATGGTGGGGGAAGGGGTGGGGTGGTGCGTGGCATGGTGGGGTGGCTGGGTGATGCATGGTGGGGGAAGGGGTGGGGTGGTGTGTGGCATGGTGGGGTGGCTGGGTGGTGCGTGGTGGGTGACCGGGATGGGGTGGCTAGGTGGGAAGAAGATGGGTGACGGTGTGGGGTGGGGTGGAGAGAGAAGAAAATGAGAGAGAGAGTGGCGATGGAGAGAGAGACTCAAAGTGTGGGTGGGGTGGGTGGAGAGAGAGAGAGTTGGTAGGGAAGAAGTAAGTAAAGGGCATTTGTGTATTTTCCCACCTAAAGTGGGGTGTAGAAATATTAGGGTGGGGTGGTAAAATTTTTTTTCCTTTTTAATTGGTCAATGATGGGCCACTGATCCATAGATTGGTAGACTGATAACTTGTCGCCAAATACTGTTCATAACAATAATTATTCTAACTGGTCCTTAATTCTCTCGAGAAAAATCATAGAAATTAAGAAAGCTAATTATATTATTATTAGCATTGAAATTGTAAATATTTGATACATATTTTAAAAAATTATCCTTAAACAAATATTGAAAAGAGGCAAAGTAGAGACTATCTTTCCATCTACCCAAAAGTAAAAAGGGAAAATTTGTTAAATGATTAATTAATGTTGTTAACTGATTGAATGATGTGGTTATGAATAAGATTCAAAATTATTAAAAGAGACTGATTGAATGATGTGATTATGAATAACATTCAAAATTATTAAAAGAGACTCATATTAATAAATAAGATCAAAGGGGTACATCTTATTTTTATTTTCTTCATTCTTTTCTTAAAATAGTTACGAGCACTAAGGATTTGAGTATAAATTTGACGTGAAAGAAACTTTTTTTTTAATAGTTATATATAGCCTAAGTCGCATTTCTCGGTAAAAAAGCATAATTTTTTTCCAAATAAAAATTAAAATAATAAATAAAATATATTAAAAATTGAGTATTTTTTTTTCTAATATCGAGTAATTAAGAAAAGACATGTAAAATTACTAGGAAAGAAAATATAAAATGCAGGGAATAATGATAATAATAATTTGTGTGGTACGGTGTTCATTTGTAATTAATGCGTAATATGAATTTTTATTTTATTTTACTTTTCAAATTTTTATCAAGATTTTGAGATGGATGAAGTAATAATTAGATGGCCTTCTTTATCAAATACTATTTTTAACATGTTAATTTTATAGGATTTTCTTTCCATACTGTACCCTCTAAAAAAAGGGTTGTTATACTCTTTTTAAGTGGTCTAATAAAAAAACACGTGTATTTTTACGTCATATCAACTAGGTATAAATATAAATAATAAATTTTGTAATTAAGTTTCTGAATTATTTATATAAAAATAATATTTTTATCTCCAATGTAATTTACCCATAATATCCCTTATTAATTTCTTATCGAGATATTAATAGGGTATATTATGGTTAAATATATTAGGGATAAAAATATTATTTTTATATAAATAATTAAGGGAATTAATTGTAAAATTTATAATTTATATTTATGCCTGATGCGGCATGAAAATATATGTAACGCTTCTATATTAGACCACCTAAAAAAGTTACCGCAACCCTGTTTTTTTTAAGAGTATACCAAAACAAAGCCCTTTTTTAAAACCATCATTATTTTCATCACCAAGTTACTAAGATCAGTATTGTATTCTCACATACTAACAGCTGGGAATGGCGAGTGGACTAGAAACGACATGTGGACAAGCTTTTGGAGCTAGGCAATACCAAAAAATTGGAATACAAACATACGTTGCTATATTCTCTCTTATATTGGTTTCTATTGCCTTGTCTTTCCTTTGGATCAACATGGAAACGATATTAGTTTTTATAGGCCAGGACCCTGTAATTGCTCATGAAGCAGGGAGATTCATAATTTGGCTTCTTCCGGCACTTTTTGCAAATGCAATTCTGCAACCATTGATTAAATATTTCCAACTGCAAAGTATGCTTCTGCCCATGTTCTTAAGTTCTTGCATTACTATATGTGTCCATATACCACTTTGTTGGGCTTTAGTATTCAAGTCTGGTCTAAATAATATTGGAGGAGCATTAGCAATTGGTATTTCAAACTGGGCAAATGTGATTTTTCTTGGATTATACATGAGATACTCCTCAGCTTGTGCGAATACCCGAGCTCCAATTTCTATGGCGTTGTTCCAAGGAATCGGGGAGTTCTTTCGCTATGCTGTCCCTTCTGCAGTAATGATTTGGTAATGCATCTCCTTGTTCATTTGAAATTCCACGTTATTAAGTTTATATACAAAATGTTTCCTTTTTCCTAACACATTTTTCTAATGTATTTTGCCATGTTCATGACTTTAGCCTCGAGTGGTGGTCATATGAGTTGCTCATCTTGTTGTCTGGACTGTTGCCAAATCCACAACTTGAAACTTCTGTTCTGTCTATTTGGTATGCAAGTTACATTTTTTTTATTAATTTTTTTCCACATCAAAGAGTAATTAGATTGTACTAATTCTTTGTAACCTTTCTAGCCTCAATACCATCACAACTCTCTATACTGTTATCTTTGCATTTGGTGCTGCAGCAAGGTATAGATCATAAACTTATTCATTCTTCAAATTTTAACACGATTTCCTTTGGGTTTGCATGTTATCTAACTAATTGACCTCTCTTATATCCAAATTAGCACAAGGGTGTCAAATGAATTAGGAGCCGGGAATCCACATGTTGCCCGTGTTGTTGTGTTGGCTGCAATGTCTCTTGCAGTCATGGAGACATGCGTAGTAAGCGGAACCCTCTTTGCTTTCCGTGGAGTTTATGGTTATGTTTTCAGCAATGACAAGGAAGTCATTGATTACGTCACTCTCATGGCTCCTCTACTTTGTATATCTATCATAATGGATGGTATACAAGGTGTTGTCACAGGTAAACTTATTTCTTTTTGAAGTGAATTTTTATTTTATTTAAACAGAAGACAAGCTAAGCTATCTCTAAGTTTCTTTGTTATTGTCTCGTTCAGGGATTGCTAGAGGTTGTGGTTGGCAACACTTAGGTGTTTATGTCAATCTAGGAGCCTTCTATCTATGTGGGATTCCGGTTGCTGCCGTTTTGGCATTTTGGGTTCAATTAAGAGGAAAAGGACTTTGGATCGGCATACAAATTGGTGCTTTTATTCAAAATGCTATACTTTGTGGCATAACAAGTTGCATAAACTGGGAACAACAGGTATGGCTTCAAAACTTTTTCAAATTTCCTATGCCTTTTGTTGAGGGTGGTGTCCCTTTAGGCAGTAGACATATTGACCAAAATATGTGATCTTACTATTGCAGGCTGTCATGGCAAGAAAGAGGTTACAAGATGGTGCATCTTCAATAGAAAATAGATTAGTGTGAGAAGCCAATGTTCTAACAACAGTGACAGTTCTTAGGGGTGTGGATTTGGAGCTGTTAATGAGTAATGTGCTGATTTTTTCAAAGTTATTGTTAAGTTGGTGGATGATTGTAAGTTTGTAACTCTTCCATGTAAGAATCATGTGTTTAAGTTATCCTGAGTAGTGATGTTGGAATGTAGGAGAAAAACAATATAGAACTGTTCACCCTTTGTTGGAAGTCCCACATCGTCTGCCTCATAATATATGGCATGGTTTAAAGACCTGTTGGGCTACTCCTCTCATTGCCAATTGGTTTTGAGATGAAACCTTAACATGGTATCAGAGCCAGAGCCCAACTTCTTTCCGGCCGGTTGTTATGGGCCAAAAACTGCCTCATAATATATGGCATGGTTTAAATACTTGTTGGGCTAGTCCTCTCATATCCAATTGATTTTGAGATGGAACCTTAACACCCTTAATACTCTTGCTTTAGTTTTCTGCAATAAAATCACACCCCTTAATAGTACTCTTGCTTTAGTTTTGAGATGGAACTTTAACATGGTATCAGAGCCAGAGCCCAACTTCTTTCCGGCCGGTTCTTATGGGCCAAAAACTGCCTCATAATATATGGCATGGTTTAAATACTTGTTGGACTACTCCTCTCATAGCCAATTGGTTTTGAGATGGAACCTTAACACCCTTAGTACTCTTGCTTTAGTTTTCTGCAATAAAATCACACCCCTTAATAGTACTCTTGCTTTAGTTTTGAGATGGAAATTTAACATGGTATCAGAGCCAGAGCCCAACTTCTTTCCGGCCGGTTGTTATGGGCCAAAAACTGCCTCATAATATATGGCATGGTTTAAATACTTGTTGGGCTACTCCTCTCATAGCCAATTGGTTTTGAGATGGAACCTTAACACCCTTAGTACTCTTGCTTTAGTTTTCTGCAATAAAATCACACCCCTTAATAGTACTCTTGCTTTAGTTTTTTGCAATAAAATCACACCCCTTAAAAATCCCACCTCTAAAATACCAATTGGTTTTGAGATGGAACCTTAACACCCTTAGTACTCTTGTTTTAGTTTTCTGCAATAAAATCACACCCCTTAATAGTACTCTTGCTTTAGTTTTCTGCAATAAAATCACACCCCTTAAAAATCCCACCTCTAAAATACCACAATAGAGTGGTATCAGAACAAAGAAACGTGGAAAGTAATGGGTATCAAGTAACTACTCGTCAACAACTATAAAATCTAAGAGATGCTTATTTAAGCTTTAGACCTTGTAATTAGGTGCTTTTTGGAATTGCGCTTTGATTTTTTTTTTTTAAATTTTATGATTTGAGTCCCTAAATTTTGCTTAAACATTTGGAAATAATATTTTTATCACATAATAATATGGTCGATCTTATGTCGTCATATCACTTTCGTAACATAAACAAATAACATGCTATGTGGTGTTACGCTGCATCACATGATTTCTTTTATTAAAAAATTAATTCTTTTAAAAATAATTAAAATGTTCGATTTTCTTTAAAATAATTGAGATTTTTAATTATTTTGAATAAATTTCATTTTTTTAAATTTAAAAAATTCACTTAATATCATGTAGCACATTATCGACATTAGTATATCGTCAATCATATCATCACATCATTTATGTGACGAAATAACCATTTCAAAAATGTTTGAGCAAAAGTTAGGAACCCAAAATATATTTAAAAAAAGTTTAAGAACCAATTTTAAAAAAAGGACTTAGTTCAATAACTAAAAACTTAAATAAACCCTAAAATCTATACAAAGTACATGGGATTCTCGAGTATATATATTTTTCAGACAATGGATCTGCAGCAATTGAAATTGCTTTGAAGATGGCATTTCACAAATTTTTTGTTCACCATGGACTAATTCCAACTTCTTATGACGATACCGCAAATGGGAGTCCCGCACTGACCTTTTGTTTCGCACCTTCATCCCTTTAATTAATCTGTGGAGTTTTGGTATATTTTGCTGCTGAAGTAAAAGTGTGTAATATTTTTTTTTTTATGGAATATTTTGTGATTTAATACTGGGAGTGTTGATGAGGTGGTAGAGCTAGGATACATATAGTATAAAGCATTATTTGGCCTAACTGGAGATTAAGTTATTTGGTTTGGCATATGGGGCTGCTGTTTAACATATGTGAAAATCATCTTTAATTAACCGTTAATGGTAAAACGTGTTTATATATGTTAATGCATGTGGATTAAAATTTAACCCTTTTTTTTTCCATCATGAAGCACGTAAATCTGTTAATGCTTGTGGATTAAAATATTCCATGTCCTTGCCCTTGTGAGATCTTATAGAGGCTTCCTGCAACAACCATGGTATAAGCATTGTCTACTATCTACTATATATTGCTATATCTATATGTATGGAATTTTGAGTCTTGTTGACGTGTTCGAGTCTCTTGACAATTGAGTTTGGATTCTCTCCAATAGATTTTTCATTTAGTTCAAACTTATTATATTGTTAGAGATTAATTTTGGCTTAGTTATATATATTTTTAATTATCTTATTTTTAATATTCACTTTGATTTTTAATAATATATTTTTTAACTTATTTTTTGGTCCTTTATTATTTTAAAAAAATCAATTTGGTCATTATGTCATAGCAGCATTAGTTTTATCAAAATATTCACACTCACCACTAAAAATTGAAAAATATTGTCGGAATTTGGAAAAATTTGAGGCCACTACTCGACGAAAGGTAGGAACGATGGTGTTGATTTGCCAAAGGTGTAGTAAGCTAGCTTGTTCTGGTGGTTAATAGATGTGAAGAAAGATGACAATGTGATAAAAATAAACATGAATTGTAATGACAACTGGATCTCCATCGATTGAGCCACATGAATATATATATAAAAACTCTATCGATTGAGCCAACGATTGTTGGCATAATTTAATGTATTTGTTTGTCAATGTAGATTATAATATTAAATTATATTCTTGAAAAAATAATTAAAATTTAAAAGCTCCAATATAGCAGCTGGAGATTATTTTTTTAGATCCGTGTAATTTTTTTATTTTACCCTTATTACTCCAACACATTATTAACTACCTCCAATATCACTCCATACCTCTTTATATATATCTATATATATATATATATATATAATTTACTCAGTAAAAATAATTTTTTTTACACTGTCCAAATAAAACAGGTCAGCTTAAATTTATTTTTTAGCTAAGATACCCAAACATAAGCATATTATTACCAAATTATAATAAAAAAATTAAAATCTCATTTTATCGGCTATATCAAATTAAACATGTACTAAATAAGATTTGAATAGGTTCAGCTTATCATAATTATCTTTATTTGGCTCCGATAAAGCAATAGTATAGTATAAATATCCCATTATAACTGCCCTTGTATAAAGCAATAGTAGTATTGGCTACTTCCTCCGTTCCGAAATAAGAATCTAGGGGCTTTCTACCTCCTTGGGATTCTAGCTGCTGCCACATTGGCATTTTAGCTACAATTGGGAGGAAAAGGGTTTTGGATTGGTTTACAAATTGGTTCTTTTGCTCATACTTTTCTATTGGCTATTATAACGAGTTGCATAAATTTGAAACAACAGGTATTCTAACCTTGTCTTAATTAAACCCCAAACTTCAAATTTACTATGCTTGGTTGCAGTGGTTGGGTCTTCCTAACCAGAGGAATCAAGAAAAACTAATTTTTCATTGAAGACATACGTATAACATTAATCAATTTGGTAATTAAATACAAAATTTTCCAATAACAATTACATTTTTTTTTTTGGTTTGCACTCTGGTATTCGGCCCACTGGGCCGACTAATCCAGTTCGAGGGGGTCCCGGGGTTAAGGTTTTATTCCTCTCCCAACGTTGTTGCGGGGGATCGAACCGTGGTTCGCCCTACCAAGTGCAGCCCCTGGCACCATTGCACCAACAGCTCGTTGGTAACAATTACATTTTTTGGTTCCTTAAAAAATATCCTAAGAGTACTTGTTACTGATATTTTTCGTGATAGTTAAAACAACACAAAAATTTACTCATAAATATTATATGTACCATTTTGAGTAGGATAATGTTAACTAGTATCTTTGATAAAGAATCAGAGCACAAAGTTTTTAACCTTTTATATATTTAGGCAGTAATTCCTAAACTAGTCAGCAATACCCTTTGTCTAGGCGACTTCCCTTTAGTCAGTAAGCATGATGTTTCAATTGTGTGATATTTTACTAATGCAGGCAATCAACGCAAGAAAGAGACTAGTCGATGGTGAATTTTCAGAAGACAATAGACTGGTATGAGAAGCCAATGATGAAAGGCCAATTGTAAGATGACGGGAAGAGCTCTTATTAGTGTCTGTTTGGATTTTGTAAATTTGATTTGGATAAGCGAATTTCAATTGAAGTGATTTATGCATTTCACTCTTGAAGTAAATTTGTGATGAAACTTAGGGGTTGTTTGTTTCAAGGTTAAAAATTATGTTCCAGAATCATATTCCCAGTGATAATATTGCCAGAAATCTTCTGGATAGGAACGTAGAAAAACATGTTTGGTTAGAATGCATAATATTCTAGATAATATACAGCACAGTGATCAAAACTTCCCTACTTTGTAAATTTTTATTCAAATATTAAACAAATTTAATGCCTATATAAAAATATTAAACATAAGGTTGGGTGAAACTTAATGCAGATGGATCTTTTATTCCGGAGACTGAGAATAATGCTGCGTGTGGTGGGGTAATTAGGGACCATAGGAGTCAGTTTCTTGTGGCATATGTGTGCAATCTTGGTTCCTGTTCCATTACCCATGCATGCTGAACTATGGGCGATACTCCATGAGTCCATGGCTTGTGTATTGCTGTTAGTCGTGGCTGTCAGCATATTATAATCGAATAGGATTCAATGGTGGTGATTCGGTTCCTGGAGGTAGGTGTTCGTAGCTGCTACTGAAATAAATTAAAGAACATGATGCTTAGTGAACATAACAATGGACTCGTATATTGTGAAGCAAATTCTGTTGCAGACGCGTTGTCATAGCATGGCCACCTTGTTGATGACCGGTTGAGGATTTTTGAGCATGCACCAGAATTCTTGTCAGTCCCTCTGCTGCTGTTGGATTCTGCTGCCTCCCTTGTTGCTAGGGGGACTTGGTTTAATTTCTTTCTTTGCTGCTGTTAGTGTCTTTTGTTAGTTGTTTCCTCCTTTTCACCAAAAACATATACAAAATAATTTTTAAAATTTTTCTTTCGTCAATTAATTAATAGGTTGTAACTTGTACCAAAATATACCACTTATTATTTTTTAAATGGGATAAATGAGAGGATACCAAACCCTTCCTAAACTAATAAGGGGTTTTGAAGTAATCATCATTTACTTTATCTAAGCTACAGTGCTTTAAACTTTTGTTTTCTTAAAGAAAAAAATTGAATTATTATTGTAGCAATTAAAATCTTAATACATATTAACAAAATAAAATAATAAAATGACATTACGGTAACAACATTTAAGAATTTTATCTGACTGTTTTAAAAAATAATGATAATAAGTTAACAAAGTCCAACGCTCTAGATTGATGAATGTGTGTTTTAAGTATGATGTCAGACTTCGATTCATGTTGTAGTTATGAAAAAAACTTTGTTGTTAGATGCAAAACTCACTTTAATAATCTTTACACATCGGAGGAAATTAGTTTTCGACATTTGGCTGAAAAATACCCTATGTGCACAAAAAAAAATAATAATAAGTGTTTGGTTGTATATAAGAGAAAATGGGATGGCAATTATTGAACATGTGATTCACATGCGGGTGCTTTTGTAATTTTACAATTAAATGATATAGGAATAACACATTCCTACCTTAGACCTTTTGTCATGAGAAATTTTTTTTATAGGTAAATGTTAATAAAAGTTTTTAGTGCAAAGATAATTATAAGAATAATTTTGAAAAATGTATCGAATATTATTAATTTCAATGTCATTAATAATATTAACTAACTTTTTAAATTCTTGTGAAAAACACTTCGAATGCTTATATTTAAAAGAAAATGCTAAAAAGTATCTTTAAAATACTTATTAAGAGATTAAAAGTGGTTAAAAGTTATGGGAAAATGAACTTTTTAATTCTCAAGAGAATAAATAATTTAGACTTATGAATTTTTAACAAGTGTCGACTTGTCGTTAGCAAATACACATATTTAAAAAAGGGATAATTAATATTATTGATATAAAGATGATAAAAAAAAAATATTGATATGAACATTCTTTATATTAAGTGATGGAAGAAGTATATAAAAGTGCACTTTGTTATTGGTAGGTGCTAAAACCCAGGCTTATATGTAGCTAGCATGCAGTAGGAGAAAGACAAATGGCATCTATTAGGTATTAAGGTATACAGGATCTCTTTCATCTGGATTGCACAATAGACTATACTTGCTGGACGGGTTCATTCATTGAAACCTAATCTATGACTATTTAGTGTTGTCATGTTGTGCGTTACGTTTTCAGTGGAGTACTTTTAATTTTTAATAAGTGTCTTTTTTTTGTTTTGTTGTGTTTTGTATGATTATGCATAATAAGAAAAAAATAATTTATTTCTCATAAATGAGGGCATGCAGGAAGAGAAGTAGATTTGCTGTTCTCCTTCTCAATCTCCACGTACACCCTAGGAGTGAGTAGCTGTCAAGTGATTCAAAGAAAGAATAATCACGTATGTGAATGAATGCACTATACCAATATTAATAATATTCCGTGATCCATTGATATTCAAGCACAGAGGAAGAGGACATGGAGAAGGGTCAACTCATAGAAAAAGATAGAGAGGGAGAGGGAGAGGGAGAGGGGGAGGGAGAGAGAGAGGTTGAACAACGTGTAGGGATAATAACATGGAATGTTTTTGCTCAAGAGGTGAAAGGTGTTTGTTATCTATCGGTGCCTATGATAACTGTTACTTTGTCACAGTATTTTCTACAAATTATCTCATTGATGATGGTTGGTCACTTGGGTAAACTTGCTCTCTCTGGCACAGCTATTGCTATCTCTCTTTGTGCTGTCACTGGCTTCAGTCTTCTTGTAAGTCTTTTCTTTCTTTGTTTTTTTTTTTTTAGTCTCCCTTTGGAACTATTGTCTTTAATTAATTTTAAGAGTTACACTTACTTCCTTGCATTCAATTGATATAAAGTAGGAAGGAGGGAATGGTAAAACAATGACACAAATATGAAGAGTAGCTTTACACTATTACATTATTGTATCAATTATCTTCTTTTAGATTCCCTATATAATAGAGGTAGAACTTGGAGTTGCCTGGTTCTCTGTTTGATCCTTGACTATGTGGAACTGATCCCTCGAAATTGTTGTACCATTGGTATCCAATACTTATCGTGCAAGACACTTACATTCATTTTAGATACTTTTCGTCTGTATATTTTTCAATTATTTTATGAATCTTTTCCATATCAACCTATCTGTAGTGTGCTGTATTAGTATCCTGCATTCGTATCCGTGCCTCCTATGTTGTGGTTCTGCTAATAATTTTACCACTGATATTGCGAGGAAAAGGATGCATACTAGGTTACATATATTTGTTTAGACTAGCTTAGTTTGAATTCAAAATAGATTATAATCAACATAGTTTTTGAAAGAGAACCGGTTTCCCCTTAAGATAATCAAATTCAAACAAGCTGTACTTGGTTCTTGTTGCGAGTTTTATTTGAGAATTAATTGCAGTTTATATTTTTTGTAAATATCAAACAGTTTGGATTGTCATGTGCATTGGAAACTCTTTGTGGGCAAGCCTATGGAGCACAACAATATAAAAAATTTGGTGTTCAAATTTACACGGGGATCGTCTGTCTTATTTTAGCTTGTATTCCTCTGTCTCTTCTGTGGATCAACTTGGAGAAGCTGCTAACTTTACTAGGCCAAGATCCTTTGATTTCACAAGAAGCTGGAAACTTTGCTCGGTGCCTGATTCCTGCTCTCTTTGCTTATGCAATACTTCAGGCCCTAGTTCGATTCTTTCTGATGCAAAGTTATATCAGACCCCTTGTCATAAGTTCTACTGTTAGTCTTTGCTTCCATATAGCTTTCTGCTGGATACTAGTTTTCAAATCTGGACTAGGTAGCTTAGGAGCAGCATTTTCTATTGGTGCTTCATATTGGTTAAATGTGATTCTACTTGGATTATATTTGAAATCCTCAAATGATTTTGAAAGGACTCGAACTCCTATTTCAATGGAGATATTCCATGGGATTGGAGAATTCTTCAGCTATGCTATTCCTTCAGCGGGAATGATTTGGTAAGTTCCTTCGTCGTACATTGAATCTTTTATATTATGGAAGTGGGTTTACTTAACTTTTGATCATGCTTTGTTTCTTACTCTTACATATTTGGTCATTGCAGCCTTGAATGGTGGTCATTTGAGCTGCTTACCTTGCTGTCTGGTCTCCTACCAAATCCAGAGCTTGAAACTTCAGTCTTATCCATATGGTAGGACTTTTGTCAGTCTTTCGGAAATGAATGATTTTGTGTATTTTACAACATGTATGGAAATTGTTATCAAATATTCATCTCCGTTGAGGTGCTAATTTATTTTTTAAATGTTAATTTTTCTGATCAGTATGTCTACCGTCTCAACAATATATACGATACCAGAATCAATTGGCTCAGCAGCAAGGTTTAGTCATAACCTTCATCAGAATATAATATACTCCTTACAAGTTCAATAGTTAATCAATTTCCTTATTTTCTGATTGGTGCTCTTTTGGGTGGTTTATGCAGCACTAGAGTTTCAAATTCATTAGGAGCTGGAAGTCCAGAAGCAGCGCGCGTGTCTGTTTTTGCTGCTATGACTCTTGCAGTTTTGGAGGCTCTTATAGTGAGCTCAATCCTCTTCGCTTGCCGCAACGTTTTAGGTTATGCTTTTAGCAATGCGCAGGATGTGGTAGCTTATGTCACAGATATGGTTCCGCTGTTATGTCTGTCTGTTATACTGGATAGTTTACATGGTACCCTTTCAGGTTGGTTCTTTCTTTGCTCTCATATTGTTCAATGCACAATACTTTTTTTTCTAATGCAATGGGGTCTAAGTTGTGCCATGAAATTTAATACTCGTTCATGATAGGTATCGCGAGAGGATGCGGTTGGCAGCACTTAGGAGCATATGTGAACCTTGGAGCTTATTATGTTGTTGGAATTCCAATTGCTGCTATATTGGGTTTTTGGATACAGTTGAGGGGAGAAGGCCTTTGGATTGGAATACTAACTGGTGCCTTTTGCCAAACTGTTTTGCTATCTCTCATAACAATTGGTACAAACTGGGAAAAACAGGTTTGCCTTCCAATATAGCACAATCCTAAAACATTGCTTATCTTATTTTCATAATGTTATACCTTCTGCATTAGTAAAAGGCATCAAAATAATCTTTTAAAATCAATAGGTTAAACTTTAGAAGTTACTGTCTTTGCAGTCAATGAGAAAATTAGCATTCTATGCAATTAAAATTCAGCAACAGTTTTGAACATGTACTGCTAATTGAAAATGTCCTTATTTCTTGAGTTTTTGATATTGCAGGCAAGTAATGCAAGGGAAAGGATATTTCATGGAATATTTGCAGCAGAAGATGATTTGGTTGAAGTAGTTTGAGCAAATAGAATGAAATCCTTATTGTTGTCTGCTATGAAGCATAATATTTTGAAGGGTCTGGCTAACAAGTGCTTATGTTCTCTTAGTGGGAAAAAACATCATAAGTCCCTGTTTATTCTTTTCTCGAAAACATCACCAAAAGTTGTTTTTACCACTTTTAACTCTTTAACAAGTACTCTTCGTTAGCATTTTCCTATTTATTTTGAAATAGTTGTCATGTCTATGCCGAACATGTATCTGTATCAGACACTCTTGAATCTAATTGAACTCTACAACTTTTCGCATTACTTTTACCCATAAATGAATATGTCATGATATTATTCATCATGACATGCTAACTTTTGAAACTTTATCTCTTTGAATTTTAAGACTTGTATCGTCTATGTTAATTTTATATTGCAGATCATACCTGTGTTAATTCAAATTAAAATGTGCCATGTTTTTAATTTCAGATCATAAGTGTTAATTTCTCTTGAGTCAATTTTTAATTCAAATTTATTTTTTATGGGTTTCTTAACATATGTCATAAAACACACATTAGAAAAACTCATTAATATAAAGTGAGCAAATGAGTTATATTATTACCTTAGTATTTTTCATAGGAATCTTTTAAAAAATTATAGTGGGTTGTTTTGTTACTTTTGAAAAAAAAATTATAGTTGTTCAACGAGTTTGGATATTTAATATATCTCAATATTGAATTTTTCATCATCTACAATTATTGTTTTAAAATTATCCTTAAAATTATTGTAACTCGTTATATTTATTTTTTCACTTAATCAATGAAAAGAAATTAACGGAAAATCAATTTAGATGAAGTCATAAAAAATGATAATTTTTGTTTTCAAATTAATACTATAAAAGAGTTAAAAGGTAATTTAGAAGTGTTTTAATGAGATATGAATAGTTTCTAATTTACATAAAAAATTTAAAAAGTAAATCACTAACTCATTTTACATAATTTAGTATAAAAATGATATACAAGCAACCAAAAGAGTTTAGTTCAATGAAATGAGATGATCTAAGCTTAAGTAATAATCAGGGATTTATCATTTTAAAAGTGTGTTAATTAAAAGAAAAAAAGAAATAAAGTGTAAAATTAAATTAAATTGTTTGGCGATTTGTTTGCAGCGGAAGCATTACAAAAGTTCACAACGCCGTCAAACCCCAACCCCAACAAAAGTTCCCACTGTGCAAGAAGAGGGAGACAGAGCTGAGCAAACAAACAAACAAACATGGCCGCAACTGCAAGAGGTGAAAAAGAGCGACTCAACATAATCTTAGGTTCCCACCTCACCACCATCCATGAAACCCTTCAGGTACTGTCTCTATCATTTACTATATAAATCCAAATAAATAACCCTTCTTCCTTCAACTCCAACACATATATATGTATATGTACATCTCAGGCATCACCACGAATCACTTTGTCTTTGAATTTGTAGATTTTGGATCAAACTGCACCTTCCTCTCTCCACAAAGTCACCTGGGATGATGTCATCAAGATGGGTGACCAAGTCTCTAAACAAGCCACCACAGGTTCACCATTGTTAACTATAAAAATGTGTTTTTTGTAATGTGGGTTTTTCTCTATTTTGCCCTTTTTAGTTTGGTTATTCCAAAAATCCATTCTTTTATTTTCCCCTGGTTTAGTCTCATGAGGATTTGTAATTACTAATTAGTGAAAGAGAGAGGACACGGAAGAGATTATTATGCATGAGTTTCAATGGAAGATGTTTTTTTTTCTCCCTTTCAGAGTAGTTTCGACCATGTGGCTATTAAAATTCAAATGTTATCTCATGGTACCCGTAGTGTTTTATAATGGGGCGGCAAGGAAGCAGACTTTTAATATTTGTCTCTGTGTAGTGTGTCGGATACATACCGACATATCCATTTTAGATTCTCCTAAGTCCTAACCATCTATTTCAAATTTTATAGTATTTCTTTTTCCATGTCCCATATCGTGTCGTGCTTCCTTGATGGGCGGCCCAGTGCATTAGACTCCCACGAGATAGGGTCATGGGAAAGTATATACACCCATGCAAGCGGAGAGGCAGCAGGATTTGAATCTGTGGCCTCCCAGCCACAAAATTGGATTATAATAGTTACGGCTCTAAAACACCAGCTTGAATCAAATAATTGGGTTATTGCTTTTCATTATTCATCAGGAAGATTCTATGGATAGAATCATTGTTAAATGTTGATAGACTGAAAACAATGCTATTTGTTTATTTGCATGAAAGGAGAACAATGGATAAATGCTTTCAAGAGTTTTGCTTTTTGTATTAGGAAGTGTACAATTTGTATACCATCACATATGCAGGCTTTAGTTTGTGTAATTTAATATATCTTTATCTTTTCTGCAGCTGGAATGCTTTGGACCGGAGAAAAACCAGAGTCAAAAGCAATTGAGGAAAATATGACATCATACTTCAACACACTACAAGGTTTCCTTTTGCTTTCCCATGGCAGTACAGTAGGTGCAGGCCCTACTCTATCCTCCAGTATTCATGCATCTGTGAAGCAAGTTGTTGATTCTAGCTTCAGGTTGATGAAGGAAACTGTCTCTTTGTATGGTAAAGTTTCTCTCTCCAAAGCACTTGATAAATACGGAAAAACATGACAGAACTTTAATAGATGATCTTGAATGATAACTTCGGAACAGTTTATTTATTGCCAGCAGCAAAAATTTATATAACACTGTAACATTCTTTATTTATGTAACACTAATTAGTAATACGATGTATGAATCAGTAAGATCTCACCTTGATTGGCACTAGACTGTGGATAGAAGGAAGTTAGAAACAAGTTACGAATAAAAAATTGATGAAATGCTAATCTGAATCTCTAGGCAATGATTTTGATCCACTTTCTCTATCAGGAACATAGATGCATTCGGAACTAAGGAAAGAGCATGCATCCTATTAATGATTTCATGATATATAGGTGACACTTGTGGTGAAGGAGGTGGCTATGATGGTGCTGGTCTTAGTATTTAGCTTTTATTTTTAATTTTGTCATGCAAAAATGGTGGTAGAGGTGTTTCTCAGTCCTTCCTGTATTACCATTTTTCATCATTTTCATGTAAATTTGTTATGTCCTTTTCTTTTAGCATGTTGACTGCCGTGTCTATATGTGATTAATTGATCATGGTGTTGACAATTTTGTTGTTGATAGTTCATTATCTTAAGATGAAAAATAAAGTGATTTAGAAATCTGAGATTGATCTTTCACATTGGATATGGTTGTGTGGAAGAGGTACACCGTTAAGGGTATTCTATGGTTTTGGGATGTGCAAAGCATGATCTTGGGAATGAGTAAATTTTAATTAGGCATGGTCTACTATAGGCACTCAAATCATTATTTTACATTTATTAGGTTTTGGGGACCTTGTTAGAAATACACCATTAGTAACAAGTGTTTTTGCACAATAAATTATGATTTTAGTACCTAAGAGATGACATGGTAGATTGCCTACCTAAGAATTTCTTCCTTATGAGTTATGAATGACTTTAAATAAATATCAGTCTCCTCTGTATAACTATTGTTAAGTTGAACAGACGCATCATTTTAACAAAGCGCAAAGTATGTGGATCGACTTTTCTTCTTAACTAATCTTTTTGCATTTTCGCTATTTTTTTTTTTTTAGTTTTGTTAAGCGTAACTCCTTCAGCAAATTATTTCTCTAATCTTCTGTTGGAAGCTGACAATCTTCCTCTTTCAATGAACACCAACAGGATCCCATTCTCAAAACCAAAAGGCATCAATTCCTCAGTTGGTTGGTGCTGTATGGGAAGCAACATCTGCCCTAAAAAAGACTCCTGTAACGAATATTACAGCAATTGGGCGAGGAATGACACAGGTTGCAGTTTCAGTGAAGGACGTTCTTCGTGAGATGAAAGAACTGAAGCCAGGCTCTTCAGATGATCCAGTTGACAAAGCTGTAGGTGAGAGCTGTGCAGAAACGGAGTGTGAGCCATGTGATGATGACTCAGGTGAAGATGATCTAGGGAATGACCTGTCACCTGCAGAGATGAAAGTGGCTGAAAGAGCAACGGTGGTTGTCTCTGACACACTTTCGCTCATAAAAGGACTTATTCGCTCCATCACAGGTTTGCTTAAGCTGGAAAAACCAAATGACAACAGCTGTTTTGTAGATTCTCTAGAGAAATTGTTGCAGCTGTCTCAGGTACTTGGCCGACAGATTGATGAGATTGGAGCTTGCCTCTATCCCCCACAAGAGATTCCTGCCATAGAGGCAGCCATGGAGAAAATTCACAGCACTATTGATGCTATACAGGTGGAGTTAGGAGGACTTCAAGGTGCATCAGATGCATTTGTGGAGGCATGCAATGTTTTAAGGAGTTCATTGAGACAACTTGCATCTGAACTAAGTAGTTCTGGAATTGCTGATGTAGAAGCCAAAGTGGAGAATATTACATTAAACCAATAAGTAGTCTCGTATGTGTCTAATTTTAGCCTTATTTCTTTTCTTTTGTTTGAGGGCGTAAATATGTGCAATGAACTTGGCTCTAGAATTTATGGAATGATCCTTAGTGATCACGGGATGCCATTATCAGTCAGATTGCCGAATACTATCTCCTATTGTGAAACAGAATAGAACTAGTTCATAATCATTTTATCCTTTTTTGTTGTCATAGATAGTTGGTCTTAGAAATTCCTTTAGATTTCAAATTGCAAGATTTTTATGGTATGCTTAGAGTAATATTAAAAAAAAAAAAAGAGAGAGAGAGAGAGAGAGAAAAAAATGGTTTCAAACTCATTTTTAATTTTTTTTTGCTAGGCCCAGGGTTACTTTTGTAGGGTTGGCGGATGAGTCTTCTAGTGTGGCAATTATATTGCTTATGAGATCTCCTAGACTTTTGGGCGAGTATTTAAATATGGTGATTGATGTTCGAATTCAGTCTTTACCTTTTTTAGGACACACACAAAACTTGAGCATTTACATGATTTCCGGTTAGTTTTTTGAGCGTCTTTGTAATCCTCTTTTAGTGGCTTTATTAATAACCATATGTATAATGCAATTCATCTAAAAAAGTTTAGATGTTAGAACATTTGAAAATTGTTATACCAAAGATCAGGATACTAATTTTAAAAGCGTGCTATGCTATGCTATGTTATGAAGAATTGAAAGCCAAATCTATAAGGATGAATTTAAAACAAAAACCTCCAAATGGCAATGGCAAGACCTAATGGAATTAGGTATAATAACATGTTACAATATTATATTGATCAAAATACAGGGAGGATAATAGCTGTGGTACAAGCAAAAAATATACCCCGGTTTGCTTCATGAATGTACGTAAACTATACATATTAAGAAATGTGAGGCTAAGATCATCGTCCTGTAAGTTTGACAAGCCATGCACCACCTAGGTAAAGACCCAGTAGGGGAGCCGCTAGAAGAACTTGAGTGAGTGGATCGGTGGACGGTGTAACTACGGCAGCTGCCACTACTGCTCCGACCACAACATACCTCCAAACTGATAACATCTGGTCTCCAGTGACTAATCCAACTTGTCCCAACAAGAATTGTACCACAGGTACCTGAAATATGACTTCCATTATATTTCATACTGTAAAAGTCTGAAGGGGAGAAACGATATCATATAACGTTTAGCAGACATGCTAGAACATGACAGAACAGCAAATTTGGGTTCTGCTCTATGTTTGACATATTTTATAAATAGAACAGAACATGAATTGAGGATTAAAAACCATGCCATTTCTGTTTCCACTAGCGAACCAAAAAGAACATCATAGGATTCGTTATACTACTACAAAAGATCAGATGAATAAAACAAGGAAGAAATAATTACCTGGAAAGACAAGCCTGTGCTGAACAAAAGAACCAGTACAAACTCAAAGTATTGATCAATAGACCACAATGATTCAACAGCGCCTTCGGCATAACTGACAAAGAAGTTCAAGGCTGCCGGTACCAGAACTAAGTAGGAGAAGACTATTCCAGCATAGAAAAGAACTGATGAGCCTAAAACAATTGGCCCGAGAAACCTTCTTTCCGATTTTGTTAGACCTGGAAGTACAAAGGCTATAATCTCATAGAGGATGACAGGACTTCCCAAGAGGAGGCCACAGTATCCAGACACCTGCAGCACAAAATTACAAAATATCAACTCTTTATTTTTATTTTTAATGGCAGATTTGATCTCGCTTCAGAAACAACATCTTGTAATGTTCTGAAATTTCTATTCCCTGTCAATTGGGTAGAGGTAGCAACAGATTTTTCTTTAACATCTAATTACTACTGAAAATGACAGTAGGCTATCTATAACATTCAGGAAAACAATTAAGGAGGCATGGGGGGCGTGCGTATATAAGTAGATTTAGGCCATTCAGCCAGGAATACTTTGAAGCGTGGTGTCAATGTCTCCATCACGAACTTTCCTTAGTTCATGTTGCCACAAACCACTATTTATTGGGATATTGAACATATCGGAGAACAAACATAAATTTCAATTATGTTATGGCATAAACTTTGTTTGAGAACAGGTGAGTAGGCATTCATGGGAATTAAGTTTGCTTTGTGCATTCCTGATAATGCACAAGCCATATACTGGTTTAATTTTACATGAAATGATAACACAAGTCACTGAAGGGAAGGAAGAAATATCATGAGATAGATGTAAGAAATCTCACCTTTAAAGTTGTGAAGAAAAACTCGCCAGGACCAAGCTGAAGAAATCTTACACCCTCTGATTTAACAGGAGCTTCAAGAATCATTATCAAATCTTTTGAAAATGCAAAGCATCCCAAAATGCTTGCTCCAACTGCTAGCACCGATACAAAGATTCTCTGTCGGAGCTCTTCAAGATGATCAAATATACTCATTTCTTTGTCATCGGGAAGAAGTTCTTTACTAGGATAGAGAAAATCATAGATAGGACTTCCTTCACGACCTTGATTAAAATTTTCCAGGGTTTGTTCATTTGTACTATCAAGTAGATCTGTATATCATAATATATAAATGATGTCAGAATGTTAACCCATGTCCATTACAGTTGCACAAATATATCAAATGACCATTATTCAACATTCGGGGAAAAAACTTGTAAGATAGCATAAATGCATAGTTTACAAAATACCTGCATTAACACTTTGCTTGAAAGAAAACACCCAAGGATAATTTTATGTTGAATAGTGTGTATTAAAAAAAGAGTGAAGACCCACTTTGGTCCCTGTCGATTTTGCACGATACCAATTTGGTCCCTGACAATTCATAATACCACATTTAGTCCCTCAAAAAAAAATTTATACCAATTTTGTCCCTAACCTTTTTTCCATACCAATTTCGTCCCTCAAAATTTTCTTCCATACCAACTTGGTCCCTCAATTTTAAGGATTAAATTGGTACATCTGAAAATCTTGAAGGACTAAATTGATATGAAAAAAAGTTGAGGGACCGAATTGGTATGGAATTTTTTTTTGAGGGACTAAATGTGGTATTATGAATTGTCAGGGATTAAATTGGTACTGTGCAAAATCGACAGGGACCAAAGTGGGTCTTCACTCAAAAAAAAAAAAAAGAGTAAACCATCGCGTAAGTCCTCAAAAGATTGGGTCCTTGAAAGATTTGTGTCACCAAATAAGTCCTTGAAAGTAGTCAAACGACACCAATTAAATCTCTGGAACGACCTATGTGGTGACGTTTGAAGACTTATTTTGTGACACAAATATTTCAATTACCGAACCGATGATGTTGCAATCTTTCAAGGACTGAATTGAGGGTTTACTCTATAAACAGAATATACCAACTACATTCGGAATTTATCCGGCAGACATAATGCAATCAAGGCATCCCGAATTTCCATATGTCATCCAGATCAATCACTATGTTCTGCATATAGCATATGCAAGTTGGTGATCAAGATGAAAATACTTAACAAATTACTTTGATGTTAAGGGAAAAACATGCAAGGGTATCTTCGGGCAAATGAGCTTAATTAAGCGCTAATCAAATAATATTTTTTTTTGGAAATAAGCTAAAAGAGCTTATTGTAAAGATCATAAGCTATTTTCATGAACTACTTCCATAAGCTCTCAATAAACTCTTGGAAGCGTCCCCTGAATCCATTTAAATAATTGTGGACAGTAAGAGTTCATATTCTAGCAAATTTAAGCATACTAGAGAAAAGACAAAAAAAAAAAAAAAACAAAAAACAAAAATCCCAGCAGTTAAATCAGGTAAAGTTTAAATTTTTCTGGATTTAAACAAATAAGAAGGGGGGAATATATTTATATAAATAAAAAAAATGAAACAAGATGAAAAAAAAAAAGAAACAGGGTTTTGGGTGTTACTACGACTACTATCGGGTCTTTCTTCAAGAGCTGAGCCAACCCTGCTTGAACTGCTATTAAGCTCTGGTTGCTGTTGTTGCTGCTGTCTGAATTCGTCGTTGTCATCAACGGCAGCTAAGCAAAGAAACCTATTACTCCTCCTCCGTGAGCGTGAGATAGGGAAGCTTAACCTGGGAGTTGTCGAGATGGAGGAAGTGTTGGTGTTGTTGATGAGGCGTATAGAGGTGAGGTGGTTTCGGAGTAAACCGAATCGGGTATGAAGGTCCAATTGAGGAACCATGTTCATTGCAATTGTGGTGGTGGTGGTGGTGGTGGTTCCCATGGCTCTGCTTCTGCGGTGGTGGTGTTTGTTTATTCGATACGATTTCGTGATACTCCCAAACCTAACCTCATATCTAAACTTGCGGGTCCATCCTTCACACTATCGTTAAATCAACGCTAAACTGTCATTTTATTTTTTCACTTTGTAAGATTTTTCACTTTAGTCCCTCACTTTTTAATAATTCTTTTTTGGTCTTTCACTTTGAAAAAAGCTACTCACATTAATTCCTGTCAACTTTCTCTGTTCGTAGACGTTAACGTTTTACGCACGTAGCCGTTAAACAAAATATACACACGTGGCCGTTAACATCTCACACATGATACTGAATTCAAAAGATAAAAATTGGAGAAAGAATAGGCTAAAGCAGTAAGGCCGCTGAAGAGGTGCAGAAACTAAGACAGTTGTAGATAAGACAGCTGCTGAAACTGTGACAGTTGCAAAAAATACAACAAATGATGAATCAGCGGAGGCAACACAACAACTTGACGTCGTATAGGTTATTTAACGGTCACGTGTGTTAGATGTCAAGGTCTATGAACGGAGAAAGTTGTCAGAGACTAACGTGAGTAGCTTTTTTCAAAGTTAGAGACTAAAGAGGAATTATTGAAAAATCAGGAGCTAAAGTGAAAGCTCCTTACAAAGTGAGGGACTAAAGTGACAGTTTAGTCATTAAATCAAAAATAAAATTATATTCCTTCATGTTCTATACATACTTAATCTAAGATATTTTTGATAACTTTTATTTTTTACATCTCTAGAAAATTTAATTTTAATTTTTAATACTATTTAATTATTTTTTTTACGAATATATTTATTCTCTCAACACTTATTAACATTTAAATAATAGTTATTGATTTAATTTTAAAAAACATATCTAATATTTACGATTTTTTAGTATAGTTAATAAAATTAATCAATTTTTTAATAATAAAAAAATTATGGAAAATATGGAATATCATTAACATATTATTCTCACATTATGTATTTATAGTACGTTTGGTTTTACGTTAAACGTGAATCTTGCCAAAAGCTAAATGTGATTATGAAACTCCACGAACATGAATCCAAATATGTTGTTAATCAATTATATATTTTTCAAAATCAATTTTGTTTTTTCTAAGACTATCAAAATCAAAACTTGATAAAAAATAATATCCAAGTCCATGGGTCATGGATTGGAAAACTTTTATCCAAAACAAGCCCCATGCAGGTAGGGAGTAGGACTTGAACAGTTGAACCCCAGACCGAGACCTTCGAATTTGTTTGGATTGATGGTATTGAATGAAGTAAAATAAGGTGGAATGGAAACTAAGCTCATTTCATTGTTTGGATTACATTCAAGATAATGGAGTGGAATGAATTATAATGGTACAGGTTTCATCCAATTATTTCAATATCGCCAAAAACCTCATTTTTTTCATTCCCCAAATTGGGATATACACCATGGAATCTATTTTTATTTTCTTTTATAATTATTTAATACCCATTTTATTAGCCTTAAAAGAAAAATGTTAGAGCATCCACATTCATGATCTTCATTTTTGTCCTTAAATGGATCTTACATATTATTTTATTATTCTTTACACTTTCCTACACTTTTAAGGACAAACACATATTTTCTCTACACCCATAAACTCACTTTTGTCCTTAAAATTGGGACCCACACATTACCCCACACTCTTAATATTTTACAATAAATAAAAACCACTATCAACTAATTATATTTTCCTACCAAAACTTTAACTATAATTTAAAACATCCTATATTATTCTCTAACGATTACTTTTATTTAAAAAAAATAAATTTATATTTTCGCCCTAAATTAATACCAAAATAAATTTAAATGCAATAAAATTAAATTTAAAATAAACCAGTACTAAGCTCATGGTAACGGTAATAATGCTCACTCAAGGCAACAATTTTCACTCATTCACTAGGCATATCCGTAGTATTCACTTTTCGACCAGCGAAAATGTTTTTTAAACATTTGTAGCCAACATCATACTTTACACTGTAGGGTTACTGACACAAATACAAGTGCATTCTTTTTTCACTGAAATATCGAAAATGCCCTAATATATGTTCTAAACCTAACACTCCCTCCTCACATTGACTGCCTCACAACCCTCACTCCCACCTCCATTGAGCCCCTCCTTCTCTCTCTCTCTACAACATTTCATCTCCAACTCCGGTGAATCTGCAACCTTTGTCTCATAACCGTGACCAACCGCACCATCTCCTCATCCTCCTCCTATGCCTCATCGAGCCCTTCCACCGGCGCCGTCATTACCGCCGCAACACTTGTCACCAGCCACCTCCATCTCCTTTACACCTTCTCCAGCCCTATCTTCTTTGTATTGTGCCGCCGGCCCACTTCTTCGGTCTTCTTCTTCTCTCTCCCATCTAGCCACCCTCGCACAAAACCTTGCAACAGAGGCGAGCCCCGGTTCTTCTTCCTCTTTCTGGTTCGCGAGTCCTCCCTCGGTGCTCTCAAATCTCAGTGTTCTCATCTTCTCCACTGTTCCCTGCTCGTTTGTCTGACCAGATAATCGATCCCATTTGGTTTTCACCTACGCTTTGGAGGTTCTATTTCGTTTTTGATTTAGATCTTGTTTGGTTTTTAATTTCATTTTGGAGGTTCTCTTCTCAATCCGAAATCTTTGGTGTTCTTCACCGAATCGAGAAGATGGGTTTAGTGTTCACGAGAGTGTCATAAATAAATCGCGTAAATCCGAGAACTAATTTATGGGCTATATTTTCAGTAAAATCTTACGTTATTAGTATGAAATTTAGGAATTATAATGTCTGTCACGTTCTGAAAAAAGTTGGTATTAAGTTGATAAATGTTTGTTACCCCCTTCTATTATGTTGGTACCGTGATCATAAATGTTGGTACTTTTTCAGAAAATATTACATTATTAACTATGTCCTGAAATATTACACAGGTGCAGTGTGTGCGAAATTTGGGAGTTAATAATGGTTGTAACATTGTGAAAAGTGTTGGTATTAAGCTGGTAAATGTTGGTTACCCTCTTGTATTATGTTGGTACCATGATCGAGTATGTTTGTACTTTTTCAGAAAATGTTGCGTTATTAGTAAGTTCATGAAATATTTCCATCAGAGGTGTAGTGTAGAGTGTATGAAATATTTTCATTAATGTGTTTATTGATGTTTTTAGTTTAAGCTTTCTTCTTTTGTTGAATATTGAAAATGTTCCTTTGTGGTGTGAAAATGTTGATAACTTAATTGGTGGTTGTTGGTAATTTTGTAGGTTGCAAAATGAGTTCGAAAAGTAAACAAGTTTCAATAACACATGGTGAAGAGGCAGAAAAAAAGTCAAAGAGTCGTGAGGTTAGTTTTGTAATAAATGATTGTTTACTATTGGAGAAGGTTTTGTTAAAGAAATGTCAAGTAATGTGCTATGTATAACCAATTGACAGCCGACATTCGTGACGAGATGTTCCCCGAAACGAATGGAAGAAGCTATGAAGAAGCTATCAAACTTTATGCACTTGCTGAATGATTATTACTCTTTCAGAAGCAACTGCTAAACGTGAGACATAGGTTACTTTGCGGTTGGGTTATGGATCCTTATAATGAGCGCAAAGATATAATCCTCGCCAAAGCTCTTCGCAAGGAAAAAACACGATGAATTGTAGTTTTGTACATTAAACGTTAGATTATGTATTATGTATTATATTGTATTCGCAATGGTTGAAACAATGAATATTGGTTGTAAAACAGGTTTATAGTGTATGAAACACCTTCTGAAAAATGTTGGTACTGCTCTGATAAATGTTTGTAACCCGTTTGTAATAGGTTGGTACCATGATCATCAATGTTGGTACTTTTTCAGCAAAATTTTCGTTTTTGGTTAAGTCCTAAAAATCTTTGCATCACAGGTGTAGAATGTATATAACTTGGGGATTATCATGTCTGCACCTAGCTGAAAAATGTTGGTACTGACCTGATAAATGTTGGTTACCCCTTTCCATTATGTTGGTACTTTGATTGTGAATGTTGGAACCTTTTCAGAAAATACCTTTCATGTTATTATTAATTGTCGTGCAAATGCTTTTGCATCACAGGTGTAGAATGTATATAACTTTGGGATTATCATGCATGCACCTAGCTGAAAAATATTGGTACTGGCCTGATAAATGTTGGTTACCCCTTTCCATTATGTTGGTACCTTGATTGTGAATGTTGGAACCTTTTCAGAAAATACCTTTCATGTTATTAGTAATTGTCGTGCAAATGCTTTTGCATCACAGGTGTAGAATGTATATAACTTGGGAATTATCATGCCTGCACCTAGCTGAAAAATGTTGGTACCGGCCTGATAAATGTTGGTTACTCCTTTTCATTATGTTGGTACCTTGATTGTGAATGTTGGAACCTTTTCAGAAAACACCTTTCATGTTATTAGTAATTGTCGTGCAAATGCTTTTGCATCACAGGTGTAGAATTAGGGATGGCAACGGGGCGGGGATAGGGCGGGGGGTACTTTCCCATTCCCCATCCTCGGGTCTCATTCCTCCCCCATCCCCATCCCCAAACCCCATCTCGGGTAGAAATTGTTCCTCATCCCCATTCCCCACGGTCCCCACGGGGTCCCCAAACATACGCGAAATTTTTTAAAAAAATCGTAACTTCCATCTGACTCATCATAAAATTAACCATGCTTAATAGTATTTTCAAAAGATGCATAGTACTTAAAAATAATCATTAAAAGTCAAACAATTCAATCTAAGAAATAGAATAAAAATAATCAAAAGGTTAATATTTGTTTTAAAATTAGACAATTACAAACTTTTTTTTGATAGTAAAGGCAAGCTTTAGTTGAAAGTGCGGCGGAAGAGTGAATCAGCAAGGTGAAGGAGAAGAAGAAATTAGGGATTTAGTTGAAAGTGGAATGGGCGAATGGCTGCTGCTGTGCTGGTATGTAGTTGAAATTAGGGTTGAAAGGTGAAATTACCAAAAAAACCAATTCTTTTAATTACATAAAAGTTAAAAACTAAGGGTGTATATGTAAAATAGGCGGGGAACGGGGCCCCGCGGGGACGGGGGGACCTATCCCATTCCCCGCCACGAAATCTGTACGGGGGAAAAATCCCCCCCATCCCCGACCCCGACGGGGAAAAATCCCCGAAATCGGGGACCCGAACGGGGCGTTCCCCGCGGGGATCCCCGAATGGCGTTCCCCATTACCACCCCTATGTAGAATGTATATAACTTTGGGGATTATCATGCCTGAACCAAGCTGAAAAATGTTGGTACTGGCTTGATAAATGTTGGTTACCCTTTTGCATTATGTTGGTACCTTGAAATAAAGGAGAAAGTTTGGTTTATCAGAAAAACCAAACACATACATAACTTTGCATATATTGGTGTCATGTTAGATACATATATGTGGGCCATATATCATATATATACAAAAAAGTAATGTTTACTTGTATTTGGGTCCTATATTTATACAAAAAAACTAAGTTCCTACATGCGTGCTCCCAATTACTAACATTTACAAAAGTATTATCCCAAAATATGATATCGCCCCCCCCCCCAAAAAAAACCAAATCCCAGTTAGACTTGATGGATCCAAACAATGCTTCACATACGTGCTTCAAACAATGATCCAAACAAGTCTTCAAGACTGCCGTGTTGATGGATCCGCAACAACCTATCAAAAGGTAATGTAAGAAAAATTACTCATCCAAAATTAACTACATTAGTACAAATCCAAACAAACATAAGAACGAACTGCTTCACATACGTTGCTAAATTCATTAAGCAAAGACATAAATCTGGACCAACTAGAAGTTCTAATTTTCCATCCAAAACCCACCCTAGAAACATATTCTGAATAGAAGGACTTCAATTCTTCTAATGATGAAAAGCACATCCAGACTTAAGTTGTCACCTTAAGCAATCATCATTCTCATCATCAATATCAATTTCAATGGTAGTAGTTGTCTCCACATTGTTAATATGATCAATTGAAACTGATTCTTGGTAATTTGAACTACCCTCCTGCATACAAAAAAACACAATCTTAACAGTCCAGGAAACATTACCAACATATTTCATAAGTTATCAACAAATAACACAATAATTACCAACATTGTTTGCATAGTTACAAATATTGATCATGACATTATTTTCCATATTTACATACTACTTAATACATTTCCCTCGTACAAACAAACTTGTTTCAGCCTCAAAATCCCTTAAGTCGACATAAATCTGGTTTAAAAATACAATATCCTAAACTAACTTTTTTTTGGTAAAAATCAAACCCCACCACCATTAACAATCAAAATAAAGAATAAAATAACTATACAACAATAAATCAATGAAGATATTAAACAACTTTTACTGTTTTACCTCATTCATTATACCTTGAAAAATTTAAGAACAAAGTAGATTCAGAAGAGGATAGAAAGAACAAGAGTGAGTGAAGCTTGAGAAGATGAGGCAATGAAGCTTGCGAAGAGTGGGTGAAGCAAGAGAGAAGCTTGACAAGAGTTGAAAATCCCCTGGTCACACTAGAGAGAAGAAAGAAGCTTTTTGAAGAGAGAAGCTTGAGTGGATGATGATGGCGGGAAAAAGATTAGCTTGTTGATGCTTAATGCTTAAAGAACACACAAGAAAAGGAGGGAAAGGATGGGTGTTGGAGGGAACCTTCGAAGGGAGAAGCAATGAAGATCAAAGAGAGAAAATGATGGGTGCTGGTGAGAAAACATGACTAGTATTCTTTTTATTTTAATTATATTTTATTTATAATTTATAATTTATAATATAAAAAATAAAACCAAAAACATACTACTATACGGTGTGTGTAGAGATGTTGGATACCGATGTCCGGGATTGTTTCAACCAGCACTATGTATTCACTTTTCCCTCCACTCACTCAATAGTAAATACATAGTACAGTAGTAGTATTTTTATTTTTATTTACTCACTCAAAAGTCACAACACAAATACTCCTTCCTTCCTGAATACGAAGTCCTTCTCCTTCTCCACACAAACTCCCTCTTCGCCGCCAATCAATCCTCCGCCGTCTCTTTCTCCTCCTCTCCTCCATCGTTCTTCCCTCCCTCCCTCCCTCTCGGCCTCCATCGTTCAATCTTCACCTTCGATCGATCGATCTCCTCCTCCCACCGCCCCTTCGGTCTTCATCTTCAACATAGCCTCAATGTAGTCAAAACTAGACCAGTTTCTGAGAGAAGAGACTTGTTTGTTTTACTTACTTCAAAATCCGAATATTTATTTAAGAATAATAAATAGGTACTCCACACGATAAATACGATTGCATTTTCCCGCCAACATCAATGGGGACGATGGCGGCAGAGAATCACAAAACCAAGGCGCTGAACTTGCTCCGGAGCAGGCTCTGTGACCCTAAATTCATCTTCCAACCTCTCATCGATTCTCCTCACACCAATTTCAGGTGAGGTCACCGTATACCCACCAATTTCCATCTACTATTCATTTTTTCTTTTAATTAATTAATCAATTCTTTCTGAAATTAATTTAACTTATTTATGATACTATATGTTATTATGATCAGTAAGCTGAAATTCATGATATCAAGTTCAGTGACGGAGGCTTGCAACAATTCCATTCTTCTTCAAGGTCCACGTGGCAGTGGCAAGACTGAGGTTTTGGACCTTGTCATTCATGATTTGTTCCTTGAATTCCCCGACTCTATTTCACTGGTACCCTATTCCCTCATCTCTCTTTTTTTTTTAAAAAAATTTAATTTTATTATTTTATTTTTATCCTTAAAATATTAGGATAACATCAGTTGGTAGAGCTGCGGAACATAGTGTGAGCGATCCCAGGTTCAAACCACGGGAAGTGCTCTTAAACGAAAAATGCTTGCCTATTAAATAAAAACTCACGTTAATTAACTCTATTTTGTTCTCATAAAGTTATATTTTTCATGAATTGTTGCAGATTAGGTTGAATGGGCTTTTGCATTGTGATGACATCTCTGCATTCAAGGTTACTGCCATTCCTTCCTAAAACCTCCCTCTACTAATTGTAACAGCAATCACATTACTGTCATTGCCTTATTTTATTCGACCCCCCTTTTTTTGGTTTCTGTAAGTTGTTGTCTGACTTGATTTGATTTTCGAAGCTCTTAATTTTTACTTAATAAATAATATTTATCTTTAGATTATGCCTCCAAGAGTTGTGATAACGAGGACAAATAAACTGAGCATACTTTTCATTAGTGAATTAGCTAGGGATCCTTGACGAACTGCGTTAAAAAATGTGGTAGGAATCTCTCTCTTGTAAGTTAAGAACTTCTGAAGTCTACAAAGGAATTGAATGATGATGAACCAAGCTAAGCAATTAACCTCGATTTTTTGTGGATGTTCAAGAGCAATGAAGATTCCGTTAGGCATATTATAGAATTTATAAACCTTATTATAGAGATTGTTTAAACTAGTAGATTTAGGTTGCACTGCGTGTTCTTTTATGATGTCTCATTTGTCATTGCAATGGATGGCCAAGCAGGAAATAGCAAGGCAGGTGTGTACGGAGCATCAATTGCTGTTCTCGAAGGCGGTAATAAGACTTGCCTATACGCTATTCATACTTTTGTATTTACAATGGTACAATGATTTATTGATTTTGATTTGTACCTTTTGTAGGCATCATCTGATGACAACTCCCAATTTATGGTAGCCATGCTAAAGTGAGTAAAACTTTCTTGGTGTAAAAAACAAACGAAAAATCGTTTAAAGTTATAAAGCATCTAATGTCTTTATTTTCTAGGGAATGCGGATTGGCACATAAAACAGTAATTTTTATTCTGGATGAGTTTGACCTCTTTGCTCAGGTAAGGATCTTTTTCTTTTCCACTTTGATCATTTCTCAAAAGCTTATAGCATAAAGTATGGGTTTTAGTGTAGTTATGACCGACTTCTTACTATGTTAAATAGTTCTGTTATTGTTGTGTGAAATGCTTTCTATTCATTTTTGGTTTAACTTCTATAATTGTACATTTGATACTATCTCTATCCCAATTCTCTGCAGGGTAAACAGCGGTTACTTTATAACTTGCTTGATGCAATGCAATCAGTAACATCACAGGCTGTTGTAATTGGCATTAGTTGCCGGCTGGTATGTGTTTTGCAGTTATTTCCTTTTCTTATTAAGAGGACAAACAGATTCCCTTAATTTGATATTATTTTGTGATGGACAGATTTTTATTATTGGATTGGGAGATTTCAGTTTGTTTTTACTTGTTTATATTTTGAAAAATAATCTATCACTGCTAAAGTGCTCATAGATCATGAAAATATTTTACAAATCAAGATAATCGACCTTTCAGGATGCCGATCAGCTGTTGGAGAAAAGAGTACGATCTCGTTTTTCACAAAGAAAGCTGATATTCCAGCCACCTTCAAAAGAAGATGCACAGAGGTACATAAATTTTAGTTTCTTTTCAACTGGCTATTGCTAAATATGATGTTAAACACACTATTTTGATTTCTTGCTATGCAGATTGCTGGCACATGTGCTGACATTACCTATAGATTCAAGCTTTCCACATGAATATGCTGTTGAATTTAATAACAAGGTCCAAGTATCCTTTTATACTTACTGTTCTTCATGCTGAATCCAGTTGAATAGTATGACTTCAGAATGAACAGGAATGCCAACCCAAATTTTTTCTTCTTCTCATGAACCACTTGGAGTTTGAAATTCGGATGTATTTTGCAATAATGAAGGCTTAATAAATTGGATGCTAACCTCTAATACACATATTTTTGCATGTTTATCCATGTGTCCATATTCTTAACTTAGTTAATGAGATTTTGGAAAAATGATTGTTGATGAAAACCTTTCCAGTTCTTCGCATTCACTGTATTTGTGTTTCCATGAGTAATTGATTAATGAACACTCACACTTATGTACCTAGTAAAGGAGTCCTTGACATATTACAGAAAATTTTAGAAGACATAGAAATCTGCAACAAATATCTAAGAGCTGACTCCTCTGTCAAACATTTGCTGAGGTTCCTGTAAGTATTTTTTTCACACTTCTTAGTCTTGAATATCTAATAGTCTGTCCTCCCAGACTAACGTGAATTCGATGATTTTCCAGATTCTGTGCAATCTCTGATATGGATTTGCAGACTGGGTTTCTTTCCTGGAAGAACCTTGATAATGCATTTTCATGTGTCAAGAGGGCTCCCAAACAAGAATGTATAAGAAGTATGGCATTGCTATCTTTGTGTAATTCGTGCAAACCATTAAAAAAAAGTATTCCACTTCATTTTCTATTCTCTCCCTTTGCTCTTCATGATAAAATTAATAGCCTTTTTGTTATATTTTCAACTTTGTCGAGCAGATTGCTCCATTTTGGAACTTTATATTTTGGTTTGCATGAGGAGGTTGGAAGTTAAAGAGCAAAGTTTGTGCAATTTCAATTCTGTGATGAAAGGTAACATTTATTGTGTTTTTGTTTCAATCTTATCACATTATTCTTAAAGTGTCTGCAATATTTTGCAGAGTATAAAAGTATACAAGATTCTTTCCACCAGTCTTCTGACAATTATGCACGAAATGTGTGCTTAAGGGTATTTGCTCTTGCTTTGATGATTTATTTAAGCCAAACATTGATATATAGCAAATGATGGCTGTGATGATGTTTCCTGTAATTTGTCCCCTGTCCAACGCTTATTGGTGGTGTTTTTTATTCTATCTATTTATGCAGGCATTTGAACATCTTATAGACCGGGAATTAATATGTTTCACAGACAATAGAGCACAAAGTTTGACTGTTGAATACCGTCCTGTAAAGCTTTTACTCTCACCCGCTGAACTTCATGTTGGACTAAAAGCATATGATCCTAGATTATGCCCTGTAAGTTGACCAATAGAATAAGCATACCTGTATTTTTTGTTTATGTGCCACATTAAGAAAAAAACAATGGCATGTATTTCATCGCTAGCATTTGGTCACGTTTTTGGGTTATTTTCACTTTCTGTTGTTCATTATATCTAACTTCTTTCAATCATTGTAGCTGTGGACTTGGGTGGTTTGAGCATAAGGGCAATGTTTAAGGAAACAAATTAAAGAAAGCTTGAACACTTTTAATTTTTTAATATCTTGAATACTTTCATTCCCAATGCACACTTTCTATCTTTGTTTCTGCAACCCATGCCTTAAATTCTTAACATTCCCTTAACTAGTTATAATTTGTTGTATGTTTTTGCAGCCCATCCTTCTAAAGTTAATGGATTGAGGGACACGGCTGTTAGCTGCTTCATGGACGGATACAACCTATTTAAACATGTGCTTCAACCCTTCCCTCCACAATGTTTTGTAGAATTAGTTATTTATATGAAATATTTTTTTTATAATCCTTGTTTGAAGTAGGTTCCATTTCGGATTTGATGCAGCCAAGAAAAGCGCTCAGTCACTTAATGATCTAAGTGTTCTCTTGTACATTTTTAAATTCTGACAATCAATGAGACAATTTGTATGGTTTAGATTAACAACTGCAGGTTATCCAGTAGGGTTGAAAATGGTTTTTCAGTTAATAACTCCTCACTTAATGCTGATCAACATATTTGGTACTTGGAAGAGAGGAGAAAACTATCGGTGGTGCAGAAATCAGCTCGCAAGCCCATCCATAAAACAAAGAAGCCCAATCTGCTCCCAATACCAAAGATTGAGAACATGAAATTGTAAGCTAGCATTTGTATTTTTTTTCTTGGATCACCTATGTAGTTAATGAACGCAGTTTCTTTTCTCAGCATTTTGGATGTCATCCTTTGTAAAAGTGGTGTCACACAGCCAGCAAAAGAATTGCAGAGTTCAGCTGAAATCTGTCAAAAATTAAAATTAGTTAGTAGTAGTATTAAATAACTCAAAGGGATAAAACTATTCTTTAATTCAAGAATCAATATGTGAAGCTGAAATGAAGTACTAAATTCGATAAGATCAATAAATTTAGAGGAGGAGATTAGAGTATTGGAGGTCCTGGTGAATAAAAAATGTTAATAAAGCAAAAGGTTCTCACAATAAAGGAGATAACTTCTGAAGTTGATTTTCATTATGGGACAAGTTGAAAATCTCATTGTTCAAGTTAAAGTACAATTGTTGTTTAATTCTCTCCTTCCATTGTAAGGTGTTGTTCCATGAGAGAAACTCATCATGAGCAAAGCAACAACTGAATAGTAGCATCAGATTGCAAAATGGGACTTTAAGGTCACAAATTAAAGTTAAACCAGTGAGCCAAAGAACTGAAGTAGCAATTGGTACTGTTACTGAAAATGGACAACGCCATGACATCCCAACAAAGAAGCATATGGTTGCTCCTAACGAGAGCTAATGCATCAAATCCAACAGGTTGTTCCAATTAACCTGACATAATTATGGGTTGGGTTAGGGAAAATTTTAGCCCGAAATTTTTTGGCTTAGCCTAGCCCAACCCGAAAATCCATTAGCCCGGCATGAGCCTGGCCGATACGCGTTGGGCCAGCTCATTTGGCCCAATCTTAATTTTTTTTATATATTATAATATTTTGCTATTGCATAGGATTAGACAATAATAAATAAAGATGAGATAGAGTTTTTTGCCTTTTCATTTATCGTTTCCATGATTAATAATGATATCTTAATCAAGAGAAAATGTTATTAAATTTTAATTTGATAATGATTTTTTTTAAGGAAAAAATATTGACCTATGGGCTAGCCCGTCCAGCCCAAAAAACGAGTTGGGTTGAGCTAGTGAAATGATTGGCCCAATATAAAATCTTCTAGTCCGATGTAGTTCGAAAACCAATGACCCGCAATAGGTTGGGTTAGTCCGAATTGACAACTCAACTCCTAACCGTCAAGGGCTCATTATTGAAAGTGGAGTTGTTATAGAAAGACACTCGTCATTATTTCCTATGAAGTTGCCCCGATAAAACTACAACACTTGAGTGTTTCTACTTCAATAGTATAATAAAGTATGTCTAATAAAGTTTATATTATAAAGTTACACAGTATGTACTTAAATAGGGTCCATAGTAATTCTCGTTGGAAGATAAAATCACTTTAACCAACAAAGCCCATCATGGCTAAGTTGCTTAAGTATGATGTCAAGGGTTCAACCCCTGACGTGGTTATGGATAAGACTTTGTTGGAGAGGTTGTACCCACTTTGATAATCTTTCCGTTTTGAAAGAGATTAGTCTCTCACTGTCAACCGAAAGACATCCTTAGTTTAAAAAAAATAAAAAAAGAAAGAAAGAAAGATAGAATCACATTATATAATTTAGAACAATATTGATCGAACGAAGATTAGTTTTACGACTGTGCAAAGTGTGATCATGGCATAACAGAAGTATAATATGTAATCTTGTAATGATTGAGATTATCCATTTAACAGCAAATGGGTGATGATGAACTGAAAATCAAGACGCCTCTCCAAAATGCCACAAGAGGTGAGGGATGAAGTTGCACCTTGGTTTATAGAGAAGCAAGCAATCAAGGAAAATGCTCCTCAAAAAAATTCTCAAATTGGACAAAGAGGCAAAATACATCAGCTCTTAATTGAAGGCATGCCATTAATTTATGTACGTGTTATAATCAGTTCGAAATCACTATTCAGCACAATAGCAACTGCTGATAAAAAAAAAAAAAAAAAGCACAATAGCAACTAAGATATTGAGGCCTCATCAGGTGATGCAGCAATCCGCTTTTTATAAATTTTAGTTGGAATAAGGTTAAATGCTGCTACCACATTAGAATTAATTTATGACTCTTTGCTTCTTACCGTTTTGCAGCCCAACATAAATGATTAAGTTCCATCTCATAATCAACTGGTTTGAAGATAAGTAATCTGATAAGTGCTCCCTCCGGTCCTATTTATAAGTCATATTCTAGAAGGATTATTTATCTCATTTATAAGTCACTTTGTATTTTTTAGGAGGTATTTATTACTATTTTATCTTATTTGCCCTTTGCCCATTAATGTGAAGTAATACAATGTGAAATTTCCCATGCAAGTTAAGAGGGTAAGATTATAATGTTGAAGTATTTTTTTAAAGTTTCAAGAAACCTAACTACCCTCTTTGGTCCATGTGATATGGTTAAGTATGCCCTATAAATAGGGCCAAAGGAAGTATTTAAATCATACCACATATTATAAGGTAAGTAATATGGGACTTCCAGCACCAACATATATTTTAATAATGTCAAGTATGTGAGATGGATGTTAGAGGTAAATTACACAATAGATGGAGCTTTTTTTTTCTCTCTTTTTGTAGAGCTATTACATTTTTGTATCTCATACTTGTATTATTGATTACTTTTACACACGGTCCATACCGGACCAAGTCATAGAGGGCCATCAATTATGTGGCATCACATTAGAGTAAAGAAGATAATGTGGGAGCTCGGATATAGTTCAATCAATATGTGAACCCGAAGAAACCGAAACACAGGATGGTGTAGTGGAACAAGATTATAGCACAAGCTAATGAAGTCTGGTTAGAACAGAGGCTAATGAAGTATACACACCTCTTGCATACCAAAGGAAAGAAACAAAACGATGAAATTGTGAGAGGAATTACAATGTTGAAGAAGAAGCTCCATACAACATACTGTAGTAATAATATACTGTATGCGCAAGTAACCATTGGGAACTGAAATGTGACAAACACTAACACATACGCACTTTCGGAGAAATTCTTGTCCTAAATCTAAAAGATATGATGGAAAACAACAATGAGGACTTCAGAGAAAATTAAGGATGTATAGAAAAAAAATAACTATTCTTATCAAGTGTTTGCACAAAAAGAAATTCTTATCAAGTGTGCTTTCCTTTTTGGGACATGAATTAGGTGTACCTTAGGAAGATGTTACTATTTTGATTTGAAAATGTTACTATTTTGATTTATGAAAGAAAAATGTTACTCTTATACCTCATCTATTTTGCGATGTAGGGAGGGAAAAGATAAAAAGAGAAGAGAGAAAAGTCATTAATAGTGTAATATCAAATGAATAAAGAGATAGGAAAAAAAAAAGAGATAAGGAGTGTAAAAGAAAAAGCTATGAGAATATAAAGATCGCATTTTTATTTATTACTTTCATTTTTTTTTTATCACTAATTTCTTCATCTTTCTTTAAGATAAACTCTATAACCATGGGTAAAATATTATTGTCACTCTTTCTTCCTTTTGCACTTCATTTTTCTCTCAATCTTTCTCTTTCATTCAACCACATCATCATCATATCTTATTCATTTTTTTATCCTTTTTTATAGTATTAAAGCACTTACTTCTCTTATCTTCTAGGAAAGGTTGAGAAACCCACACCAATTTTATTCATCTATTTTTATGTATGTCTTGCCTACATCTAAAAAAAATGCAGGAGAATCATTTTTTATAAAAATATAATTGAAAAGAGAAGCGTAAGTGAGTTTCAGGATTTTGAAATAACACAATATATATATAACTCGGACAGTACAAATTTCAGTTCATTTAAGAATATCCAGTCTTTTAAAGAAAATCCTATTGTGAAATATATATATTTGAAACAAACAAAATTGAAGTATATATTAAACAGTGCCCACCATCAACGCCACAAGCCAAGGCTACAAAATTGTTTTCTTGTTCTGTAAATTAAAGCTTGTTCAGATGAAAATGAATGTAAAAGAGATACGACCATCTAAGGGGATTGATGCATGTGACTGTGACAATTATAATGGCGTTGAGAAACGGCTAAGGTTCATTGACCCTTAAAATTAATAAGAATAAATTTCTTTCCCAAGGCCATTTCTTTATTTCCTCCTCGAATTATAAGTTAATCCAACCACTTTTACGCTTATTAAAGAGGTTAATTGATTGTATTTAATTTTCTTAAATTTATAAAAAATTAGAGATATTTTAGGAAAGTAGTATTGAGAATAAAACAAAAATTAATTAAGATTACAATTTTCTAGAGATGTTTTAGGAAAGTGGCATTGAGAATAAAACAAAATTTAATAAAGTTTGTTAATTTTGCTTATATTTTAAACCAAGAGAAATATGTTTTTTGTTGCTTATAATTCGAGTCGGAGAGAGTATATTACAAATATATATTACTCCCTCTGTCCCTAAATATAGGACCCTTTGGAAGATTTTATGTCCATTAACAAAGTGGAATAATTTACTCCCTCCGGTCCTATTTATAAGACCCTTTTGGAGTTTTTATTTTGGTCCTATTTATAAGACTCTTTTCAATTTTCAATAGCATTTAATTACTTCTTTCCACTAACACCCCTATAAAGTCAACACTTTTTAGAGTTCCAATAATAATTATAGGGGTAATTTTGAAAAAGTATATCAAATTTTCACATTTCCAATGCCACTAACAAATTTATTCACTCTCCTTGGCGGGAGTGAAAAACCCCAAAAGGGTCTTATAAATAGGACCGGAGGGAGTAGTTAATTGTATTGGAAATGTGAACTTTTGATATGTATTTTCAAAATTACCCTTATTAATAATATTGGGAATCTAAGAAGTGGTAAATAAATAGGGATGTTTGTGAAAAAAAAAAGTAATTAATGATTATTGAAAATTGGTAAAGGGTCTTATAAATAAGTACAAAATAAAAGTGTCAAAAATGTCTTATATTTAAGAACGAAGGGAGTAATACAAAGTAGTAGTATTATTTTTTAATATATGTTCTCTAGATCTAACCGTATTTTAATATCCAATCACAGTGTATTTATCGCTCTTTAAGAAACAGAACCAAAAGCTTTAAAAAAAATCAATATCTCTGCCACAATCCGGAAGTAAACAAAAATGTGATTAGAGATGTCGGACCAATGTTTATTACTTCCTTTACATGAAAGATTTTTTTAAGAGAAATTTATGTCCATCAAAAAGTGATCAATTAAGGTTGTTAGTGATATTTGAAATGTAAATATTTAACATACTTTTTTAAAACTATCTTTATAATTATTATTGAGATTTTAAAAATTATTAACTTAATAAGAATATTTTTGAAAAGAAGTAATTAAATGTCATTTAAAATGGAAATAAGGTCTTACAAATAGGACCAAATTTTTCTTAATATAAACATCTTGCATATAAGACCGGTGGTAGTATATTTTACTTACTTTATCTATATATTTTCAGTTCTAACAAATGCATTAGGACAATATTGAAATGAGACATTGATTTAGTTGTCGGGGTATGCTTTTAGATTAGGTAAATAATTTGGAAAATAAATAAATATGAGCCATCTGTGTATGAGACAGGCTGGGTTGGGGTCTGTGTGCCCCCCCGTTTTAGTGTCCCTAACGCTTCATAAGAAAACATTTGAACCTCATTAAATTCGAACAGAAAAAGTTTGTTGGGTATTTGAAGGAAAGTATTTGAAGTTTAGCGGGAGTGTTTTGTTGTTTATTTGTGGCCTTAACTTTAAAGCTTAAAGTGAAACGAAAATGACTCTAAAATCTAAATTATTACGTGCTGGTTGTGGCCAGGGAAAAATTTGGCCATAGGGGAATTTGTGATTAGCAAGCATGCGATGCAAATTGAATGACTGAAAGAGTCACACTGATGTTTGAGGTATACTGAGTGACGTCTTGTCTTGCCCTTGTTCAATTGTTTGTTCTTTGCGACATTTTCTCATTAGGTGTGTGTTGTTGGATTATTGAGTCGATCCTCTCAGTTGTTAAGTTGTTATTTTCCCTATTTTTTGTTTATTATTTAATTTTGTCATTATCTATTAGTTATTTGTTACAAGTTGTACTTATGTGAAACAGGAGAAATTAGAGATTATAGAATTAGAATTGTCTAAGCTTCCATGTTCTTAATAACCTTTAATACTAAATTCAATGCTAGGTTTCAGAACAATCACCTTTTTTTTTTTTTGGTCCATGACCGGAGTGTCCACCGCCGACCGCAGTGACTAATCCCACTTTTCAACACTTCTAACATTTTTTCTTTTACTTATTTTCAAAATTTAGTCCGGTTCTTATTCCTTTTCTTTTTTCTTTTTTTTTTACTTATTTTGGTTTTTAAATTTTTTTACTTATTTCTGAAAATAAGCTTATTATATTAAAGAGCCAAGGAAGTACATTTTTACCATCTTTAATCTTACAGTGTAATATATAGTGATGTAGTGTAAGAAGTTTCTAGTTAATGAACAACAATTTAACAAGGGAAAAAAGGGAAAAAATTAAATATTTCATACAAAGTATAAAATAATTTATAAAAGGACCATAGAAAACTTATAGAATATAAAATACTAGGTATGGTTCTTCTTACAAGTCAAACTTAATTATATTAAAAAATTAAGAAGGGTAGTTATTTTTGTTGAAACTTTAAAAATGTAATTTAATATTACCGTTTTACCCTCTTAACTTACAGGAGTATTAAAAATTTCACAAATATATTATTTCACATTAATGAACAGATGATAAAAAACAAAAGCAATACATGACTCGTAAAAATTACATTGTAACTAATAAATATGATGACCATAAAATTTTTTCCAAAATTTTTAGGAGATAATATTGGATGTGTGCTGATGTTCTGTACCAAATTTCGTGTGAATTGGAATTAGTTTACTATTTTTAATAATTGCATTTCGCCTCAGGTTTGCTACATGCCTAATTGGATTTTATTAACAAATTTGAATAAAAACTTGTGTTTAGAACGTGCAAATGACTTGAAAATTTTACATGACGAACTTTGACATGTGTCTAGGTATGTTACAAAGTTTGGAACTGAAATTGATTGATTTGGTATAGTTTGAAATTTATCTTTCTTAATTTTTCCGAATCCGATCGAATGCCTTATTTGACGTCTTTGACGTGTTTGATGTTCTGTACATTTTTCTATGGCCTTGACTGGACCTTACCTATTGTTTGTGATGTTTAGGCTTGATTAGATGAGTGTGGGAAATTTATTTGTATTTTGATAAAGTGAGCTTGCATGATTGTGAAAGGATGTGATTTAAATAGTTTAAGAGTCAAACTTGGTGTATCCTAATTGATTTATCTTCTTACTTTGATTCTCATTTGTATGAACATGGAGTCACGGAAATTGTTTAAGTTGCATATTTGATAACATGAATTCTTTTGAGATTTGGTTAAGGTATATATAGGATAAGTCTAGGGATTAAAAGTGATTTGTGTATTTGACTAAGTATTAATAATTTAAGTAAAAAGACATGAAAACTAAATTGCTTTTGAACTGATTATGTGTTATATGTTTGATTCCAAGTTAGTTAAGTGATTATATGTTAAAGTTTGATGTTTGCTTAAGTGCTTAAGGGAGTGATAGAAATAAATTGGTCTTGGTCCTTTTGATGTATGAATGGTCCTAGCATGATGGCTAGAAGAGGAATTTATTTTTGCTAAGGGCTAAGTGTTATTTGAAGTTTGTGAAAATAAAATTGAAGAGTTAGTGTTATTAATTGTTTCCGGATTAAGTATTTAGTTTAAGACCAAATTGATTTTTTTTTTCTGTATTCCTTGCGGAACCACCGGTATCCCCAAGAGCACCCTTAATACCAGGGAGTCCTTGAGACTAATCCGGAGCGAGCTGCGTGGCTGGCTCTCCCAGCGAGATGTTTTTAGTGGGAATCGAACCCGGGGCTACTAGCACCCGTGTCTCATTCCCAAGATTTCAGTTGGGGCCTTACACCAACTAAGCAAGCCTCGTTGGTTCAAATTGATTTTATTCTAAGTGTTGCTTGAATGATTAATTGCCTATATGTCTACTTGCTTCAATTTATTGAATGCATGAATAAACACGAGTTCCTTGACTATATGATTTGATTTGTGGAAGTATTGTTTGTCGTTTATGTGTTTGATTTATGATTGAAAAAGTGTTTCACTACGTAACTAGTTCTTGAAAATTAACTGTTTTTGGAATTGGTTAGTTGATTTAATTAAAAATCTTTGACATGTGTAGTGGCTGCGCCCAAGCTTTATTTTGGTACTAATGTTTGAAAAATAAAGTGCTTGAGTGTTTGTTTTATGCGTAAATTTTGTATGAATAAAAGTGTGACTTTACGGTGTTGTTGGATTTTCAAAAGTGATTTCCTGGACTTAATCCTTTGCTATCCAGAATTCATTTGACATGTTTTTCAATTTTAAAAATATATTTGATTGATTTAAATTTTAAGTTTTAAGTAGTATTTGATTTTGGGAAGAAGAGGAATTAAAAAGTGGAGTTTTTCAGTGTTTTCGGGTCCGAACGAGCTGTTGTCCAAGGCGAATCAGCAGCTAACTACTTTGTTTAAATTGTATTTGTCAATTGTTTTCAAAGTGTTTTGATGTGTTTAAGTTATTGTATGTGTTACTTTGAAATAAATGTGAGAAAAAGAATTGTGTTTGATTTTACCCGAAGGACTTTAATATGAGTTTTCAACGAATGATTTTTAATTTTGAACTTGATGCTTGATTCGAATTGTGATATTAATATATAATGTTTTTCTTGAGGATGTAGAAGGTATCGGTTGTGGACGTGTGTCGGAGGACCGCACCCGTAAAGACTCTTTGACCTGTTTGACGTGCGTGGGTTAAGGTTCTTGTACGTCCCGTTTGCTTCCGTTTAGGCTTGGGAGGATTGGAGGAGATGTATGTGTGATAACCAAGTCCATGATGACGTCATATTATCCTTTGTCATCGATGGATGCGATCTAATAAAACTTAATAAGAAAAGATTAAGAATGATGAAAAGACTTATAACTTATGAGTTAAGAATGATAAGGAAATGGATGATGAGAATGAGAATGGTCAAAGATGATAACACTACGGATAAGGCCAAGGAAGAGATAATTGTGATGGCGTTAAGGTTGTGAAATAACGTGAAGAATGAGTGGAGAAAGAGATCAAAAAGAGAAATGACAATGATAACGGTAATGTGGGAATGATAGGTGGAATGATAAATTGAAATGTGTATGTATATATTCAACGTGTTTGTTGTGTTATTTTATCTTGATATATATATTGTCTGCTGTAATATCTCACACCGTCGGCTTATTGGTCCGGAAAAGTTGACTCTCTCTCTGTCTCTTGGTTGTATTTTCTATCAGTCCTTTGTCGACCAATTAGATGGCGGATCCACGGAGTAGGAAGGACTCAAATTGGGGATCTCCTTTAGTAAAGTACTCTGATGCGGACAAGCGGAAGTACGATACGAAGAAGGTGCCGGCAGCAGCTTCCGGCGGCGAGAGTCATTAATCCTCTTTAGTTTTGTTATGTTCAGATAGACTTTGATAACTTTGATTCAAATACCATGTAACTCCCGTACTTGTAACCATGCTTTCAGATTTTATATTTGAGACAATGTTGGAAGGATTTTGATTATGATAAGTTGGGTTTCAAAACGCGATGTTGGTAACATCTCGATTTGGAACTTCACGGATGATGTGAGACATGAAAGATTTCCTTGTAGAACGAAAATGTTTTGAAAAGAACTGTCTTATAAAGGTGTACTCATGTCCACGTCACAAAATTTAAAAAAATATTACCCATGTTTTCATGAATTAAATAAAAAGTATTTCGAAGTTTCTAAATTGGGGTGTTACACAACTCATAAACAATGTTTGTAATCTCCCATGCATTGAAGGAGATTATAATTGTCTATGTTGTTACGTTATGGTTGACATGCTCGGAACAAATTCAATGAGATAGTGAGGATATTATTAATTGAATGTATAAAAGGGGACATTGGATCAAGTGGAGCCTCACTATATGTTGATGATGGTCTCTCCGTCTCTATTTAAAAAAATAATAAAAAAATCTAACAAGTGTTTTGTGAGATTTGTTAAATAACTAACGGTAGATAAAAAAAATATTAGAAAATATATTTTCTTGAGATTCTTTAAAAAAGAATAAATATCAACTTATGATTGTTTTTTTTAATTGATGATTTTTTTAAAGTAATATTAATAAGTATTATTAAGACAATTGTTAATACTAAAAAATATATGTTTCAATATTAAAAAAAAGTTAGTAATTAACTTTGTATTATTAAATATATTATTATTTTCGAAATATTCTTAATTAAACTAGTTGTAGCAATTAGATTATTTTATTCTCAATATTATATTTTAAAATATATTTATTTTTTATAAATTAAAAAAAAATAAATACACTCAATTAATTTTTAATGCGTGTAAAATTAAAATATATGTATATGGATGGAGTTTTCTTTCTTTCTTTTAAGACATACAACTTTTAATAATATTCCTCCAGCTGGAATATTCTACCATCTACTAGTAGTACTTCATTTCATCATAAAATAAAGTAGTACTTCATTTCTATTCCCATCGTCACATGAGAGTGGTATATATGTTTGTGTCCGAGACAGAGATCCGTCGTCCTTCTCACAATTAGTTACTCTGACTCTGACTCTTAATGTAAGAATTATTTGAAAGATTTTAAATTTATTAAAAAAAATAGTTATTATATTTAGTAGCATTAGAAATTTGAACTTTTTATGTATTTTAAAATTATATTATAATTATTATTAAAATTTTAAAATATATTGAGTAAATAAGAATATTTATGAAAAAAATAATAATTAAATACTATAATGTGGTGTTCTACATAAAAAAATTTTACAAAAAGAGTTATGATTAAAAAAAAAGGCTCTTTTATTAAGAGACGACAACGGAGAGAAAGTGGTCACTTTATAGTATAAGTTTGGTCATATATAAACAACCATCTAGGTTAGATATTTTACTTTTTCGTTGAACCATATTTTTGTATCGTTCTGCCTCTATGGTCACTCCCTATATCCTTATTTTTGAATAGAATTAATATTTTATTTTTAACTATGTTATTTTTTATATATTGAAAATACTATCAGAGAAGGCGTGCATGATTTTTTTTCTATATTCTTTTTATTTTGAAATTTTATTTTGAGAAAATTAAATGGACAATGCACCAACAATATAAAAGTATTTTACACTAATGATGCATCATCCACCATTCATCCGTTTATGGTCGTTGACTTTTAGATTAAAGTAATGCAAATGAATGGTTGATGATGGACTGGTGGTGTAAAAAATTTTATACTGTCAGTGCATATTCATTAATCTCTTTTATTTTTTTCATATATTCTTCGTCACGTATGTTAATTATATATTCAAAGCGGGCCCTTAAAAATAAAAGGCCTCTCGTTGGTTTAAAGTTTTCAATTACAAGGGCACACATTATTAAAAATAATTTTTTCAATACTAAAACAATTAAAAAAAAACCAATAAAAAGTTTCCAACTACTAATAAGTTTGGGCGACAAATTTTTTTTAGTTGTTAATCTATTAAGTTTCTCAAATATATATATATATATATTTGGCATTAACTTGATTTTTGAAATTTTTTTGGAACAAATTAAGTTTTCAAAAATCAAAATAGTATCACATTAGTATCTTTGTCCATATATAAATCCGTCAAGTGAATATGTTAAGTGCCATGGCACTTTTTCATTGGTCATTTCTCCTGATGCATATATACACAAAACACAAATTACCCCTCTCATGAATTTTTAACCATATATCCAATGATTTAAATTTTTAGGGAAAAAAAAAAAAAAACTCTCCCTTCACCACCATCCTCTCTGTCACTCTCCCCAACAAAAACCAAGTCCCAACAAAAACTAAGTTTGATCCTTGTTGTGAATATGGGAAAGACTTTGTTGATAGAGGCAAAATTCACTTCGGTGATCTCTACGCCTCGGAAGAAATTAGTCTTCGGCTATCGACTAGAAGATATCCTTGGTGCATATAAAAAAGATAATAAATCTTGAGGAATCTAATAGAGACTATTTACTCAAACTTTTTCTTAATTGATACTCCCTCCGTTTCACAATGTTTGACCTTTTAGGTCTGGGCACACAGATTAAGAAAATGTTAATTATTGTAAGTACTCCGTATTATGTATAGTTTGTCTAAAATGCTCATATTTAATCCTTATTGAAAATTGTAATAGTATTTAATTTTTATTAGTAAGTGTGTCCATTAATTAATGTACAGTGGTTTAGAGATGAGAGAGATGATAAAAGTAGAATTAATGAGGAGTAAGAGAAATGATTGAATGAAAGGTTAATATTGGAAAAAAAAATATGTTTGTGTATTGAAAATGTAAAAGGCCAAACATTGTGAAACAAGGAAAAAAGTCTAAAATACCAAACATTGTGAAACGAAGGGAGGAAAACAGTAGTGCTCTATAAAGTTGATGAGGAATTAAATATTATTCGTGTAAAATATAACATTTCTTTATGATACGATATTACGATAATACAAAATTGGCAAGTAGTACCCCCTCTTGAAAACATTTTTTTGAATTTGAGGCCATTTATATTTTTTAAAAGTAGTTTCCGACAGTACTAGTTACAATCACTAATAAACCAGCTATAAATTTTTTTAAAAAAAATTGCTGCATAACATTGTTCAACCCCTATGTCCATGTATGTGTTTCTTTATATGTTTTCTCAAATTATATATCTAATGCTATATAAAAACCAATACTCAACGATGGTTATCACCCATCGAGTATAAGTAGACTTGTCTATAACTAGTCGATCTAGTTAGCTAGTGGGAGAGCTTCAGGAGAACCAGGATCAATAGATTAAAAAAAAAGGGTGATTTATGGCTAAGAATTTGCTGCGGTTTGGCGAAAATTGAATCCCAACGGGCATCCATGCATGTTGCTGTTTTTAAAACCGATGCAAATTTGTCTTGTGACCGTTAAACTGTCGCAAAATATCTCTAAAAACCATAGCAAATTGCTCTATTTTCTGTAATGGAGTAAGTTTGACCGCTTTGAAATTAAAACTGATGCATTTATAAATTCCATGTGCATGAAATATATCAATTTCTAACGCACATTTATCTAATTTAAGTTTACTAGGAAATTTGCCCGTGCGATGCACAAACATTAAACATTAATTTTATTTACATGTGAATTTTTTTAGCGGACAATAAATCTATCATTTTTTGGAATTATATTTTATATGGTATTTTTTTTAATTATTACAAATTTACATTGAAATTTATTTTTTTATGATCAGACAAATTTATGTAATCAAATCGGAATACAATACTTATAATTAGATAAAATGCAATAAAGATTTTGAAAAATATTTATAATATGTGAAATAATCATGTATACTTTAAAAATAGTTATGAATAACTGTTATTATTTTTTTTCGTGTTTTTTTGGTGGGACAATTATATAATATAAAATTGGTATAATATATAATACACAAACTTCTATCTATATATTAAGCAAAATGTAAATATTTAAATATGTCTTTTGTCACACACTTATCATTATCAAGGAAAAACCATAGTTATTTGACACATGTTGAAGTGAAAAAATATATTTGCAATGACCAATAAAAACATGTTGAATTGAAAATTAAAAATGTAAATAAACAAAACAAAAACCAATTGTACTTCCAACTTCTAAAGTTTAGACATGGTTTAAGAACATCTATTTGGAAAGAACCATGAACAAACTTATATATAAGAAGCAAAATACTTAAAAGAGAAAAAGATCTTTATCCTTACATCACCGGCGAGAACACGTTACCTTTAGTTGCCTCAAGTATTTTAAAGGCAGCCACCTTCATTAAATGTTTGTCTCCTTAATATTTCTTATTTTTGTGATTTTCTACCATCCTTGTGGTCGGGAGTATTTCCTCAATCGTTAAATGGGAGGAAGGCCAGGAGTATTCCCTCAATCCTAAATCTAAAATCTTTATGAGAAATTTACATCCATCATGAAGGTAGGTTAATTTTGTTAGTAACAATGAAATTGTACAAATTTAATATATTATTTGAAGCTACCTCTAAAGATATTATTGATATTTTAAAAGGTGCTGACTTAATTGAAATATTTTTTAAAAGAAGTTTTTTTTTATAAGCGTTTTTTGGAAAAGGTAATTAAATTTTATTAGAAATTGAAATGAGTTTATGCAAATTGGAAAAATAAAACTATAGATACAAATGGATAAATATATATGGATTAAATGATAATTTTTTACTTTAATATTTTGAATGAAACTTTTTAGTTGAAATTTCACACACATACATTGACAATTTCTTGCTAAATATTTTGGATATTTTGTTTAATTTATATTTTCTATCATTTTTATTAGTTTCGTTTAACGATATTATGTAATGCATTATATATAAAGTATTTTTTTTAAAAATAGTTTTTTATTTAAATTTAACATTTTTTACCCTTAATATTGATTGATCGCATTTATTATAAATATGTAGTGAAGAATACAAATATATATATATATATATATATATATATATATAGAGAGAGAGAGAGAGAGAGAAATGAAAAGATTAGAAATGATATGGACGGATGTGATTTACTTGCAATGGATGGCTGCGATTAGAAAAGAAATTAGGAGGAAAAAAGTATCATGTGGAGGGAAAGTAAGATTAACCCTCATCTTCTCCTATTTTATAATAATATTGATGATTATGTTGATGATGACTATTATTAATTACTAATATTGTGTTTCTAAGAAAACATGATGGGCGGTTATGATTTAATCTAATAAAATATGATGGACGACTAAGATTAAAAGATACAAAACGGGCGGTTATGATTTAATCTAATAAAATATGATGGACGACTAAGATTAAAAGATACAAAACACACATTTAATGATGGATTTATGAGAGAAATACACCATTAGGAGAGAAAATAGGTGTTTTAGGAGGGAAATCTTTTTTGCCCTTCTACTTCTCCAATTTTAATATATGTTGATTAGCATGTGTTTGAAGGCACACATTAAAAAAAATCCTAAAAACATTTACACTAGCTTTATTATGCAAGAAGATTGGCCTGTTTTTTGCATGCATCAAAAGTGCTTGGTCTACAAATGAAGAATGATCAATTTCATGTATGAATTAAAGATCATTGAAATGGACTTTGCCTTTACCGATATATTTATTTTTCATTAGGCCCTTTCTTATGTGCTTAGGTTAATCAAATCTTAAAAAGCAAGTATTTTTGAAAAGCTAATACACTTAATGAATTAAAAAATAATTATTTAATTATCCTATATATATAATTTTTGTTCCCTAATCCTATGCATGGGTGCATATTGCATAGGATAGAGAAACCCTTCTAATTAATTTAACTAAAATCTTTCTCCATTAGTTAAAAAAAAATAATAAAAATAAGAGTGAAGTACCAACTCAGTCCTTGAAAATTTATAAATACACATTTTGTCCCTCAAGATTTTCGGATGTAACAATATAGTCCCTCAAGTTTTTAAGGTGTATCAATTTGATCTTTAAAACATGAATGACCAAGTTGGTATATAAAAAAATCTCAAAGGGCCAAATTGGTACACCCGAAAATCTTGAATGACTAAATATGTATTTATAACTTTTCAGAAACTAAGTTAGTATAATAATGAAAAAACATTAAGGATTAAGTTGACTTTGCTCTAAAAATAAAAGATGTAACCCAAAACGTCACTCTAAATAAAAGTAGGTAAAATGAAAAAAAATAGAACTTAATAATTTTTAATTTTCAAATATTTTTATAAATTCAACAAGTTAAAAAAAAAAGAAAAAAAAACCTAAACGTTACCTGTATGAGTGGAATTAATCTTATCCACATCAAATATATAATTTGAACAAACATGTCTCCTCAAAATACTATGATTGGGATGCTTTATTAGATTGAAAAATTAATATAAAACTCATATAGTTTTGTTTATTGTCATAACTCATCATAATTAGGTAGATGAAGATGCCAAATCAATCATATAAGCATAGAGTCAAGATCCTCTTTATTGAAATAGACAAGATCTTATTATTTTTTTATAAGCAAATGAGTTATATGGATCATATATAAAGGAGTGTACAACCTATATACAATATCAATCAATCTTTTAAATATAAGATCTGATTTTATTTTATTTTATTTGGTTATTAAATAATTTAATAATAAATTAAAATATTGATTTAAATAATATTAAAAAATATAATAAATATGAAAAATGGAAAGAAAAAAATTAAAAGAATGAAATTAACGAGGAAGATCTCGATGCGCACCATGTATGCATTGGGCAAAAGAAAATGTTTTGCTTCTGCTTTTCTTCCTTAATTTCATCCTTAGGATGCCTAGACTTGAGACTTAAAACCCCTGGTCTTTATTTATTTGCCTTTTTAGCCTCGATTGCCAACTTTTTGAAGTCAAAAAAATCGTTTAATATAAATACATTACGGTAGGGATGACAATCCGATACTGCTGATAGGAATCGCTTCGTTCGGGGCCTCAAATTCGGGGATTTTTTCCATGTGAACGGGGATGGGGGAGATAGTCTTTTTGAGATAATTTTGAGACGGGGAATGAGATTTGTTCCCCTTACAAGCGGAATCCCCGTTCCCGAGTATTTACACATATACTCTTAATTATTTAAATTTTTTTTTGTACACCAAGGGTATCCTCCAGCCGACAGCCGAAGACTAATCCCCTCCGAGGCGTAAAGATCACCGTGAGTTTTGCCTCTACCAACAAAGCCTTTTCCATGCCCACGGCAGGGGTCGAACCCCTGACATCAACATCATGCTTAAGGAACCCAGCTATCTACCAACTGTGTTAGACTTTGTTGGTTAATTATTTATTTTTATATAGTTACAATATAAGGTTTTTTTTAAAAAAAAAAATCTCATCTATTATTAAGATAATAATTATAAAAAAAAAACATATAATCAACTCTTTAGCTTTTTGCTGGTCAATTAGAAATAGAAACCCTATCACTCAGGATTTTGTAGAAGGAGAACCGATGTTCTTCTCCTTTTTCGTTCTCAATCGTCGCCAGCCATAACCTTTGCAGCTGCTGTCGCTCATGTCTTCTCCTTCTTTGGCTCGCTGCCTTGACCCTCTGTCCTCAGCCATCGTAGCCCGTGCCAAAACAATAATACTTGAGATTATAATGTGTATGTGAGTGACAACGCTTTAATTTAAGACCTTTGTTTAGTTTTATCATATTTTTTGGACTAAATTATCTTAATTTTAATGATTATTTTTTCTATAGTATATAGGTTTAAAAATGCTATTCAAAAAGATTGATTTTATAATGGGTCAAATTGAAGCTATGATTTTTTTTTAATATTTCTCATGTATGTTTGGGTTTCACGTAGGGATCTGTGGGGTGATGCGGAATAGGGATGTGGAACCATTTTTCCTCGGGGTGAGGTTTGGGGATGGAGATGAGGAGAAATATGATTCGAAGATGGGGAATGGGAGAGTCTTCCCCACCTATTCCTCGCCCCGTTACCATCCCTACACTATGGTATCCTTAAAAAAAAAAAAAATTCAAACTTATAAATGTACTTGATGACTCAAATTTATTAAATCTTTCGACTTTTCGAGATGACAGCATGCTTTTGTTAATTTAATTGTTACTCCCTCCGTTTCAAAAGTAATGTTGTTTAAGGTTATGCACAAGTTTTAAGAAATGATTAAATGATGTAAGAATTTAGGGTGTTTTGACTCTAATGCCCCTATATAATCATTATTGAAGAAAGAGAAAAGTATTGAAAGTGAAAAAGAGAGTGTAATAAATAAGAGTGTGTTGGGAAAAATAACATTTATTATGTATTGAATTTTGTAAAAGAACAAGACTTTTGAAACATGGTACATATGCTAAAAAAACAATACTTTTGAAAAGGAGGGAGTGCTTCTCTCGTCTCTAACGAAATTCCCTTGAGAAGAATGACAGCAAGTCAAAATTTCATCACTATAATGGCTTTTTAATATTCCCTCTCTTTGTTATTATAAATCATATATTTAACTACATTATAAAAATTAAATAGGATAGTTACATTTTTTTAAACTTTAGAAATGCACTTTATTATTACAATTTCATATTTTTAACTTGCATTTAAAATTTTACAAATATATGTATTGTTTCGTATAAAAAAATTAAAACAATAATACTTTCTAAATAATATAAAATGACATATAAATACAACCAAATAATTCTTCTAAGAAAACAACTTATATATATAAACGATTTTTTTATCCTATGCATCCAATACATAGGATAAGAGAATATAAATGATAAAATTTTATTGGAAAACTAAATAATTATTTTTTAATTTATTTAAGTGCATTAGTTTCCAATAAATATTTTTTTAAGCTTTGATTAACCTATAACTCATGCACCAAGTGCATAGCATAGAAAGACCCATATATGAAACCAGAAGGAATACTAATATTTTTTTGTGTGAACCAAGGTATCCTCCGATAACCAGAGACTAATTTCTATTTCTATCGAGGCAGAAAAATCACCGAAGTAGGTACAACCTCTCTAACAAAGCCTTTTCCATAATACTAATATTTTTTATTTGAACTAAAAGTCTGCCTTTACTCTACCACGTCTCCAACATCATTCTTCATTTCTCTTTTAACCAAAGAAAGAATAGGGGTTGATTGGTTGATTGACAAATCCTCGATCACACATTCCACCTACCATATAAAGCAACTTTCCTCATTTGTTTAACATCCTTCCGCATTTTAGTGGAAGTCTTTCACAAGTTTTAAGATGATATAAAGCTAACGTTTGCAATGTGCCTTGTTCAAAGAAAAAAAATTGGATAAACCTACAAAATCAACCTGTAAATCAACTTACATCAAAGTAAAAGTAATATGTGTCATTTGCTTTTTATTGATTGGTTAAAATGCAAGTGACATGTGTCACATTCTAGATTGTTTTGTAAATTGATTTTGTAGGTTCATTTATCATTACTTACGTTCAAATGTGGAATGCCAAATGTCGATTTACCAATTAAGAGCGTCCGTAACAGAGGGGAAGGAATAAGTTATAAAAATAAAGTTCATTTTCACCTATTTATAAGTCAACTGAATAAATGAAAAAAAAATCAAATTTAGATATTATATTGAAAATTATTAATAACTGAAAGGAAAAAAAATGCAACTATTAATTTTTTTAAGTAAAAATGCTATTAAAATTTTATGGATCCCTAAAATTTTGGGCCTTGGACGATCGCCCTCAAGGCCCTCCCCAAAATCGGCCCTGTGCATTCTCATTGTATCTCCATCACTTCGCTCTCCATCATCCCTTTAGTGTATGATCACCTTAAAATTGTTGAAAAAATTGCTATAAAAATGGATATTGGAATATTATTATACTGAATAATATACAATGAGAGTATTCAACAATAATGAATAGAAAATATAGATAAATAAGATAGAAAATATAATGGGATGAGACAAGTATTTGCTCTTTTTAAGAGAATACGCACAATTAAGGGAGATTATTATTCTCTCATCAACCAGATGCTGTGATTATGACACATCCACCTCCAAGATACAATAGGCCAGTTATCACTTATTTATTAGTCTCCATTTTCGATCTGCACAAAATAGAGATAAAGTCTCATCACCAACAGGCATCTTTATATTGTCCAAAATAAACCCTTTATGATATCTTAGAATTTCTTAAAGTACAAGTGTATCTCTATTCAATACTAAAAAAAAGTAAGGAAATGAACAAAAACTAAAAAAAAAAAAATTATTAAGACTAATTAATACTTATATGGATGATTGGTGGAAAAAAAATTATTTAATGCTTAATTTCCATCCTAAAGATTGAGGGTAAGAAAAACCTAAAAAAAAAATTAAAAAGGAATTCAACATTAATTACAAAGTGTATCAAGGTTTTAATTTATTTTAAATATATTTTATAAAAATGACACAGCAAATTTGATTTATTTTTTATTTTTTAAAAAAAAACTGTGCGTGTTTGTTTAGTAGAGAGAAATAAAAATTAAATTTAAATATTTTGCAAACTAGTGAAATTGATTTCTTATCACAAGTTCACACCTATCTACACAACTCATAACCGATAATCATGCTCTACTAACAAGACCTAACATAATTGTGTTCGATCCTTATAGCGGGTGTATGAAAAAATTTTATTGATGGAAGTAAAACTCACTTTGATGATTTATACATTTTGAAGAAAATTAGTTTTCAAACCATAGATGGAAGGATAACCTTGATTAAAAAAAGCTGATAATGCTCTAGTCGCATGTGATATTTTACTTCATGCAGCATGAAAAAGGGGGAAAAAAGGGGAGGAAGACTAACAAATTAGTTAGGCTTAATTATACTACTTTTGAATGAAGAGCACGTAGAAAGGTGTTTGAAAGTCTGAAATAAAGCTTTAAGACTCAATTTATTACTTCCTACAATCATCCACATAGGCATTTTCTGGCTACCTATCTCTATGTTTCATCATTCCAATCCATGATAAGCAATTTTTTTTTTTTTTTTAAATTTTTGAGGGGGAGAAAGGAGGCGGCCGGAGGAGTGAAAATTGCAATGATTGATGTCCTTTGTCCTCGTCAAAAATAAAGGGTGGATTTTGCATATCTAGATTGCACGCATTTGACTTAGCTTTAATTATATGAAACAACTGTGGAGGCTACATATCTAATCATCATAGTGGTACTTTAGTTATGTGTTTTTTTTTTAAAGAAATACTATCTCCGTCCCTAATTATAAGGCCCTCGTGGGAGATTTCACGTTCATTAAGAAAAGTGAAATAATTTAGCTAATTGCATTGGAAATGTGAACTTTTGATATGTATTTTCAAAATTACCCATATTAATATTATTGGGAATCTAAAAAGTGTTAAATAAATAAGGGTGTTTGTGGAAAAAAAATAATCAATGCTCATTGAAAATTGATAAAGAGCCTTATGTATAGGGAGAAAATAAAAGTGTTAAGAGAGTGTTATATATAATTAGGGACGGAGAGAGTAAAATAGAGATTTATCAATAGATAATATTGCCTTGAGAACAATCCTTCAAAAGGAGTCAAAACCACCAAAAGAGGGGAAAAAAAAGCACCCCCCATAGATTCCTTCTTCGTTATGCCATTGGAATATTTATTTAGGTTTAAATATATTTTTGATCTTCGTAAATATAATAAGTTTTGATTTCAGTTTTTAGTGATGATATCATATGATTAATTAATACCAACACGTATATAATTTTTGTCTTATTTATTAATTACTAATGTGGCCAATTAAAATATTGACATGTTATCAATATAGACATGCAAAAAGTCTAAAACAAAAATTTCAAAAAATAAAAAGACCAAATAAAACTAAAAAAATAATTGATTTCAAAACTCACTGCATTTATCATGATAAAAACATATACTATATAAGTAATTTAACTATAATGCATGCAAAAGCTTGAGGATAAAAGCTTAACACTTCCATCACGCCTAAGGCTCTAAAAGTCTGAATGGAACGTCTAGGACATGATTCAATGTGAAATCTTATTGATAAAAGAATAGACTTTCATATCTTTATTAGAATAATAAATTCTAACTTTATCCCAAAAATAACTTAAGTACGTAGAAACCTAGCACTTCTCGTATCAATGATCAATATAACTTTCGAGGTTTATCACATAAACTTGTGTGTTAAAGAAAATTAATTTATTGATAAATGATAAATTAGCAAAGCTAGCCAATTCAAGCTCTAAAAAGACCAACACCAACCCAAATTTTTGGGTTAAAATATATAAGTAATAATAAGCAAGTAACACGTGTCACTCTCTTTGTCATATAGGTTGATTTATAGACTAATTTTTTAGGTCAATAAATGAAATAAATCATTTTTGAAAACATATCCGGCCACGGTGATTCTTAATTTGACGACTAAGGTGCTTAAATTCTAGCTCAACATGTTCAATATTTACTCACCACCGGCTCCCAGTCTCCCATGACCAAATATCTTCAAATCATTTAGTTGCATGCTCTTTACTACTAATTATAATCAGAGAATAATGTGTGTTAGGATATTGATTATTACAGTATGATCTTAATTAAGAGACTTGGAACTGTTCAGTTAACGCAATATTCCGATCCACCCATTTGAGACACAACAAAATAACAAATGTAAATTTATAATTATATATATAATATAATGAAGATGGGATAAATATGCATGCCGCATTGTAATTGAAATACTATATGAAAGGGTAACAACTAACAACGACTAATTAAGATTCCTTCAGCCGATCGAGAAAGATCAAGTTAACTGGAGTAAGATATGACAACCGTGAGCAGTTCCAAGGCAACACCGTGGACTATCAGGATTGAAAAATACTACTCCTTTCAGTCCTATTTATAAGATTTTTTTGAGGTTTTTAATTTGGTCCTATTTATAAGTACCATTCTCAATTTTCAATAGCATTTAATTACTCAGGCCCGGCCCTGGGGTGGGCAACGAGGGCCACCGCCCAGGGCCCAAAGATTTTAGGGGCCCCATAATTTTTTTATAATAGTATTTATACTTAAAAAAAATAATAGTTGCATATTTTTTATCTTTCAATTATTAATAGTTTAGCATAATATTTTAATTTATTTTTTCATTTGTTCACTTGACTTATAAATAGGTTAACTTATGAACTTTATTTTTATAACTTACTCCTTTTGTCTCTAAATATAACATTATTTTGAGAATTTTATTTTGTCTTTATTTATAAGACCTAATACAAATTTTCAATGATAATTAGGTACTTTTTCCATAAACACTCATATTTACTCAACGATTTTTAGATTCTCAATAATACTTATAAGAATAGTTTTGAAAAAAAAAACATATCAAATGTTCACATTTTCAATACAATTAACTAAATTAGCCAACTTTAGTAATGAACGTGAATTCAACCAAAATGATATTATATACAAAGACGGAAGAAGTAACATGAAAACAATTTTAATTACCTCTTTAATCAATAAATTTTTTTTATTTTATTTCAACTCTATTTTATATAATACCTAATTTTATTATTGATTATTATCATTGTTTTAATTAATTAAATATACAAAATATAGTATTTTAATTGATTTATTTTAATAAATTATTTTAGTAGGGCCCCCAAAAAAATTTCGCCTTAGGCCCAAAATAGGTTAGGACCGGGCCTGTAATTACTTCTTTCCACTAACACCCCTATAAAGTCAACACTTTTTAGAGTTCCATTAATAATTATAGGGGTAGTTTTGAAAAAGTATATCAAATTTTCACATTTCCAATGCAACTAACAAATTTATACACTCTCCTTGGTGGGAGTGAAAAACCCCAAAAGGGTCTTATAAATAGGACCAGAGGGAGTAATTACTAAATAACAACACTAACCTTTCTGCCATTGATGAATTCTTCAACCTTGCTTCTCCTACTACAACAACATCATCTTTGTTTGTGTTCATTCCACGAAGGTAATTAAAATCGAAATTCAGTGAAATCACATCAAAATTCACAACTGCGGGTCCCATCCTTCATCTTCCTCCCTCACCTTCATTCACCTCCTTCCTATTTTGACCACCCTAACCACCTCGCCGTCATGCAAGAGTTGAACAGAACAGAGTAACACAAACAAATCAGAATGGTAAAATATTCCAAATCATAATCGGTGTCAGATCCGGAGCATGCAGAAGCAAACGGACCTTGAAATCAAGGATTTCACCATAGGGAGAGAAAGCCTTCTCGAGAGCAATGTTATCGGTGGCCCAGGCAAGCCCACCGACGAAACAACGGAATGAAACATCGGCGAAAGTCATCAGGGGTTCCGTTTTCCCCATCGTCGACAACATCACGGCCGTCGATTGGGTCCAGATCCAGTGCTAAGTGGGGATGTTTGTGGGGGGGGGGGGGTATTATTAACACGAAGTAGCGCGGGGGTTGGTTGGCATAACGCGAAGTGGGGTCGTGTGTTTGGCGACGGCGGTTGTACACGATGGTGGGTGGGTGTGGGTCGAGGGGGGGGGGGCAGCGTTGAACATGGGTTGTGGCTAGTGGAATAGGCTCAAAACGACGTCGTTAAAATAAGGGCATATGTGCAAAACGGTTTAAAAAGGAAACAAAGGTTGCAAGTAAAATTCATCTACACCATTGATTACACATAAGCTGAAATCCATGGCCATTAACATAACATGCATCAGTGCATGTTAACCTTTTTATGCATTACAGATTGCACCTTTATTATCGTGGAAACATTATCATAATAATTTAGTTAACACATTTTGATCTAACTTAATCGATCAACCAACATGTGTTTAACAACAAAGTCCAGCTTAGTTAGTAGGTGATCGAGTTCTTCAAGCATGATGTCAGAGATTCAATCCTTGTCGTAGGTATGAAAAAGATTTGTTGGTATAAACAAAATCCACTTCGCTGTTTTCTATACCTCGAAGGAAATTAGTCTCTAACCGGAGGATATCTTTAATGAAAAAAATCAACATGTGTTTTTAGTAGATGTGAGCAAATGTTACCGATGTAATGTAGTTGCCATTTATGCTTATATCGATCAATATTTTTAAATTAATTTATGTTTAACAAGTGTTTTATTTTTCCTTCTAAATCATCATTTATTTACCGGAGACAATCTTGTTCAAATCAGATAAGATTATTATGTGCATAAGCCCTCCTCGTTTATACATATATTTGGCAATATATTAGATATAATGTGAAATTAGGAAGTATTTTTGGGCGAAAGATTAAAAGTTGCTTTTTTGTGCTTTTTTTAATGAGAAAGTTTTCAAGCAAGAAGATTTAAGGTTTTTTTTTTATATAATTCTTCTACGCATAATAAATAAAATAGCGAAAATGGACCGAAATTTCTTTTGGCTCTATTAGCCATATGGTTTCTAAATTGCTATGACCAATATAGATTAGGGAAGGCACACCGGATTGAGAAATTGAATGGTGAATTGCGTGAAGCAGACGGTGTTTTGATGTTGGAACTAGAAAGTGTGGCGTACTTATCTCTCACTTTCCTTATTTCGTGTTCAGGTTTACGGTGCACATTGAAAGACAGTGATATTGATTTGTGTTACGTTGCTTGTATAATGGAGTTGTGCCCTGAACTACGTAAAAGCAGTGGCACATATGCAGAATAAAGCATGTACTATCCGTATAAAAAATAATATTAAGGCTCTATATAAAATTTTCTTACAAATTAAATCCCAGTAAGGCAATAATTCTTGGGGAAGATCCATATATTTAAGTCAAAGACTTGCACAGTTCACGGATCCGAAGCGGATTAGTTGGGTCACAAAAAATGTGAAGCTCAGACACTACCTAGTTTCGACAAAAAAATAAAATAAAATTTTTCTTACAAATTAACTTATCACATTACAACAACGACATATATATTGATAGAGCAATGATTGAGAGACCTACATAAAGAGACCTACTCATAAGCCTACACATTAGGATCTTGATATTTGTCATTTAAGTTTTTTTATTTAATTTTTTTAACTTGAAAATAACAAGTGTCATAATCTTATGTCTAGATTTGCAGGCTTGTAGGTCTCTAAATCATTTTTCATATTTTGATAATGTCATAAAGTGTTACTATATTAGTCGTTATTATTGATTGATTATTTTTTGTAATGTAATATATTTAATTTATAAGTTGATTTGTAGGCTTATATTTCATTGTTCATGTTGGCATGTGACTTATATATCCATATAAAAGAAGTTAGTGGCTTATTATTTTACCGATCTTGTTAAGAATACTTGTTAAGAATATCAAAAGTAAAAAAATTCATAAGTTTAAGTTATTTATTCTTTTGAAAATTCAATTATATACAATTTTTTTTATAACTTTTAAGCACATTTAATCTCTTAATTTAACATTTTCTTTATTTATTTGGGAATAATCGATAATATATGTAATTATACATGAAGACGCAACAAAAAGTGTTGTAAAGAAAGACAAACAAATGAACTTCTAATAAATTCTTGCAACTTTTCAAAAAAAAAAATGTTTATGTTTTTAATATTTTTACAATTTTTTTACTTCTTATCGGTTTAACTTTTTTTAATGATAAGTTGATAATATCATCAAGGTAAGCTAAATTAAGGTAAACTATTTTTTTTTTTAAAGAAAAGTTAACAAATACTGTTAGGATATTGTTTAATGAAATAAAAAATGTAATTTTATTTTTTAAAATGATAAATTTCAAACATAATTTTTTTTTTTAAAAAAAAATTCTATACAAATTTTCTTAATCAACCAATCAAAATCCAAAGAAACCATGATTTGAACAGAAGTACGTACTCTAATTTAATTCACACTTGAGGAGTAATAATGAGGTTTTAAATACAACTATTTGATTCTAATCTGTCAAACAAGCGTAGTAGCCAAACTAACAAAAATCAGAAAGATAAAACAAACGAAACAAGCCTTTTGATAAGTCACTATGCATTTTTAACCTTAATTAGTGCGCGGCATTAGTTTCCCTACAAACGAAAGTAAACCACACAAATCGTCTTTCTTGTTTTTGAACTGAACCACACAAATTGTCAAGATACTCAGATAAAACAAACAAACACAAGGCTTTGACAAGTGACCAAACACTTTAGTGATAGGGCCTTTGAAAACGTCTTATGTTTATATTTTGTATTACTACTAATTACTAATTACTAATAATTATAATTAGTGATCTTATATTTCAATTTACATTTTGATTAATTATGAATGCGATTCCTTTTTTTTCCTGTGTTAGTTGTGTACAAATATTTGAAAATGAGAAACATAATGGGTGAAATTTATAGTTAATAAAAAAGTAGAGTAAAAATATGGGTTTTGGTAATTCCAACAATGTGGATCGAGGATAAATATCAAAAAATGGAAGTGTTTTACTCAAACTCATATCAATAATTAAGATAACTATTAGGGCTCGTTTGGTGGTCAAAATAAAGTAAGAGCATAAAAGTATAAAGAGCATGATAAGAAAAAGATATGATATGAGCATGATAGCTTTTATCCTTTTCAATGTTTGGTGCACATCAAATAACGATGACATTGATGAGGTGGTGACATTGTGATGAGGTGGAGATAGTATATATAGTGTTAATGTGTGAGAATATGAGAGGGAAAATTGCACTATCATATTATGCTTCTTTCTAACTCAGCTCTTAGCCTAGGATAAAAATACATTGGGCATACATGATTGAATATGTCAATAGGATAACACTATATATCATATCCAGCTGACTAACTCAAACTCAAGTTAGGACAATTATCCTATCTTATGTTTCTTATATTTTATCCGGCTCACGAAATTAAATGAATTCTTAAGGTTTTATCTTAAGACAAAATATATATTTAAAATTGGGTTACAATTTTAATATTCTTTTAAGATTACGTTTCAAAACTAGCTAATTGATAATTTAAAAAAAAAAGCAAATCAACAAATATTTAAACTAATAATAAATATTTAAACAGCCACATCCGAAATACTAATAAGGGCAGTAAGATTTTCAACATAATAATCAACATTGTATACACTTATAAAAAATAATCAACATTGCATATACGTATTTATTATTTATCCTCTGTCTGTATCATCCAAATTCTGGGTGCTCCGATCCACTCCATTCCTCCATCCAAATTTTGATCATTGAGATGCTTTATAGGTCACATTCACATGCATGGATGTTAGCAACAGTAGTATTGTACTATAGTTGCATCATACCTGGATATTTATTTCAGTATGTACCAATCCAAATACAAACTAGGCCTCGAAATTCTGAGTGGTCACATACTCACACGGGCACCAAAGCACAAACCAAAACGGGTAGGGCTTCTTCTTTTTTTTTTTTTATCAATGACTTTGTGCCATTAAAACACTTCCAAAGGACACACCTATTTGAAATGACATCAACATCTTTGCACCTCGAATTAAAGGGTCCTATCTGACATCTTAGTCAATATTCTCCCCCGTCGATCATATTCATATATACCGTGGCATGGATTTTATTCTCATCCCTTATTTCGCTGTCAGATTGCCTAATTATTTGGGTTAGTTAAACATATGCAACTGTATGTATGAATTGAAGCTGGAACATAAAATCAAAAACAAGACACTGACATTGGGTATTGGTGGTGTAGTTATAGCCATTAGGTGCTAAAATTGTTGACTAGTGTCGCGATCATGTTGTGAGAGGGGTGTTGAAAGTTTTCGAGTAATTAATAATAAGAGCCCACACATATAATATCGTACATGTATTATTATGATGAGGAACTGCAAAAATCGGACACAGAGACACCAAAAGCATGTCTGTGTCACATGCCTTAAGCGGCCTATGTGTTTATTAATTCAGTGCTCGCACGTGAACAAAGCCATTTGTTGGGTCGGAGACTTCATCGTTTCCCTGATTATTAGGAAAGTCAAAAGTGTGATGTAGATTAGATGTTATTTGTTTTACGTGGAACTGCATGTTACATATATATGTCTAATCGTAGTTTAATCATAATCATGTATCTAATAATCTAATTTAAATATATAATTCGGAGTACAATACATTGTTTTTTTATTTTTTTTTTGGTGATGAATACATTGTTTTTTATATTAGGTACAAATGTACATTGTACAATACATAGTTTGGTCACTATTACAGTATTACTATATCTATTATCTACTCCCACTATTTCTTAATTATTATAAAACCATTTAGAGAAAATTCACGTTTAACAATGTAGTTAGTAGTTATTAGTGTTAGGGAGATTATTAGAAATTTCGATATTTAATATATTTTTTTAAATCAATTCTATATTATTATTTGAACTCTAAAAATAAAAGAGTAAATATATATGATTATTTGTGGAATTAAGTTATTAAATATAAATGAATATTGAAATGAAATCTTATAAATAAGATTTAAAAAGTTGATAAAAAATCTTATATTAAAAATCAGATGAAGTATCATACAATATAAACTTTAACCTGAAATTACACAAGTATAATTAGTAGATACTGTAATTAGATATCCATATTTTTTAAGCAATGTTAAATGTTTGATCTTAGTAGTGCATATGATTTTTTTTATTAATAAATATACAAAAAAAATTATATTAAACCTATAAGATTAGCTTACAAATGAACTTATACCACAGATAATGAGTGACATGTGTCACTTACTTACTATTGAAAATGACACATGTCATTTTCTTGTAGTATAGATTGTTTGTAGGTTAATTTTATAGGCATATATATATCATTATTCATCACTATTCATAAATATATAACTCATTGCGAGAACTTTTTATGTCTCGGAAAATATGAATCTTTCGCTATTGAATGAATGACAATCTTTATCTTACCCAAACTTTAACTCACAACTATACTTTCTGCGGTATGTTAACTTCTTTCAAATAATCATTTAAAAAAAAAAAAACTTCTTTCAAATAATAATGATGAACTTGTAACATACTCGTCCAACATTTAAAATGTAAATAATGAGTACCTTCTGTGTCTAAATAACAGTAGTATTGGATGGTGGATTTATCTTGTTTCTAAATACTAGGAAAATTGCCCGTGCGATGCACGGGTCTTAAATTTTGCTATCCTTCCTTTTTTTTGAAGGGCTTTCCATTTGTTCAAACATTAAACATTAATTTTATTTACATGTGATTGAATAAATTGAAATGATAAATTGAAAGGAAGGCTTTCATGATCAACATATTATAAAAAAAAATATTGAGAAGAAATATTGTGTTAAAGATCAACACAATATTGAAAACAAATTATTATACACACACGTTTACAGTTATTTGGGCATTAAATGAATAATTTAAAGCAAGAAAGAGGATTCGTGTCAGCATCCAGAATTGGGTAAAAATGCCAACAGCTTTCATGTTATTACAACTTACAACAACTTTTGTGAGGCAACTTGAAGCATTTTGATACCAAAAAAAAATAATAATTGAAATCATCAAGGTAATATGTTTAATCAAAAATTTAAATGATAAATTGGAAGGAAGACTGTAGGGTCTGCCGACCGTATAAAAACTACAGTCCTATATAAAGGATTTTCCAAGGACCTTTCCCTCGGTTTACTTAACACAAACATCCCACGCTCGGACACGTTCATTCCGAGCATACGAAAAGACCAGGCTCGGACTTGATGGGACCGAGCCTCAACAACGGTCTTCACTTGATCGGCTCGGGATTCAGCAACCGAGACATAACGTCGGCTGGTAGGTTGACTCAGTCTCACCAAGGCTTCCTATCACTTCTGCCCGTTTCTCCTAGAATCTCGCAACAGCCTCTACATGGGATCGTGAGCTGATCCTATCCGGATTCTAAGGGAATAAATCTCCTATATTTCCTCACAGAATCCCGGTTCAGCTCACCTTGATACGAGGCTCATACGGCCCACATCAACTTCCTCCAAACCCTATAAATAGCTCACAACAGCTAGGGTTTCAGGTACGTACTCTCATCCCTAAGTTGACACTCTGCACACACTTGTTGACTGGGAAAACCTTGCTTTTCCCAACTGGAACTGCAGAAAAACCATAAGGTCATACATAGATACTTGACCTTCTATTGAACTCCTGATTACCATAATCTTGAGGGCTCAGAGGGTTAAGGACATATAGTGTTCAAGGACACTACATTGGCGCCGTCTATGGGGAACTGAATAACCAGTATTCCCACCGCTCACTGCAGGAAATGGCAAACAACAACGATGACAACCAAGGAGGAGGTGATCTCCGCCGTCGTCTTAGAGGTAGACCACCAAAGAACGCCGGACCTAGGAATGCTGCTGGCATGAATGTTAGGGACAGACTTGCTACCCCTGAGGGTAATCAAGTTGAGAACCCCCAAGCTCCTCCAGTTGTCCACCCTGCTGATCCGGCTGCTCCTCAGGTCCAACCGCAAGCCGTCGTCGTTCCGGCTGTGGAGGGCCATGAACGACGATCTCAGCCACGTCGTGTTTCTGATGGCCATGTGTCGGAATGGCGTGACACTGCGGATTCTGGACCACACCAGTCTAGAAGAGTCCCTGCTGGATCCCGAACTGGGGAGGAGCGACGAGCTGAACGTCATGTTCGAGAAAACTCCCGAACCGAGCGGTCTGATAGAGAAATACCCTTTAGGGGAGTACCACAATTTACTAGAGGACGCTTCGAAACACTTCAGGGCGGTGAACGTTCCGAGTCTCAGGGAAGGTCTTACATGACGACCTCTTCTTCCAGGAGAAGAGAAGAGTCAATTATGGAAATTCTGAGGACTCAAACTTCATTAATCGAAAAGCAAAACCAAGCTATCGCTACTTTACAGCAGCAAAGCATGGCTAGGCTTGCCGAGCAAGGCACTCGCATGGCTCTTGGCAACCCAAGTAATCTTCCCTTGCCTCTACCCCTTACTTCGAATGAGGTTGCTGAACCTGCTGCTGCTGAACCGCATCCGGGGCACCCGTTCACAGCCGCAATCATGGCATTTCGGACTCCACAAGCTTTCATGGGCCATCAGAACGTCTCTCGCTATAATGGGACGACTGATCCGATGGATCACATTGCATCTTATGAGTCTTCTATGATGTTTTATGGAGGAGAAGATGAAATGAAATGCCGAGCTTTCTCAATGACGCTAGGCCCGGCGCCGCTGAGATGGTTCAACTCCCTACCGGCAAATTCCATCAGTTCCTGGGCCGAGCTTCGGAGGGTTTTCCTCAATCGATATACAGCGAGCATGTCACAGCCCAAATCGGATCATTCTTTAGCTGGAGTCGCACAAAGACCTGGCGAGTCTTTACGCGACTACCTGGCTCGGTATCAGCAAGAGGCTAGTGGCATATCTGGTTTACAGTCGGGGGTATCCGTTCTCCTACTCACTCAGGGATTGTTGGACGGAGATTTCAAAGATTGTTTGATCGGGGAACCACCTCATAACATGGCAGAACTTAGAGAAAGGTCCAGGAAATATGTCAATCTAGAGGAGTTCCGAAGGATAAGCACTGCGGCAAGGGGTACCGAAGGACGACAGGATCAACGGCCTCGCCAAAACGAGGCTCGTCAGAATGATCGTTTTCGGGAAAGAGGAAGGGAAGACAAGAGGGAACAAGAAAGAGGTGATAAACTGCCTCCCAAAGGCAGGTACGAGGAATACACTCAATTAACGGTCCCGAGGAGTCAAATCCTCCATGAGACCATGCATACTGAAATGCGCAACATCACTCGGCCACCAGCCTTAAGAAAGGCGGCCCAAAAGGATAAATTGAAGTATTGCGATCACCATGGTGGATGGGGGCATACCACCGACCAATGTATCCAACTGAAAGATCTAATTGAAGAGATGGTAAGGGATGGCAAGCTTCAGCATTACATCGGGGAAGCCTTGCGCAAGCGTTCTAGAAGGAAGAGCCCCTCGCCTCCCAAAACCGAGCAGAAGAGGAATAAAAGTCCTTCACCACCTGCAAGCGGAGCCCCAATACAACAATCCGAGAAAGCAAATGACTTCCTTATCGGTACTATTGCTGGAGGATTTGCTGGTGGTGGGGAAAAGAAGTGTGACCGCAAGAAGTACGTGGGGCAAGTTCTTTCGGTGGCAAGCCGACCGATTCAGAAACCGAGAAAGAATAATGTTGTAATCAGTTTTAGTGATGAAGACTTTGAAGACATCCTGCAAGACCATAATGATCCAATGGTCGTCACAGCTCGGATTGGCAACTATGAAGTAAGAAGAACTCTCGTCGATCAAGGGAGTTCGGCGGACATCATGTTCCTTGATCTGTTCGAGAAATTGAAGTTAAAAAGGTCGGATCTTACTCCATTCGAGGGAAGCTTGATTGGCTTCACGGGACACTCAATCGTTCCATTAGGCCATATCCACCTCCCAGTGACAATGGGTGAACCACCTTCTGCCCGAACCGAAATGGTAAAGTGGCTCGTGGTCCAGGCTCCCTCGGCCTATAACGCTATCTTCGGAAGAACAACACTCCAATCTTTCGGTGCCTTCGTTTCGACAGTACATTTGGCCATGAAGTTTTCGGGGTCGGATGACAAGGTAGTAACAGTACGGTCTGATCAGGAGTTGGCCCGAAAATGCTATAACATCAGTTTGGCAAAGCTGAAACTAGATGATGAGAAAATTATGAAGGAACCATTGAACAAAGGAAGCGTCAACTTGGCCGATCTTGACGTCAGAGAAGAGGATGAAACCCGACCAACTCCGCAAGGGGACTTTAAAAAAGTAATCCTCGGTCCCGAGCCATCTCACTGTGTCAAGATCGGGGTTGGCCTGTCGGAGAAGCTAGAAAAAGAGCTTACTGAACTTCTAATTGAAAACAAGGATTTGTTTGCATGGACCTCGGCAGACATGCCGGGAATCGATCCTAATTTCATCTGCCACAAGTTGAGTGTATATCCTGGCGCCAAGCCAGTATGTCAGAAGAAGAGAAGGTTCGGAACCGAGAAAGCGCAAGCGACTGATGAGAAGGTAGCTGAGCTTTTGGAAGCTGGATTTATTAGAGAGGTGGTATACACTGATTGGTTGGCCAATCCTGTGCTAGTCAAGAAGTCCAACGGGAAATGGAGGATGTGCGTGGACTACACAGATCTGAACAAGGTATGCCCGAAGGATCAGTACCCACTACCATGCATCGATAAATTGGTGGATAGTTCGGCTGGCTATCAAAGGTTGTCCTTTATGGATGCTTACTCGGGATACAATCAAATCCCAATGTATCCCCCGGACCAGGTAAAAACCTCGTTTATCACAGAAAACGCTACTTATTGCTATAATGTTATGCCGTTCGGATTGAAAAACGCTGGGGCAACTTACCAGCGCATGATGAACAAGGTTTTTGGTCCTCTGATTGGGCCAAGGATGGAAGTTTATATAGACGATATGATTGCGAAAAGTTTAAAAGAGGAAGATCATGCAAAAGACTTGAAAGAAATCTTAGGAAGGGTGAGACAGTTTGATATGAGGCTGAACCCGGAAAAATGCACATTCGGAGTTCCGGCAGGATCATTCCTCGGGTTTATGCTTACAGAGCGTGGAATAGAGGCAAATCCGGACAAGTGCAGAATCATTTTGGAGATGAAAAGTCCCTCGAACATCAAAGGGGTTCAGCAGCTAACAGGTCGGGTCGCAGCTCTTTCAAGGTTTCTATCTCAGTCAGCTAGAAAGGCCCTTCCATGGTACAAGCTGCTGAGGAAAGAGAAGGAGAAGATGTTTGAATGGGATGAAGAATGTGAAAAGGCCTTTACTGATCTTAAACATTATTTGGCATCGCCTCCCATTCTGTCTAGTCCGAGCCATGGCGAAACTCTTTTCCTTTATTTGTCGGTTGGAGATTCTGTGGTTAGTTCGGTTTTGGTCCGTGAGGAATCAGGTAAAGAGTCTCCGATTTATTTTGTGAGTCGAGCTCTCCAGGGACCAGAAATCAGATATCAAAAAGTGGAGAAATTAGCCTTCTGCTTAGTAATAACTGCCAGGCGATTGCGCCAATATTTCCACAGCCACCGCATCACGGTCAGAACGGCTCAACCGATCTGACAAATATTGCAGAAACCTGATTTGGCTGGGAGGATGGTAACTTGGGCGATCGAGCTTTCTGAGTTTGAAATAACTTTCGAACCGAGAAAGGCGATGAAGTCTCAGGCCTTGGTTGATTTCCTTACCGAGTTCACTGAGCCATTGACGAGCTCAAACTCGGATTGGAACATCTATGTAGATGGATCGAGTAATAAGATGGGAGCAGGAGCAGGAATAATTCTGGAGAACTCCGAGGGAGTCACCCTTGAATACTCCTTGAAGTTCGGATTTTCAACATCCAACAATCAGGCGGAGTATGAAGCTGTTTTGGCAGGATTGAGAATGGCAAAAGAAGTGGGAGCCCGAGAGGTGAAAATTCTCAGCGACTCACAATTGGTGGTTTCACAGGTCAAGGGTGAATATCAGGCGAAGGAGCCAATCCTTCAAAAATACTTGGAAAAAGTAAGATTCTTGTCATCCGAATTTGTGAAAGTCGAAATCTGTCACATACCGAGGGAAAGCAATAGCCGAGCAGATATTCTTTCCAAACTCGCCTCAACAAAAAACTCTGAAAACAACAAGAGTTTAATTCAGGAAATGGTGCATGAACCTAGCGTTGTCCTCTCCATATCACTAGATTCAAGCTGGATTAGCCCAATTGCAAGCTATTTGGAACAAGGGACCTTGCCGACCGACTTCGTGGAAGCTAGGAAACTTGTCAGGAAGACATCTCAATTTGCACTGGCTGAGGGAGTACTCTTTCGCCGAGGGGTCAACGGTCCAATGCTCAGGTGTCTCGACCCCGCCGAAGCAAAGCTGGCACTAGAAGAAGTTCATGGAGGAATAGGCAGCCACCACATTGGAGGGAAGTCACTGGCTAGAAAAGTCCTAAGGGCAGGGTACTACTGACCTACCCTTCAACAAGATGCGATAGACCACGTGAAAAGGTGTGATAAATGCCAATTTCACAATGACGTTTATCAAAAACCAGCCGAGGAACTTCATTCTCTTTCATCTCCCTATCCCTTTTACCAATGGGGAATGGATTTGATTGGGCAGTTCCCAACCGCACCAGGACAGTTGAAGTGGGTGATCGTGGCCATAGACTATTTTACAAAGTGGGTTGAGGCCGAGCCTTTGGCAACCATATCCTCGGCAAAGGTGCAAAAGTTTTTTGAAAGGCAAGTTGTGGCTCGATTCGGGGTGCCACAGATATTGGTGACCGACAATGGAACCCAGTTTGCAGCAAGGGCGTTCCAAGATTTGGTCAGTGCATTGGGGGTTAAACACTACTACTCCTCGGTGGAACACCCTCAAACCAACAGTCAGGTGGAATCAGTGAACAGGTCCATCATTCAGGGAATCAAGAGGAGACTTGAAGGAGCAAAAGGAAATTGGGTGGAAAACTTGCACGAGGTACTTTGGTCGTATCGCACCACCATCCAAACCTCAACAGGAGAAACGCCCTATCGGCTCACTTATGGTTGCGACGCAGTCATCCCCATTGAGAAAATTATCCCTTCTTTCCGAGCTATGCAGCAGCCAAACCCCATCAACAACACTTTGCTCTGCGAGGATCTTGTTTTATCGGAGGAGGTAAGAGATTTGGCCGCCGAACGAGAAAAGCACGCTAAAAGGATGCAGGCGAAGGAATATAATCGCTCGGTTAACCCCAGAGAGTTCGAGGTGGGTGACCTTGTCCTAAGAAGGGCCGATATTGGTCTTAAGAATGCTAAGGATGGAAAACTGGCCCAAAGTTGGGAAGGACCATACCGAGTCACCTTCAAAAGTGGGACGGGAGCCTATAAACTTGAAACTCTCTCAGGAGCTCCTATCAACAATTCATGGAATGCGGCGAAGCTCAAAGGATATTACAGTTAGAATCTTTCTTCCATAATTTCATAATTTCATGCTTTATTAATTTTTTAGAATTGTTAGATTTGTTTATTACTGTTTAAATGATGGTGTACGCTCGGTGGAACTCCGAGCCCATTGTACTTTCTGCTTCTGATTAATAAAAAGACTGTTATTGGATTCATTGTATTACGAACTTTTCCTCATATTCGATTAGCCACCGTGTATGACGCGAACGATTATAAACAGCTCAAACAAGAGCTTATAACTCGTCAAGTATTCTACTGAGACTCCCGATTCAAACATGGTTTATTAAAATCATTTTACATCGCGGATAGAGGAACCCACCTCGGCTAAAGCGCTGGAGTTCCGAGGTCTTGACACTTGAATTCTTAACACAAAGTATAAAAAGAAGCAAACAGTCGACTGTGAATACTATAAACGTTCATAATATTTCGAGCAAAGAAGCATAGAAAAAGTTCAAACCCACTACTGGGGTGGTTAAAAAAACCCACTACTGGGGCGATCACAAAAAAAAAGGGGGAATGATCAAACTATTCTAAATCAGACAATACAATGCTGTCAGCATTGAACGTGTCTTCTTCTTCTTCTTCACCTTCGGCATCCTCGGTTCCTTCCCCTTCGGAATCTTCGGCCAAATGGTCAGGAAGGTCGGAGTTGTTCAGATCTATGGGAACTCCACTCGGGCCGACAATTTGACCTTTTTTCACAGCAAAATTAGGGTCAGCGCCCTTGGTCACGAGCCCGGGATTCAGAACACGCAGTTGCTCGGCAGTATTGTAGAAAGAATCTTCAATTGCATGGTCCCAATTGAACAGATTCTCCTTAGCTGCTTTCTTATGCTTGAGCGCTTTCGCGCTCATCTTCTCCAAGGAAGCTCGGAGCCTGAGTATCTCGTCCTTAGCATACTCATGTTGCTCCTGAGCCACTGCAGCAGCTTGCTCGGCCGTACGAGCTTTCTCCGTAGCCACCAGAAGAGCAGCAGCATCCTCCTCAGCCTTTTTCTGGATTTCTTCCGACCTCTTTATCTATGCCTCGGCAGCCTGAAGTGTTTCCTCAGCCCGAACTTTGGCCCCCTCCGAATCTTGTGCAGTCTTTTGAAGCCTCTCGTTTTCAGTTGCCATTTCTTGTATCCTTTTATTCAGACCTTGGACCTGAATTTCCAAGTAATCTTCCCGCTCGTTGGCTTCATATCTTTTCTTCTTTTCCTCGGGAGCAAATCCAGCATAAGCGTCATCACCATGATGACCAAGGTGATGGAAAATGCTCGCACCCCGTAAGAAGCTTTTCACCAACGCTGTACAATTATTTTCCCAAGTCCCAGGGGTCCAAGACTCGATTACTTCAGCATTTTCAGGAGGGAAGACGGTGGCAATGAATGAGTCGGACATCTTCCTACTCCACACCGTCTTGGCAGCTGCATCTTCCTTACCCTCGGGAATTTCAATCCCTTTGTTGGACTTGCTCAAATTGAACCAATCTCCAGCGAGACCTTTTCCTTTATCCAGCCGAGTCCTCTTGAGGGGGCGCTCGGGAACATCTTGGGGAGATGAATGAGCTTCCACTTCAATATTCACCGCGTCGACAACGCTGCCCTTTTTGATCACCTGTTCAACACCAGTAACCCTTACAGTAGGGGTGGTATTGGGGATAACGGTCGGGCTTTCAGGATGGGCCGGCTCAGAAGATTGACCCTTGATTGGAGAACCGGACGCAGACTCTTTGAGTGCTGCTAGCTGTGACACTCTAGCTGCCCGAGCTTCACTCTTCTTGGCTTTGGTTGCTTTCTTCCCCATTGCTTCTGCAAGAAAAATGGATTAACACGCCAAAAAAATATATAAATATATATATATATATATATATATATATATAAAAAAATTTGTAGTACCCAGCTCCGCCTTCACTTCGTCTCGCGTATCTTTCAGCAGAATTCGTTTGGAATCAATTTGACCATTTGCTTGAAGATATTCCCAAACGTGGTCGCATAATCGTCTTTCGGCTTTCGTTAAATCCGCCTTGTAGTCGAGTTGATACAAGGAGGATCCTCGGTTATAAATGTTAGTCGTCCAACCCAACGGAAACCGAGGCACGACCTTCATCACTCCATCTTCTTCAACTTGTTCCATGAACCAACATACTTCGGCCCCAGTATACTCGTATTGGAAGAAGAGAGGTTTGAAAGATTTCCAAGAGTCTGTCACCTTGGCGAAAAGGGCATGTCCCCTCCGAGCCTTTAGGGACACCCAAAGACCTTTGGAATCACCAAACTTATTTACTTGGGGAGCATATAACCAAAAGAAGGACCGTACCGTCGCGACCAAGTTTTCAACATCGCAGAATTGTTGAAAGGCTCGGACGAAAGCCCACCCACTTGGATGCAATTGGCTTGGGGCTATTCCTAAATGAGTGAGGACTTCGACCTCGAAGGTGGAGAAGGGCAAGCGGATACCGACTTTAGTTACTACTTCTTCATAGAAGTAAAAATATTGACGATTTTCCGGCACTTCGAAGCAAATCCGATCGTCGATTCCCAAAGGTCTTAATACGAAATCTGAGGTATTTCCATCGGCTCTCGGAGGTGTCAATATCGGCCGGAGATGATTAAGACTATTTGTTGTTAACAATGAAGGTCTCGTCCCCAGTACTTCCCGATCAAAAACAGCATCGTACTGCGCATGATTAGGCGGCAGAGGATATTCTTCAGGATTCGTCACACACCTGCGTTCCACCATTTCTGGGGAAAAAGAAAAAGGCTCGGCGTTAGGATTTTTTACAGCACGAGTTTTTACTTTAAATCTAATGCCGAGCCCCGAACTTTTTCCCCCCACCTGAGATGGATTTCCTACAGGTTCTTTATCCCCCGTATTATGATCGGGGCTAAATCTAACTTGGGCTCTACGCTCAGCGAATCTATAGGCTAATAACCACTTAGTCTCGTCGGCAGGATTCAATGGATGTTCTACTGTTAATGGTTTTAACTCGGAAGAACCCGAGTCGATGGGGGGAATAGTAGGGATAGGCGTAGAACTTTCCGAGCATGGATTCCTTTCGTTCCCAAAATCTTCAAAAACCCCAGAAAAGGATGAAGAACTTGATTCACTGTCACTAGATGGATTTTCTCCTAATCTCCTACAGAGTTCACGATAAACTTCCCTAAAACCTCTCCATCCCCTCATGATTCAAACAAATTGAGGTATAAACTCCTCTCACTTAAAAACAAAAGAAACCCAGAAACTCTACCCAGAAATCCCTGCAAAATCCCGAAACCAGAAAACCCGTTTACAAAGAAAAACTCACTCCAAAAGAAAAACAACCCCAAACGAATAAGGAAAACTGCAGGAATGGAAATAAGAGGAGTAGAAGGGGTTACCTGCGTGAAGTTGCTAAAACTGGTGAAGGATTAGAGGATCTCAATTTGGGAACGAAGACAGCAAAATGGAAATTGAAGAGAGAATGAGGGGATTCTGAGAAATTTCGAGAGTAGAGTGAGTGATTGGAGGCAGAGAGAGGGTAAGTTTCAATTAGAAGAGAAAACTTTTCAGTTTCCCTCCGTCTTAGCCATTTGGGCCAAAAGCCCATGGACGCATGCAACCAATCGTAGGGAGAGACGTGGCAGTTCCAAAAGGTACTTTTTCAAATTTCAAAAACGCAATGATTTGGCACAACTTACAAGGAAACGCGCCGTATCTCGAGAACCCAAAACATCACCTCGAAGCAGTCGGCACGATTACAGTTATCACGAGGCATGCGGAAAGGTCTATCCTAAGCGCTCATTACCTCGTCACAGACTTTTCAAAGTCTTACGAGCTGGGGAGCTTGTAGGGTCTGCCGACCGTATAAAAACTACAATCCTATATAAAGGATTTTCCAAGGACCTTTCCCTCGGTTTACTTAACACAAACGTCTCACGCTCGGACACGTTCATTCCGAGCATACGAAAAGACCAGGCTCGGACTTGATGGGACCGAGCCTCAACAACGGTCTTCACTTCATCGGCTCGGGATTCAGCAACCGAGACATAACGTCGGCTGGTAGGTTGACTCAGTCTCACCAAGGCTTCCTATCACTTCCGCCCGTTTCTCCTAGAATCTCGCAACAGCCTCTACATGGGATCGTGAGCTGATCCTATCCGGATTCTAAGGGAATAAATCTCCTATATTTCCTCACAGAATCCCGGTTCAGCTCACCTTGATACGAGGCCCATACGACCCACATCAACTTCCTCCAAACCCTATAAATAGCTCACAACAGCTAGGGTTTCAGGTACGTACTCTCATCCCTAAGTTGACACTCTGCACACACTTGTTGACTGGGGAAACCCTGCTTTTCCCAACTGGAACTGCAGAAAAACCATAAGGTCATACATAGATACTTGACCTTCTCTTGAACTCCTGATTACCATAATCTTGAGGGCTCAGAGGGTTAAGGACATATAGTGTTCAAGGACACTACAAAGACTTTCATGATCAACATATTATAAAAAAATAAATATTGAGAAGAAATATTGTGTTAAAGATCAACGCAATATTGAAAAGAATTTAACTTACTTCTTCACATTCTTTGATCTTATTTTGTGCACCATCAAGTCTTAAGTCCCTGTATTTAGAAATGTTTGAGCAAAATTCAAACACTTAAAAATACCCAAAAAAAATGGAAAAAGCTTTCTAGCTATATTAAAAAAAAATAATACAAACTGTTCATATGCTTAATGTTTATGACAAATAAGGAAATAAAATATACTTAATAAGAAAATAATTTCAGTTGAAATGAAGGCTTTCCACCAATTTAAAAAATAAAAAATAAAAAAAAATACTAACTGTTCATATGCTCAAACAACTAAGGTTTCCTTCTTTATACGTTTTTTTTTTGCAAGTGGCATTTTGATACCAAAAATAAAAAAAAAATCTCATTGAAAGACGAAAGGCCGGTAACAAATAAGCTTTAAATAGAAAACAAAATGACCAAGCATTTATATATATATATATATATATATATATATATATATGCAGATTGTAGAGGCCTAGAGGGGCAGAAAATGTACGATGGTGCACATAGTAGCTTTGATAAAATAAAAAATTTGCATAATAATCTGATGGACTACCTTGTAAGTTTGGTCACCAAAGAAGTGAATTTCATTGAAATCATCAAGGTAATATGTTTAAACAAAAATTTAAATGATAAATTGAAAGGAAGACTTTCATGATCAACATATTATAAAAAAATAAATATTGAGAAGAAATATTGTGTTAAAGATCAACGCAATATTGAAAATAATTTCACTTACTTCTTCACATTCTTTGATCTTCTTTTGTGCACCATCAAGTCTCAAGTCTCTGTATTAAGAAATGTTTGAGCAAAATTCAAACACTTAAAAATACCAAAAAAAAAATGGAAAAAATACTAATCGAAAGGAAGGCTTTCTACCAATTAAAAAAAAATTACTAACTGTTCATATGCTTAATGTAACCTTGTCACTTTTCAAGCTTTTCATGACTATCAATTGTAAGCGGTCAGAATAGCATTTGTTGCATCGCACATTGAAAGGAAATAATGAAAAATACTAACGGTTTCAATTGTAAGCAGTCATAAAATGAAAGGAAAATGAAAAGATTAAAAATATATGGACGAATGTGATTTACTTGCAATGGACGGATGTGGTTTACTTGCAATGGATGGCTAGAATTAGAATGAAATTTAGGAGGGATATAAACGGATGTGATTTATTTGCAATGGATGGCTAGGATTAGAAACAAATTTGGAGGGAAAAACTATCATGGAGGGAAAGTAAAAAATACCCCTCAACTTCACATATTTTAATATATGTTGATAAGATATTATATTTATTTTTAATGACATTAATTACTTCTTTTTCATAGGTACTTTTATTTAATCGACACTTTTTAAAATCTCAATAATAATTATAGAGTTAATTTTGAAAAAATATATCAAATATTGTCATTTACAATATCACTGACAATATTAATACCTCCCTAATTTTCTTAATTCAAGTGAAAGTCTACCTTAAATGCTTATATTTGAAAATGAGGAGAGTATACATTAACATATTAATACCTTGTGGATCGAAGCAGAGACAAAGAAAACCATTTGCAATTTGAGACATTAAATACCAACAAAGAGGTTTAACTTCTGCCATGCTTTGTTGAGAGACACTATACGTCTATACCCACTTCAATGATAATTTTTCTGTCTCGAAAGGGATTAATCTCTGTGTAAAAAAAAAATTGAGACCGTAAACAGTGATGACCCGTTTATCTATTAGATGAAATATTAAGCTGTTTTTTTTTTTTTTTAAAGTTGTTGGCGGATTATTGAAGAAAGATGCAACACTTTAAAAAATTCATGCCTTTGTCCATTAAAGTTTTTGATCTTTAACCCAGCAAAAAGAAAGTTTTCGAATCTTTATACGGAAGGAAGTTTCCGTGTGCAATCAAAGCAGGTACAATTTCACGTATTTGTATTTTTTTTTTTAATATAAAAAGGTGTCTCCCAGTCTATTGGATTTGGATTTTTTTTTTTTATCATTATTTGGATATTTCAATTATGAATGATTTCGTGATGATATTTTACAAGAGGAAGCTAAGTGAATCGATAATTTGAAGAGTATACAAGGGAATGAATTTATAAACTTAATGCTTTTAAGTTTTTAGTTCAAAATTAAGATGTAATAACACACTTATATGGTTTTTCATTTTGCTCATGGGAAGATACTTTAGCTCATGAAAGAAGATTTTCATGGTACTTGTAACGCAATTGAAAATAAAAAATTAAATTACTCTCTTTCAAGATGTAATTTTTATTAGCATGAATTTTGTATCTAACAATAAAACTTATTTGTTATGGATAATAGAGATTGAATCTCTAGCATCATTTTTTAAGAACTTTATTATTATCTATCAGTTACATTGATTTTCGAATATTATAATATTAGTGGAAATATATATAAAAAAGCCTTAAATTATACTCCTATATATAGACTTGTAAATATATAGTAGCATAGTGATAAATTTTTAGGTCAGATCAAACTTGCATGTAAGTCAAAATAAGCCTTAAAATTTGGTTATGACTGGCTAATAACAAACCAAGTCTCGGGCTAGGCCTTGAGTCCACAATACATACCAGACCTATTTATCCTTAACGTTGATGCTAATAAACTATAACCAAAAGTATGGAGTTAATTTGAATTCAAGTACTATTTTTTTTTATTCAAAAAACACTAGTAACATTTTTCTATGTTTAACGAAATAATAAGAAATTGATAAAATGATGACTTTAATTTCCCTTCTCTTATTCTCATAAAAAACAAAAAAATAGTACTTTACATATAATAAAATTAAAAAATTGACAGTAGTAAAAAAAATAATAAACATTTTTTATCCTATTTCTTCGTTACGCCCGACCCCTTGGACATAATCTACTATCTATATATAAAAGTATCCATTTTCGAGACATCACGTTTGCCGGAGAAATTTCGAGGCACCACGTTTGTCCCGTGAAGTTTTACTCGCACTAGAGAGTTTGTAGGTAGATAATCATTATCTATAATAAAATTACAATTTAAAATTATATAAATTATTTAAATTTATTTAATCATTATATGTATGTAAAATTATTATCCTTAATTATTTGTTGGAAAAAAAAAGTAATCATTTTTCTCAACAAAAGTATTTAAAAAAATATTAAAAAATCACAAATTTATTTAATCATTATCTATACGTGAAATCATTATCCTCGATTTGTTAAAAAAAAGTAATCATTATCCTCAACAAAAATATTTAAATATTTATAATAGGATCTCACATTCAATTTTACATTTTTTTCACCTTTAGATCTCTCTAATTCTAATAATTTTGTTCTCCTATTATTTCTTATTTTATATCCTAACTAGCTCTTACCCCGTGCAATGCACGGGTTGTTGATATTTTAATTTTTTTATATTAAATATTTTAAATTAAAGATTATTATTAGCAACAACTAAAAATAATTATATAAAAAGGTAGGAGTTCAAACCAAACTGTACAACAAAATAACATTATCTCTAACCAAAATTAAATTTTGAAATTAAATTAATTATTTAAATTTATATAATCATTATCTGTATGTAAAATCATTATCCTCAATTTGTTGAACAAATCATTATCTTCAACAAAAATATTTAAAAAATATTAAAAAAATCACTATATATATATAGGCTCTCCCATTCAATTTTTAAAGTTCTATCTAATTCTAAGAATTCTCTTCTCCAAATTCTCTCTTTTATTTTTATTTTTTTCCCTCATTCCTCTGCTTAAAGCTCTTAATTTTGATTTTTTGAGTGTTTGATGAATTACTTATTAGATGATGCATATTTTGTTATACTTTTAATTGACTTTTGTTTATTCCTCTACTTAGAGCTCTTAATTTTGATTTTCGAGTGTTTGATGAATTACTTTTGCTTAATAATGCTAATTTCAGGAAGAATAACATCAATGAGTTACTTCAAACAAGAGTTAATCCTTACTTTGAAATAATTTAATAATGTTTTTTTTTTTTGAAATTTTGGTAAGTTGTTATACATACTTACTTTGATTATTCTTTGTTGGAAGACTATGCAAATAATTGATCCTTTTCTCTTTTCAATTTAAACAAAAAAATTTAAGTGTCTGCCATCGTCACGTATATAACACGTGGCTTCAGGTGGAGCTCCGGCAGTCAAGCTCACCCAAAAACTCGTCGGAAAAGGAACTGGGGGCAAATACCTAACCATAGTAAACTATAGGGGTATATTCATTGAAAAAAAACATAGGGGTATCTCACAAAAGAGGTCCAAACTACAGGGACCCCAGACATAATTAAGCCTTAACTTTTTTAATTTAAAAAAAAATTAAGAGATTGTCACGTGTCAGCTCCAGGTGAAGCTCCGGCGGTCCAGCTCATCCAAAAACTAACCACGAAAGTTCATAACCACTGAGGCAAATGGACGGATAATGTCGTCATTGCTATTAGTATATATATTGTATAAAATCTGACCTGCTCCTATTATCCTCCGTCCCTGATTGTCACTTCATATGCACTTTATCACTGTTGAAAAAATACACATCTATTTTCTACAAAATATTAAATCATTATTTTTTAATATAAAATTGTTTTATTAAACATCTTATTCTCATTTTTAACTTAGAGCTAGGGTTAAAAAAATCATTAATTTTTAAGTATTTTATTTGCTTTATTTATAGTAGGTATTAATCAATTTTTTTTTTCAAAATACTTTCCATATTTTCTTTTAATCAATAAACGTTTGATGCAATATATACTTTAATTATCCTTTCGCTACTAAGTAGAAAAATGCCTCCTAATAATTAAGAGAAAATATGAAAATACACATATAATTATAACAAATTTAATTCTATTACACATTTTAACTAATTTCATTAGTTTGCATGTAAAATCATCCAATGACTTATGGTGTATGAAGGAATCGAGAAAGTAATCACTTTCCGTATCTCTTTCCTTCTTATCGATTTTTTAAACATGTTTCGAATTGAGTAATATTATAGAGCACTATATTTTTAACAAATCAGCTTAAATATTTTTTTATTAGTTTATTATCTAAGTGTTTTTTCTCTATTGTTTGGTTTTTTTTTCCCTATTTTCTGTGTGTTAACTAATGGTACCATTCTCATCAAATGTCGCACGAGAAAAATATCTACCATCATGATAAAAAATTATTAATTAATCGGTAATTATTTAGATCAATGACGTAAAGTGGGACAATCACCAAAAACAAAAAGTGTAACAAAGAATGCTCTTTCTACAAAATTAGCTGGTAGGCTTAAAAGAACCAAACCTAATATGGTAGGCTTAAAAGAATGCCCAAACCAATTTGAAGATTGGCTTATATCAGTCACATTTGACGGATTAACTATTCTTAAAGTCTCAAATGAGTTCCGGAAAAAAATTGCACTCCACACTTAAACAAGTGCCTTATTATTAATGGGTCTTTAAAACTAATTCTCTTTAATTTCACGGGATGTGTTTTCTAACGAGATTTTTTCTATTAATCAAATCCATCAATTCGATATTATGAGCACTCGGATCTCATTTTTAAGATTTCTCAATTAATTTTATAATACCAACTGAGTCAATTCCAATCAATAACAAATACATTGTTCTTATGAAATAAAGAAATATAAATAATCTAAAGATAGTTTTATAATTTTATAATTTAGAAAATGCTAATAAGTGTCATAATGACATTTATTAAAAAATAATTTTTTTATCAAAAATAAAATTTAGGACTTGTGATATTTTTTTTTCATTTTTAAAAACCTCAGCAAGCAGCAAAACCCTCATAATTTTTTCCCTCAAGATTTACCTTAGACAATTGTTTACAAAATAAAAACATTTTCCGTTGCATTTAAAATGCAGCTAAAACCGAGGATAGAAAGGTCATTTAAAAATGGGAGAGGACATAATGAGTGGATCAAACCCTCAACATTAATGATATATTCTTCTCCAGATGCTGCAATTATGGAGTTATGGTAGGGGTATAATTGTGAAGAAAAGCTAAAATGTTTATAAGTTTTGGGTCCATCATGATACATGATGATCATCATCGTCATCATCTGATCATAATAATCATCATCATCATGATCATGATGCGTATCTTAATACAAATGTTCAAATCTATCTTTGACCGTCGTACTCTCTCTCTCTGCCCCTCTTTCCCTTCCTTCTTTCTTCTTTCTCCCCCCTTTTTAATTTCCTCTCATCATCACCCTTCACCTTTTCGCCGCTGTTGCAGTCTCACACTCTCTCTGCAACCAAAACTACAAACATCATCAGATTAATTCATAGAGAGAGAAAAACATAACACAAAAGAAAGAGACACTTTCAACAACCAAAAAAAATCTATTATTTCCCCCCTTTCTCTATCACTGCCACTGCTAATAGCCAAAAAAAAAAAAAAAATCACCATCTCCATCTCTCTATATAAGTTTCCTATCATTCATTCATTCTTTCATTCATTCATTAGCAGAAAAAAGAAACAAACAAACACTCCCTCTTCTTCTTATACATGCCCTTCTTTCTTTCATTTAATTCATTATATCATTCATTATTATTATTCAATAAAATCTGATCTGACGGCTGTGATCTTCTCGTTTCTGATATCGTACGGCCAGGGGTCCTTTCTCTGTTTCTTCTCCTTCTCCTTCTTCTTTCTCACCCCTCACTACTCTCTCTCTCTCTATATATATCTCTATCTCTATATTACGTAAGTATCTGTATCCCATTTTCTCACTTTTTATGTTAGGAGTAATGAATAACATGTTTTTTCTTTTCAATCATGAATCATGTTCCTATAATAGTACCACTCTCTATGAAAATGAAAAGTTCTGAGTTTTTTCTTTTCTTTTTGGATTGTGCTGCTTTGTTTCAGCTTTCGAATCTAATACCATCTTCTTCATCACATTCAGTGTACGTCCCTTTTCTCTCTCTTTTTTAATTTTTTTTTTATTTCTGATATTTTTCCAATTTTGGGTTCGTCTCAGTTCTTTGAAATTTATTACTTTTTGAAATGAAGTTTGTTTTTAGGTCCACCCCACTTGAACTTTCTACTTGATTCAGGTTTCAAATTGTTTTTTTTTTTTTTTTAATCACATGCATCGAGTCACAGTGTTGAATTATGGGTTTTCTTAAATGGGTCTGGTTTGTTCTGGATGTGGATGCCAGATTTAGATCCATCATGATGCTGTAACCGTCATTGAAATATGCGCTGGCTTTTAAATTTTAAACTTTTTCTATGGTTTGTGATTGAAATGTATATATTTTTTTATTAATTATTATTATTTGACTGTTTGTGAAGTTCTGGTTTGAAGGGTTATGATTGGTTTATTGCTTCGTTGTGATATGATGCATGTGGGTGTCATCTCATCTTTATTAGAAGTAAGATGCTGCTTGGTTGTACTGCTATGCTGTTTTTCAGGAATTATATGAAGACTTGAACAGTAGTCTAGAGTAGTACTACTGTGTAGAATGTGAGTAGTTGGCCTCTCAATAAATACTATTTTTTAGTAAATGAAAAAAAAAGTGTTTTGCGATTAAATTGTCTACCAGATTACTCCTACCATTTGTGGTTTTTCATGTTCTGAATTCAGTAGATTTGTGTTGGTGTCTAGTTAAGTCTTTAATTTTGGACCCTATAATGAATGTTTTGTTTTTTGGTTTTTTTAAAATAGTGGCTGTTTGTATAATTTTCATTTATAATTCTGTTTTACATTAGTACATGTGATGCAATGCAGTTAATACTCCGAAGGTAATACCCTGTGGTCCACCACAAAAAGATACTACTACTGTATTATATAGATATTTAATGTGTAAATATTTTTTTAAAACTCTCTCCAGGGTGTATATTTACATGATAAGGTGAAGATGGTGGTGCAGGTAATGAAGTCGTAGGAATATCATACTCAATAATATCTATTTTACTCTCATACTACCTTTATTTGAGTGTTGGATGTGTAACAGTAAGAGAGATAGAAAAAATAGAAAAAGAAGTAATTGATGATATGATATGAAAAGAAGAAAGAGATAAAAGAGTTGCTAAGAATATCATCACTCTAATGCATATATGGAGTTTACCATTATGTAAAGATATATGTGGATTTTTTGAGCTGTATAGACCTTTTTGCTCTTAGCTGAATATATTTCTGATGCCAGTGGAGTGCATACACCCCACTGTTGAATATGTTGCTCTTAGTGACAGACATAACATGTCACTGTCACTAAACTGTAATTACACATAGGTAATTGGCAAGAACCTTGTCAATGCTCCATGCATTATATTAATTTATGGTGTGCTTTTTAATTATAGAAAACTGTTTTGTTTTGTGTGCGCTTTAATGTTGTTTTCTTATTTGAATTCAAGGGGATGCATTTTTCTGACCCTTTGTTATACAAAGAACTTTCGGGCTCTTATAGCATCAGTAAAAGATCTTCTTTGATTTTGATTGTAGTTAGAGAGTAAATTCTCTGGAACAATAAATATGGAGTCCAACGGGCATAGAAGAGTAAAGAGACATGACTATGTTGAAGAAAATGGTGATTTCTATCAGTCAAATGGTGATGATGAACTTGATCCATGGACAGCATGGGCTTACAAGCCTCGCACGATCACATTGTTGCTTATTGGTGCTTGCTTTCTTATGTGAGTACACTGCCTGTTAAAAGTATTGCTAATAAGTAAGGTGGTGTTCTTATCAACTTTATTTTTTGTTTTGTTTTGATATGCCAGTTGGGCAAGTGGAGCACTTGATCCAGAAAGAGACGCGTCTGGTGATCTTGTTACATCTGTTAAAAGGTTGATATTTTGTTTAATTAGTTATCATATTAATTTGTTTGACATTTTATTTTTGTGCATTATGCTAAATGCTAAATTACCACACAATTGTCTCTCTGCAGGGGTGTATGGGCAATGATTGCTGTTTTTCTTGCTTATTGCCTGCTGCAAGCTCCTTCCACGTGAGTAATTAAAGTTAAATTTATTTTGATTTGTTTGGGGTTGAGTATCTGATCTTGTTAGTTTTGACTTTTGAGTCTAAGAGATGGTGTTTAAGATTTTAATTCCAGACTTTTTGGTTAATATATTTTATTTTTTTATCTAAGAGTTTATATGAAGTAAATGGTGCAACCACTCTATGTATAACAACTTTGGTGGATGGTTATTGAGTATTTTACCTTTTCATTTTGGGAGCAAAATGAGAATTGGTTGTGCTAGTTTGTTACTGGAAAATGCTTTGTTTTTTTTTTTTTTTTTTTTTTTTGGGTATGGAACCGTATTTAGTGGAGTGAAATTCAAAAGGGTTTAATATTTTTTTTATGGAAGCTCATTCCTTGCAAGTTCTAATGTGATCCTGTTGGATGTTGTTGTCCTTTGCTATAAAACTTGGATAATACTAACTACCAAGTTAAATGAAAACATGAGTATGAGCTGATTACTTTTTCTTGTGGGATTGTAAATGATGGTGGAGTGATAAATAAGCGGGGCTTTAGTTCAGCTGGATTTATAGAAATTTATCTTTAAGGACCATTTTCTCTGTATAATTTATTTATTTTTTCCTTTTTCCGTTCAGGGTACTTATTAGGCCACATCCTGCAATTTGGCGCTTAGTCCATGGTATGGCTGTTGTTTACCTGGTAGCCCTCACATTTTTGCTTTTCCAGGTTGGTTGTCAGGTTTTAATTTCCTGTTCTTTTTGTGCATGCCAGTGTGTAATCTACACATGTAAAATTAAGAGTTGGCATTTGTGGTTTTGTGAAATATGAGTTGCACGCCTCTTAGCTCTAATTTTTTTGCGTGCTTTTTGATTTGATTATGTTAGCTTCCTCCAATGTTGTCATGGACTTTCGTTGCATAAATTCTGCCATTTTTTTCTCTTCTGTTTCCTGCAAGTGAATGAATGTGAAATAATAAGTATCCTCGATCTGTTTTTCACAGAAACGGGATGATGCTCGGCAGTTTATGAAGTATCTTCATCCTGATCTTGGTGTTGGTAATTCAACCTGACTCTTATAGTTTAGCTTTGAATTGATTGGGCTCTATTTACTGTTGAACTGTACTGTGCTTGAGATTTGAATAGTTTTGTTGTTAGTGATAGATCAGTTTGTTAGAATTATCTTTTCTGAATTCGTATTTTGTATGTTTTTAACAGAACTTCCAGAAAGATCTTATGGTGCTGATTGCCGCATATATCTTGCGGACAACCCAACAAGCAGGTTTAAGAATGTTTATGTATGATTTCTTCTTTCACGACCTTCTTTTTTCCCATCCTCTCTAAACATCAACTTGTTCCTTGCTTTATGAAAATAGGATCTAACAGATTGTTATATATTGTGCTTCATTTTCTAGGACACACTTTTTGATGAGTTTGTTCTTGCTCATATTATTGGGTGGTGGGGTAAGGCTATATTGATTCGTAATCAACCTCTTCTTTGGGTGTTATCAATTGGTTTTGAGATGATGGAGGTTAGTCCTCAATCTAATTCATAAATTCTTTGGTGTACATAGTTTTTGTTGTGCGTTAGCTAGTCCTTAGTTTTTCTTATTAATATATCTTCTCTACTGTTTATGAACCTTTCTGTGTTGGCATCTCCAGCTTACTTTTCGTCACATGTTGCCAAATTTCAATGAGTGCTGGTGGGATAGTATTATTCTTGACATCTTGATCTGCAATTGGTTTGGTAAGAGTTTTGAATCCATTTCTTAGTTGTCATTTTGGCAAGATGCATGATAGTGTGTGGTTTATTAGTTGAAAGTTGAAACATGAGAATGGAGTATCATTTGTTGTTTAACAATGCTAAAGATTGGATTTATAGTCTCATGGGTTTGATCTTTATTTGTCAATTGTCAATGTAATACACCTTGACTTTGAAAACATGGCCAGCTCCTTAGATGCAGAAAGCTTGTAGTACACTGACATTTTTGGATGTGTCGTTAGTTTTTCAAGGTTAAATGGTATATGGAAATTGTGTGTGTTTGCATCACATGAAACATTTGAGAATGTTATAATGAGCTTTAAATGGATCTTTTTTCAGCTTCCATTAAATCAGCCATTTTACGAAATTTACATTAAAATTTCAAAGATTTAAAACTAGCAGTTATAGTTGATGGGGGTTGTTTTTTCTGTTAGGATAATGTTCAATCCAATAATTGTATACATCATTTATCTAGAATTTGATAAACTTTTCTTGGAACTATTTTTTGTTATGTTTGAACTAAGTTTGTATCCTGGAACTAGAAAACCATCGTACACATGATGTGAACTTTCATGGTTCTCTGAGGACCATATTTCTCGGTTCATTGTTCTACACTTCTACTCTTATTTTTTAATATACGATACGAGAGGCTTATTTATCTGTTATTGCAGTATTTTTTTTAATTAATGCCTTCTGGCATCAGAATTGCTACATCTGATTATAACGTGTTTTACTTCGTTTAATATACAGGTATTTGGGCAGGAATGCATACTGTTAGGTACTTTGATGGGAAAACGTACAAATGGGTTGGACTAAGCCGCCAGCCTAATATAATAGGGAAAGTATGTTTTAATAATAGTTTTGATTTTTTTTTAGTCTTTCATAATGCTTGAACCTTTGTTTTCTGTTGATATTGAAATCACTCTGACCTGTATGATAATGATACTCTTTTGTGCATATTGGGTCAGTACTCAGAAACCAATACTTAATTTCTGATCATTGTTTTCACTGAAAATATTCTTCTGATAGTGATGCAATATGTATAAATTTATTGTGATTGATAAGGAGACTTAATGTGATTCTAGCATTCTAATAAAAAAAATTGTTATCAGGTGAAACGAACATTAGGTCAGTTCACGCCAGCTCATTGGGACAAAGATGAGTGGCATCCATTGCTTGGTCCATGGCGTTTTATTCAAGTGCTTAGTCTTTGTATCGTATTTTTGACAGTGGAACTCAACACATTCTTTTTGAAGTTTAGTCTCTGGATACCTCCACGAAATTCAGTTGTTATATATAGATTGATTTTGTGGTGGCTACTTGCAATTCCAACTATTCGAGAATACAATACATACCTTCAAGACAGGTACATTCTCTAGCTCTCTCTTATTCTCTCCCATTCAAAGAAATCATATTTTTCTGTTAACATATTGTATGACATTTTGATGAGTGGCAGCATTGTAATGAGTTTCTTTTGCTATAATATTCATCGTGGATTTTTCAGAAAACCAGTGAAAAAGGTTGGAGCATATTGTTGGCTCTCTCTTGCTATTTGTATTGTAGAACTTCTGATTTGCATCAAGTTTGGACATGGTAGGTCTCTTCTCATCTGCATATTTATTATATAATTTTCATTGATAAGTTGTTACACGTTATATTGTATTGGAAAACAACACCACAAACACCTACAGCGATGCACTCGGTTTTGTCGATTTACTTATTATTTATGTACCGATGATTTGCGTATTATTTATGTAGTGATGATTTTGTGGTTGTGTTTCACCAGGCTTGTATCCCAAATCAATGCCTATGTGGCTGGTGATTTTCTGGTCATCTGTTGGAGTGGCCATTGTATCATTTCTGCTTTTTTGGACTACACAAGTCCATCGAAGTCTAGGGAAAAAGAGGCAATAAAATTTTACCATTGAAGTGCAATATTCTTTGATTCCTTCTTGATTTTTGTGGGTATCTCTATAGCCATACATGGTGTAAATACTATCCACCTCATAATTGTAAATGTCCAACATGTCATTCTTCTTCTTCTTCTAGGGTAGTGAGTGAGTGAATTTATTTGAGCGGCAATTATTAGCTTTCACTTTTCACTTTTCAGCTTGTAGAGGGATGTACTTCTAATGAGGCTTCTTGATAGGTTTCCATCTGTAGTATAGTTGCCAATTTCTTCCCTAATACATGCCTTTGAATGAATCATTCTGAAATTGTGTTCAGTCATATGAATCAAAGTTTTAATCACTCGTGTGTTCATTGTTTTCGGTATCTTGACTTGCTCCACAAATTGCTCGGCTCATAGTTTGTATCAACCATACTAAATATTGTACAGTATTTTCCACCAAAGTACTCTCCTGAATTGGATAAAAGTGCATGTTCTACATAGTAGAATAAAACTACACAAAGGAGAGATCGAAACCAAAAATGTAACATGTGCAAACTATAGGAAGCTATATCAACTACCCGATTTTATTTCCTAAGATAAGAGAATTTTCACAACACAAACTCTGGCTGCATCTCATTAGAATAAGTGCATAAACCATCTTGCCTAAAGGTCTATGGATGATAGTCCATTTACCATTTAGAAAATAAATGAGCCGCTAATGAAGTGAATCTATGAATCACTTTCCACCCAAATCTTTTTCGCTTTTCTATCCCATGCAATCTTTAAGGCAGTTGAATTGCCATATAATTCAGAAATTAGAATGTAAGCAGAACCCATGTACCTAACTTGTTGTCACTTAGAACCATAGTTACCTAGTACCAACACGAGATTTATCACTTTTTACATTATTTTTGTTAGACTCATTTTATGTTACGAATCCGGTATGCGCTACATGATAATAGGGAAATGAGCAAATTGTATGCTTATTAGGACCCCTGTAACTCCCTGCCCACGAACATGCCCGTCAACATTGAACTTTAGCCAGCCATCACTTAATTTGCGGTGCAGAAGCTTACCCAAGCTTGCTCCCTAATTCTTGCTTGCAACGGCTTCATAATGGTTTCATTGTAGTATGTCGTATTGGATTGAAGAAAACTTTAAAGTTTAAACAAACTTGCAGCATATTGTTAATGTTGTTAACGCATTGAAACTTAATCTGTTCTTGCAAAATTGAAGTTTCCATGTTAAGTGCAAGGCTTGTCATTATTTTTTGGGCTGGGCAGCACTTGTCATGGGACTATTATTTTTTCATCATATCCAAATTAAAATTTCATAATATTTTCTTGAGATTAATTGGTATGCACTAACGGTGTAAAGTTTTTTAAACTATCAGTCCATCATCCACCATTCATTTAGCCATTCATTTAGATTACTTTAATTTAAAAGTCAACAACCATAAACGGATGAATGATGAATGATGCACTGATAGTTGGTGTAAAAAACTTTATACTGTCGGTGCATTGCCCATTTTCTCTATTTTTTTGATTGAGATGTAATTATTAATTATCAAAACAATAAATAAAAAGACAAAAGTCTTTGTGTGACATATACTTAAGGAACTAAATCATTTATTAACTATGTTGGGGCTTGTTAATTACTATAATTTGTGAATTTTCTCATTGAATTACTTTAAATTTAATTTATTAATATTTAAAAAGTATCTTACTTTATTAAAATTTAATTTAATTTATTAATTTGTAATCATCCTATATGATAATTGGATTTGATTTTCCTTCTATAATATATTTTGTCTATTGTAATAGATAAAAATCATCCTATATAAAAATAGGATTTGATTTTTATGCTTGATGTAAATATTTTTTTGTTTTTTATTGTGACAAAAAAATTAAAACTATTAATAACAAACCAAATTTTTTAACAATATTATCTTTTTATTTTTTCCTCATATGATATGGACCATTAGTCCGAGATCAATTAATAATTTTAAAAATCAATTGCGAAAAAAAAAACTAAAAATTATGTTGATAAACTAAATTTATGTTTAGTCACTCACATCGCTACTAAGATTTATATTACTATTTATTATGATGAAATGTGAATATATATATATATTTTAAAACATAAATGTATATATTAAAACATAAATGTAGAAATGTGAATTAAATAGTTTGTTAAAAAGATAATAGTAGTGGTGTTATTAATAGTTCCGGTACTATTAATAGTTCGAGATCAATTAATAATTTTAAAAAACAATTGCAAAAAAAAAACTAAAAATTATGTTGATAAACTAAATTTATATTTAGTAACTCACACCGCTACTAAGATTTATAGCGGTGTGAGCGACTAAATATAAATTTAGTTTATCAATATAATTTTTAATTTTTTTCGCAATTTATTTTTAAAATTATTAATTGATCTCAGACTAATGGTCCATATCATATAGGGGGAAAAAATAAAAAGATAATATTGTTAAAAAAATTGTTATTAATAGTTTTAATTTTCGTGTCACAATGAAAAACAAAAAACAAATTTTTTTTTACATCGAGCATAAAAACCAAATCTTATTTTTATATATGATGATTTTTATCTATTACAATAAACAAAATATATTATAGAATGAAAATCAAATCCTGTTATTATATAGGGTGATTACATTTGGTTTGTTATTAATAGTTTTAATTTTCTTGTCACAATAAGAAACAGAAAACAAAAAAGTATTTATATCAAATATAAAATCAAATCCTATTTTTTTTATATAGGATGATTTTTATCTATTACAATAGCCAAAAATATATTACAGAAAAAAAATCAAATCATATTATTATATTACCTCAATCATAAATGAAGTATTCTTAAATTAAAACTTGAATTTCTCAAAAAAAATGAAACGGTAGGATTTGGTACATCTTCCACTGTTTACGTGATTAAAGAGGTCATTTGTGTAAATAACAATAAATAATCATCTTCCTTAGTGGTTTATGATTGGCACCCTGAAACAATTAATGCAACATTAGATTTTGATGAACTATATTGTCACCCATAATTAAAGAATCAATCACTACAAAAAAAAAAAACTGGTTGAGCATTATTTTGCTGGGATGAACTCCTTCCGTTGTCTTTCTTCACTCCCTAACCGCACAATTGGTTACACCCAATTCAAAATTTTGAACAAACTACATTTTGATTAATAAGCACACAAATTGCTGAAATAAAGTAAGTATTTAGAGAGAAACTTAAAAATCAAACAATATAATAAAATGAACGTGAATTATTAGAATTAAAAAAAATTAACGACGAAAAAATATAAAAATTGAAGGCGGATATAATTGTGAGATTGTTGTTTACCTGAATATCCATAAGTTTATGAGTCAATTTCAATTCGCACAAATGCTAAAATATTGTTGAGAAGTAATCTAATGCATATTGCGTACTATATATAATGATTTGGAAAATTTGTAAAATTAAGGATAATGATTTCACATGTAGATAAGATTAAATAAATTTGAATTATTTATTTATTTAATTTTCGACAATTAAGGATAATGATTTCACAGATAAGATTAAATAAATTTTAATTATTTATTTAATTTTCGACGACAATTAAGAATAATTATTTCACAGATAAGATTAAATAAATTTGAATTATTTATTTAATTTCGATAATTAAGGATAATTATTTTATAGATAAGATTAAATAAATTTGAATTATTTATTTAATTATCGACAATTATAATTTTGATTAGAGATAATGTTATTTATCTACAAACGTTGCGGTGCGAGTATTCTTTAAGCAGACAAACGTGGTGCCTCAAAAAAAAATTTTTTATACAAATATAGTAAATTATCAAATAACTAATTTAATATATTTTACATTGATCAATCAATCATAATTCAAAATTTGCAATTTTTTAACTTTTTTATTAGTATATTTCTTTTTTTATTAATTTTAATATATTTCTTTAACTTTAGTTTGGAATAAAAAGTTTTATTATTTTTATGGGACGAGAAGATTACCAAATATTTATGTTTTTCTATTTTAATAACAAAATTATCTATTTTATCCGGAACAAAATGAATTTGTCTCAAAACGTGTTATATCGAGAAAGCAAATTAACGTTGTTAGTAATATTGAAAATGTAAACATTTAATATATTTTTAAAAAATGTTGACTTAATATGAGTATTTTCGAAAAAGATAATTAAATATTATTAAAAATATGAATAAAGTATTATAAATAGTACCAAATTTTATTTTTCTAAAAAGGAGATAGAGAATCGGAAGGAGTAATTGATAAAGAAGTTACAGCTGTGATTTGTTAGAAAAAAATATTTTTAAAGTAAATACTGTATTTAATAATTAATAAATTTTATAATAATATAAATAAATAAATATTTAACGGTGACAGAGAGTGACGTGGTCGAATGGTAAAGCACGCGCTACAAGCGTGTCACGGAGAAATTTCACCGTCATCACACATCTTTGGAGTTTGGAGTGACTCACTCACTCACACTTTCTTCACACACTGTTACTCTCATTTCTCATTTCTCGTTTATCTTCCTCACACCCACAACAAAACCTGTAACTGTAACTGAAAGTAACAACCACCAAATCCAATCGGAAACGACGCCGTTGAAGCTTGCATGCCCTCAACCACCATCACCTGTGCTCAACCGCAACCCTTCAAAACCCTAAACCACTCCCTTCCACCACCGTTCCTCGCCATGAAGGACCGTCCCGCACTGTCCTCCCGCGGCAACGTTTACGTTCCGCCGCATCAACGCCTCCGCTCCGTCGTTGTCGCCCCCGCCGATTACAACAGCACTCCCGCCGCTCCGAAGCTCCGTGAAAATCAAAGTCCAGTTATAAACCCTAAGCCTCCCGCTCCCGCTCCCGCTGTTGCTGCTGTTGCTCCTCAAACTCAAGCTCCCTGCAAGAGGAATTCGCGATACGTTTCTGCTTATGATGACGATGAGGTTTCCGAGGAAGGCGAATTCGAGCCTCCGTCACTTACTGTCACTGTGAGTTATTCACATTGCTCGCTCTTAGCGTTTTTTTTTTGTTTTTTTTGTGTGATAGTTTGGTTGTTAATTTGCATGAGGTAGAGAATATATTAACTGATACTATTATTGTTTTTAAGTGGTATAGATTGTAATTTCGATTCATTTGATATCCTTATTAGTCGGTGAATTCATCGGATTATGTGATTCTTTTCGTTCCCAAAGAGCATGAGGTTAACTTTTTATTGTGTGATAGTTTGGTAGTTTATTTGCTTGAGGTAGAGAATATATTAACTGATATATTATTGTTTTAGGTCGTGTCAATTGTAATTCAATTCATTTGATATCCTTATTAGTCGGTGAATTCGTCGGATTATGTGATTCTTTTCGTTCCCAAAGAGCATGAGGTTAACATTTTTTTGTGTGATAGTTTGGTAGTTTATGTGCATGAGGTAGAGAATATATTAACTGATATTATTGTTTTAGGTCGTATCGATTGTAATTTCGAATTTTCGATTAATTTGATATCCTTATTAGTCAGTGAAATCGTCGGTTTATGTGATTCGGTTAACTTTTTTTTAATGTACAACAGGATTGTTAGATACTCAGTTGGATTTTTTTCAAGCCACTTACCATTTAGCTATCTATATGAATCATGAGGTTTTTCCATTTTTTATAGGTTTAAGCCACTAAAACATAATTGTACCGTATTACGGGTTAGCCTTAAAGAAAGTGTTGTAAAAATTACTTCCTCCGTTTCATATGTAGTGTTCATAGAGTTTTTGTCCCATGTTTCATACTTTCATATACATTGTTCTTTTACAAAACCCAATACATAATTAATGCTATTTTTTCTAACACACCCTTATTTATTATACTCTGTTTTTCACTTTCAATATCTTTATCTCTTTTCAATAATGATTATATAGGGGCATTATAGTCAAAATATCTCAAATTCTTACATCATTTAATCATTTCTTAAAACTCGTGCATAATCTTAAAAAACACTACTTATGAAACGGAGGGAGTACTTATAAAGTGACGAACCCGAGAATGATTGTGAACACGTACCACATATCTTGTAACTCTGGTTTAAACCTCGTTGCCACCATTGTTCTAAAAAATTTCTTGAATGCTATGGTGTGTAAGATTTCTTGTTGTTGAAGGTGTAGATATTTGTAATTTGTGAAGTGGCATTTGTTTGAGGTTTAATCTATGATGCTTGGGTACTCTATAATGGTTGCCCTACTAATACCCGGTATTGGTACTTATTGGGTATACTTGGGTGGAGACTAAATGCGCACACATGTATACCAAGGGTTAATGTATATTTTATCATTTATATTGAAGGATTTTTTTTTGGTTCCTCTTCAAAAATTGTTTGCAGAGTGCTTCCCCCAATTATAATACTGGTGACTGGAAGAATAAATTAACTGTGCTCTTAAATGACAAGAGTAAGCAGGAGTTGATCTCAAGGGATAAAAAGGATAGGCGTGATTTTGACCAAATAGCACTTTGGGCAAGCAGAATGGGGTTGTATAGGTATCCTTTACTATTCTTTATTTTCATTTTCTTGGCCTAACTATTAGTGCTTGATTGACAAGTATCGGTCTTTATATTGGGGAATCTCAATTAAGTTCACTTATGGCAGCCATATGTATACAAAAGTTGTGGTCTTCAGTAAGGTTCCGCTTCCAAACTATAGATATGATTTGGATGATCGGCGGCCGCAGAGGGAGGTATACTATCCTGCTCTCTACTCCCCCTTAGTTATAATTGCAGATATCAACAAAAACTGAAGTGTACATGAATGTTTTATTCCCCTTTTCTTCTAACGTATTTGAATCCAAAGGATTTAAATAAACTTTAACAATGAAAATTTATCTATTGCAAGAGATGCCTCTGTAAAGCTTTCGGCACTTGACAGGTGAAAATGCCGATTACCATGTTTAGGCAAGTTGATGCATACTTTGAGGAATACCTTAGCCAAAAGTCCAGGGTGAAGGAAAGCTTTTCAGATTCGTCGTTTGCAAGATCAAGTAGTAGTGGGAGTTTTGGTACAGATGAAGGGCTTTTTGAGCATTATGAGCCACTAGCATCCAGTAAGGGTGTTTCAGAAAAAATTCTCTGGCGGAGAAGCTTACAAATGCGTGATCAGCAGCAAGCTTGGCAGGTTAGATCCCCTTAAATATAAAATTATGGTTTACGTGTTCCCGTTCTATGATATAGTTAATGTCCACAGTCCACTTTTTATTTTATTATTTTTCGCTTCATAATTCAGATTTGTGAGAAGCTGATATGAACCTTGTTACTTCTTGCTGATTAGTAATCTTGCTTCCATGTATCATGGTAAAAGAGGTGTTGCAGGATTTTATTGGGGAAAAAGAAAAGAGAAGGTCTTGCAACATATAATATGTGGATTTCTATGCGCATCCATTTTGATTGGTTGGGATATAAAAGACAAGTATTTTAAACTGACTGCATGAGATAGAAAATCTTAAAATATATTTGAAGAAATCATGTGAAGGTTTAAGCAGATTTGGACATCATTTCGGAGTTGAGAGTTACACACACATTAAGGGAACAATAATAACTAGAATTCGTGTCGTCTTTATAGTTTTCTCTCTCATAGCATTTTATATTTATCAATTAATAACTTCCTTAAGAACCTAATCTGACAAGTACTACTCATCACATGTTGCAATTTTAATTAAACAAGGACTCTGGTTTAATAACAATTTTTCTTTTTTTAGGCCGAAACAGGAAATATATAAGTAAATTGTAATTTTCTAAATACATTTAATGATTCCTCAAAGTATTATGTTTAGCTGAGATGGGAATTAGCAGGTTGACAGGTGGGAACATTATCATACTGTAGGTATGGAATGCAGATAAATCTAGTAAAAAAAAGGAGATATAATTCACACGAGTGGTTTACTGCTTCTCGCTGAATGTCTCAAAAGCAGGAAGCAGGAAGTTTGTGCTATAATGATGCATGGAAAACAGGCAGAAAAGTAATTATAGTTATTTTTTTTCTTGAAGAAGAGAAGAGAGATGTTAGCTTAGATGTTAGGACTTAGGAGTAGGAAAACCTGAGAAGCACGGAATATAATATTCCTTAAATACGGAAAGATGCAAACTCATGAGTATTAATACTACATGGATTAAAAAAAAAAAAAAACCTTGGCATAACTCTCAAGTAACCTTATTTTAGATAGGATTCGTAATTTATTAGAAAATCCAACCAAGTAACCTGCTTATGTATGGTACTTCTGGAGTTTCGATTTCTGCCGGTGAGATGTGAAAGAGAATATGTGAAACCAGTTACAGTCATATTCCATTGAGATGACACTCAGTTAGGGGTGATGAGTTCCATTGATTGACAGCAGTTTAGCCTTAAGAAAAATGGCTATTGTTATTCGGGCCTATGTTTTGTGGTAGTAAGTTAAAAGAAAAATGTTTATTGGTTGTTCTTGGTTGTTATTATGGGTTGTGTCTGCATTATTTATTTGTTCAAATTCTTGCAAAAGGTATTAGTAGTTAATTTAGATAATAGATCTACTGGCCCTAAGTCTCTATTTAATGTTTTGCGAAATTTGAATTAGATTTAGAAACCCTTGAAACTAGGGCTGGCAAAATAGTTGAATAACCCATGATCCTCCCTCACCATTCATAAGGAAATCAAATCAATCCATCCATTTAAAATAAATAAATGGGCTGGATTGTGTTGGATTATTTTTCTTAATGGATGGTCAATGACCCATCAGCCTATTTTTTTTACCCATCCACTAAAACATTTTAGAAACTCGTTTCTTTTATACAATCAAAGTTTTGGAACCCAAACCCCCAATTTTTATGATCTTAATCACGAACCCAACTCCAGCACTAGCTTCGGTTTGAAGTGCACCATTGATTGATTCGTGCATTGCTAGTGCAGAATTCAATCAGATTCAATATTCTGGTTTCATACTCATGAGAACGATAGTTGCAAGTTCATATCGCGTTGATCGTAGAAAGGCAAATATAGCAATTCGCAAAGCTGCGAGGAATAAAATTATAATAGCCCAGCTGAGGATTACATCAGACATGTAGCAACAAGTGGGAAGAAAAAGACAAATGAATTTGAGAGGAGTGAGAAAGATAGCAAATGAAAGTGGAAGGTTCCTTTTGTTTTGAACAGAGAATGATCTGGTGAAGAATCTGGGAAGTAAAACAAATGAATTTGAGGGGAGTGAGAAAGATAGCAGATGAAAGTGGAAGGTTCCTTTTGTTTTGAACAGAGAAAGATCTGGTGAAGAATCTGGGAAGTAAAACAAATGAATTTGAGGGGAGAGAGAAGCTATTGTTGTCAAACACCTGTTCTAGAGGAGGCTTGCTCTCTCCTAGCATCCATTTGGAAAAAAAAAAAAAAGATAGCCAATAATTTTAATTTAGCTGATAAAAAAACAAATTTATGTTTTTTAAAATTGATGGGTTATATAGCCATCCATTAAAAAATGATTCATGGATGAGTTGGATGATGATTTTTATTAGTAATGGGTCATGTTTGAATCGTTTTTTAATACAATTTAAAGGACCATAAACGAATTAGTGGTTTATTTTTGCCTTTTTGACCTATCCATTATAATCCAACCCAAATTCCATCCAAACCACCTTTTTTTACTCCCCTAATGGAAACTAAACAAAACAGCTTGAACGTTCTTGACATCTTTCCTTTTGCATTTCAGGAATCTCCTGAAGGAAAGAGGATGGTACAATTTCGTAGCACTCTCCCTGCTTACAAAGAGAAAGAGGCAATATTGTCACTCATATCAAGTAACCAGGTCTGTTTGTTGAATATTTATACAGTATTTCTTATTGTGTAATTTGTTAAAAATACCATGTGCATTGAGTCCCATAAGTGCAAAAAAGATGTAGCTGACTTCTCAGAATTTTTGAACCAATGGTATTATGGAAGTTGTTAGATATATAATATATTGGATAACATCCAATCTTCAATATTATTACTTTATATTGTTGTGGCCTGTGTGAGCTTGAAAAGCAACATTCATGGCTTGCTTGAGCAGAGTTATCTCTGGCTGGGTAGTACTTGGTTTGTGGAAGGTTTAGTGCCACAGCCCACAGATCAGCTTGAGATCTGACCTTTCTAGCTTTATATAATTTTATAATAACCTGATATTAGGTGATAAGATGAATTTAATGTCCTCCTCTAGTACACATGGGATCCTTGAGACCCCTGAAGTGGTACATACAATACAAAAGTTTTCAGCTTTAATATGCCCACTAATGGTGTCACCAGAAACTCTCCTTTTGCTGAACCAATGATGTTGCATCGAGAGTTTGAGACAGTAAATTCTTTTATTAATAATCTTAACATAATGTAGTATGCTCTTTGATGGAATTGTCCTATACTTTGGTTCATAACTGCTGGCTGGTTACTGCTAAACTTATGGTTTAACTGTAGTTCTAAGTCATAATTTTGATCTTTTTAAGACTTGACATGTCTAAGCTAATTATTAAATGGTTTACTTTGCAGGTAGTTATCATTTCAGGCCAAACAGGTTGTGGCAAGACAACCCAAATTCCTCAGTTTATTTTGGAATCCGAGACCGAATCAGTTCGGGGAGCTGCTTGTAATATCATATGCACACAGCCAAGACGCATTTCAGCCATGTCTGTTTCGGAAAGGGTTGCCTTTGAGAGAGGGGAGAAATTGGGTGAATCTGTGAGTTCCTATACCAAAGAATTTCTGTTAATATACTCTGCTAACCCATAACTGTTTTCTATTTTATAAGAATTTAAAGGATTTCTCCCTCTATTGCTTTCTCATTCTCTCACTCTCTTCCTGAAAGGTTGGATATAAAGTTCGGCTGGAGGGTACCAAAGGAAGAGATACCCATCTTCTCTTTTGCACAACGGGAATCTTATTAAGAAGATTACTAGATGATAGAAACTTAAAAGGTGTAACTCATGTTATTGTGGATGAGATTCATGAGCGTGGGATGAATGAAGGTAAAATCCTAAACTTGATCGAGTCTTTGGCTTTCAGAAGATTTTTTAATATTCATGTTTTTGCCTTTTATATGACAGATTTCTTGCTAATTGTCCTTAAAGATCTCCTTCCCTACCGGCCAGAACTGAAACTGATTTTGATGAGTGCTACCCTGGATGCAGAGTTCTTCTCTTCTTACTTTAACGGGGCTCCAATTTTGAATGTTCCGGTGCGTTACTGAAACCAAATGCTATTCCTTGCTTGTGTTGTAATGGGGATAGTTATGTCTTTGGGAATATCCTATGGATCGTGTGTAGGGTACAAAGATATAAAATATGATTATTTGTAAGTATTAAGGGAGTATGTGGGTGCAAATTAGGCATAGTATCATCATATATGGGAATGTTATTGGTCAAGAATTCCTGTGATGTCTAAATTATAAATGTCTATCCAAAAGAAAAAAAGAAACTAAAACAGACCTATCCTCACAGGAATTCTTGACCAATTCCAAGTAGGTCTGTTTTAGTTTTCCTTCTTCTTTTGGATAGACATTCTAAATTATATCTAGTTTTATGATAGAAAGGTTAATATTTTGGTGCCAAAACTAGAAGTTTCCCTTTTTCTTATTGATAGGGCTTCACATACCCTGTTAAAACTCATTTTTTGGAGGACATTCTCGAAATGACGGGCTACAGATTGACCCCTTATAATCAAATTGATGATTATGGTCAAGAAAGGATGTGGAAAATGAACAAACAGGCCCCAAGAAAGAGGAAAAGCCAAATTGCATCCACTGTAGAGGTATTTAAGAAATTCTGAACTATATAGTTTCTTCATTGCTTGTTCAGTATTTTCTTAGTTTTTGTTCTTTTTTGGATAAATATGACCAGGATGCAATTAGAGCTGCTGATTTCAAAGATTACAGTCAACCTACTCGGGAGTCTTTGTCATGTTGGAATCCCGATTGTATTGGTTTTAGTCTCATAGAATATCTCTTGTGCAATATATGCAAAAGTGAAAGACCTGGTGCCATTTTGGTTTTTATGACTGGATGGGATGATATTAGCTCTCTGAAAGAGAAGCTCCTGACACATCCTGTCTTGGGAGATCCAAACCAAGTTTTGTTGCTTACTTGCCATGGCTCAATGGCTAGTTCAGAGCAGGTAATTTTTGGTCTGCTGATGACTTGTTGCTTAAGGTGATTCAGTAATCTGCATGCATCATGTAATTTGTCTGCCACTCCAATGTATCATTACATTTTGCATTTTTTTAATGGAAAATAAGATAACAGAAACATAATGATTCCATAGTGAGACAATCTGAAAATGCCTTTAAACCATGTGTTGCATGCATTGTCTGTTGTAAAAGAAAGGGAGTATGTGATTTGCCTTCCTTATTACAATTAATATTTAGCTAGGTTTTTCATATATGATGTGCAGAGATTAATATTTGAAGAGGCCAAGGATGGAGTAAGAAAAATAGTGCTAGCAACAAATATTGCTGAAACAAGCATCACGATAAATGATGTTGTTTTTGTTGTTGACTGCGGAAAGGCAAAAGAAACATCATATGATGCTCTTAATAACACGCCTTGTTTGCTTCCTACATGGATCTCTAAGGTTTCTGCTCAACAAGTAAGATTATACTCTAGTTGATTATGACTCTTGCATTATATATAACATGCTCAATATCATGAGACAACACTTTTGCTTTTAGCATCTTTCATATATTATCCTGGTATCATTTTTCTGCAAAGTTTCTGCTTGGTTCATGACAGATAAACACTTTAGATTGCTGAATGCTACTGCTGACACTGGACTATCGGCACCATTCTTAGTTTTAATTTTTATGCTTTTTAGATGATAATTTGACTATACATATGAATTTTTGCATAAACCCTGCATATCATTTTGCTAGATTTAGAAGAGAGTGGCTGTCATTTCTACAAGTATAGCAAACATGTTTTTGGAAAAAAAAATATATACCCAAGGACACACTGTGGGGCTTGGATTTACTCACCTGTCATCTTTTCACCTTATCTGGAAGTTGACTTTATGTTGATAGTTGTGGGTTGAATGTGTCATTTTTTAAAGATAAGGAATGATAATCGGTTGGACTTGAGGATCATGATGGCGAAATGCAAAGTCCACACCTACCTGTGAATCAATGCTCTTAAATATTAATCGCACTATTTTTGGACATTTAACATATATCTCATTGTCTGTTTTTCCCTTGAATCTTGTTTTTTTGTAGAGAAGAGGAAGAGCTGGCCGTGTTCAACCAGGAGAGTGTTACCATCTCTATCCTAGATGCGTATATGATGCTTTTGCAGAGTATCAACTGCCTGAAATTTTGAGGACACCTTTGCAATCTCTCTGTCTGCAAATCAAAAGTTTAAGACTTGGAAGTATATCTGAGTTCTTGTCTAGGGCTTTGCAGTCTCCTGAGATACTTGCGGTAATGATAAATTTGATACTTAATATCTTTAGACTTCCATCAATTCATGCACACCTTTTTTTAAAGTATTTAATTTTTTTATTCAGTTATTGTGCATTTGTGCTGATTATTTGTATATAATTTGTCTCCCTCAGTTTTGTTTAATTATTTTATTCACAGGTTCAAAATGCAATTGAATATTTAAAAACAATTGGGGCTTTGGATGAGAATGAGAATCTGACTATTCTAGGTATGTTGATCCCTTGACTAGTTTAGGAAATTTTAGCGTTTTTATTTTTCCCTCAAAATGATAACACTTGGTCTGTCAAATGACAGGGCGCTATTTGATTAAGCTTCCCATGGAACCCAAACTCGGCAAGATGCTTATATTAGGTGCTATCTTCAATTGTCTGGATCCCATATTAACTGTTGCAGCTGGCCTTAGTGTGAGAGATCCTTTTCTGACACCATTGGATAAAAAAGACGTAAGTTGGTCATTCCTGTTTTAATTGAAAAATTAATCCTTGTTTATTAGAGGTCATTTGAAATTTACTTGTATTCCTATGCTGCTGATTTCATCCCTCTTGGCATGTGCATATTACTTAACTTACAACATGGCCTTGGACACTAATTTCAATTGAATTTTGTTTGAGAAGAACCCTAGCTCTGTTGAAATTTATCTTAATAGGTTTTTCCCTCTTTTGTTACATACACACCTGTAATATGTAGGAACTCTGCATGTGAAGAGAAATATTCTGTAATTGTAAGCCTAAATGAATTACAAATCTTGCTTCTCAACTGCAACAACAAACTAGAACCAAGTCGTTCTTATTTATTTCATTTTTTTACATTCTCAGTAGTCTAACTTTGTGCCCTTTATCTGGTGAACTTAGTTGAAGTTTGTTATTGTATTGTGATTTATTCTGGTAGAATAGTGCCTCACACTCTCACAGTACACTTGCAATAACTTATTTCTGCATTATGTGATATATCCAATTCACTTCTGTTGGTGTGATAGAATTAGGGGAGAAAGAAATGGGAGGGAGAGAAACTGGTGATAGGGAAAAGGGAGTTGTTTGGTAAGGATGGAATAGGGAAGAGAGGAAGCAAAGACTGGTGGGGCCTGCCCTTTTTGTATGGCTGCTGAAGTGAGAATAAATAGGGGGAGAGGAGCAAAGTTTTCCACTTTCCAAGAAAAATATCATTCATACATAATTTACTTTCTTTCTCTTCAAATTCCTTCATATTTCTCTCATACCAAACAATCCTTAAAATCCACTTTCTTTCTAAGCAAATTCTTTCCTTCTATATTCTCTCTTTCCATTTTCTTCCCTAAGCCAAACAAAGTGCTAGTGTGCTAATTTGCTACATAGGCGATTACATGTAAACTAAAAACTTATTTTATTTAATACCTTGTTCTATGTAATGAAGGGAACCTCAAACCGTACTAGCTGACCAATTTATTCTTCAAGTTTCTCTTTTCCACATTTCAGCAACACACTGACACCTGTAGAATTTCAGTGTCTTTGCCGTCTTGTGCCATTTTTTTCTGTCCATTTCTTTCACTTGGCTGTTCTCTATTATTAGAGAAGTAACCTTTTTTCCTATCCCAAACAGAATTAGAGAATATGTTTCGCATATTACAACAAAGGCACTTTTAAATGCATATTTTTTTTTTTTATTAAAAAAAGTAAGCTTCTTCATTTAGGTTTCATCACCAGAATGATGTCATGTAGCCTCTCTGACCTTCCCCCCTCGATGTAAGAGCCAGTTAGAATTGTGCATTTGTGCAATTTGAGTTAATAATTAAATCTATTTTAACTTTTTTTTCCAGTGGATTTGCGCACATTCATAGAAGCAATATATATCATGGCTCGTTTATTTTGCAACCTATTGCTTGATAATTCAAAGTTCTTCATTGCAGCTTGCAGATGCAGCGAAATCTCAATTTTCTGGTGCTTACAGTGACCACCTTGCACTTATTAAGGCTTACGAGGGTTGGAAATATGCTGAAATAGATCAAGGTGGATATGAGTACTGCTGGAAAAATTTTCTTTCAGCGCAATCCATGAAAGCTATTGATGCTCTTCGGAGGGAGTTCTTATGCCTGCTCAAGGATATTGGATTAGTTGATAGCAATGCAGCCAGCTGCAACACATGGTGCCATGATGTGAATCTTATCCGGGCAATTATTTGCTATGGTCTATATCCTGGAATTTGCTCTGTTGTGGTATGTCTTTTTATATGACATAGTATCTTTCCTCTGATGTGTCCTTCCTCAATGTTTTTCCACTTCTCTCTCTTTTAAAAGACAATAAATTATCCAATGGCTTGGTGAGCCTTAATTGAAATTCTTTTTAAGTTCAGTGTTTATTCTAGCATTTCTAATGAATGTTTGAACAAAAATAATCTCCTACTTTTTGCATTTCCAAATTTTCTTACATAGTTATGTTTGAAGAAGAATAACATAATTTCAATTAAAATAATTTATGTTTTGTTCAGCCCAAGTTTAAAATATACAATGATAATTTGTTATTTTTGAGTTAGTATATCTAACTGAATTTATCATTTGTTTAAACAACTCTTAATCGTCAATTGTGGATTGGCACTCTCAGATGCCTATCTACACTGCTCATTAACCAATCACAAATTTTTAAAATACAAAACTAAAAATATGATTGGTTAGTAGAGATTGTGGTTAGACAATTGGAGTGCTGATAGCTCCACCCTAAACCATATACCCATCATGAAATTTAGTATTGGTCACTGTTTTCAGAAAAATGATACTTGGAGCTGTACAAAACTACAAATGTCTTAATATTGTATATTTAGTTTTAGGGGGGCATTGTTCAAACAAGTGCCGTCACAAGTAATTTTACATTGGTAAATGATGTGTTTAAACAAGAAATGCCGGACTAGTATGTCCAATGTTCACTTGCTCTCTGCCTTAAGGTCACTCGTTAACGCAACTCTTAGTTTTATTCTTATGTTTTTGGTCTATTAAATAAGAATTAATTTCATTTGCAGCATAACGAGAAATCTTTCTCTCTGAAAACAATGGAGGATGGTCAAGTGCTCCTATATTCGGTTAGTCCATTTAAGTTGTTATCACTTGCTACTGGTTGTGAAACTCTCAATACTTGTACCCAGGTTTTTCTTAAATGCCGTCTTTTGATTTTTTGCTTTCCTTTTCAATTGCATGTTCATTTCATTTACCTAGAACTCGATGAATGCTCGTGAAACTACAATTCCATATCCATGGCTTGTTTTTAATGAGAAGATAAAAGTAAACTCAGTTTTCCTCCGTGACTCAACAGCTGTGTCTGATTCAGTTGTGCTTCTGTTTGGTGGAAGTTTGTCGAAAGGAGATGCTGTAAGTGGCAAGTGATTTTTATTGGTTCTCATGTTTATTCTATACTCTCTAAAATTTTATTTCAATTTTCAAACTACCCCGAGATGTAGCTGTATGATGATGGTTTGCTGGAATTCCATCCTTTTTTATCAGGATGGTCACTTGAAAATGTTAGGAGGATATCTGGAGTTTTTCATGGAACCCGCCGTTGCTGACATGTACCAAAGTATAAGGAGAGAACTTGATGACTTCATTCAGAGCAAAGTAGGTTCAAATGAGTCTCGTGCTCCTACCCTCCTTCATATTTGAATAATGAAAAATAAAATGACATTTTTGGCAAATGCAAATGGCAGCAGCATTTTCTTTGTGTGCTTTTCTGTTGGGCATCCTTCACTGGTGATGATGGTTAACTTTTAATTTGCATTGTTGTTCTTTGCAGCTACTTTTTCCACGGATGGGCACTGATCCGTATCATGAGCTCCTATCTGCAGTGCGGTTGCTGATTTCTGACGACAAATGTGAAGGTAGATTCGTATTTGGTCGCAAGGTTCTTAAAGCACCAAAGCCATCTAAGATTGTGACCTCAACACAACCAGCAATGGTTTCAAGGACTGAGACTGGACCCGGAGGTGATAATTCCAAAAGTCAGCTCCAAACCTTGCTTACAAGAGCAGGATATGCTGCACCCATCTACAAGACTCAACAGTTGAAGAACAGTCAGTTTCAGGCAACAGTTGAGTTCAACGGAATGCAGATAATGGGTCAACCTTTTAACAATAAGAAGAGTGCAGAAAAGGATGCTGCAGCTGGGGCATTGCAATGGCTGGTTGGTGGAAATCTGACAGGCAGTGAATATATCAATCAGGTATCCAAGTTGCTGAAGAAAAGTAAGAAGGATCACAATTAGCGATGTAGTGTAATTAGCTTGTTGGGAAGGCAACAAGACCACAGCGAATTTAGTTGACCTAAATCTCGGGGCTACTCCCCTATTCTCTTCTGGGGATAAGAGGGACAGAGAAGTTTGTTGGCCTCATTGTTACTATATAGTCATGCATCCGGGTCCATTTGTTCATGACAGCAGCCAAAGCCATATCTAGTCAAAGCATGTATCAAACAAATTCAATTTGAAGTTGGAGGATACATATTCCTGATTGAAGCAACAAACCACCAATCAAAGATTGAGGATATTATCTCTTCAATTTGATGCTTTTGAATCATCTGCCTGAATGTAGATGGTTACTGTATGAGTCATTCCACAAGAGGAGGCTGTAGTTCATAGCATTAATTCATTGGGGAGATGTTCACGTTCAGAGGGAAATTATGCATATTTGATTTACTGTTATCTTTTTCTTCCCGTTAATTCTTTGTATAGGCCCTTGGAAAATTTGAGATATGAAAGGATTGTAGGGTCATTTCAAGTTTTGATCATGAAATCCGACATGTGAATGTCATGGACTTTTGTTGTATTTGGGAGGGAAACATTATAGAAAATGATAGAAGAATATAGAAACTCAATAGGTTACATTCTGTTTCTCGACTCAACCAGGAGCGAGTTGGACCGCATGTTGTCGCCATATTTGCAAGATACTCCCTCTTCTCCTTAGAAACATCATTTATTTTTCTTGAAACTTTAAAAATGTTCTTTAACATTTTTAATTTTACCTTTTCAATTTTTATGGAAATTCTCCCAAATATAGTGTTTCAAGTTAATTAACAAAGGATAAATAAGATTAAAAAAAAGTAATAAATGTCTTTAAAAATTACAAAACGATTTATAAATATTATAAAAAAATAATTTAGAAAGGGATCTATAACTAAGGTTGGAGGGAGTATTTTAAAAGTTACGAATTATATAGATATGATATTGAATTTCTTTTGAAATGAAGATAATAACCCAATGCGACGCTTTTGCACCATGAAATCGGACCAATGAATCTCATGGACTTTTGAAGTGTTTTGAGCAAAATAAGATTGAAAATACTCACTGTTTTTATTTACAAGTTACACTCATTGGCAACATATGTATTAAGGTGAATAGTTAGTTTTATCATATAACATCTAAAACACTGAGGATAATAAAATTCAATATTGGGTAACTTTAGGAACACTAAAATAAACCAATAAATTTTACAGGAACTAATTTCAAAATTAACCATATTTTTTTGATAATCAAAATTAATCATATTTACTGAAACTGAACTTATTTAAGCCTATAACAAACTTATAGCAGGTTTGCTTTTAGTCAGAAAAATGCATTTTCCGACTTTAAAACCCCGTTTAAATGCATTTTTCCGACTCGGGGGTATCGAAAAATATTCCAGTAGAACCCCATCGAAAAAAACGGGGTTTGGGAATTAACAATGGGCCTAAAGTGTGGGATTTGTAAACTAAAACTCGCCAGCATTTATGCCACACAAATGGAGCAAGTCTATTCCCGGTTACCAACTGGCCTTGAAATTGAAAAACTATAGAGGATCATATCCCTTGGAATGTCAAATATGATGGTAAGTGCAGAAGCAATGCTCATCAACTACAGTAGAAAAGAAACATTGAAAATAATTTTTATCATTTCTCAGTACTAAATAGGGCACTCAGAAAATTTGACGTGGACTACATCAGCCAATATAAAGTCTCCCACCAAAAATGGATGGGGCTATCAAGAGCAAATTCTATAAACTTTGCAAATAAACAATAAGTAATAAACCTCGTTTTTCTTTTGTTCTTTCCAGTTTTACTAATCCCCCAATCTCGGTTGTACCAAGAAAAGCTTCCTTTCTCGCACACTTTATTCAAACTCAGTTGCTAGAAGTTGATAAAAAAATAAAAATACAACACATCTAGGTCTGTCTCCTAAGGTCTCATTGTAATAAGGCCAAAGGTAAAGGATACCAAAACTTCTAGTAGGTATAGCCCTTGACAAACATTCCCTTCTTAGCTTCTTCACTTTCACCCTCAGCAGAGTATCTTCCAAGCTGAGCCAAGGAGTTTGCTTTTGCACGCACCAAAAGAGACTTCTGAGCAGCTTCCACATTCTCCGGGCGTCCTTGCCATGTCTTAAGAACAGTGTTCTGCAGAGCTCGTGCATATGAGAATGAGACATGCCATGGGTTTGGACTTTGGTTCATTGCATTAAGGTTTAGTGTTGCTTCCACCTCAGATTGTCCACCAGACAAAAACTGAAATACAAACAGAACATAGTTTACTGTTTCAATTAGTGGTTCTGAATTTCAATTATTATCATCATGACATGCTTGCTTCGATAGGTACCAACAAAAACTTTATCCATCAAAATGAGCCCGAAAATAGAAACAATATCACAGGATACAAGTAATCAGTGATATGAATATTCTGGTTTATGAAGTCATAAATGGATTCTTCAGAGGAAGCGTGATATATCATAACAAATTATGTGGGGAAAATAAAAAGATGCAATAGCTGTACCATGATTCCTGGGACTGCAGGAGGAACTCTTCTTTTAAGGAGGGATAGTGTATATTTGGCAATGGTTTCTGGAGATGCCTTTTCCTTGTGTTCAGCCCCAGGTGTCACCATGCTAGGTTTGAGCAAAATTCCCTCAAAAATGACATTGTTTTCAGCCAAATAGAAGAAGACTTCTGACCAGACCTTCTCTGCCACTTCCAGCGTCCTCTCAATTGGGTGGTCCCCATCAAGAAGAATTTCAGGCTCTACAATTGGAACAAGACCATTGTCCTGAAATGGAACACAAATGGCATGAACAAATGTAATAGTATAATAAAATATCAAACAAACTGAAAATCATAAAGTTCTGTTTCAATCGAACTTGACACAACTTATCCACGAAATGAACATATGCTTAAAAAATATATGTTGCTGTCATCACCCACAACCAACATTCACTCCCTTCCGATGAAAGAACCTCCCTTTTCCTGGGTGTGGTGAAGAGGAACAAAGGATAAACTAAGGAAATACATTTCTTACTATAAGAATGAGCTAATTTCAACAAATATAGAGATCCGTGAGGGAAAGAATACCTGAGAGATAGCAGCATAACGTGCGAGTCCCCATGCAGCTTCCTTAACAGCTAAGGCAGAAGGACCGCATGGAATGCTAACAACTGTGCGCCTGCACGTTACCAAAGCAAACCACCATTTCAACTCAATTTCAATGCATCTTCTTATCAAGGAAGTTTCTTAATAACAAAGTAAAGAATGACTTACCACTTGGCAAATCGAGCACCTTGCTTGTAGTATTCGGCAGATCTTGAAGCCAACCCATCTAAACCTTGGCACCAAGATTCATTGTTTGATCCCGGTAGTGGTACCAAACCCTATAAAATAAAATTATGAGTACAAGAAAGTGTATAATGATCAGGACTGAGAGGATTCCAATGATAGAGGTTACATCGCAAATTACTGACAAACAACAGACCTTATCAACTTTGATGCCAGGTACAATCTTCTCCTCACGAAGGCAATCCACAAACTTCTTTCCATCTGTAGTTGACTGATAAAGGGTTTCCTCAAAAAGGATGGCACCCGAAATGTACTCACCAAGACCAGGTGTGGTCAGAAGAAGTTGCCTGTAGGCTTGACGATTCACCTCGGTGTTGTCCAATCCAATGGACGCTAACCGCTTCCCACAGGTTGCATTCGACTCATCAATGGCAAGAATTCCTCGACCAGGAGATGCAATAGATTTCTATATCACCAACAAAGAAACCAACCAAAGGAAATCAATGGCAGTCAAGCATTTAAAAACTTATTGTTTTAAACTTTTAATCACAAAACTAGAATCTATAATTCGATATCAACACAAAACAACAACAACTCAAAGCATCTTCCAAGACAAAATTTTCCCGCGCTACCTCATACTAATTTTGGGACATAAAAGTTTAGATTAGGGGATGGCACGCCGCTGATCAAAACTAATGAAGACCACCAACCTCAAAATAGCGGAATTTATATCACCTACTTGAATCTAGCTCAAATATCAACGAATGCGGAGAGTTATTAATTGGTGGAGGACCCGAACCCATCTCAACCATCTATTACCCATTTTATATGTTTTTTTTTTAAAAAAAAAACTAAAATAAGTATCCAATGGTAGAGATGGGTCCGATAACTAGCCCTACCTAGTACTAGTTAAAAAAACAAACAATGTAATAACATAGTACAAAATTGAAGGAAATCTCATATTAAACTAGTAGTAAATAATATAATTATTATGGATCAAAATTGAAAACCAAATATGAGGTTAAACAAAGACGCAAATCAACCACGAAAACCAAAGGCACCGAAATCAAAATAAACATACCCAGTATCTCAAAACAGCAAAGTCAGAGACTTTGTAATTCAACAGAATTAAAACACAAAACGAAACAAAAAGGGCACACGATCAAGTTTTCCATTTTATGATCAAAAGAATGAACAAAAACATAGAAAGTTATAAAAAGAAAAAGGAAAAGGGACTAACGGCGGTTAGGACGAGTTCATCGGAGTAAGAAGAAGCGCGGATCGGAACGGAGACACGGCGGGTGGTGATCAGAGGAGAGGATCGGGAAGAGAAGGAGTTTTTGCTTTTGTTGTTGTTGGCGATCCATTGGGAGGATGATAAAGTGTTAAGTTTGACGAAGCTAGAACAAGCCATGGCTTCGATTGATTAACACAAAGAGAAAGAGAAAGGGTTGAGAGAAAGCGAGAAAGAGATTTGTAGAGTGTGTGATAATGATGTGGTTTTTGTTTTGTTAGAGAAATACAAAAAAAAAAGAAAAAAAGAGTGAAGAAAACGAAGGTTTGATTTTATGGGGCACTCCGCGGTAGGTGATGTGATGCTTTAATAAGACAAATAACATGCGGCAATACCAAACTCTTCCTAACCAAACATCGGTTTTTGGAAAATTAATTTGTTGTTTGAAAATTTTGCAAATAGATCCTAAACTTTAAAATTATCTGTAATTGAGTTTACATGGTAGGGTTTTTTTTGCAAAGGTGGCGGTCTCGGATCTCGATGGCCAAACTTCACTTGGTTAACTTGCGGAATGAGATAGTACTAACGGTAAGCCTTTGTTATTGACTAAACTGACACTTTAGTCCCTCATTTTGTAATGAACTTTCACTTTAATTCTTGATTTTTCAATAATTCATCTTTAATTCCTCATTTTGAAAAAAGCTACTCATGTTAGTCCCTGACAACTTTCTTCGTTCATGAACCTTAACATCTTATACACGTGACCGTTAAATAACTTATACGACGTCTAATTGTTGCGATGCTGTCATAGATTCATCAGCTGCTGCATTTTCTGCAGCTGTCAAAACTTTAGCAGCTGCCTTATTTGAAGATGCATTAGCTGCCTTTTCAGCGGCTTTGCTGTCTTAGCTTCTTCTTCCTCCAAATTTTGTCTTTTGAATTCAGCATCATGTGTAAGATGTTAATGGCCGCGTGTGTATATGTTATTTAACGGCTACGTGTGTAAGACGTTAATGTTTATGAACAGAGAAAATTGTCAGGGACTAACGTGAGTAACTTTTTTCAAAGTGAGGGACTAAAGAGGAATTATTGAAAAGTCAGGAACTAAAGTGAAAAATTTTGCAAAATGAGGGACTAAAGTGACAGTTTAGTCATTTATTATTCCATGATCCAGTTTGTAAAACTATGAAACAAACTGGGTTGGCTAAACAAATACTCCCTCTGGTCTTAATTATAAGCAAAAAAAATACTTCATTAATGGTCTTAAATATAAATAAAAAATATATTCCCTCTGTTTCATTGAATTTGGTCTTTTAGGTCTGGGCACATAGATTAAAAAAGTGTTAATTATTATAAGTATTGTGTATAGTTTGTCCAAAATATCTCTATTTAATCGTTATTGAAAATTGTAGTAGTGTTTAATTTTTATTAGTAAGTGTATCCATTAATTAATGTATAGTGATTTAGAGATGAGAGATGATAAAAGTAGAATTAACGAGGAGTAAGAGAAATGATTGAATGAGGTTAAAATTGGAAAAAAAATATGTTTATGTATTGAAAATGTAAAAGATCAAACATTATGAAACAAGAAAATAAGCCTAAAATGTCAAACTCAATTAAACGGAGGGAGTAACTAACTTTCTATTCACAATACAATCATTCCTAAAACATCTTTATAAAGTGGTTGAATCATTTAATTTGTGTTTCATTCCCAATACAAATTTACTAAACTAGTCTATTTTTTATTTTTTTTTATGAATTTGAGAAAATCAAATGCATTAATTATTTTTTCTTAATACTTGTGCTAATAGTTATTTTTGCAAATAAACAAGACCGGGAGGAGTACTAATAATCTAAAGAAAAAGTTCTCAATCTTAAAGTTAGGGGAAAAATTATCTTTTCAAAAATAAAAGCAATTTACTCCATTAAAAAATTGTATAAAAAATAGTATTTTATCAAAAAATAATCCTTACTATTGAAATAAGACTAAATTGTCACTTTAGTCCCTCACTTTGTAAGATTTTTCATTTTAGTCCCTAACTTTTCAATAATTCCTCTTTAGTCCCTCACTTTGAAAAAAGTTACTCACGTTAGACGTTAGACGATAAACATGGCACAAGGAACATGGCGCTTTTAATGTGAGGACGTATACCTACATTTCCACCAAAGGGAACGTATATTGACCTGTGTTTATAGGTCATCACTGGGGCTTGAATTGCAAATTTTACAGGTAATATTTTCAACAAGGAAATGACAAGTTTGTCTTTCTAATTCTAATTAAAAGAGAATCGAAGTACTCCCTACCTTGTCTGAATGTGCCTTCATCTCTTTGCATTTGTGTGAACTGAAATGAGTCTCTCTCCTGGAATGAATCAACTTCTTTGAATGTTCTTCTCCCTCCATCGAACCAGATCGGGCATGAGCAGATCCAGGTTCGAGATAGTTTGCATTTCACTCCTTCTTGTGTGGCTTGGCTCTCTTTGAATGGCAAAGTAAACGATTAGATGTTTGCTATGTTATTGTAAGTAAGCAGGTGCCATATTTAATTTTCAACATCTGTTAGGTGATATTTCTGAAACTAGGAGTAATAAGTTTTGGATTGAAGGTTTGAAGGTTCAGATAAGATAAATGAGCATAAAGAATTTGTTCATATTGTGTCCCTTCTTTAGTTGCTCTTGAAGAATTATGAGTGCCATACATTTCGGATTTGTAGCAATTTTATTAGGAAAGATGAAATTGCAAAGTAACTTATTTTTCACTAGTTTGACTTCTGTTTCATGTTGTTATATATACATTCTTTATTAATTTGAAATTGGACTCTCCCAATGTTCCTCCATCAATTACTTGTCATTAAGTTTAAAGGGTTTGGCTCTCACAAAAAAGTAAAGATTCCATTGCAGTGTCTTGTGTTTGATGTTCTCTGCTGTTTATTCTATGCTATGCTTAGTTTAGAGGGATAGTGCTATGCTTAGTTTTTCTTTGGTGTTTTGCCCATGGCGACTTTGGAGGGCTATATTTGCAGAGAATGAGTAATTGGTTTAATTTGTTGAGATATAGATAACAGGTAATTGCATACTACTCCTATCCATGTATCTGAGTTTTGAATGCAGTTCACCATTCATGAGTAAGAAATTGGTGCAGAGTTATCAATAAGTTATTAATCATCGAGCTGTTTTATTAACATATGACCAATAGAGCAAATATGAGAAGTTGCCTGAAGCAATAGAGGCAATTTTTAGGCTCCAAAGCATAGCAAATTTATGAAGTAGCAAAGGAAGCACCAAGGGTTTGAAAAACTTGATCTCTCAAAGTTCAAAGAGCTTGAGAATGGTCTTTAAAACTGTATAGCATTATAACAAAACACAACAGCAGATATGACAGACTGCTTTGAACCGAATGAATTAAACCTGTAATTGAAACCATTTTAATTGTTCCTAGTCTCTATCGAGTCTTGAAAAGTTACCGTTTATGTCCCAATTTCAATTACATAGTATGTGCTGTTATATACTTGGGTTAGTTTAGAGTTTTTCTATCTGTCGAGTTATTATGCTACTTTAGACAGTGAAGGCTACTATAATCTAGTACATGTTTTAAGATAACATGTATGTTCATTAGGCCTTGCTACTTTGGGTGCTCCCTGTCTGAGGCCATGGTAAGTTAGTTTATATTAAAATTTGGCCCAAATGACGTTAATAAGATGATTCCAGAGGACTGATAAATCTATATTCGTTTTGCTGCAATCTTATCTTTTATTTATTGCCCTTCAGTTATTTTGATGATCTTTACAATATAATTATCATTGCTGAAGTTATTATTAGTTTGTTAATTACATGTATTATGTTTTGTTTTGCGTAGGTAATCAATGGCTGAAATTGCACCAAACTCAAGCTCAAATGAAATTGTTGAACAAGCCATGGCAGAAAATGAGACTGATATGCAAAATGATCAATATAATAATGTTAGCCAACAAAATCAGTTGTTTTTTGTTACAAATGCTGCGAAGTATTAAAATTTTTTATTGAGTGGTTTTACAAAATAATTCACTCATTCACCAAAAAAAAACCAAAATCAGGTCATGTGTTTACTGTCGTCATGTGTTTACTGTCCTTGAAAAAGATATCCAATCAAGAAATTGAAACTACCAATGGCTTGAAACTGACAATGTAAGACATGTTCCTGTTAGACATGTTAATACCAAATTTCGTAGATGACAATTGCTTTAATATGAAAATTACTATCAGAGTTCACAAAAAAAAATTACTATCAGACATGTTAAGAAAATTTATCATTTACTATATATCAAAGATGTTAAGAAATTTTCGAAGGTGTTGTTCATAATCCCTTATAAATCTAATGAATTAACATTCTAAAGAGAAAATGTGAAACAAAATTTGATAGTGAAAGTTGACAAATGTCTGCAATTAAAATAAGTCAGGATTCACTGCCCTGACCAAAATTCAAAAGAGTCCTGAGTTGATATTAAGCCTTCCTGAATTTGGAAAAGTAAAGCACCATCATTGAGTTTGTTTATTACTTTAACTTAGGCTATAGGATAAATAGTAGCAGTCACATAACTATATAAATCTGTTACAATTCGTCAGAGGACATAATAAAATTTGATTTGCAGAAATTGAAATTAAGGTTCTATTAACAAACTAATATCATATCATATATCTTAGAAATTAACACAAAAATTAAGGTTCTATTGAATATACTCCCTCCGTCCCAATATCTTGGTAAAAAAATTAAAAAGAATTTGTCCTATATTAATGTAAAAAAAAAATTAAAAAATCTTAAAGACCGTACATTTTATCAATCACTGATAAGTACTTAAGGAAAACATATTTAAAAAAAAATTTCGATGCAATATTGTAATATGTATTAATTGTAATGATATGAAAATTTTTGCAATATTAATTTGTAATTAATGAGTGAATGATGTTTTGTATTAAACAGATATTTTTATTGACTTGTTTGATTTTTATCAAGAAAATGATACGGTGAGATTATTTAACTTTTTTAAATATTTTTTCACCATAAAACAATTTACCGTGCTATTAAATTAAACTATATTAAAAATTAATACAGTAAACCAATTCTTCTTGTGTGGGTAAAAACAATTATTAAATTAAACTATATTAAAAATTAATACAGTAAACCAATTCTTCTTGTGTGCGTAAAAAAAAATTATTAAATTAAACTATATTAAAAATTAATAGGTAAACCAATTCTTCTTGTGTGGATAAAAAAAATGTGTTGTTTGCCCAAACAATATTTTTTTCAATTGCCAATCTGCTTAATTGGCCCAAAAAATTCCGGATTCTCCAGCCCATTATACCATTTCTTATTAAACATTTTTTTTTTAAATAGAAATACATGTACATGTATTTTTAACTGTATAGCAGTTATCAGGTAAAGGATCTCAACCCTTCATTTTGTATTTTATCCCGATCATTGGTTAGAACACATCGGCACCATATCAAACGTTAACCAAGGAACAATCCTAATATGCATTGAGAAGGGAACTAATCTCTCGAATGAGATTGTAATTGTGATGAGAGGTATTCTGCATGCTCTGAGCGAGAGAACTTCAATGCTGATATTATTAAAGTGCATATCTTTGACCATCCGCAAGCTCCAAAAGAAGCCACAATATTACGTTTTCAAATAAAAATTTTACTTAAAAACAACCCTTAATATATTTACAAAACGGCTAAAATTTAAAATAGCCAAACACAGTAAAATCAACAATCATACATAAATATCGTAGATTAAGAATTGGGGGTTTCATTATTTGACAGAGGACTTGAACACTAAAAATATTACTCAGAAAAATGTGTCACATATTCCTGAGAAAGTCTGAAATTTGAAATATTGGTGGTTCACTACAGATAAGTAGAGCATTCGAAAGGCAAGGAAATACACGTTGAAATAAGATTGAATTGAAGATAAGAAAAATCACTTGACAAGAATTAATTTGAAGATGAGAAAATTGATTGAATAATTAAGAATTTAGTATTATCCTCTTTGACCCAAGTCCTTGTTTAATTGGAGAGTGTGAATTGATAAGGTTAAATGAACAACAATGTAAATGTATGACATCATGTCTTAACCCAAAATTTTAAGGCAATAGGTCAATGTGTCTTTCTATTTAATGTGAGACTAATTTAATATTTTTCTATGTCAACAATGCACACATGTATACAACAACACACTTAGCTTCATCATGACACGTAAACTATTGACATCATGACAACACATTTCATTATGACACGTGATACAACATGACACACTTAATATATCAAATTTGTAAATGGCTACTATTTTTTGATATGATATCTCTCAAAAAATGAGAAAGACAATTATAACTTTTAGCAATGTATCTTTATTGTTTCAAATTTTCTTCCACAATATCTTCGATTAACACAAACGTACAACTAGAAAAATAAATGATAAAGATTTTAAAAATGTAAAGACTGAATAAATATTTAGAGGACGCAGAAACTGGTTGAGACAAATATTTGTATCGTAAAAAATGAAAGCAAGAAGGGAGATTTGAACCCGACATTCCTGCTTTAAATAGAACATGCAATACCGTCGCGCCACTTAACTTAATATGATATGAAGCGCCACTAAGACTAATAATGTATTTAAGCAAACAAACTTGCTATTAGTCAATCATATTCGGTACTCATGCACACGTACCTTACCAAGCAATGATTTAACATGCCACAACAAAAACGTAACACACATAATTATACCCTTTGTGTCTATTTATAGATCAACCAATAATGAGTTATTTAACGTAATCAAAGATCTTGAATTCAAATGCAACCTTCTTATGATTTAGAGATAAAGAAGAGTTTATTACATATTTACATTTACATTCGAAGTTTTACAGCAGCGTAATTATGTTACAAGTTCCTGAAGTTTTGGGTACTTTTGTCAGATACCCTTATTTTTTTTTCAATATTTATGCCCTCAAACTTATCTTCGGTTTGCTATTTGTCCTTGTGACGGATTTCGGCCAGTTTTTGCAATGTTTATGCCCTCAAACTTATCTTCGGTTTGCTATTTGACCATGTGATGAATTCCGAACAGTTTTTGCACATGTGGACCACCGTGGTCCTAGTCACCCAATTAGAGCTCTTCATCTTCAACCTTTCTCCAACTACTAGAGCTCCAACCATCATACTGTCTCCCTTAAAAAAGCAAATGAATTAACCCCGTCGAGCGATAAATGCGTGAGAAGTCTGCCATCGCCTACAACCGTGTTACGATCGTACGAAAATTCAATCTGACTATAAACAACGCCCAAGTTGAACAGTACGGAAGCCTTCTCAAGGTGAATATTCTGCTGAGAGAACTTGTTCTTCGATTTGAAGGCATCGAACCAAAAGAAGGTGAGAGAGTTGACGTGGCTCAGATAGGGTGAGATAGGGAAGTGGGTTTTGACGAGGTAGAGGGATTTGAAGTAGGACTAGAAGAGGTCGCCTTGGGAGGGAATAGAGGGGAAGGGTATGACTCCATTTCAAAGCGAATCCGCTTTAGGGTTTGGAGATCGTCGAGGTTTTGGCACCAGTGGTAGTATGGTGATGGGAGCTGGTGGGGTGAGGTATGGTGACGAATACAATATGGTGGTTAGAGAAAGGTTGAAGATGAAGTCCTCTAGTGGGATGACTAGGACCATGGTGGTTTGCGTGTGCAAAAACTGACCAAAATTCGTCACAGGGGCAAATAGCAAACCGAAGATAAGTTTGAGGGCATAAACATTGCAAAAACTGACCGGAATCCATCACAGAGGCAAATAGTAAACCAGAGATAAGTTTTAGAAGTATGTACTCCCTTCAATTTTTAATATAAGACCTTTTTAAAAAATTTTAATCGGTCATACACTCCTAAATGAGATTTTTAATTATTTAGTCTTATACATTAATTAATGAATTTAAAAATGACTAAAGAAATTTAGTCATTTGCCAACTTTGTGCCAAACATTTTTGGTAGAATCATTACTTTTTAGGACAATGAATTCTTTATTTTTATAAATTTAAATAATATGATTTTTGAACATTATATTTTAAAAATTGTATATGCATAAATACTTTTAAAATTAAATAATATTAGTAGTATGCTTATTTATTATTTACAAACTTCCATGCAGGTCATTCTTTGCTTTTTAGGTCAATGAATTCTATATTATATAAATTTAGATAATATTATTTTTAACATTATATTTTTAAAATACTTAAAATTGTCTATACATAAATACTTTTTAAATGCAATCGTATTAGTATATTTATTTATTCATATATTTATATATTTATTTATGAATATTAACTTCTTTGACTTTAAATATTAAAATATTATGTGTTACTTTTTTTTTATTATAGATATCGGTGATTCATATGTTTGCATTTTCTTTTTCACCAAAGATTCTCATAGCTAATAAGTGAATATCAATTCTTTTCAAACGTAAAAGTAAAAAAAAAAAGAATTAAAAAAAATTATTTACGTACACACAACAATGATTGGATTATAACATTATGTTTGTATTTAATTCCTTTATTGTGATAAGGAAGTTATTTTTAATTAAATATTTTTTTTAGAGTGAAGTGTCATATTTTGTGTCTAAAGATTCATCCCTTTTGAGGCTTAAAAATCACTAAAATAGGTTTTTTTTCTTTCACATAGACCATAAAGATTGAATCCTAACACCATGATAAAGCTAAAAGACCAAGCTATATGAAAGCTACATTGAATGGTTTCGATATTAAAGAGACTCAACTGTGACAGCTACTGTCATACTGAACGTTTTTGTGTTTACTAGTAAAGTTTTTTCATACAAACCATAAATATCCAATCCTGACACCATGATAAAGAGACCCAGCTATATACAGTTATACCGAACGGTTTTGGTATTAAAGATACTCAACTATATGACAGTTACACTAAACGTTTTTGTCTTTAGTGATAAAGTTTTTTCATACATATCATAAAGTTCTAACCCTGACACCACAATAAAGATACTTAGCTGTATGACACCTACATTGAACGGTTTCAATATAAAAGAGACTCGGCTATGTGACAGGTGCACCGAACGTTTTTGTCTCTAGTATGATAGATACATCAAACAGTTTCTGTATTAAAGAGACACAACTTTGTGACAGCTACACTAAACATTTTTGTCTCTAGTAATGAAGTTTTTTCATACGGGTCATAAATTTCTAATCTTCACACCACAATAAAGATACTCGACTATATGAAATCTACACTGAACGTTTTTGTCTCTAATAATAAAGTTTTTTTTATACAAATCATAAAGTTCTAATCTTGACACCAAAATAAAGAGACTCAGCTATATGACAGCTACACTGAACGTTTTTATCTTTATCAATAAAGTTTTGTCATACAGATCATAAAGTTCTAATCCTCACACCACAACAAAGAGACTTAGCTATATGACAACTACACTGAAAGGTTTTGGTATTAAAGAGACCCGATTATGTGACAGCTACACGGAACGTTTTTGTCTCTAGTATGACAACTACACTGAACAGTTTCAGCATTAAAGAGACCCAGCTTTGTGACAGTTACACTGAACGTTTTTGTCTTTAGTAATAAAGTTTTTTCATACAAATCATAAAGTTCTAATCCTGACACCACAATAAAGAAAATTAGTTGTATGATAACTATATTGAACGGTTTCAGTATTAAAGAGACTCCGCACTGAACGTTTTTGTCTATAGTATGATAGCTACACCGAACAGTTTCTGTATTAAAGAGACCCAACTTTGTGACAGTAGCTACACTAAACGTTTTGTCTCTAGTAATGAAGTTTTTTTTATACAGATCATAAATTTCTAATATTGACACCACAATAAAGATACTCGACTATATGAAATCTACACTGAACGTTTTTGTCTCTAATAATAAAGTTTTTTTTATACAAATCATAAAGTTCTAATCTTGACACCAAAATAAAGAGACTCGGCTATATGACAGCTACACTGAACGTTTTTATCTTTATTAATAAAGTTTTGTCATACAAATCATAAAGTTCTAATCCTCACACCACAACAAAGAGACTTAGCTATATGACAACTACACTGAAAGGTTTTGGTATTAAAGAGACCCGATTATCTGACATACAGCTACACGGAACGTTTTTGTCTCTAGTATGACAACTACACTGAACAGTTTCAGCATTAAAGAGACCCAGCTTTGTGACAGTTACACTGAACGTTCTTGTCTTTAGTAATAAAGTTTTTTCATACAAATCATAAAGTTCTAATCCTGACTCCACAATAAAGAAAATTAGTTGTATGATAACTATATTAAACGGTTTCAGTATTAAAGAGACTCTGCACCGAACGTTTTTGTCTATAGTATGACAGCTACACCGAACAGTTTCTGTATTAAAGAGACCCAACTTTGTGACAGTAGCTACACTAAACGTTTTGTCTCTAGTAATGAAGTTTTTTTTATACAGATCATAAATTTCTAATATTGACACCACAATAAAGAAACTTAGCTTTATGACAACTACACTGAACGGTTTCATATTAAAGAGACTCCGCTATGTGATAGTTGTACCGAGCGTTTTTGTCTCTAGTATGACAGCTACACATAACAATTTCTGTACTAAAGAGACTCAGCTTTATGATAGCTACACTAAATATTTTTGTCTTTAGTAATAAAGTTTTTTCATTCAAATCATAGTTATAATCCTCTCACACACCACAATAAAGAAACTTAGTTGTACGGCATCTGCACTGGACGGTTTCAGTACTAAAGAGACTATACTATGTGACAATTGCATCTAAAGTTTTTGTCTCTAGTATGACAGCTATACCGAACAATTCCTGTATTAAAGAGACCCGGCTTTGTGACAGTTACATTAAACGTTTTTGTCTCTAGTAATACAGTTTTTTCATACAGGTCATAAATTTCTAATATTGACACCACAATAAAGAGATTCAGCTATATGACAACTACACTGAACGGTTTCGGTATTAAAAAGACTCAACTATGTGACAGCTACACTGAACACTTTTGTCTCTAGTAATAATTTTTTTCATACAGATCATAAAGTTCAAATCTTAACGCCACGGTAATAAAGAGACCCAGCTTATATGACAGCTACATCGAACGGTTTCGGTATGAAAAAAACCCAAGTTTGTGACAGCTGCACTAAACGTTTTTGTCTCTAGTATGACAGTTGCACCTAACGGTTTCGGTGTTAAAGAGATCCAGCTTTGTGACATCTATATTGAACGTTTTTGTCTTTAGTAATAAAGTATTTTCATACATATCATAAAGTTCTAATCCTGACACCACAATAAAGATACTTAGCTGTATGACAGCTGCACTAAACGGTTTTGGTATTAAAGAGACTCAGCTATATATGTGACAGCTGCACTAAACGTTTTTGTCTGTAGTATGACAGCTACATCGAACAGTTTCGGTCTTAAAGTGACCCGGCTTTGTGACAGCTATACTGAACGTTTTTGTCTTTAGTAATAAAGTATTTTCATACATATCATAAAGTTCTAATCGTGACACCACAATAAAGATACTTAGCTGTATGACAGTTGCACTGAACGATTTTGGTATTAAAGAGACTCAGCCATATATGTGGCAATTGCACTAAACGTTTTTGTCTCTAGTATTACAGCTGCACCGAACAGTTTCGGCGTTAAAGAGATCCAACTTTGTGACATCTATATTGAACGTTTTTGTCTTTAGTAATAAAGTATTTTCATACATATCATAAAGTTCTAATCCTAACACCACAATAAAGATACTTAGTTGTATGACAGCTGCACTAAACGATTTTGGTATTAAATGTAACAGCTGCACTAAACGTTTTTTGGTCTGTAGCATGACAGCTGCACCGAACAGTTTCAGTGTTAAATAGATCCAGCTTTGTGACTGAACGTTTTTGTCTTTAGTAATAAAGTATTTTCATACATATCATAAAGTTCTAATCCTGGCACCACAATAAAGCTACTTAGCTGTATGACAGTTGCACTGAACGATTTTGGTATTAAAGAGACTCAGCTAAATATGTGATAGCTGCACTGAACGTTTTTGTCTCTAGTATGACAGCTGCACCGAACAGTTTTGGTGTTACAGCTGCACCGAACAGTTTTGGTGTTAAAGAGGTCCAGCTTTGTGACAGCTATACTGAACATTTTTGTCTTTGGTAATAAAGTTTTTTCACACTGATCATAAATTTTTAATCTTGACACCACAATAAAGTGACTCTGCTATATAACAACTGCACTGAACGGTTTCATATTAAAGTGGTGACAGCTGCACTAAATGTTTTCGTCTCTAGTATGACAGCTGCACCGAATAGTTTCGATTTAAAGAGACCCAACTTTGTGACAGTTATACGAAACATTTTTGTCTCTAGTAATAAAGTTTCTTCACACCGATCATAAATTTTTAATCTTGACACCACAATAAAGTGACTCTGCGATATGACAACTGCACTCAACGATTTCGTATTAAAGAGACCCAGCTTTGTGATAGCTATCCTAAACGTTTTTGATATTAAATATTATTTTAAAAATGATTTTAGTTGAAAACATATCATTCATTTTTTATATTGTTTACTGATTTTCATGTACATTCTTTACTTTTTAGTTAATGAAATCTACATTATAAATTTAAATAATGAATCTGGTTTAAAATTTGGTCCAAATACAAATATTTTATGAGGAGTGTCATCCTCATTTCCATTTTAAAAATGATATCTTAACAAATAAGTTTCAAAATAAATGTCATTTGCATTATCTTATAATGCTTATTAGTTATTATATGTGATAAAGAAGATTTACTTAATTATATATATATATATAAAGGTTTATTTAGGATGATTTATTTAGTATATACTCCATCTAATTTTTAGTATAAAATCTTTTTGAGAATTTTTGATTGATCATATTTAGAAGATTTTTAATTAATTTAGTCAATTTATAACTATATTCATTTATTCATTAATCTTTTCCAAAAGTGATCATTCTATGTGGGAAGAAAAATTAATGTGCCATAATTTCTATTAATTAGTATTCCCTCATGTCTTTAATATATACCTATTTTGATTTAAAAATTAGAAAGTACTCACTCTGTCTCTAAATATAAGATCCTTTTAACACTTTTACTTTGTTCCTATTTATAAGACCCTTTACCAATTTTCAACGAGCATTAATTACTTTTTTTTTCAATAATATTAATATGGGTAATTTTGAAAAAACATATGAAAAGCTCACATTTCCAATACAATTACTGTAACTAAATTATTCCTTTTTCTTAATGGACGTGAAATTTCCCAAGGGATCTTATAAATAACGACAGAGGAGTATTAATTAACTTTCTATTCTCAATAAAATTATTTTTATAAAGTGATATCTCTTTTAACTTTTTGTTTTATTCTCAATACAACTTTCCTAAATTAATTTTTATGAATTTGAAAAAAATAAATGTTACCAACCAGCTTCCTTATTAAGCATATGTGAAATTGATTTTTTTTATAATAAAATTATTTTTATAAAGTGATATCTCTTTTAACTTTTGTTTTATTCTCAATACAACTTTCCTAAATTAATTTTTATGAATTTGAAAAAATTAAATGCGACCAACTAGCTTCCTTATTAAGTATATGTGAAATTGATTTTTTTTAATAATAAAACCAAAGTAGTGTAAGATTAATTTCGAAACACCGAATCAAACGTTTAAGGTTTCAATATCACAAACAAAATTAATTAATTAATTATTTACTCCCTCCGACTCGAATTATAAGCAAATCCAACCACTTTTACGTTTATTAAGGAGGTTGGTTGATTGTATTTAATTTTCTCAAATTTATAAAAAGTAGAGGTATTTTAGGAAAGTGACATTGAAAATTAAAAAAAACTAATTAAGATTACAATTTTCTAGAGATGTTTTAGTAAAGTGACATTGAGAATGAAACAAAATTTAATAAAGTTAGTTAATTTTGCTTATATTTTAAACCAAGATAAGTATATTTTTTGTTACTTATATTTAGGTCAATGAATTCTATATTATATAAATTTAGATAATATTATTTTTAACATTATATTTTTAAAATACTTAAAATTGTCTATACATAAATACTTTTTAAATGCAATCGTATTAGTATATTTATTTATTCATATATTTATATATTTATTTATGAATATTAACTTCTTTGACTTTAAATATTAAAATATTATGTGTTACTTTTTTTTTATTATAGATATCGATGATTCATATGTTTGCATTTTCTTTTTCACCAAAGATTCTCATAGCTAATAAAGGAATATCAATTCTTTTCAAACGTAAAAGTAAAAAAAAAAAAAAAAAATTATTTACGTACTCACAACAACGATTGGATTATAACATTATGTTTGTATTTAATTCCTTTATTGTGATAAGGAAGTTATTTTTAATTAAATATTTTTTTAGAGTGAAGTGTCATATTTTGTGTCTAAAGATTCATCCCTTTCGAGGCTTAAAAATCACTAAAATAGGTTTTTTTTTCTTTCACATAGACCATAAAGATTGAATCCTAACACCATGATAAAGCTAAAAGACCAAGCTATATGAAAGCTACATTGAATGGTTTCGATATTAAAGAGACTCAACTGTGACAGCTACTGTCATACTGAACGTTTTTGTGTTTACTAGTAAAGTGTTTTCATACAAACCATAAATATCCAATCCTGACACCATGATAAAGAGACCCAGCTATATACAGTTATACCGAACAGTTTTGGTATTAAAGATACTCAGCTATATGACAGTTACACTGAACGTTTTTGTCTTTAGTAATAAAGTTTTTTCATACATATCATAAAGTTCTAACCCTGACACCACAATAAAGATACTTAGCTGTATGACACCTACATTGAACGGTTTCAATATAAAAGAGACTCGGCTATGTGACAGGTGCACCGAACGTTTTTGTCTCTAGTATGATAGATACATCAAACAGTTTCTGTATTAAAGAGACACAACTTTGTGACAGCTACACTAAACATTTTTGTCTCTAGTAATGAAGTTTTTTCATACGGGTCATAAATTTCTAATCTTCACACCACAATAAAGATACTCGACTATATGAAATCTACACTGAACGTTTTTGTCTCTAATAATAAAGTTTTTTTTATACAAATCATAAAGTTCTAATCTTGACACCAAAATAAAGAGACTCAGCTATATGACAGCTACACTGAACGTTTTTATCTTTATCAATAAAGTTTTGTCATACAGATCATAAAGTTCTAATCCTCACACCACAACAAAGAGACTTAGCTATATGACAACTACACTGAAAGGTTTTGGTATTAAAGAGACCCGATTATGTGACAGCTACACGGAACGTTTTTGTCTCTAGTATGACAACTACACTGAACAGTTTCAGCATTAAAGAGACCCAGCTTTGTGACAGTTACACTGAACGTTTTTGTCTTTAGTAATAAAATTTTTTCATACAAATCATAAAGTTCTAATCCTGACACCACAATAAAGAAAATTAGTTGTATGATAACTATATTGAACGGTTTCAGTATTAAAGAGACTCCGCACTGAACGTTTTTGTCTATAGTATGAGAGCTACACCGAACAGTTTCTGTATTAAAGAGACCCAACTTTGTGACAGTAGCTACACTAAACGTTTTGTCTCTAGTAATGAAGTTTTTGTATACATATCATAAATTTCTAATATTGACACCACAATAAAGAAACTTAGCTTTATGACAGCTACACTGAACAATTTCAGTATTAAAGAGACTCCGCTATGTGATAGTTGTACCGAGCGTTTTTGTCTCTAGTATGACAGCTACACATAACAATTTCTGTACTAAAGAGACCCAGCTTTATCATAGCTACACTAAACATTTTTGTCTTTAGTAATAAAGTTTTTTCATTCAAATCATAAATTTATAATCCTGACACACACCATAATAAAGAAACTTAGTTGTACGACATCTGCACTGGACGGTTTCAGTACTAAAGAGACTATACTATGTGACAACTGCACCGAAAGTTTTTGTCTAGTATGACAGCTATACCGAACAATTCTTGTATTAAAGAGACCCGACTTTGTGACAGTTACATTAAACGTTTTTGTCTCTAGTAATACAGTTTTTTCATACAGGTCATAAATTTCTAATATTGACACCACAATAAAGAGATTCAACTATATGACAACTACACTGAACGGTTTCGGTATTAAAAAGACCCAACTATGTGACAACTACATTGAACATTTTTGTCTCTAGTAATAATTTTTTTCATACAGATCATAAAGTTCAAATCTTAACACCACGGTAATAAAGAGACCCAGCTTATATGACAGCTACATCGAACGGTTTCGGTATGAAAAAAACCCAAGTTTGTGACAACTACATTGAACTTTTTTTCTCTAATAATAAAGTTTTTGCATATAGATCATAAAGTTTTAATCCTGACACCGCAATAAATATACTCGGCTATAGGAAAGCTACACCGAGCGATTTTAGTATTAAAGAGACCCAATTATGTGACAGCTGCATTGGACTTTTTGTCTCTAGTATGACAGCTACACCAAACGGTTCCGGTATTAACGAGACATAGCTTTGTGACAGCTACACTGGACTTTTTGTCTTTGTAATAAAGTATTTTCATACATATGATAAAGTTCTAATTCTGACACCACAATAAAGATACTTAGCTGTATGACAGCTGCACTGAACGGTTTTGGTATTAAAGAGACTCAGCTATATATGTGACAGCTGCACTAAAAGTTTTTGTCTCTAGTATGACAGTTGCACCGAACGGTTTCGGTGTTAAAGAGATCCAGCTTTGTGACATCTATATTGAACGTTTTTGTCTTTAGTAATAAAGTATTTTCATACATATCATAAAGTTCTAATCCTGACACCACAATAAAGATACTTAGCTGTATGACAGCTGCACTAAACTGTTTTGGTATTAAAGAGACTCGGCTATATATGTGACAGCTGCACTAAACGTTTTTGTCTGTAGTATGACAGCTACACCGAACAGTTTCGGTCTTAAAGTGACCCAGCTTTGTGACAGCTATACTGAACATTTTTGTCTTTAGTAATAAAGTATTTTCATACATATATATCATAAAGTTCTAATCCTGACACCACAATATAAAGATACTTAGCTGTATGACAGTTGCACTGAACGATTTTGGTATTAAAGAGACTCAGCTATATATGTGACAACTGCACTAAACGTTTTTGTCTCTAGTATTACAGCTGCACCGAACAGTTTCGGCGTTAAAGAGATCCAACTTTGTGACATCTATATTGAACGCTTTTGTCTTTAGTAATAAGTATTTTCATACATATCATAAAGTTCTAATCCTAACATCACAATAAAGATACTTAGTTGTATGACAATTGCACTAAACTATTTTGGTATTAAATGTAACCGCTGCACTAAACGTTTTTTGGTCTGTAGCATGACAGCTGCACCGAACAGTTTCAATGTTAAATAGATCCAGCTTTGTGACTGAACGTTTTTGTCTTTAGTAATAAAGTATTTTCATACATATCATAAAGTTCTAATCCTGACACCACAATAAAGCTACTTAGCTGTATGACAGCTGCACTGAACGATTTTGGTATTAAAGAGACTCAGCTATATATGTGACAGTTGCACTGAACGTTTTTGTCTGTAGTATGACAGCTGCACCGAACAGTTTTGGTGTTAAAGAGATCCAGCTTTGTGACAGCTATACTGAACATTTTTGTCTCTGGTAATAAAGTTTTTTCACATCGATCATAAATTTTTAATCTTGACACCACAATAAAGTGACTCTGCTATATGACAGCTGCACCGAACGGTTTCATATTAAAGTGGTGACAGCTGCACTAAATGTTTTTGTCTCTAGTATGACAGCTGCACCGAACAGTTTCGGTTTAAAGAGACCCAACTTTGTGACAGTTATACGAAACATTTTTGTCTCTAGTAATAAAGTTTCTTCACACCGACCATAAATTTTTAATCTTGACACCACAATAAAGTGACTCTGTTATATGACAACTGCACTCAATGATTTCGTATTAAAGAGACCCAGCTTTGTGATAGCTATCCTAAACGTTTTTTATATTAAATATTATTTTAAAAATGATTTTAGTTGAAAACATATCATTCATTTTTTATATTGTTTACTGATTTTCATGTACATTCTTTACTTTTTAGTTAATAAAATCTACACTATAAATTTAAATAATGAATCTGGTTTAAAATTTGGTCCAAATACAAATATTTTATGAGGAGTGTCATCCTAATTTCCATTTTAAAAATGATATCTTAACAAATAAGTTTCAAAATACATGTCATTTGCATTATCTTATAATGCTTATTAGTTATTATATGTGATAAAGAAGATTTACTTAATTATATATATATATATATATATATATATAAAGGTTTATTTAGGATGATTTATTTAGTATATACTCCATCTAATTTTTAGTATAAAATCTTTTTGAGAATTTTTTATTGATCATATTTAGAAGATTTTTAATTAATTTAGTCAATTTATAACTATATTCATTTATTCATTAATCTTTTTCAAAAGTGATCATTCTATGTGGGAAGAAAAATTAATGTGCCATAATTTCTATTAATTAGTATTCCCTCATGTCTTTAATATATACCTATTTTGATTTAAAAATTAGAAAGTACTCACTCTGTCTCTAAATATAAGACCCTTTTAACACTTTTACTTTGTCCCTATTTATAAGACCCTTTACCAATTTTCAACGAGCATTAATTACTTTTTTTTTTCAATAATATTAATATGGGTAATTTTGAAAACACATATGAAAAGTTCACATTTCCAATACAATTAACTAAATTATTCCCCTTTCTTAATGAACGTGAAATTTCCCAAGGGATCTTATAAATAACGACAGAGGAGTATTAATTAACTTTCTATTCTCAATAAAATTATTTTTATAAAGTGATATCTCTTTTAACTTTTGTTTTATTCTCAATACAACTTTCCTAAATTAATTTTTATGAATTTGAAAAAAAATAAATGTTACCAACTACAGTAGCTTCCTTATTAAGCATATGTGAAATTGATTTTTTTATAATAAAATTATTTTTATAAAGTGATATCTCTTTTAACTTTTATTTTATTCTCAATACAACTTTCCTAAATTAATTTTTATGAATTTGAAAAAATTAAATGCAACCAACTATCTTCCTTATTAAGTATATGTGAAATTGATTTTTTTAATAATAAAACCAAAGTAGTGTAAGATTAGTTTCGAAACACCGAATCAAACGTTTACGGTTTCAATATCACTAACAAAATTAATTAATTAATTATTTACTCTCTCCGACTCGAATTATAAGCAAATCCAATCACTTTTACGCTTATTAAAGAGGTTAGTTGATTGTATTTAATTTTCTCAAATTTATAAAAAATAGAGGTATTTTAAGAAAGTGGTATTGAGAATTAAACAAAAATTAATTAAGATTACAATTTTCTAGAGATGTTTTAGGAAAGTGGCATTGGAAATGAAACAAAATTTAATAAAGTTAGTTAATTTTGCTTATATTTTAAACCAAAATAAATATGTTTTTGTTGCTTATATTTCGAGTCGGAAGGAGTACCTAATACTAATGTTAATTTTTCCCAAAGTATCATGTACGATTAATTAAGATGCAAAAAAGGAATATGGTTGGTGAAAACAAGATTTTGGGTAATAATCTAATCACCCTCTTCAATTCCACGTCACAATGAGTTCTGTTCTTCAATTATTTTCACCTATAAATACCACTCTCCCCCCCAAACTCAAACTCACATCAGCACCAGACACACACTACTCAGTACTCACTCTCATACAGAGAGAAAGAGAGAGAGAGAGAGAGAGAGAGATCCCTACCACCTTCAATTCCTTCTTCAAATTTCATTCATTTTCACCACCTTTTCTTCAACCATGTCTCAGCCTCCTCCTCCTCCTCCTCCGGAAAACGATGATATCTACTACCCCACTCACCACCACAACCAGAGCCACAACCAGCAACCTCCACCGGCGACGTTCACCCCTTACCCTTCTCTCCGCTTAAACCCCGTACGTGACCACCACTCTGAGAATTACGAGGATATGCAGCTGGACCATTATCCCCCTCTTCTCCTAAGCAGCCTTGAGCGCCACTTGCCTAACCGAATGCTCAACCGTCCCCGTGAGGAAAAAGCTGAGTACATGACCAACATTCTCAACAAATATTATCCTCTCAATGAGCACATTCGGGTAACTCCAAATTCTTAACCTTTTTTCGGGGTTTCATCAAATTCATTTTAAGCTCTATGCTCTGTGTATTTTGGTTAAAAATTTGATTTTTAATGTTGCCCATGATTTAATTTGGTTAATGGGGGAATGAATTGCTGTGTTATGATTGCTACTTGTTGTTGACTTGATTGACCGTGAGAAAATTTTTGGGGATGATGTTTTGATTATTTAATGTGTCTTTTTTTTTAAAAAAAAATTTGTTTTGTTTTGTTTTTTTTTTTTTTTTGGGGATTAAAAATTTGATTTTGATGTTACCCTTGATCAATTTGGTTCATGGGGGCTTTGAGAATATGGGAAAATGAATTGGTGTATCATGCTTGCTGATTGTTGTTGCTTGACTTGATTGACTGTGACAGAATGTAGGGGACTTTGTTGATTATTTACTGTTTTTTTTTTCCTTTTCGTGTTTGGATTAAAAAATTGATTTTGATGTTGCCCTTGAAGTTCATGAGGCATTGAAGAAAAGGGGAATTGAATTGCTGCATTGTGCTTGCTTGTTGCTGCTTGACTTGGATAAATTGCATTTAGAGGATGGTGTTGATTATTCACCCTTTGGAATTGGGAGAGTAGAGAATTGATGGGGAAGCAATCTGGATCCTTATTTGCTTGTGATTTCTGAATATATGAATAGAGTATGTTGTCTGTTTTACTAAGTGGTCTTCCGTTATGACACTGTCCCAAATCATTCATGTTATGTCTTCTTGAAATAATGGCAGGCAGATCTTTAATTTGCATACCCTTTTATTCATTAAAGGTACTTGCTTGAAACTTCTCTAGTGATGATATGTTGGTGAATGGTGAGGCATAATTTTGAATTTTATGGATGCTTAATGTTCTGCTGGGAGTCTAATAGCTGGAAGTTCTGAATTTTCTGTTTGCAGTTGTAGTAGGAAGAGTAATTTTGGTTTTTTGGTTATATGATGACACTACTAGGTTGTCATTTTTCAAGTTCTGTTGCACTTCACCAGTTACTTCCTTATGTGGGATTTCTTTTCTTTGGCTTGTTTTTGTTGTTCGCTTGAGTTTTTGGTGTTCTGTGCTGGATTGAACAGATGCAAAAGCAAAGGGAGTACCGGCAGAAGATCATATCGAGTTATCCTGTAAGTTATATAGCAAACATTTAAATAGCAGTTTTTGCTATTTGTAAATAAAAATCAATGTTTTCATTTTATGATTCTTTCGGAAGATGTGGGAGATGCTAACTTAGGGATAACATTTGAAGGAAGCATCTTTTACTCGGTCATTTTCAATGAGAATTTGGAATCTACACATGTTTATATCAGGATTTTTCTGACCTGTGAACAATTATTGTGTATCATTTTCCATATGTAGCATATATGAATGAATTATGTGAGGTCTTACCAGTTATTTACTTTTTTTGTAGCCGCTACATAAGGAGATATATTCCATGCATGCTGAAAACTTCTTTGTGCCGTCGTTTCTCGAAGCAATTCAAGGCAAAAGTGAAGCGAGCCTTAGAAGAGTTATAGCTGAACCCTTCAAAGGAATTTTTACATTTCAAATGCTTCAACCAGGGTTTTGTCAAAAGTTAATGGAGGAGGTATCACATTTATTTTCTTTCCAACACATCATTATATCCGGAAATTAGTGCTTTATGTTTTCTTATTGAGTTCTGATTGCTTAGGTGGATCATTTTGAAAGACATATAAAGCGGGCCAAACTCAAAATCATGCGACCAAATACAATGAATCAATTTGGTGTCGTTCTTGATGATTTTGGCATGGAAGCAATGCTTCAGAGCTTTATGGAAACTTTCATACGGCCTTTATCTGAAGGTTAGTTTTATGATAATGTAATGAGAATGGAGGAAAAACTTAGGACTGAGATAAAGAAACTGGTGTAATTTATAACATGAACTCACTTCTGCAGATTTTTTTTTTAATATATTTGTTTTTGTAGTTTTCTTTACTGAATTTGGTGGATCCTCGCTGGAATCTCATCATGGGTATGTTGTTGAGTACGGAACCAATAGGGATTTGGATCTTGGTAGGTTTTTCAAACTTATGTCATTAGCTGTCTGACTTTGCTATTTACCTGGAATCTGCAATAAATTTTTTGAAGCTGAGTGGAGTTTAATGTTTTTAGCAGAACTAGTTATGGTTTCTTATTAATTTACTTTAATCATACTCATTATGCTATTAACCTTCACTCACTGTATTCTATGTTTATATTGTTTTCTTCTTATGACCAAAATACAAACCAATACTCTTTTGGTCAGTTTTGTTGTGTTTTTTTAGCCTCATAGGCTATTTTTAGCCTTTTAAATTCTGATTAGTAACATATATTCTTATCTTCCTTCCTCCTACATGACTGAAGTTCTCCACTTTTAGTCCATTTTGATAATTAATTCAAGTTCACTGACTTCCAAATTTTCTTTCAGTTTTCAACTAAAGGTTGGCTCGTGTTGCATTACTTGTTAATCCCTCATGATAATATATTTTTTCTCTCATGAATTCAATTCTATTCTAGATATGTTTCCTTCTTGAGTTACTTATCCATGATGCTTATGTAGTTCCTTTATTACATAAGTGTATCTTGCCTTTTTTTTACTTTCTTTGCTACCTGTCTTCTATTTTATTTTTTATATGTTTTTTTGAAATCTGAAATGCAACATTTTGCAGGCTTCCATGTTGATGACGCGGAAGTGACACTGAATGTTTGCTTGGGAAAACAGTTCTCTGGTGGAGAACTGTATTTTCGGGGTGTTCGCTGTGACAACCACGTGAACTCCCAGATCCAATCCGAGGTATGTTACTACTTTAATGCATGAATTTAGCTTAATCTTAATAATATATATTTAGCTATATTATATCCTAAGTACATGAATGGACATTATACATTGAGTTATTCATTTCATGTTCTTCATACTGAATGTTCAATGTCATTACACTGATATTATAATACAAGTTCCTGTGTGGACATCCTTTTTCATTCGCTATCCAATCAAATCTTTGTAGGAGATCTTCGACTACTCTCATGTTCCAGGACAGGCAGTTCTTCATAGCGGTCGTCATCGGCATGGTGTTAGACCCACAACATCTGGGCATCGCCTCAATTTAATTATCTGGTGCAGAAGGTATTTGCATCGAACAGCATAGCTCCTTACTTCATTAGTGTAGCAAATGTTATTGTGATCTTAGATTTCTTTTGCAATCCTTTATTATGTTCCAAACATCTCTTACTTTTTTCGTTTTATATCTTGATCATTATGATGCACGGTCAATTACATCTGCCACTGCCAACCTTGTTGCAGCTCAGTGCATAGAGAGACTAAGAGGTACCAAAAAGAATTTCCTACCTGGTGTGCAGAGTGCAAACGCCAGAGAAAGGAGAGAATCCGTGCAAGGATTGCTTCCGCCAGTCAGGTAACAAGTCTTTGAGATGAAGAAAACTTCTTAGACTAATCTTGTCAATTGTCATCTTCCATGGAATTAATTATGTTTATTCACTTTGCAGAACTTTTTCGGGATGAGACCTTGATCAACCTCCTTGCACATGCAAAGCTTTGTATGTACAGTCGTAGGAATGGCGCCATGACAGCAGAAACAAGCCCCCCCCCCCCCCCCCCCCCCCCCCCCCCCCCTTTTTGTCATTTTCTTTCCTTTTTATCTATTCATGTTGGATTCAGGTTTCCGGATTATATTTAATTAAATGCATTATAATTTTAGTTTCAAAGTTGTGGTGCATGCAGTTGGTAATGTTTATGAATGGGGAGTGATTATGATTTTCTTTTTGTTACCAATTTGGGGGCTGTGCCTCTTTTTTATTAGCTTAAGAAGAAATCAATGTGTTTGAATTTATGGCCCATATTGTGTTCAAAATTAACATGATTAAAAGATTTTGCAAATTTTTTTTGGAAAAGATAAGTGATTATTTTTTATCAAGAGTTGCCAAACAAGTAAACAAGGGAAATTTTTTTCACGTTGGTACAATCTTTCACATGTTCAATTGCTCACTTGCGAGAGAGCAAAGCTCCATTTTCATTTCCTTCTCAGTTTTTCACTTCCATCAAGGAAAGTGGATAAATTTGTTAGTGTATTGGAAATGTGAAAATTTGATATACTTTTTCAAAACTACCTCTATAATTATTATTGGAACTCTAAAAAGTGTTGAATTTATTGGGGTATTTGTGGAAAGAAGTAAACTGAAAATTGAAAAGGGTCTTATAATAGAATCAAAACAAAAATCTCAAAAGAATCTTATAAATAGGATCGGAGGGAGTAGTATATTTTTGTAAATCATTATAATATCCCTATTTCGATGGCTAGATTTGTATAAGTACCAAACTTTAAGTAGACTTAGAGTGAGGGTCGTTTGCTTTAGAAATTCGGAGGAGTAGAAATGGATCAAAATCTCTTCTCATTTTATCTATGGTCTTTTTTTTCACAAATAAATAGAGGTCAAAAATTAAAAATAAAAAAAAAAGTTAAGGGTTGAAGTGAGGGGGGGAAATTAAAGTAGTGTTGGACTTTTCCTCCCCTTGTGAACCAAGTCTTGACTCTTGACCCAACAAGTCTTTTAAGCTCTTCAGTGTTGTCACCCTAATCAAAGTTGTTCTCGAGGTTGGGCCTTAGACAGTTCCTTTCGCAAGGAAGAGCCCATAAAGGAGGCCCTAGCTTATGCAAGGAATAGGAAGCAAAGTAACATAAAACCTAAAATGTTTTTTTTTTTTTTTGGATAAGCATAATATTTAGAATGTTCTAGAAGCAAGTATAGTCTGAGTGAAAGGGTAGAGAGAAGGAAGGGATCAAGTACTCCACCTTGATTCCGGTAACAAAGGAATATTCCTAAGGTCTAGCATAGCCGAATTGGCAAGGAGATCAATCTTGTCTGGGTCATATGTCAAGCATGAGATAGGTCCTATGAAAGGATTCCTTACAGTCCTACACTATGCCCATTACCATTTACTGAATTATCCTAAAATCCCACCCCACCCCACTCACTAGCGGATGATCAGTATGCCCGAATATTTTTATGGTTAACCTCGATCAGAAACAGATCTAAAAATAAAAGCATATACATAAATGTTTAAATATTTTTCTTAAAGACTTTTTTAATTAATTAATACTCCCTCCGGTTCTTATTATAGGGCATACTTAACCGAATTACGCATACCAAGGAAAGTGGTTGGTTTTATGAATTCTATGAGAATATATTGTAACATTACAATTTTACCTCCTCAACTTTTCTTGGAAAATTCACACTCATTAATGAACAACAAAAAACACATAGATAGTCAAATCATTTAATAAGGACAAAAAAGAGAAAAATCAATAAATGATGCATAGAAAATATAAAGTGACTTATAATTAGAACCAAAAAAGCTTTCTAGAATGTGTCCTATATATAGGACCAGAGAGAGTATTACATAATTTTTTCCTTTTCCTCTCTTCATAAAAAATTTTATCTATAAAAAAATTTGTATAACTATTGAACAAAATGTATGCAAAGCACCCCCGCGTGTCCTCCATAAAATTTGTCCTAACATAGACATTCATGTCCAATAGAAAGATCGAAAGAAAAATCTTTTCAATAACAGAGATTGTCTCTCGAATACTCGATAACTTTGTAGGAACAAAAGTAACACTACAACGTTAACCAAAAAAAAAAAAAAAAGTAACACTACAACTAGAAGCACAAATGAAGGTCTTTGACATGTCATGAAAAGTTGACTCTTCTTTGTAGCCACACTGACAAGTAGTTTGTCTTAAGGTATGATTTTATTAGGGCAATTGACGAAGACTTCCACGAGCAAACTTATTAAAAATAGAAATAAGCATTTTGATCAATTGAAAGCTTTCTTTAATTAAACAACGAGGGAGATAAATATGAAACAAATCTTTCTGAAAATTCTATATTTTCATGAATATGCATAAGATATTGCTCGTGATAACGTGTCTTAACAATATATATTGATAGTACTAGTTAAGAAATCGAAAAATGAAAAATCGTATGAAATTTGATAACTACTACAGTTATATAGTATATTTGAGTATACAATTTTCCGATACCCAAATTTCTATCTAAGACTCTTTAAGCACGCAGCCTTTATAACACTGGTTAGTACTCCCTCTGTTCCTTTTTATCTGTCATTTTTTAAGAGATTTTTTGTTTCTTTTTATCTGTCGTATTAGGATTTCAAGAGTGTAATAAATGTTATTTTCCATGTTTGCCCCTATTTAATATGTCTTGGTTTATGTAAGTAGTGGACAAAAATTAATGATTATAGAGAGAGAAATGGTATAGTAAGAAAAAACATAATTAATGCATTGGAAATTTGAGTAATGATTAAATTTCTTAATGGATGTGTTTTGTTTGAAATATAACAGATAAATAGGAGCGGAGGGAGTACTTAGGACCATATTGTGTTTAGCAACAGCAACGTGCCAAAAGCTACGTTGTGTGTGCATGAACCAGTCAATTGCTGTATTAATTATGCGATATTGACACATATACTTCATTTTATGGCACAAGTGGATACCCAATACAAGGCCACCTGCTTTTCTCCTCTTGAGGGAAAGTGTACCACACAATGACACAAACCATGCTTTTCTCCTCCGAAGGCCAGTTACGTTGTTACATTTCTGGAGCGAAAAATTATTACTACTTGTTCTTAAATTACTATATTATTCATGGTTTATATCTATAATAACTTTACATATAATAAAATAAAATTTAAAAATAAGAGAAAGAAAATGGATGGCAGGATGAGTATTTATTTTTGTTACATGTTGAATTAAATCATAATAATTCAGGACCAAATAATAATTTCTATATGAACACAAATAATATTGATCCAGCGCATCCCCAAGCAGTTGAGTGAAAGAGTGATATATTTCTTAACAAGTGTTTTTAAAAAATGTTAGCAAGATTCATAATTATTATTGCGACTCTAAAAAATATTGAATAAATATGAGTGTTTATGTTATTGAAAATTGGAAAAAAAAAACTTATATTAAGAAAAAAAAAAGTTTAAAAGAAACTTAGATTTAGGATCTGAAACAGTATATATGTTTCTAGGGTTGAAATATTTTAATAGGCTTTGGGTTTTTAATTTTTGAAGTCTAAGCTTTGAAATCCATATGTTGGTGACCGATGCTCGTGATAAGTTGTCTTGTAAAATTTTAAGTTAAGACTAAGGAAAGTTCAAGATGAAAAAAATAAACAATAACAGTGTGGAAAAAAAACGTTGTAGTATTCTTATTGCAAATAAACAATATGATAGACAATATTTATAAAAGTTTGCATTCATGTTCTTTTATTTTGTAATTTTAATATTGTAAAACAAATTCTTATCATAAAATTTTGATATATGATTTACCTCTTGAAACGAGGGTTGGGTACCCTATAATATATGATGAATATTTCTGTTTATAAAAATATACTATTTTTAATGTTATTGATTTATGTTTGTCGCATTTACATGCATTCAAAAATTTATGGGTCCGTCCTTGTGGATAGTCAATGCATTTAAGGAAAAAAAAAGAAAAAATAATAAATGATGCATAAAAAATATAAAATGATTTATAATTAGGCCCAATAAAATTAAAAATATATACTTTAATTATTCTAAAGCTACAATAATTTTTATTTGAAATAATAAGAGTTCAATTTCACTAATTTTTTTAACTTTATTCAAAACGTGACACCTTTTTACAGTATTTTTATAAAGTGACCTACGGCATGCGTACGTATTGTATGTACTCCAGTATGTAGTGAGCCATATGTTTTTGTCCTACTCCAGAACTTATAGAAATTAAACAATTATTATCACTGCCTAATGACATTAATATCTTAAGAACCTGTAACTTAGTACTACTTTTAAGTAAAAAAAAAAAACATCCCCAATCACTTAAAATTAGTAGCTGCTAGTTAGCCCTCCATGTCCCAAAATTTCACGTCTTTCTTTTTCTTTTGCAATCATGGACAACTAAAAATCACACGCCTTATTGGTAGTAGAAGACTAATATTGAATTTACTACTCCTATTTTTCAGTCTTTAAGTAATTGAAAGGCAGGGCGTGGCTTTGAAAGTGCCTATCTAAGTAAGACACCTGTGGTATACCGATGTTAACGTTTCTTTATTTTATCATTTTTAGCTATTTATCAGTGCTAGCAGCTTGCCAATATTCAATGAATTGCATGTACCATCCTTTCGCAAAGGAAAATGTTTAAATTATATTCGTATTTGATATTTGGGGGTGATATATGCTTTTTTTAGGTAAAAACTAATAGGTCTCGTAAGAAAGAGAAAATGCAGGACCTACTAATTTTGCCAAAAAAAGGCAGGTGTCCTGTACAGATGTTTATGTCACATAGTTGTTTGAAAAAGTCTTCTATCTACTATTTTAATAAGAATCTTCTGGACTCTCCTAGTTTCCACTTACTCCCCCGGTCTCATTTATAAACAAAAAAAAAACAATCCATTAATATAACCAAAAATTAACAAACTTTCTATTCCTAATACAATCATTCTAAAATATCTTTATAATGTTGTTGAGTCATCTAATTTTTGTTTCATTCTCAATGTAAATTTATTAAAGTAGTCTATTTTTTTATGAATTTGAGAAAAATAAATATACTCAACTAACTTCCTTAATAAGCTAAGTATGAAATTGGTTATTTTTGCTTAAAAATGAGATCAGAGAATACTAATTATGTAAATGGAATTTTTTAACATAACAAATTTCCTGAAACTTCCTAGCTAAGAATACATTATCATATTCTTCGTTCTAAACTTTTACTTTATGCATATTGTAATCGTTTTTTATTTTTAAATTTGACTATTGTCCACGTAACAATGCCTACTCACTACTCTTGCCAGACATCTTGAAAGCAAACCGTTTCTTGGTGTCCTTGTCATTATTGCTTTCTCTGTTGCAAAGCTAATCTTCAACCTAAATTCTATCTCAACTCTTTTGTGAGGAGAAAGCATTATATACATTTCATACTTATAAGCATGTTTGGTTTTGATTCTCAAAATCAATTTTGATCCCAAAATTACGTTAGAACAGAAGTAATTGTTAATAACGTTGACATTCTAAAATTAATTCTGGGCTAATTCACCGCTGAACCAAACATACACTTAGTGTATTGCGTGCGTTAAAATGTAAGAATCGGTTAAAATAATATTTTCAATTTATCTATTATTTACATGAATCAAGAAAAAATTATTTAATACTTCAATTTTAAAAGAAATATATATTAAATAACTTTATTATAATATTTTTATATTGCATTAATTGTCACTCATTTTACATATTTCAACATGTTAAGTGAAAAATTAAAATTAAAAAAATTAATTAATATAGCATCAAATATCTAAATCAACAGATATATATATATATATATATATATATATATATATATATATATATAATTAAAGCCATATTATCTCTTTAGAACACTTTTTTCTGCAGCGAGGAGCCTATATGGCTTTATATCAAGGAGGATTTCGAGGTTAGGCTCAAAAGAAATATTCCCTCTCATCCGTAGTATAGTAATTTTTTTAAAAAAAAAAAGTTAATATTCATTAAAAAAAATTGATTGATTTAGTTGTGACATTGAAAATGTGAACATTTAGTATATTTTTTCAAGATTATCCTTACAATTATTATTATAATTCTAAAAAATATTAAATAAACATATATATATATGTTTATGAAAAAAGTAAAAACTGGAATAGAGTCTCATAATGAAGACCTAGAACCAAAATAAATTTCTTAAATAAATCTTATACTAGTATAAAAGATCAAAATGAGTAATTAAGAAAAGTTAGTTAATTAGGGTATATATGGTTGTTTGTACCTAAACAAGATTTGTGATTCCAAACTTGACTTAAGATATGTTCGACAAAATTAATTTATAATTGTGAGCTGTGAAATCAGTTGAGAGATGTGAAAATAGTTAGGTATTGTGAGCTTGTTACTATCAGTTTATACTCTCTCCGGTTTGAAATATAAGGAAAAAAACTAATTAATAATTTCATATTTAGTATTAAGGAGATTAGTTAATTGTATTTAACTTTTTCAATTTTATCAAAAAATAAAGGTATTTTAGGAAAATGTAGCATTGAGAATAAAACAAAATTTAAGGAAATTAGTTTTTTTTATATTTTAAACAAAGAGAAGTATTTTTTTTCCTTATATTTCAAACTAGAAAGAGTGATTGTTTAGCGAATTGTTTGAATAGAATTGTTCAGTCAAACAAGTTGTAGATGTATCTAAAAGCTATTAAATGACCGAAAAGGATATGCAACATTATATTATTTCTATGGTATTTATTATTTTATTTATTCATTTTTGTTCTTTATTTATTAATTACATAGCTAATTAATTAATGGAAAATGCTAAAAAATGCCTAGAGGGCATTTGTTAAGAAAGCAAATAAGGTGAAAAGTTGTGAAAAAATGTATTTTTTTTTATATTATCGAGCGAAGAAATAACTTTGATTTATGAATTTTAACCATTTTTAACAACTTTAACAAGTGCCTTAATTATGGACAATTGTTAGCAAAATCCCTAATTAATTAATGAATTTTCAACACAATTATTAATTTATAATTAATTAGTTAAATTTAATAAAAATCAAATTTTCCTTAATGTGTTTTAATTTTTTTTTCACAACTCCGAGTAATTAAAATATGCATGGAACCGAATTATACTTTTATGATTTAATCTAGCTATACATTAAAAGAAATTAATATAAAAATAATACATCACAAAACATTCAAATATAAAAAATAAATTATATTTTTCAAAAAGAATAAAAAGTGAAAATAACTCATATATAACAAAGTTACAAGGTAATTAATATAATTTTGTAAAATTTAAAGGGTATAATTGGTACGTAAATTATTGAAAATTGATTTTTTTTAAACAGAAAACGAAGAAAATATTATTGAAAATTGAATTAATTGCTTAAAAGTTAGTTATTGAAAACTACTTTCAAAAGGTAAAATTCTTTAGTTGAGATGGTCACTCGATTGTCTGTCAGGCTCCCAATCTAATTATAAAAAAAAAAACAATACAAACTCTTTTTTTAAAAAGTTATGATTTTTTTTTAATTTACATTCATCAAATAAAATTATTAATTTATTGATTGAATCTAAAAGCTATAATCTAAATAAAAAATATAATCTTGCTATGCGGAACAGTGCTTTATCATACTATATGTAGGAACGAGCTCAAACAAGATTTTTTTAGAGGATTATATTATCATTATAATCACAGAAAAGCCTAATTTAGAATAAATTTTGAATATAACAGATAATTATATCAGTCTAATAATTGATCCAATTGCTGCTCACATAGTGGAAGGTTAATAAGGATCATCACCATATATTAGATGGGACTTGTCTGCTAGAAGACAAGCCTTTGAAAATAAGTAGTGTTTAACTGTTTAACCAACACTCTGAATTTTTAAACCTGCCGCCTTTCTAAATCGATTTTTATCAAGCTGTCTTTACAAGTCATCAATTATTTAAATTTTTTTCGTTGTTTACTGGTTTAAAAGTTTTTTGTTTATTATAGGACTTGGCTAAGCATGATTAATTAGGAGCACTTATAATAAAAGTTTTTTGTTTACTGGTTTAAAAGTTTTTTGTTTATATATAAAAAACGTATAATGAATATTTATTCTCATTCCTATATCTCACTAAGAAAATGATAAAAAATATTTAAAGAATATTGGTTAAGAAAATAAAATAAGTAATTTTTTATATAAAAATTGTTATGTTTAATATATAGAGAAATGTTGAACTAAAATTTTCAATAATATTTTTTATTTTATATATTTTTTTTATCAAATTGTTCTTAGAACACTTATAATAAGATGGCAAATGCTAACAATCAAGTGCCTTTGATACACTTGTTAAGAAGTCAAATAAAATAAATAATCATTGAAAAATGCATTTTTTTATATTCTTGAGACACGAAGTAATGTGCATTCATGATCAATTTTCTAAATTTAGAAACCTTAATAAGTGTCACTCGTTTGCAAGACCCTAATAGGATTATTCTAACAAAAAACAAGTGGTTGCTTTGTGTCTACTGCTAAGACTTGTTTTAAGCCACAATTTGTGTGGTCGGCGGATACGCGGATCTCATTAGACGGCGTGGATTGGATCAACGCGGATGAGTTTTTATAAGTATGATTCATTAGCTTAATTATTTTGCTTTATCAATTGATAACTAGTTCTAAGACCTTGATAATTTTGTAAGAGTCTGAACACAAGTCACCGACCCACCGCAGATCTCGCAAAATCTGTGTTTGTTGCGAATCTTAGTGACAATTCTTCGTTTGGTCCTCTCTCATTTAATTATAAATTTTTATCAACTTTCTCTTAATTATTATCGTGTTTTACAATTAGTTAGATCACTAATTGAGTTACAAGCCACAAGATAAAGTTGACAAAATAGATTCTTCAGTTTTTTTTAACTTCAACTAGCCAAAATACCCTTAAATTAATGCACGTTGATGAACTCACAAAATTAATGCCCAAGCATGATTAACCTCCCTTACTAATCATGGAGTAATTAGGAGTTTTCTGCTGTTGTACGTTAATTTTTTTAATTGATCTCTTTTTTATTTTCTATTAGTATCAAATACTGCTGTACAGTATAGAATATCTCAAGCATATGGATAGCCTATTTGGTTTAAATTTATTCTATATTCGTTGTCACCTATAGTGCAGCATGTCTCGCAACTGGGCTGTTAATTTGTGATTAGGTCTATAGAGACAATCTTATCAGGAAATGGAGAAATAAATTATTATTTTTTTCCTCGTCCTGATCTTTTCTTTGAAGTCATTAATGGAGAAAGTAGAGTTACGGTTTGTTAGATGATGATACTGTGAAAATCATAATTAATATTACATTAATTTTATAAAAAATTTATATATATTGTAGAACACAACTTTTTTCTAAAAAAACTTAGGCAAATGTTAACAAGTATCCTTAAAAAACTTAGGATATTTGTTAAGAAGCTAAATATAGTGAAAATGCATGAAAATGTGTGGTTTTTTGTTGTATTCATGAGACATGGAAAAATGTCTACTTATAATTTGTTTTATAATACTAGTAACCTTAACAAGTATTTTTAGCAAGACCCAAAAACTTATATAACTAGTAAAACAGTGGAAGTAATTTTGAAAAGTATTTATTAAAATGAGATACTTTGAAAATTAAATAATAAATTTGAGATATTTTAAAAGCTATTTAACAAGTATAGGACATTCTGAAACTTATACCATATCAATATTTTGGAAGTGGGTGTAATTTATATGAACGTGTATCAAATTATAAGATTTGGGAGTTAAAGATCCCCAGTTTAACCTTGCTATAACCGTCTAGTGGTTTGTTGGTAGATTTAATTTTTCTTTCCATGTTCCTGTAAAAAAAATCAATAATTTGATTTTTCATTTGTCCCAAATTTTTATTGTTAAAAATTATAAAATTATTAGATTTTTAGATAACATTATATTTTGTTGACCAATTAAAAATGAGTGATATATTTTAAAAAAATGAAACTTGAATTGACACATATTTTATTTGAGGTAGTAGAAGTTGTTCCAAATTCTAATGGCTTAACAACTGGTAGAGTATTTGACAATAAATTATTTGTCAATTGTTCAAAAAAAAATTTATTTGTCAATTAAATTAAATGAATAGGACGTGACAATAAAATCAAGGATAATAATAATTGAGGATAAGAGGTTAAAAATTTCAATAGATATTTTTATTTAAAAATAAAAGAAAAATGCAACTAGTGCCTTAAAGACACTTGATAATGAGTTAAAAGTGGTAAATATAACTCTTGAAAAGTATAATTTTTTATGTTTCTCATATAAGAATAAATAAAGACTTGTGATGTTTTTTCTTATTAAGGGAACCTTAAAACATTTGTTAGCAAGAGCAAAAAATAAATATATATTTTTTTGATTCTTTAAATATTGTCATTTTCTATAAAATTTAACTTTTTTTAATTTCGGTTAAGAAGACCTAGAGGGGTCTGAGTCTATCAAATATATATTCTCTGATTTTTGTTGTTATCTTGTTGGCCGTATGGTCTTTCTTTTTGGACAAGTTATTATTAGTGTTGGTAATTTTCTTATCTAGCTTGAGACACGTGATTCTTTAATTTGCGGACTCTTCAAGGTGAGAGAGTTTTACCTTCTAATGAAATACCAACCAAATATAACTTATTAACACACTAATATGTATTTCGCAAAACAAATCAATATCTAAAATAAGATAAGGTAAAAGAATCATGTCGAATTAATATATAATAGGATGTTAGAATAAGAATACGTGAGATAATAATATCTTATGAGGAAGGTCCTTCCAGAAGAGATGAGAAAAGCGTCAAACATATAAAAAATAAAATTCTAAATAAATGAAGAAATAATCCTCTACGATCTTAAAATTTTGGATTAAAATGCGATGGTTGGTCTGTTTATTATAAATTTTTTTAGCTTTGATTCATTGCTTGTCAGATTTCTACCTTTATTGAGCTTCAATTCCCAGCTGATAGCGTAAGATACAAACGACGACTACTAAAAAAAATGTATTATTCTGGCCTAATAAACAGAGGTAGATTCAAATATTAATACTTCTTCCCTTCCTATTAATAATCATGCTTAATTGAAACAAATGAATCAAGACAGGTAAATAACTTTTTGCTTTTAACATTAAAAAAAAAATCAGTTTTATACTTTTACTCATTTTAATTGAATTATTTTTTATGAAGAATTGAAATTATTAGTTAATTAAAACACTCATTTAACATGCATAATTTATTTAAAAAAATTAAATATCTTCTTAAAAATATAAAATAACCTACATATAAAAACAAACCATTCTTCTAAAATACTAGTGTATATATGATGACTTACGAGAAAGTAACAGTGATGCATTCAAAGATGAAAAAAGTTTTACTATTCATTCATCAGAACTAAGGAACTTAAGTTAGTACAATTCAAAAAAAAAAAAAAAAAAAAAAAAGGAACTAAGTTAGTATCCTACCCGTATTGAATGAAGAGGTTAGTCCATAAAATAAATGAAATGCGTGAGTTTGTAACGTAACGTGAGGATGAAGATGCAAAAGGTTCAAAATTAAGAAGTGGGACGATGTTTCATTTAGGATATGTTCGGCAAAACTAGCTTGTAGTTGTGAGCTTGTAACTTGTAGCTATGAGTTTCTAGCTTGTAGCTGTTAAGCTAGCTAGGAACTGTGAGTTTGTAGCTGAGCATAGCTGTTTAGCTAATTATTTAAAATAGTGTTGTTCGGCAAAACTAGCTTTTGAAGTAGCTAAAAGTTATTAAATGACCAAAAAGGACATGCAATATTTTATTATTTTAATTTTTTCAAATTTTTTCTTTATTTATTAAATAGATAGTTAATTAACTAATAAATAAATAAAATATAAAATTGTTAAATTATAATTAATTAAGCTTTAATTAAATTCATTTTTTCTTAATTTATTAATTATGTAGTTAATTAATTAATTATAACAAAATTATCAAATGATAATTAATAATTAATTAAAGGGTAGTAAAATAATTTTAAATTTTGTTTGAGGATATAATTGATATATGAATTATTGAAAGCTAGTTTAGTTTCTAGAAAGCAAGTAGCTTTCTAAAAGCTAGCTTTCAAAAGCTACAAGCTCCTTTTTTAAAAGCTATAAGCTCCTTCTAATTTGTGTTTACCGAACGGGGCTAGTAGCTTATTGACTAAATCTAAAAGCTCCTGCTAACTAAAAAGCTCTTAACTCGTGTTGCCGAACAGAGCCATAGTCCTTATTTGAAATTAAAAACGACATCTAGCTATGTCCAGAAGGTTTATACGCAATCTTAAAGTACTCGAATAAAAGGTAAATGGTTGAAACGCAACCCCCGACAAAAAAAAAAGAAAAAAGAAAAGAAAAATAATGTAAAATGATGAGAATCATCTAGAAGGCTAGACCTAGCTAGTACGGTTTATCGTTGTTCACTTTGAAACGTGTTGCTAAGAAGAACTTACCAAATTATTGAAGGTACAAATTAATTCCTTTTCAAGTTTGAATAACGTTAAAATGCATACACAAAAAAAGGGAGAAAAAAGACATTATTGAATCTCCCAAAGATTCTGTCCACATTTCCATGTTTCAAAGCATTACTTGTTCAATGTATGAAATAAGGATCACATGTCCATTTGCTGAATTTGCTCCCTTTTGAATCATCACCTTGCATCTCCAAAAAAATAAATCATCGCCTTCCATTGACTTCACGATAATGCGTTTACGACATGACGTGGTAATTGGTGAAAGTTTATCGCAGAAGAATTTCTCCAACTTATGACGAGGGGATTAGTAATGCGTTTAATTTGCTGAGAGATAAAATATAATGCAAGACGATTTTAGTGCACTTGACAACAATTTTTGATGCACGCATAATTAAGAAGGATAAAAAAACTGACTTTTATGTTATCATTTATAGGAAGATGTTTTGTTCATATAACAAATTGTTAATTTACAAATTAAAGAGGTGATTATAATTTTTGTCCTATATTAATCTTTCTTTTTTTGAGAATACCGGTGGTTCCGCAAGGAATACGGACAAAAAAAATCAAACGTACTAATGCTGTTATTTTAGGCTTAAAAATCCTGGAAGTGAGATTTTTTTTATCCCAACAAAAATGTTAATAGAATGTTTAACATTAATATAAAATACATAACCATCTACTAATTGTATATAAAACATGCATCATAATTAAGAATAATGGAATTTATTATTTAAATCATTATGTTAACCGAGTATCTTAAATATATTGTTTAAAAAAAATTAAACAAAATGTATGTTGAAAGATAAAGTTTAGCACGTTTCAACATAATAAAATATCGTTCGCGTAAGACAGCACAGTTGATGGCTGTAGACACTTAGGATTTCCCCCTCCCCAGGTCATGGGTTCTAGTTCCAGACCTCCCATATAAACAAAAAAAAAACATAATAAAATATCGTTTTTCAAAACTCTTTTTATTTTTCGAGTATGTTTTAATGTCTTCTTAATTAATACAGTAATTTTTTTAATAATTTAAAATTATCATTAATTAAGAAGGAATACATAAATACAGAATTAAGATTATCAATAATGCCATCTCATGATTAAATTCCAGCCATAAATAGTAAAAAAAAAAAAAGTACACCTACGATATAAATTAAAGAAAGGGACCCACAACACATGGGCCTTAAAGGAAGACTCATATTAGGGTCCCTCCTTCACTCGGTTGGCCTTTGGGGATATCTAATCCTCATGCGAACACACAGAGCCATAGAGGAGGAAGAATGTTCTGAGAACCATACAACCTACCGTTCACATTTCAATTTCCCCACCCAAATTCTCGAAGAATTTAATTCAACTTCAATTTTGTATGTAAGGTTAATGTAAAGAAATTTACCCTAATATTTACGAATATTTCCACATAATACATAATAATAATAATTCCACCGCACATTAGCCCAAAATTAAAATAATAAGGAACTTGATTCTCTAAGTCCCAAATTCTGATTACATGAACCAAAATAATATGAGTAAATTGTCACTTTTGTCCCTGAATTTTCATAACACTTTCACTTTAATCCTTGAAATTAAAAAAAAAAAGCTCTTAGATCCCTGACTTTGTAAAAAATCATTCACGTTAGTCACTGTCCCTAATCCCGTCAACGGACGTTAACAGAGTGATGACGTGGCTGATTGGGGACCTTAAAGTTTTTGCGTTATGTGCTTATACTGATACTGATATATCAGGGATCAAAGTGAAATAACTTAGTAAGTTTTAGGGACTAAAATGAATTCATTGAATGTAGTTCAGGGACTAAAATGAATTACTTAAATTTATTTTAGGGACTATAATAAAATACTCAACCTGATATGTAAGGTCTTCGTCATCACCTGGTATTCATAACATAATTGATTAAAATTAGGAATCAAAAATTGAGTTCATTTGTTAAAATTTCTAACACTTACCTGTCTATATTGGAGTCCATTGGTTACTCTCTTTCTTCTCTTTCTCTAATCTACTTTTTTGTCTAGGAGGTAAAACACCATTATATGTAGCCAAGCTCAACTACTTATCCGATATTTACATCATTATATAGCACCTAATCTCCTCCAACATAGTCAGTATTGGCTTCCCCCTTGCACTAATAATCTTGGATTACTTCCTGTAATGCAGGAATCAACCCCTGAAAAAACAAAAGATCATAATTCATTATACTCTCTGAAATAAATTTAAATAATTCATTTTAGTCCCCGAAGTACATTCAACGAATCATTTTATTCCCTAAACTTTACCAAGTTATTTCGCTTTGATCCCTGATATATAGATATCAGTATCAGTATAAGCACATAATGCAAAAACGACGTCATTTAAGGTCCCCAATCAGTCACGTCATTGTTCCGTTAACGTCCATTGACGGAGGTTAGGGGCAGGGACTAATGTGAATGACTTTTTACAAAGTCGGGGACATAAGAGCATTTTTGTTAATTTTAAAACTTAAAGTGAAAATGCTGTGTAAATTCAGGGAACAAAGTGACAATTTACTAAAGAAAATAGGGATGGAAAGAGTTTTGCCTCTTGAATTTTTTCACTCAACTCAAACTAACATCAGTTTAAAATGATACTCAAAAATCAATGTGTTAAGCAAAATAAAATAGGATTTTCTTAACTCAGCCCTTAATAAGCACCTTAATTTAGATTTGTTTTCTTGAAAAAATAAAAATATAAAGCTTTATCTCTCCTAAATACAAAATTTTCTATAAAATTTAACTACTTTTACACTCTTATCCTCAGGTTAATCAAACCCAATAAAATACATGCTCCCCGCAAGTTACAATATTGATAATAATTTTGTTATTTATTTTCTTTGTGGAAATATATAAAAATCCAGTAGTATAAAACTAATCTTGAAAAAAAAAATAACTCTCAAATATTTAAATACACTAGTATTTTTTTTAATTTGATTTGTCAGATTGCTTATACATTATCCATAAAATAATGAATATCAAAACCATATTAATAAAAATACATGTAAAAGTCTTGATTTTAAATAACACTTTAGTAAGTTTTTGAAAAAAAAAAATTAGTTTAACTTTCGATCGAAATTTATCTCTCAATTCTTTAATCAATTATTAATTGTCATATTATAATTTTAAATTAATTATTATAATTTTATCAATATAACCAATCATGATTCAACAAAATCACATAAAACCAATGCAATTAAAAATTTACCATCAATAACATATAGATTAATGAGAAATGATCGCTTAATCAAAAATTTTGGGTTCGAATTCCTGAAAATATAATTATCTAAAGGATCTTTCTAATAAGTTCTTAATGGTAGTTGTTAAAGTTATTAAAACAATCACAAGTTAGTGTTAATCGTTCTCTCGAAAACTTCAAAAATCACATATATTTATAACAATATACTAGTTTCAGTTGCTTAACAAGTGTCTTAACACTTGTGTTGAGAGTGATAAAATAAGCTAATCTCACATTAACTAGAACATGATAAGTTGAACAACATATAAATGGAAAGACTTATGAACTTAATGCCTTAAGATTTTGGGTTGGAACATGGTATCATATCATTTATATTGTTCTTCATTTAATCTCATTAATTCATATTTTCCAATTAACAAAGACTTAGATCAAATGATCTAATACTAAATTCTTAATACTTAACTCTCTTAAAGCTCTTTCTCATCTAGAGTGATTTCATAATTCTAATAAGTAATTTATCAGCTTTTTGCTTATTCAAATATTTGTTAAGAAGCATTTTGTCTTTCACGATAATCATATCCTACTTGAACGATATTGCTTTTAATAACCGAGGATGCTGGCGATCGAGACAAATATTAGTATTATCTACATCAATTTGTTTTTAAAATTATTACTCATCTGTTCCTTATTAATTTTTTCTTGTTTAGGAATTTTTTATTCCTTTTTATATTTTATTTGGAAAATTTTAAGAATGTAATAAACAATATTTTTTATATGTATTTTTATTTAATATATTTTGATTTACGTAAGTAATGCAAAAAAATTAATAATATAGAGAAAAAAATATAGAAAAAAAACATAATTAATGTATTGAAAATTTTAGTAATAATTATATTTTTTAAAGGACGTGTTTCGTTTAAAATAGGATAAATTAATAAAAATGGAATACGTCAATATTAAAATCTTCAATATTTATTTCACTTTAAAAAAAGGTTATTTATATCTTTAGTTCCTAAAGTCCAGCGTGTTTTGGTTTTAATTCTTGGAAATTATTTTGATCGGAACTAGTCCTTAAATTTTCAAGCATTTTGGTTTTGGTCCCCTCGATTAGTAAAATTTGTTTTTTGTTTTTGTGGCTAGCAGAATATCACATCAACCGTTCATGTGGTCTAATATGATGTCAAATACGTAATATGACGTGGATGATACAGATCCATGGACGCAAAATAGTCCGATACGCAAAATGGTCTCACATGCAAAGTTTTGAATTTATGGACTTGAATCATCCATGTCACATCACCTATTTGACGCTACTTCACACCGTGTGATAGCTGGTGTGAATTTTTGTTAATCATGTCAACAAATAACTGATTTTTTTAACGGATTAAACCAAAACCAAAATATTTAAAAAATTAAAGATTAGTTCGGATGAAAATCTTTTTACATACTAAAACCAAAAGATTTTGAGTTGTTAGGAATCAATATCATAAATAAGAAAAAAAAGCCCTTTTTATAACCGTGAGAGACACTCTTAACTCTCACCCAAACCACACACAACTCAACTTCTTTTCTTCTTCTTCTTCTTTTACTTCTTCTTTTACTTCTCTCCCACTTTCTCTCAATTCATTCACAAAACCAAATACAAAGAAAGAGAAAATAAGAGAAGAGATGGGTCTTCAAAACCAGCTAAACGACGTGTCGTCTGGTTCAATCCCTCTTCTTCTCTTAGCCCAAATCGCCACCTACTTCAACTACCTCCGCTCCTTCTTCCTCACCCTCCTCCAATCCCTCGGCCTCTCCAGATTCCAGATCCTCCACCCCGACCCCTCCTTCTTCTCCTCCCTCGGATCCGGTCTCGCCGGCCTCATCTTCCTCTCCGATCACCTCTCCCTCAACAACCCCTTCTTCACTTATTCTTCCTCCGACAACGACGCCGACGCCGACGCCTGCGTCTTCTGCCAGAACACCTTCAAGGATGGCGACCAGGTTCGCATGCTCCCCTGCCGCCACGTCTTCCACCGCCGATGCTTCGACGGCTGGCTCCACCACCTCAAGTTCAACTGCCCTCTCTGCCGCTCCCCGCTTGTGTCTGATGAGCGCGTGGCTCTCACGGAGGCCCGTGTCGGTCGCGAACTTGCGTCATGGTTCTCTATGCGATGATGCTTATTATCCATCAGATATATTATTCCATTATCCCAATTTTACCCCTCTCCTTTTGTTTTTTTTTTTAACCTTCGCGGTGAATGAATTTAACTCTTTGCAGAGTTGAGTTGTTTATGCTATTTTTCTTTTCCCTTTTTATTACTAGTAGGTTACTCCTATTATGAATAGGGTAGGTTACTAGGTTTAAGTATTAAAAAGGTATATTTAAGTATTTTTGGTGAAGGGATATTTTTTGAAAGGACTCTCTCTGCTGTGGGAGAATATCCTTTTTGAGATGCTGTAAATTTTGGACTCCTTTGTGTTTATTCTAAATTATGGGTAATAATTGGAGACATTATTAGGAAGTTTGTACAATTTCCGTAGTAGTAACAGTACAATTTCTTACGCTCTCCTTTTTTTTTTTTTTTTTTATTTTTGGTGTGAGAAAGTTGCCTTTTTGAAATTACTGTAGTAGAAGAGTAATAATATACAGTACATCAAACCTACTTAATTAACTTATAAATAAGCTTGTTTCGTAAGAATGTGACGCATAACATTTGCTAATTACTAATTAGTAATAATAAGTAAGGGACATATCTCATTTCTTTTAATATAAATTTATCGGTTTTGATATACTCAGCCTTTAGGGCTGAGTTTAAGCAATAAATTGCTTTCCTTTTTCATCTTTTGTCAACCACAACTTTAATCAGCATTAATTAGAATTAATTAAAAATATTATTTGTATTTTGTATTTTTGATTCTTCCCATTTTCAAATTTTTAAGTTGTCTTTTACACCCTTTTCTCTTTCTCTCTTCCTTTTTTACCGGTATTGCTCATGCCACTAGAAAGAATAATTAGCATTAATTAGAAATATCATTTTTATTTTATATTTTTATTCTTCCCATTTTCAATTTTTTAAGCATTGTTGTTGTTTGTGCCGTTGTTTATCGTGACTGTGGATGTCTCTTCCTCACACTGTCGTTGTAGCATGTTCTTTCATGAACAATTTTTTCATTATTTTAAAATTAGATTTGTGGTTGAAATATTATCATTCTCCATACATGTGTTTCGAGTAAAAAAAAAAGAGAGAATATATACTATTACACTATTGGTAGAGAAAAAAATTATGTAGTTCTTCTATATGATTTTTGTGAAGGAAAAAATGTCATCCACAACTGCAGCAAATCTAATTTCAACCACGATGTAGTTCTTTTTTATTCTCCTTTTTTTTCTTATCTATATTCTATTTTTCTTTTATATTCTCTTTTCTTTTATACAATCATAGTAAACAATGGCTGTGTCGCAGAAAATAATGGCGGTGCTTTTCAACAATGTGCCATGAATCCTAAACCAGCTTCTAACGCCATGAGCATGGCACCGGTGTTAAGGGAAGAGAGAAAGAGAAAAGAGTATAGAAGACAACTTAAAAATATGAAATGGGAAGAATCAAAAATATAAAATAAAAATGATATTTCTAATTAATTCTAATTAAAGTTGTTGTTAACAAAAGATAAAGAAGGAAAGCAATTTATTGCTTAAACTCAGCCCTGAGTATATTAAAACCGTAAATTTATTCATAAGTTGATTTTGTACAATTATCTCATTTTTTATCGACGAAAGTAGAAAAGTAGAAAAGAAAATGGGGTGAAAATTGGTTTATGGGAATTTCCGTGATGGACTGATGGTACGATATAGTAATGAGGACTTTTAACATTTTCGCTTCTTTATTCACTTTTAGTGCTCTTGAAATGTATATTTTGGGTTTTTAAAATAAAAGTGGACAGACTTATAATTAATTTTCTAATATTAATGAAATAACACTTATTAACAAGATTCTTTTAAAAAAAAAGCTAAAGGTTATATGTTGGAAATTTAGAGATAAAATAGGTCAAAGACTAGTTGAAGTAAGCAAGCATTCGCATGATGCCAGCTGCTAAAGTTAATGATACATACATATACCGCAAAATTTTGGAGTTAAGAGCCTACTACTAAATGAATAAATTGTAGTTGTTGTGGTGGTCATTGTTAATTTGTTATGTTGGTTCAACAATCATTTCATATCTCACGGTAATTTGAAAGCACCAAGTATTTTTATAACCATATAACTGTTAGACTTTGCATTAAGTTGTTAAACCCATGACCCAATTCACCTATGTAAAATTGTAACAATGCATTAAAATTTGAATTAAGCCCAAAATTAGTGGGAAAAAACCTCAAAAGGTTTTATGCCTCTTCTGATGTGCATTACATAGTGAATTTGCCCCATTGATGGCCATGTATTTCCCTTTAATCAAAGGGAAATAGAATAACAATGACATACAATAATAGTGGAAGTGGGCATTCTCTGATTAGCCAAAGGCTAAGTCGAAGTTTCGGAACAAACCTGCCGGCTCAAGTATTTTGGGTTAAAAACAAGAAAAAAAAAAGAAAGGAGCTCAATTTCAATTATTTCACATGTTAGAATTATATTGTCAATTGTAGATTTGTAGGTAGTCTTTTTAATTCTTATTACAAACCCTACTCCCATCATCAATAGCCCAACATTCACCGCGCCTTCCTTTACGTAATATTACAATTTAGTATATTTAGTATTAAGCTTTTAGTATGTGTCACTGTTAATCGGAGAGTGTGAATTAATTTTATTTTATTAATTGGGTCAAGTGAACAACAATATAAATGGTTTATCATTATATTTTAACTCAAAATTTTAAGACAATGGATTCATGAGTCTTTCCACTTATATATTGTTCAACTTTTAATCAACATGAAACTAATTTATTTGATCTCTTTCAACATAAGGTGCCAATAAATTTAGTTCTTGATTAACTCATAGGTCTTCACCCATATTTAGCAATACCGAAAATTACTAATGTAAGTACATAACACTTCTCATTTAAATATGGAATTTGGATTCAACTTTGTTAATAAATATATAAATATTTCAAAATTATGATTAAAATCACATCAGCTATAAGAAACGATATAGAAGACATTGGTTAAAAAAAATTAATTTTTTTTTATTGCAACGTGAATTATTTGAATTTTAAAGTATGACTACAACCAACAAGGTCCAACACAATGTCAGGGATTCGATCCCTACATTGGGTATAGAAAAGACTTTGTTGGTATAAACAAAACTCACTTCGATAATTTTTACGTCACCTCGAAAGAGATTAGTCTTCGACTATCGATCGGAGAATACCCTTAACTAAAAAAAAGTATGGCTGCATCATTTTCCAAAGCATTTTTTTTTTTGGGTCTATGACCGGAGTGTCCATCGCCGACCGCAGTGACTAATCTCCCCGCTGACTAATCTCCTCGCAGTGACTAATCTCCGCAGTGACTAATGGGTGGGACAGCTGGCCCCGAGATTTAACGCTGCTGCATGCACAAGGCAGGATTCGAACACATGACCTTGCTTAAACGTGGATCAATCCCTACCTCTGAACATCATATTTTCTACTTGTGAAATAGCATTTGCCAATCACAAATTGGTGACGGCTGCGGGGCCTATAGACGATTTGGACGGGTGGCTTCTTATTTTCTTAGATGTTAAGTATAAAATGAGTATACTCGTTGTTGTATCACATTAAGTTTCGAATTAATTGCTACGATTACGATATTTGAATTTTTTTTTTCTCACATTGGGTCCCCAATACAAAGTACTCCTCTCGATCTATCAAATCATTTTCACATATTTTTGTTGTTTATGTTGTTTAAGAATGGATCCAATTCGTTGCTTAAGCCACCGATCTGCAACTTTCGTAGAAGTAAAGAATTGTCTTAAAAACGGTCCACGATTTTTCTCTTATAGCCTTGCTTTCAAAGCAGAAATGTTAAATGAAATGGAAAAAAGTTTGAATGAAGTCAGTGCGCAAATGATACTACTCCTTCCGTCCAATTATCTTAGTAAAAAAATGCAAAAAAATTCTCATATTAAAGTAAAAACATAAATGAAAAATCTTAAAAATTGTATATTGTATCGATGATGGATAAGTAAATAAGGAAAACACATTTAAATATTTTTTTGGAGACCATATTGCAATATGTATTAATTGTAAGAGTTAATAGTCACATAAGTCCCCGAAAGATACCTATGGAATCAGTTAGATCCCTGAAAGATTAGTGGAATCTCTTAAACCCCTCAAAGATCATTTTGGAATCAGTTAGGTCCCTGAAAGATTTGTGGAATATCTTAAACCCCACAAAGATCAATTTGACATCACATTAGTCCCCTTGTGAGAGACCTAACAGAATCTGATGTGACACATTAAATGATTTGTTGCCCTAAACGTGGCACCTTCTTAACATTCCAACATCGCATTGGGGCCGACAAAACATTTAACGTGCCACGTAGAATTACGTCAGGTCCATCCTGACGAAATTGAATAGGGGGACTAATGTGATGCCAAAATGATCTTTGAGGGGTTTAAGATATTCCACAAATCTTTCAGGGACCTAACTGATTCCACATGTATCTTTCGGGGACCTATGTGACTATTAACTCTAATTGTAATGATACGAAAATTTGTGTAATATCAATTTGTAATTAATGAATGAATCATGCATTATATTAAACAAATATTCTCTTATTTGCATTGACTTGTTTAACTTTTACCAAGATAATGGAAGTAACATAATTTTTGTTTTTTGAGTTATCTAAGTGGTGGGCTGGTGAGTGGTTGAAAACTTATGAAATCTTCGAGGACTAGTTTAGGTTATATATGATTGTTAATGTGCTTGGTACCATCTCAAAATAAACTTAGGGTTTGAATAGTTTTTGTGTTTATTAATTGCAGTAAGTTTTCATTTCCGTTTTTATATATTTTTTTATTTTAATATCTAATGATGATATAGCTAATATTATAATATGGTACGAGATGTATTATTTGCTTATTTGCCCAATTATGATATTGACATGTCAAAAATAGAGAAAAAAATCAAAATTTCAATAAATAGAAAAACAAACCAAAGAAAAAAAATATAAAGATTGAAATTAAACTCATTGTATTTCTAAAAATTAAAAACATATTTAAACCTAAACTTATTAACAAAACATACATGGTAGAAAAGAGTGGCAATCCTCCTTTGGTGGAGAGTCACCCTAAATCTTAGAGTTGAAGGTGAAGCACGGGAAAATTGTATATTGAAATGCAATAATTGTATAATACTCCGCATGAACTTATCCTAACTCAAACTTATAATTTTTTTTGTTTGTGATCTAAGGTTATTCCTAGTATTTTTTTTTAAACGTTGTGACTAATCTCCGATAGCAGCTACTAGTCCCTCCCTCATAAGTGTTTCTCCCCAGACTTTTGATTGAATGGTTGAATCAATGAAACCCAATGTTGACAAAATTTATTTCTCCAAAGTTCTCTCGGCTGGACTTTTAATTTTCCAATAATAGTATATTTTCACTATGCACGTCACCAACAAGTTTCGTTAAAACGAACGTGAGTTGGGATGAGTGGTAAGCTGTTTGTTCTTGTTTAAGCAAGGTCTCAGGTTCAATTCTTTTTTAATGTAGAAAATTCATTTTGGGAGACTCATCTGTCATAGCCAAGCATGCAACCCAGATCAAATTCGAATGTATCTAGATAGTATTTGGAAAACCGGATGTGCAAAAAAAAAGAGCTTTACTTTTTGAACCCCGTTGTTTACTCACCGGCCCCCATTTTTTCCGCCTTATACAAGGCGGAAGTACATTTTTCCGCCTTATACAAGGCGGTAGTGTAAAATTATCATATTTTTTCCGCCTTATACAAAGCGGACGTGCAAAATTACCATTTTTCCGCCTCTTAGAAAGAGGCGGAAAAAACTGATAAGTTACACTACCGCCTTGTATAAGGCGGAAAAATGCACTACCGCCTTGTATAAGACGGAAAAAATGGGGGCCGGTGAGTAAACAACGGGGTCAAAAAGTAAAACTAAAAAAATAAAATTTTCCTTCAAAAAAGTATCTAAGATGAGAAGGGAAAAAGTGCACTCATAACTGTCTTTAGATAAATCCAACATGTTATCTAAAGTAGTAATATTGGTTGAGTTCTCTTACATACAACTTTAAAAGCAGAAGGGTAAACATCTGAATATAAGTAAGTTTTATAAATAAAATAAATGGTGTATTTAAAAAAAATATAATGTTATTGATGGAGTAAAGGATTATAATAAAACCGAAAAATTAATATAAAAATTCCTCATTCCGCAAAGAATTTTTCCCCGCAGTCCGGCCCCTGTGATTGAACCTTGTTTTATTTTTTTTTTATAGGCAAAGTATTTTTGAGTTTTTTTTAAGGGGACAGGACAAAGGGATTTAAATACACCATATGGTGACGCTTTAGATCGAACTCGAAACTTTCAACTCCTAAGCCTTAAAACTTAGTATATTTATGATTTACTTAATGCAAATTAGATACTTGAAATGATTATATTATGGGAGATCCCTCCAAGAAGATTACATGATGCAGAGGCAAATTTGACATGGCTGTTGACACGACTAGTAGTTGGGAGATCCAAATTGTTATCCTTGTGTCAAAAGTTTCTTTTGATAGTCAAGCAACGTGTTTTGTTGATGTAAAACATAGCTAATGACTATACAAGCAAATACTCATGAGTTAAAAATCTTAACTATATTTGTAGGAGGAGCAGAATATGATCTGTCGCATAAAAAGATGAGTTGCCTGATCAATCATAGATGACAAATTTCTCAACACGATAATCAAGATAATTATAATCAAGAAGCTCACAATTTTGATTGTGCAATAGTACTTGGTTTATAGTCCTCGAAAAACAATAATCGATCTTTCAATTTCACTTGTATTTTATTTTATTTTTTTTATATTCTTAATATAAGATCATATTCATAACTTTTTTTTTATTTATAGGCTCATTTTTCGATTTTCTATGATATTAGTTACTTTTTTTTTTCTTATATAAATACTCATATTGATTTAACCGTTTTTAGAATTCAAATAATAATTATGTGTAATTAAATATTATCAGTTCAAATTTTATTAATAATAATATTAATTAGTAATTTTCTTAATTTATGGGAATTTTAAAAAATTATATTAATGACCGGATGGATTATTATTACTGTAGGGTCTGCCGACCTGATACGGATCTAAGCCTTGTCAAAAGAGTCTTCTAAGGGCACTTCCCTCGGTTCACTTAGTATAAACGTCCCTCGCTCGGACTCATGGACTCCGAGCATCCCCAAAGGACCAGACTCGGACTTGATGGAACTGAGCCTCATCATCGGTCCTCAATCCATCAGGCTTGAGATTCTAGGCCGAGACATACCGTCGGCAAGCGGATAAGTTCGAACCCACCGAGGCTTCTTATCCCTTCCGCAAATCTCTCCTGGATTCTCGCAACAGCCTAGACATGAGATCTCCAGGTACGTACTCTCATCCCTAAGTTGACACTCTGCACACACACGTTGACTAGGGAGAACCTGCTTTTCCCAACTAGAACTGCAGAAATACCATAAGTCGCACATTAACTCTTGATCCTCTCTAGGGCTTCTGATTCCATAGTCTTGAGCACTTAGAGGGTTAAGGACATCTAGTGTTCCAGGACACTACATTGGCGCCGTCTGTGGGGAGCGAATAACCAGTATTCTCACTTCCACCGTACTCATGGCAAACAACAATGATAACCAAGAACAGGGGGATCTCCGCCGTCGCCTTCGTGGGAGGCCACCTAAGAACGCAGGAAACGTCAGGGATAGAATCGCCCCAGGAAGACCTACTGGGGGCAGTCGGGGTAACACTCCACCCGTTCCTCCGGTGGATCAGACGGTCGTTCCCCCGGTTCCTCCAGTTCAGGGTGATGTTCCTCCAGTTCCTCCGGTGATTCAAGCCACTGTTCCTCCCCGCATGGAAGGTGGCGGAAGGCGATCCAATCCCCGCACTGTCCCGGATGGCCATGTTTCAGATTGGCACGATACTGCGGACTCTGGACCACATCGGTCTCGGAGGGCCCCTGCTGGATCACGAACTAGTGAGGATCGGCGGGTTGAGCATTCCGCTCGACATGACCACTCCCGTGCCGAGCGATCCAACAAAGAAGTCCCTCAATTTACCAGGGGTCGTTTTGGAACACTTCAAGGTGGTGAACGTTCTGAAACACAAGGTAGATCCTATATGACTACTTCGTCGGCCCGTAGAAGAGAGGAATCAATCATGGAGATCTTAAGGACTCAAACTTCTTTGATTGAAAAGCAGAATCAGGCTATCGCTGCTCTTCAGCAGCAAAGCATGGCAAGAATTGTCGAGCAAGGCCCTAACGTGGCTCTCGGCAACCCTAATAACCTTCCTCCGCCCCCACCCCTTAATCCGGGATTAGTTCCTGGGCGTGTTACTGGGGAACCCCATCCTGGACATCCTTTCATAGCTGAGATAATGGCATTTCAAACCCCGCAGACTTATGTGGGTCATCAGAATATCCCTCGCTATAATGGGACGACTGATCCGATGGACCACATCGCAGCTTACGAATCCTCCATGATGTTTTATGGAGGAGGGGATTTCATGAAGTGCCGAGCATTCTCAATGACTCTGGGATCGGCACCTTTGAGATGGTTCAATTCCTTACCTGCCAACTCGATTCACTCATGGGCGGAGCTGAGGACAGCATTTCTGAATCGATATACAGCGAGTATGTCACAACCCAAGTCGGACCATTCATTGGCTGGAGTCGCACAGAGACCTGACGAGTCTCTTCGCGATTACCTAGCTCGGTATCAGCAAGAAGCTAGTGGCATATCAGGCCCGCAATCGGGAGTATCTGTCCTCTTACTCACTCAAGGATTGCGAGACGGTGATTTCAAGGATTGTCTGATCGGATAACCACCGAGGGATATGGCCGAACTCAGGGAAAGATCTAGGAAATTTGTTAATTTGGAGGAATTCCATAGAATCAGTACCGCGGCTCGGGGTCTGGAACAGCGCCCTCGTCAGAATGATTCCCGTCAAACTGATCGTTTTCGGGAAAACAGGGGGAGGAAGGACAAGAGAGAAAGAGGAGAAAAACTGCCTCCAAAAGGCAAGTATGATGAATATACCCAGCTCACAGTCCCGAGGAGTCAAATCCTTCGTGAGACTATGCATACCGAGATGCGTAACATCACTCGGCCTCCAGCTTTGAGAAAAACTGCTCAAAAGGATAGGACAAAGTACTGCGACCATCATGGTGGATGGGGGCATACCACCGATCAATGTACCCAACTGAAAGATCTGATTGAGGAAATGGTTAGGGATGAGAAGCTTCAACAATACATCGGGGAAGCGATGCGGAAGAGTTCAAAAAGAAGAAGTCATTCACCTCCCAAAACCGAAGAAAAAAGGAATAAAAGCCCTACGCCACCTGCAGGGGGAGCTCCCGCCCTACCGTCTGAGAAGAATAAGGGTCGTGACGAGTTTCTGATCAACACCATTGATGGTGGATTTGTGGGTGGTGGAGAAAAAAGAAGTGATATAAAAAAGTATGTGGGACAGATCCTTTCGGTGGCTAGCCGACCGATCCAAAAGCCCAAAAAGAAGAATATTGTCATCAGTTTCAGTGACGATGACTTTGCTGATATTATTCAGGATCACAATGATCCTATGGTAGTTACAGTCAGGCTCGGTAATTATGAAGTGAAAAGGATTCTCGTCGATCAGGGGAGTTCAGCAGACATTATGTTTTTGGATCTGTTCGAGAGGCTAAGGTTGAAGAGATCTAACCTAACTCCATTTGAGGGCAGTTTGATTGGCTTTACGGGACATTCCATTGTTCCCTTAGGCCACATTCATCTCCCAGTGACCATGGGTGAACAACCGTCTGCTCGAACCGAGATGGTAAAGTGGCTAGTTGTACAAGCACCGTCGGCATACAACGCCATCCTTGGCCGTACAGCACTCCAATCATTTGGTGCAGTTGTATCAACCGTTCACTTAGCCATGAAGTTTCCAGGGTCTGATGACCAGGTGGTAACGGTACGGTCCGAACAAGAATTGGCTCGGAAATGTTACAATATTAGCCTGGGAAAGCTGAAGCTGGATGACGATGAGAAGATCATGAAGGAGCCACTCAACAAAGGAAGTGTGAACTTGGCAGATCTTGACGTACGAGACGAGGATGAAACTAGGCCAACCCCTCAGGGGGACTTCAAAAAGGTAATTCTGGGTCCCGATCCGTCCCATTGTGTCAAGATTGGTGTCGGCCTTGCCGAGGAATTGGAAAGAGAACTGACGGAACTGCTGGTAGAAAACAAAGACTTGTTTGCTTGGACTTCGGCAGACATGCCAGGGATCGATCCAAATTTTATCTGCCATAAGCTAAGTGTGTATCATGGCGCCAAGCCAGTGTGTCAGAAGAAAAGGCGGGTCGGAACAGAGAAGGCACAAGCAACAGAAGAGAAGGTGTCCGAGCTATTGGAGGCGAGATTTATCAAGGAGGTGGTGTACACAGATTGGTTGGCTAATCCCGTGCTAGTCAAGAAATCCAATGGAAAATGGAGGATGTGCGTGGATTACACAGACCTGAACAAGGTCTGCCCCAAAGATCAATACCCACTTCCCTGCATAGACAAACTCGTAGATAGCTCGGCAGGGTATCAAAGGCTATCCTTCATGGATGCTTATTCGGGGTACAATCAGATCCCCATGTATCCCCCGGATCAGGTGAAGACCTCTTTCGTCACAGAAAATGCTACATATTGTTACAACGTCATGCCGTTCGGACTGAAGAACACTGGGGCAACTTACCAGCGAATGATGAACAAGGTCTTCGGTCCGCTTATTGGGCCGAAAATAGAAGTATACATCGACGATATGATTGCAAAAAGTCTGAAGGAGGAGCACCATGCTAAGGATTTGAAGGTTATATTTGATAGAATTCGGCAGTTTGACATGAGGTTAAACCCAGAAAAATGCACTTTTGGGGTTCTTGCTGGTTCGTTCCTCGGGTTCATGCTCACCGAACGGGGAATTGAGGCAAACCCAGAGAAGTGCCGAGCCATCCTTGAGATGAAGAGCCCTTCCGGCATCAAGGGAGTACAACAGCTAGCAGGTCGGGTAGCAGCTCTCTCCAGGTTTCTGTCTCAATCAGCTCGGAAGGCCTTGCCATGGTACCAACTGCTGAAGAAGGAAAAAGAAAAGACGTTCGACTGGAACGAGGCATGCGAAAAGGCCTTTACTGACCTTAAGCAATACCTGGCCTCTCCTCCAATCCTATCTAGTCCGGCAGCAGGAAAGGTTTTATTCCTATACTTATCAGTAGGGGATTCGGTGGTCAGTTCGGTTCTAGTTAGGGAAGAATCAGGCAAAGAATCTCCTGTCTACTTCGTCAGCCGAGCACTTCAAGGACCAGAGCTGAGGTATCAGAAGGTTGAAAAGTTGGCGTTTTGTTTGGTTATTACGGCTAGGAGGCTGCGTCAATACTTCCAAAGCCACCATATCACGGTCAGAACTGCTCAGCCAATCCGACAGATCCTTCAGAAACCCGACCTGGCAGGCAGAATGGTGACTTGGGCTATTGAACTTTCCGAGTTCGACATTACTTTCGAACCTCAGAAAACAATGAAGTCTCAGGTCTTAGCTGATTTTCTCACCGAGTTTACTGAGCCATTGACGAGCTCAAACTTGGATTGGAACATTTATGTCGATGGGTCAAGCAACAAGCTCGGAGCAGGAGCAGGAATAATTATGGAGAACTCAGAGGGAGTTACCCTTGAATATTCGTTGAAGTTCGGATTTCCGACTTCGAACAATCGGGCGGAATAAGAAGCTGTGATGGCTGGTCTGAGGATGGCGAAAGAAGTTGGAGCCCGAGAAGTGAAGGTTTTCAGTGATTCTCAGTTGGTGATATCGCAAGTAAAGGGTGATTATCAAGCCAAGGAACTCATCCTACAGAAATATTTGGAAAAGGTGAAGTTCCTATCTTCAGAGTTTGCCAAGGTCGAATTCTGCCACATCCCGAGGGAAAGCAATGGCCGAGCGGACATTCTTTCTAAACTTGCCTCAACAAAGGGTCCTGAAAATAATAAGACGTTGATCCAAGAAATGGTGCATGGATCTAGCGTTGTCCTCTCCGTTTCTATGGATCCAAGTTGGACCTCTCCAATCATAAACTTCTTGGAGCAAGGAATCGTGCCGACAGATCCAGCCGAGGCCAAAAAGCTTGTCAGAAAAGCCTCCCAATTCACTATGATCGATGGAATTCTGTTTCGCCGTGGGGTCAGCGGCCCAATGATCAGGTGCTTAGACCCCGCCGAAGCAAAGCAAGCACTGGAAGAAGTCCATAGAGGTATAGGAAGTCATCATGTCGGAGGGAAATCGTTGGCCAAGAAAATTCTAAGGGCAGGATACTACTGGCCGACCTTACAACAGGATGCAATCGGTCATGTAAAGAAATGTGAAAGATGTCAGTTCCACAGTGACGTCTACCAAAAGCCAGCCAAGGAACTTCATTCACTTTCATCTCCCTACCCCTTCTATCAGTGGGGAATGGATTTGATTGGCCAGTTCCCCACCGCACCAGGACAGCTCAAATGGGTGATAGTGGCCATCGATTATTTTACCAAGTGGATCGAAGCCGAACCACTAGCAACTATTTCCTCGGCCAAGGTTCAGAAGTTCTTTGAGAGACAGGTTATAGCTCGGTTTGGAGTGCCACAGGTCTTGGTAACCGACAATGGAACTCAATTTGCGGCAAAGGCATTCCAGGACTTGGTCAACGCTTTGAACATTGAACACTACTTTTCTTCGGTCGAGCATCCTCAGACCAACGGACAAGTAGAATCAGTGAACCGAAGTATCATTCAGGGGATCAAGAAAAGACTCATCGGTGCTAAGGGAAATTGGCTGGAAAACCTGCATGAAGTGCTTTGGTCGTACCGCACCACCATACAGACTTCCATGGGAGAAACCCCTTATCGTCTTACTTATGGTTGTGACGCTGTCATCCCGATGGAAAGGATCATCCCATCTTTCCGAGCTTTACAAAAACCGAACCCCCTCAACAACACTTTACTGTGTGAGGACCTAGTTCTTTCAGAAGAAGTCAGGGATTTAGCTGCCAAACGGGAAAAACATGCCAAGCTGATGCAAGCGAAAGGGTATAATCGCTCAGTGGTGCCAGAGAATTCGAGGTAGGTGACCTCGTCCTACGAAGAGCTGACATCGGCCTCAAAAATACTAAAGATGGTAAACTGGCTCAGAATTGGGAAGGTCCTTACCGAGTAGCTTCCAAAACAGGAACAGGAGCCTACAAGCTCGAAACTCTCTCGGGTGCCCTCATCAACAACACATGGAACGTGGAAAAACTTAGAGCATATTTTAGTTAGAAATTTCTACCCATTTCAATTCCGTTTTCAATTGTTTTAGTTTTACTATTTCCCTTGCTGTTATAGGATTGTTTATTTTTAATGATGGTGTACGCTCGGTAGAACTCCGAGCCCATTGTACTTATTGTTAATGCTTTGAATGAATAAAAGTGTTGTTATTGAATTCATTATTTTCATGTACTTTTCCTCATAATCGATTAGCCACCGTTTATGACGCGAACGATTATAAACAGCTCAAACAAGAGCTTATAACTCGTCAAGTAACCTAGAAAGATTCCCGATTCAAACATGATTTGTTTTAAAATCATTTTTACATCGCGGATAGAGGAACCCACCTCGGCTAAAGTGCTGGAGTTCCGAGGTCTTAACACTTGAATTCTTAACAAAAAGTTCTGAAAGAAGCATAAAATAAAAACGGATATTATAAATATTCCAAACAAGTTATAGCAACAAGAGTTTAACCCAGCTATTGGGGCAAATACAAGCTAAAAAGCAAAAATCTATTCTACGTCGGAAAGAACGACACTTTCAGGATCAAACTTGTCGTCTGCCTCCTCGTCGTCTTCAGCATCTTCAGCCCCCTCTTCCTCGGATTCTTCGGCCAAATGGTCAGGAAGGTCTTTGCTACCCATGTCTATGGGGCGCCCATTTGTGTCGATGATCTGCCCATTCTTTACAGCATGGTTGGGATCAGCACCCTTGGTCACAAGGCCAGGATTCAGGATGCGGAGTTGCTCGACGGTATTAAAGAAAGAATCCTCAATTGCATGATCCCAATTATAAAGATTCTCCTCAGCTGCTTTTTTGTGCTTAAGAGCTTGTGCCTTCACTTTGTCCAAGGAGGCTCGGAGTTCGGCAACCTCATCCTTAGTATACTCGAGTTGTTCTCGAGCTACCGCGGCATCTTCTTCGGCCTTCCGAGTTTTTTCCATTGCCACTTGCAAAGTTGTTTTGTTCTCTTCAGCCTTCTTCAATAGTTCCTCGGCTTTCCGAGCCTTCTCCTGGGCCTCCTGCAATATGGCAGCATCATCTTCGGCCTTCTTCAAGATTTCTTCGGCTTTCCTCATCCCCTCTTGGACCTTTTGAAGAGTTTTCTCTGCTTTCTACTTCTCGGCCTCGGCCCTGGTCTTGGCCTCTTCAGCATCTTGCATTCCCTTCTTCAATTCCTCGTTCTCTTAGGCCAGGATTTGAAGCTTTCTCTCAAGGCCTTCCACTTGGAGCTGATAATAATCCTCCCGATCATTCGCTTCCCTCCTCTTCTTCTTCTCATCAGGGGCGACCCCAGCATGAACATCCTCGCCGCGGCGGCCGAGGTAGTGAAGAACACTTGCACTTCGAAGAAGTCGAAGAAGACCCTTCACCAGGGCGCTGCAGTTGTTCCCCCAAGTCGAAGGATGCCAGGCATCCATCACCTGTGCATCCTCGGGAGGGAAGACTGTTGCGTAGTAGCCCTCAGGCGTCTTCTTGGCCCATACAATCTTGACAGCGGCTTCCTCGGTACCCTCCTCAAACTGAGTATCTTTATGGGATTTACTCAAATTGAACCAATCCCCAGCCAAGCCCTTACCTTTCTCTACCCGAATTCTTTTGGTTGGTCGCTCGGTGGTACCTTGAGCGTCTTGTTGTGCATCCAACTGGACAATTTTTTGGACTCCTTTGATGGCCTGAATTACCTCGGGGGTGACGGCACGAGGAGCCAAGGTTGGTCTGTCCACCGGTGTTGGCTCGGAAGACTGGCTCTTAATCGAGGAACTCGAACCAGCTTTTCGTGCTGCCAGCTTACTCACTCGATCTGCGGCAACCACCGGTGTTGGCTCGGAAGACTGGCTCTTAATCGAGGAACTCGAACCAGCTTTTCGTGCTGCCAGTTTACTCACTCGATCTGCGGCAGCCTCGCTCTTCTTAGCTTTGGTGGCTTTCTTCCCCATTTTTTCTGCAAGAGAATATGTGTTAAACCGAGCAAAAAAAAAAAAAAAAACCCAGCTCGTCCTTTACTTCGGCTCGTGTCCTCTTCAGCAATATTTTTTTGGTATCAATTTGACCATTCGCCTCAAGGTATTCCCAAACTCGGTCGCACAATCGTCTCTCGGCTTTCGTTAAATCAGTTTTATAATCAAATTGATATAACGAGGCCCCTCGATTGTAGATACTATTCGACCAGCTCAAAGGGAACCGGGGTACAACTTTAATTTCCCCTTCGGCCTCAACTTGTTCCATAAACCAGCAAACTTCTGCTCCAATGTATTCGTATTGAAAGAAGAGCGGTTTAAAGGATTTCCAAGAATCGGTTACTTTTGCAAAGAGGGCGTGATCCCTCCGAGCTTTTAAGGACACCCAAAGCCCCTTTGAATCGCCAAACTTGTTCACTTGGGGGGGCGTACAACCAAAAGAAAGATCGTAATGTAGCGACCAAATTTTCAGTGTCGCAGAACTGTTGAAACGCCCTTACAAAGGCCCAACCACTCGGATGTAGTTGGCTCGGGGCTATGTTTAAGTGCTTCAGGACCTCTATCTCGAGGGTGGAAAAGGGCATGCGGACTCCGACCTTAGTGGCTATCTCCTCGTAGAAATAAAAAAGCTGTCGATTTTCCGGTATTTGGAGGCATATTCGGTCGTCTATGCCCATGTGCCTTAGTACGAAGTCTGAGGCATTCCCATCTTCTCTCGGAGGTGTGAGAAGTGGACGAAGATGGTTCAAACTGTTCCTTGTCAACAATGAAGGCCTCGTTCCAAGCACCTCCCGATCAAAGACTTCATCATACTGCGCATGATTTGGCGGCAGGGGATATTCTTCAGGATTGGTCTCACACCTGCGCTCCACCATATCTGGGAAAAAAGTAAAAGGCTCGGCGTTATGATTTTTTATAGCGGATGTTTTAATTTTAAAGTTAAGGCCGAGCCTTGGACTTCCCCCCCCCTCTTTCCTCGGATCTCCCAAAGACTCTTCTTCCACTATACAGCGCTCGGGACTAACCCTAACCTGAGCTCTCCGTTCAGCAAACCTATAAGCCAACAGCCACATGCTTTCTTCAGCGGGGTCCGAGGGGTATTCTACAGCTAACGGTTTTGTCACGGTGGATCCCTGGCTGATGGGGGAAGAGGAAGGATCTACTGCGTCATCACTACCCCCAGAATCCCCAAAATCCCCAGAAAAGTCCGAATCACTATCACTAGAAGGCTCTTCTCCTAATTTCCTACAAAGTTCATGATAAATTCTCCTCAACTCCCTCCAACCTCTCATTATTCAGAAATCTAAACCCTTAAACACTACACTACCCAGAACAAAAAACCCCAAAATCCCTGCAAAACCCAGAAACGCGAAACCCTTTCAACAAATAGAAAAGAGCAGAACCAGAAATAGAGTATTTGAGTTAGAAGAAGAAAGACTGCCTGTTTTTGATTCTGAGTCTCTGGAAAACTGGAAGCGATGTGAAGGTAGTGGCAGAAATAAGCTTGAGAAGGGAGTGAGTTTCTGGTTTCCTGGGAGTAACAAAGAAGTAATGAGGGAGCAAGTTTGAGAGTTTGGGAGCTTTTGGTGTGAATCTGATAGGACGAATGAAAAGTGAAGTGTGGGGTGTAAGGGATTTGAAAGAAACCCCCAAAACCTTTCGGTTTTCCCCACAATGCACGTATGGGTCTGGGTGGATCGAAAGCCCGTTACACCAATCAACCACACGCATGATGAGACGTGGCAGTTACCAAAAAGGCACTTTTTCAAATTTCAAAATTCGAAATGATTTGGCACAATTTACAAGGGAACGCGTCGTACCTTGAGAACCCAAAACGTCACCTCGAACGGGCTACCTGGTTACAGCTGTCGCATACTCTCGGAACGAGGTATCCGAAAAGGTCAACCCTAAACACTTGCTACCTCGTCACAGACTTCTCAAAGTCTTACGAGTTGGGGGGCTTGTAGGGTCTGCCGACCTGATACGGATCTAAGCCTTGTCAAAAGAGTCTTCTAAGGGCACTTCCCTCGGTTCACTTAGCATAAACGTCCCTCGCTCGAACTCATGGACTCCGAGCATCCCCAAAGGACCAGGCTCGGACTTGATGGAACTGAGCCTCATCATCGGTCCTCAATCCAACAGGCTTGAGATTCTAGGCCGAGACATACCGTCGGCAAGCGGATAAGTTCGAACCCACCGAGGCTTCTTATCCCTTCCGCAAATCTCTCCTGGATTCTCGCAACAGCCTAGACATGAGATCTCCAGCTGATCCTATCCAGATTCTAAGCATAATCCTCCGATATTATCTCACAGAATCCTGGTTCAGCTCAACCCTGATACAGGGCCCAGACGGCCCATATCAGCCTCCTCCAAACCCTATAAATAGCTCATTACAGCTAGGGTTTCAGGTACGTACTCTCATCCCTAAGTTAACACTCTGCACACACACGTTGACTAGGGAGAACCTGCTTTTCCCAACTGAAACTGCAGAAATACCATAAGTCGCACATTAACTCTTGATCCTCTCTAGGGCTCCTGATTCCATAGTCTTGAGCACTTAGAGGGTTAAGGACATCTAGTGTTCCAGGACACTACAATTACACTTGCCTAGGTCTTGTAACACACCATACTATATATATACGAAAACAGGACAAATACTGCTAGCTTAATTGCATTTTTCTATCATTGATGTCTTTCCTATAGTATGTAGCATCGCAGTCGAATGGAGAGGATCATACACTTGCCTAGCTTAATTGTCTTTTATTGTTCGCATGATATAGTGAGTAGGAATGAATTCTTTTCATATCCATTTTTATAAATAGGTTATCCGTTATTGTGCAGGTTTTGAGAATATCTAAGGATCATAGAGTTGAACATAAGAAAATTCCAAGTCCTTCTAATGTCTCATAATAGCCAACCATGTGATGTCATATATATGAGCTAATTAATCAATGAAATGATGCAATTAAAAGGGAAAAACCAAAAAGGCAATATCAGGACTAAAAACGACCACGAAAATTCAATCACAAGCCTTAGGTGCCATGACAACTGAGACGCCCTAAGCATCAATTTAGTTGTAAAATAGTGTCAGGTCGCTCATATTAATCACTGACTTTATGACTAAAAGAAAGATTTGCAAGTTTTTCATACACTTAAATGAGAGTATTTCATGTGATGTGATGATATGTTAGTTAATGTCTACATAACGAAACATGCTCGAAACGACGTCATTTATAATATCAATTTATTGCATAGAATTGCCACAGCCGAATACATTAGTCCCTAGCTTTATGATTGAAAAATATTCAATCAATTTGGTATCTAACATTAGTCTGAAGAAAACATGCTAGCTATCTGATTATTTCCTATAGCTGTAAAGCTGTTGCCTTATGAGTTATGATGTTAATTACTCCTATGCTTGTTTTTTTTTTCCATGTGCAATTAATTACCATGATATTCTGATTATAATTTACTGCAGTGCTCTTCAATTTCTATTGATATCTTTGGTAATATACTAGTCTTGTTGTTTAGTTTACTTTGATTCCCTCTATTGACTAGTTCTTTCTCTCCTGGTTTGATTAGGATTACTAGTTGTTGGCATACTGATTTTCCTTCTATACAGAATCACAACTACATTAAGATTTAAGAAATTGAAGGCTGAATGGGCAAAAGAACAATCCCTGATGCCAAAGTACTTACAATGACATTACCGCAATGGTCAACAACTTCCGCGATAAATAGTGATGAGGCAGCTTCGGTTGCTATTAAATTGCTTGAGTAGTGCAAGATTGGTGAGACAGAATTTATGAATGAAACCGCAATGCAAGAACGTGTAGGGAAACTCATGTATCAATGTTTATACAGCTGGTAGGTTTGTGTTGCGAGGCATTGAAACGGCACTAAGCATCGCTTGTCAGAATCAGAGACAGAGTCATTAGGTAGGAATTAATTCCATCAAATTGCTTTAGGAGCAGCTAGTAGGATTGAGTATCTATACACAGGAAACAAGGCATCAATTATTCATGTTGACATTAAGCCTAATAATATCCTGCTTCACCAAATTTCATCCACAAGTCTCGGGTTTTGGCCCTACAGAATTTTATCCAGACAATTATGATTTTGTTTCAATTAGTACAGCAGAGGAACTTTAAAGCATCTATCTCCTGAACTAATTAATGTGAAGGAACTATGCAACTGTTAATGACTAATCAGTTTGCTAATGGTTGGAAAAAGTAAAGTACTTAGATCCAAGGGTTTCTTCTTGTGTTGGCATAAAACTATTGCAATCAGTTAATTAAATTCAAGGGTGCCCCCAAGAAGCTTATTCATAATAATGCTTATGTCTGTGCAGATAATTACCATGATAATTCTAATATATTATGACAGCAGCATTACCTTCCTTACTGGCTATTCTGATCAACTAATGGTGTTCAATTGATTTTTGTCCCCTCAACTTTCATTTATAATGTGAGAAGGAGCGAAACATAGAGATAAAAAAAAAATATTTTGAATGTCTTATGTACAAGGATATACATGTACCCATTTACAGTCTTTGGATTGTACAATGGTAGAGTACAAGAAGTACAAGTAATTATATAAATTCCAAAAACTAGTTGCATACTGCTAAGTTTTTACATAGATACACTAACTTTTCATAGCACTTGTTTGTTTTGTTTAAATTTATATGGTTTCCATTGTTTATGCTTGACTATAGAATAGAACATCATTTTAATCCATGTAGCGAACCTCACTTAGCGAGAAAAAGGTTATGTCATGGACTCATCATCTTGACTGTCTTCCATTGTGTATACTATACATGTTTACATCTACTTAAATGTTTTCACACCTTGATGCCAAACAAAATGACATTATTTCAATGACGTATCACTGAGGTGCATAGCAGCTTGTTCTGCTTAACATGAAGCATGGCAGTGACAGACTGGAAAACGAAAATCTCATATTCTTACCTTATTATCATATTGTATAAATAGGAAATTTGTTGCAATTAGTACTCCTATAAGTTTGGTTCATAGCAGTTGCACCGTAAGCAACTCGGTTATGCTACATCTTGAAATTCTGGGCATAAATGCCAGCATGACCAAAATTCAGTATCAGAAGTATCATACTTTGGCCATACAAATAGAACTGATTTTGAAGCAATTAGATCTTAGAGGAGGAGGAGCGAACAATTGAACTAATGTCGAGCAATTAAGTTGCTTCTAGGGGTGAATAGTTTGTGCTAAGTTATTGGTGAATAGCTAACAGAGTTGTGAAATCAGAATCTATGGATAAAAGCTAGTAAGACTACATTATTGTCCAATAATATTTGCTTTTCTCGTTTGCCAATTCATTTTGTAAATAAAATTACTTTTTAACAACCAATAGCTATTTCTAAAATATATCTTGCATTGTGCCCTTGAAGACTTGGAAGACAGAACATCAAACTAATATGAGATCTTCACTAAAAATCTGACATTTGGAACTTACTCATCATCTCCCATGTTTTGGTGGGCAATATTTAAGTTTATCAATAATAATCATTCAAATGTTTACACTAAACAAGACCTACCATAGAAAATTACTTTTATTAAATAGTAGAAAATAATAAACCAATCTTTTTAATCCACACATTATTTCAACTGCGTGTGTTTAGTAAATTGAAAATTTTGGCATGCTTAGTCAAAAGTATAAGACGACGGTATCTTAAGGAGGAGATTTTACTAAACATAGTCCATGGGGATAGTTTTACCAATAAACTTGTAAGCCAACGATTTTTATATGCATCATCTATAAAAATCAAGTATAAAAAAAAAACTTTTACCGAAAAAAGTATAAAAAAAAAAACTTATTCATGCCTTATTAAATTAAGAAAACCCGTATTTGCTTGTACATTTTTCTCGCCCACCAAAAAAATTTCCTAGATCCAAAACTTTGAACACTTAGAAAACAACAAATTGCTTTCCAAAATCTTCTCATCCGAATATAGAATTTCTACTTGATCCTTTGGTGAGGTTTCATTTGAAGAGTTATGCATCATACCTAAAACCTACTAATGTTACTTATATCTACTTTGGAACTTCCCATAAGATTTTTAATTTTTAAGTACTAGCTACTTTCCCAAAATACTAATTCGTGTCTACAAGAATAAAATATATATTTCCAGTTCTCACACACATAACTGCAAGATTTCTTGATTCCTGTCTTATGACGGTTTTCCTCTAAATATTATAGAATAATAAAGTTTGGTGGACAACATATCTTAGTTTACATAACCTCTCGAAGTTGTAAAATTAGAATGAATATGTGCTCGGTCTCTGAATATAATTTTTTTTTAAAAGAAATCACCTTCATAAAAAAGTTATTAGTAGTTAGTATTATTAGTAGTATTAAAAATATAAATATTAGATATATTTTTTCATAATTATTTTTATAATTATTATTGAAATTTTAGTATTGAGTAATAAATAAAGATGTTTATGGAAGAAAATAATTAAATATCACTAAAATTTAAAATTAATTTTTATAAATAAGATAAAAAAATTAAAAAAAAAATCTTATATTAAAGAATAAAGAGAGCATGAGACAAAGAATCATTAATGCATATTATTCCGTGTCTCGAGAATTTAAAAAAATGCATTTTTCAGTGGTTATTTACTACATTTAGCTTTTTAACAAATGTACCAAAGGCACTTGTTAGCATTTGTCTTAAGGTTATTGGTTAAAAAGTCCAAAATAGAAATTTACATTCGAAAATGTTGTTAAATGCATTAAGAGTTTAAAAATTATTATCTCTGATCTTATATATAAGGAGGAAAAAACACACCCATAGTGATCTCAATTACTATGAGCAAAAGTCAATTAACTCTATTGTTATTAAATATTATTATTCTTAAAATATCCTTTTTACAATCAATTTTTTCATTCTCAATATTGCATTCCTTTTTGGTGAAGCATCAGTGATGAGCACCTTATTATGATTCCCAATGTCATCCAATATTATATATCAAAACAACAGCATCATTTTCTTTGTAGTGTAATATGAACTACAAAAAACACTTTAGTCAATTGAATTTTTTTACATCAAATCAGGAAAATTAAATACATTTAATTTATATTTTTATTATGTGTGAAGTTAGATATTTTTTTTCTTATAAACAAGATTAGAATGAGTATTATTTTTTACATGAAATCACGAAAATTAAATACATTTTATTTCCATTTTTAGATTTCTTACTCCTTCGGTTTCTAAATAATCTTCGTTTAAAAATATAGCACATGAATTAAAAAATATATTTAATATGTCTTTTTTTTTTAAATTAATGTTTGTTTAACCATTTTTATCATTTATCTTTTTATAATTAATTAATTATTGATGTTTTTATTCATTTATTATATCTCTTATTAATTAGATTAGGATAAAATTGTAAAAGTAGTAATTAATATTACCTCAATTTTATAAAATAACAATTATTTAAAATAAATTATTTTACTAAAATGACAATTATTTAGTAACGAGTCACACACAATGCACTTCTCAACACAACTCACTCTACATTTCATAGTCCTAAATTTAGAAATGTGATTAATTAAAGGCCTACTTCATTTAATTAACACGAAGGCCTCCAATTCAACATTAATATTCCTCGTTATTGATTTGGGATGACTAATGTTAAACTCGGAGGATCTTTTGTTAGAGAAATTATTCAATTACAATTTTAGTTGTAAATATGTATGTTTAGTAAAGACACTTTATTCTTTTGCTTTATAGGTGAAGCCAAAGCAAATTTGTCAACTTAACCTTCGTTGGCTACACTAGAAGAACAGTATGTTCAATAGGTCCCAGGCACCAGTAGAAAAGAGCGATTCCTTTCATTCTTTTTTCAACATCATGACTACCCTGCCCTGCTTATTAGACACTTCACCAAATGGTCAAAAGGTAAAAGATATAATGGTAGAGCAAAATTGTATGTTTATCCAATATGATACCAATTACACTCAAAAACTAATCACCCAAGGTTTTCAAACCACAACAATCTGTTTTAGTCATTTATGTTTCATGTTTGCCATGCACAAGAAGAATATACAAGTGTATAAGTTAAACAAAAAAACTAGCTTGAAGCTGGCTTTGATAAGGACACATCATGTAATAAAATTGATTCATTTCTTTGTTCATAAATTTGATTCATTTCTTGTGATTCAATTCATGCTGGAATATTCATTTATCATTTTTTTTATTCTAATAAGATTGAGATCTATCAAGAGATGTTAAAGTCCAAAGTGCACAACTTTCTTTCACCAATGGCATCATAGTCCACTTTTTGAATTTGCTTTACCTCTTTCTCGTTATTTTTAATTTTCTTTTGATCGTTTGGTAACTTATCATTGTCTACTTTGCATCTCCTATCGAATGAAGAGAAATGAAATCAAAAACCGAATTGAAGAGCGACACAGTGGAGAGAGAAGAAAACAGAGAAAATCAAAGTCACATTTTCTTTAGTCGTACCAAACAAACTCATGACAAAGCAAAATACATTGATGGGTGTAAGTGATGCATGCCAGCTGCATTAATAAGCCCCTAAATCAACACTCCAAACTTAAGACAAAAGTCCCATAATCCCCATTTTACCAAACACACCATACCCAACTCTAGCAACCTCGTATGCATCTCTTACATCCCATGTTGTATCATATCACAGGTTATGACATAAACATAATTGAACTTTTAAAAAAAAAAAAATTAAAACAAAGAAAATAAGTGGCAAATACTTAAGGAAGACAACATAATACAAAAAAACAAGAAGCACCTAACGTTAAAGGTACATAATTCGGACCGCTACACCTCAATTCCCCTGCAATGCAATGATCACACTCTCCCAATTCTGCACCTTCATTCTCTATGATGGATGATGGGCTAGAAACTCGGAGAGTGTAATTGCAAAGCCTTTTTTATATGTTGGTTCTTACATAATCTTCACCTTTGTTTCATATCTTCCGTGGAACCCTTCCACCCTATTCTGCCACGGTCTACGGCGTAGCGAGCACCCTCGGCCAACGCCGCTGCCTGAGATTTCAAAGACACCCTTCTAGAGGTCATGTTTGTGGGTGCTAATAAGAAAAGCTAACAAAAGCTCAAGAAAATGAAAATGGGCACAAGCTATAGATGTGCTAAGGCTTAGAGCTTAGAAGAAAGGATTGAAAGAAAGAGAGAGAGAGAGAGGGAGTGAGATAGTAGAGAGCAAAGTATAGGGACAAGGGGTGACATGATGGGTCGTATATAAAGGCGAGAATTTAGCTTTTGGTTCTACATTATAAAAAAAAAAATTAATCATTTATATTCCCTGCTCCTTACTTTATTTTTTTTATATTGTTTTACTTTATAAATTTAATTTATAATTATATTTTTTTTATTATACCTCTTTATGACAAATTTTTATCCATTTCCATGATTTTCTCATTTCTTTAATAATAGTACCTGATTACTAGTATACAAGGATGTTATAGTGGAAGCATCCAAAACTTTTATAAATACTCCTTATTAGTCTTTATATATAATTTTAAACTTTACTATTTCTTCTAGTCCTATAGCTAACAACTTTTTAGGAAAAAAACGTCTTAATATTTTTATGATTATATTCTAATTTTCAGTAACATTTAATTACATTTTTTTCAAAAACATTCATATTAAGCCAACATTTTTAAAATCTCAATAACAATTGTAGTAGTAATTTCGAAAAAGTATATAAGTAAATATTTACATCCTCGATACCATCAATAACATTAATTCACTTTTTAGGTGAACATGAATTTTCCCAAAGCTTCTAACATATAAGATAGAAAAGAATAGTACTAAAAGTTGGTTTCAAATACAAGTACTAAAAGTTAATTAATTTTCTACTTTCAATACAAACATTTCTAAAATATTCATATAAAATTATTGTATCATTTAATTTTTCTTTCACTCTCAGTATTTACAAGTTTTTAAAAGTTACTTACTTTTTCTAATAAATTTGAAAAAATTAAATACACTTAATTAATTTTCTTAATAAATACTCCCTTTGTTTCATATGTAATGTGTTTTTAAGTTATACACAAATTTTAAGAAATTGTTAAATGATGTAAGAATTTGAAGTGTTTTGACTATAATAATGTCTCTATATAATCATTATTGAAGAGATATGAAAATATCGGAAGTGAAAAAGGTAGTGTAATAAATAGGGGTGTGTTGGAAAAATTAACATTAATTATATATTAGCTTTTGTAAAAAAACAATACATTTAAAATATGAAACAAAAACTCCATGAACAATACATATGAAAAGAATGAAGTATATAATTGATTTATGGAAAATGTTAAAAAAAATACCCTTGGGGCATTGTTTAAGAGAACAAAATAAGAAGTTTTGTCTTGAAAAATATTGAATTTATAATATCGTGAATTAAAGGACTTAAATTTCCAATGTGATTTTTCTCTTAATATATTGCTTAACCAATACCCTTAGGCCACTGGTTAACAATACTGTTAATTTATTTCACTTGTGTTTGAAACCAAACTTATAAAAAATGAACAATAATACTAGTAACATGCATGTGAAGGAAAAAAAGTTGAGTTGAAATTCTTGGTCTAATGTGATTAAGGGCATGTTTGTGGGGAATGCAAAAAACTCCACTAACTCGGTTTCCAAGGCTCTTGGAATTTTCATATTCGATTTTTGATGGAGGAAAGGAGGAGGAGAAAACAAAAAGGATACAGTACAGTTGATGGGGCTTGTTTGTCTGCGTGTGTGAACGTGGCTTATTTGTGGGATAGAAAATTTGAGTTTGGTGGTGATTAAGTGATTTTATCACGACGCTTTTATAGGCAACTTTTGATATTTATTACCTTATTATTGACGGGGGAGCTGAGTTGGGTTGGGAAAGGAAAGATGATGATGCGTACAGTGTGTAGTGGAGTGGGGCATTAGCCTAGATTGGAGTGAATGGATATGGGGCGGATGATTGGCCCAAGGTGCAGCTAACCCCACAAGCCACAAGTTAGTGCGTCCAATTTGACGAAGATGATTGAGTAATCAACGCTACCAAGCTATAGATAAAACAAAAGTACAGAAAATTTGTGTTTGGTGGTGATGAGATTGATTATAAATTGATTCTTAAACATAGAAAAAATATCATAAATTTTTGTTGTATACTATTTTTTTAAGAATATTATAAATTGATTATGGATTGATAAATTTTATAATTTATAAAAGGTTATTTAAAAGTGTAAGTAATCAAGATTTACACCTGTTGTAAAGATTCTAACTCTATTTTAAGATAATACTCTCGCTGTCCTTAAATATAAGATCATTTTGACACTTTTATTTTGTCTCTATTTATAAGACTCTTTGCCAATTTTCAATGATCATTCATTACTTTTTTTTTCACAAATACCCCTATTTATTTAACACTTTTTAGATTCTCAATAATATTAATAGGGATGATTTTGAAATTACACATCAAAAGTTCACATTTCCAATACAATTAACTAAATTATTCCACTTTCTTAATAGACATAAAATCCCCAAAAGGAGTATTATATTCACGAACGGAAGGAGTATATGTATTCTCTTAACTAAATAGCATTGGAGCACTTGTTAACATTACTAACTTAAAAAAAAAAAGTTGTATTAAAACATAAATCCCAAAATCACTTGATCTTTTTTTGCCTTTTAATTTTTTTTTTCAAAATATCAACTCGTATATCTGGGTAACTAATACTCTTTTGACATCATTGAGCCCTTTTGGATGGTATAGTAGCATTTCAATAAGGTCTCTTACATTCGCAAAGCTCGAAAATGGAATCTTTAACCATTTGTTTTAAGTAACAACAAATATCTTATTATCTATGCTATTTTTCACTAACCAATTATGCTTAAGTTTTGAATTTTCCATTTAAAAAAAAGGGTTTGAATTTTTGAAATATGGAAAATGCTAATAAGTTTCTTAAGGAGGACACTTATTAAAAACCAACTGTAGAATAGAGTTATTAGAAAATGCATTTTTTGAAATTTTCAAAAAAAAAATTATTATGGACTTATGATTATTTTTTTTACGTTTAATAATCTTAACAAATACACTTTAAAAATATACATGAAATTGTCCGCGTAAGACAGCCCAGTTGGTGGCTGCAGAGACACTTAGGATTTCCTCCTCCCCAGGTCATGGGTTCTAATCCCAGACCTCTCATGTAAAAAAAAATATACATGAAATTTGAGCATAACATAATTAATAAACCCCTTAGGCCTTAATGGGTTGCCCAAGACAAGTGTTGAAATTACACAATTCATAGCTCAATTGAGAAGAAACTACAACCTCCATTTGAAATTTAAGAAAAAATTTATACTTATGTTGGTTTAAAATATAAGAAAAAGTAACTAATTTTCTTAAATTTTGTTTCATTCTCGATGTTATTTTCCTAACATTTTTTAGAAAATTATTATCTTTTTTTTTTCATTCTCAATACTACTATCCTAAAATACCTCTATATTTCATTTATAAGTATTAAATTAGTTTTTTTTCTTATATTTTAAATCGGAGGTGTACTAGGTACCTCTTGAAGGGACAAAGATCACATATCCCGGAGTGTGTTCCAAACCTTGTACCCACTACACAAATTTTCAAAAACTGAAAATTAACTTCCCAACTTCCCAACTTGCATGTCACTTTTGTAATAATTGATGAAATATGATTGGCTAGAGACAGGGAGACAGGAAAATTGGGGACAGAGGATCCTCATCCCTCTTGAAGTTATACTTACATTACTCCAAATATCAAATTTAATTTTTTTTTAAAAAAAATTTTATGACCTTTCTCCACCTTTTTCAATTTCGTTTGTTTGAATAGTTCAATAATAAACATTCACATTAAACATCACCGATAAAAAAAAAAGTTTTTCAGTCATAGAAAAATATTAATTTTTCAAAATGTAAAAATTATTAAACTGACTTTTTCCTCTTTGCTAAGATTTTTTCACATAAACAGCACCAATTGAATTTGATAATCATCATTACGGAATACATGCATCTACCACGCAGGACTTGTTGAAAAAACTGGAAACAAAATTTTAGTCATGACATGCACTGAACAATTTTCTTTTTTTGGTGAACTTTCATATTCTTTTTTTTGGTGAACTGAACAATTTTCTTTGCGTTAGGAATAGGGGAGCTACTTAATGAAGCAGAACATTTGAAATAACGAGTCAAGTAAAACACAAGCAAGTGATAAGATTTTTCAATTCATTGTCTAATATCTTTAAATTTTGGATAAGAAGTGATATCTAATTCATTTATGTGTTAATTCTTTTTTTTTTTTGAACAGCTGTGTTAATTCATTTAATTCATTATTTTAAATTTTCCGATCCATTTTACTTTCCCATTTTTAACAAGTGATCTTATTAGTGTTAAAAGTTCGAATGAGACGAGAATTATTGATGATGATTGTTGGGAACCTATGTGCGGAGAGACCCCTGTGGGTTTATGTCTAAAATCTTTCTAACAATATTAAGGTTAGGTAGCGTGTCTCGTGATTACGATGGTACAAGCATATTAATAAACTCTTTACAAAAAAAAAAGGGCCTTGGGGAAACGATGTAAGTGCAAGTTGAACTCTTAGCTTGTTGACATGGTCATATACTTGAAGAAATTTTCACTCAACATGCAGTGTCCTTATGTTGAGGGAGATTGTTAGGAATTTTTAAGTATATGAATTATGTGGGTAAAAGGAAGTTTGACATAAAATTATGATGGATAAGTTAAAATATGAGAAAATGGTCTATTTGGTCCCGAAAGATACACCTGAATTTTAAATATTAAGTTTAAGTATTTTATGAATTTATACTTTTATAGATACTTTAATATTTTGGGTTTAAATGTGATGTAAAACTCAGTTATTACGTGTAATTCATTATTTCAAACCTCATGCACATTTCATCGGCTCTTCATTTTCTAACATGAGGTCCAGTATGGACTCCACAATTAACGTCAACATTTTGAACTAGACTATCCCACAACGGCATGCGCATTTGAAAATTTTATGAGTAGTCACAGAAAATGGGAAGAAAAGAAGAAAAAGATGGACACTTGCAAATTCTACCCAAAAGCTCATGCCACGTTCCTTTCCTTTCTTAGCAACAACAACCATTGCAGCCAAAGATTTTATTCCTACTCATAAAGGTTCCAATTTATGCAAAATCGATGATGTACATAAACTAGCTAGTTAATTGTATGTTTGAATTATTGAAACTAATGTATACTTCTCTTTTTTTATGTCCTTTTTTAATCAGAAAAAGGAATACTAAACCTCTGAAAATTAATTAATTTGCCTAGCTATACTTTCTTTATACACAATTTTCCCAATTATTGTGTAATGATCTTTAAGATTCAAAAAGGTTAATGATTATAGTGTTTGTCCTCTAGCACGAAACAGAAGTCCCAAAATTATAATTAGTGGGGTATAAGGGAAAAGTTGTAAGTATATGATACATTGACACTTGCATGGTGGTACATCAATATTATTTAAATAGAATAAAAAAAATAGAATAAAAATAGGGTATTAAGTAAGATGTCTTCTTGATATCGTAAATTTGAATATTTAAATAGCATAATAATTCGAAAATGAGAACATAAAAAAGTAAAATAAATGAAAAACGTCAGAAATTAAAGTTGAGGCACTGGGTTTGGGGTTATAAGAAATGTAGTAGTGGACATCAAAGTCTTTGTCTACCATATTGCTGGTATACGATAAAGACTGAATCTGAGAGACACATTGAAACACCCTTTTGTGCATGATTGAGAAAGAACACACCTGTGCTCACAAAATGTGCAGCTAATCACTTTCCTACTGATTTGGCCTTCAGAATAGAAAAAGCAAGAGATTACAAAAGCATACGAATAAGTCAGCGGTTAGATTCCCTTTTCTTTTTGCTATTTTCCCATTTAAAATAACTAGAAACACCCCGTGCCAAGCACGGGCCAATAAGATAACCAACCAAATTAAGTAATATGAAATTATCCGTGTGATTTACAGATTAATTGTTAATTAATTACTATAGAATAATATAAATACATATCATATGTAATTTTTAAATGGTTGATTTATCTTATTATTCCATAACTTGTATGATATATAATGGACACAATCTTATTTCTTTTCTCTTTTGAAAACATGTTAATATAAAGAATTATTATAATGATATTATTAATATAAATAAATTAATAAAAATATTTCTCTCTATCTGTATTTGGTTGAAAATTAAAGGCCAGTGTGTTCTAGAAGAGTAATTAGAACAACGCAATAATGCTACATATAGTAGCTAGTCTCAGACAAACACAAGCGTTTTATGCTATTCTGTTTCAATTTATGAATATAAACTCACAAAATAAGATCATTTTGAAAAATTTAGGTCCATCAAGAAAATGAGTTAATTTTGATAGTAATATTGAAAATATAAATATCTAATACAATATATTTTTTTAAACTTACCTTTATAAAATATTATCGGTATTTAAAAAATGTTAATTTAATAAAGATATTTTTGAAAAAAATAATTAAATGTTAGTACTAACTATTTTCCTATATATAAGACATTTTTTACACTTTTATTTTGTCTCTGTTTATAAGAATCTATGCCAATTTTTAATGACAATTAATTATTTTTTTCATAAACACTCTTATTTATTTAATACATTTTAGATTTCCAATATTATTATTATGGGTAATTTTGAAAATGCATATTAAATGTTCACATTTTCAGTACCATTAATTTAATTAATCAACTTTCTTAACAGACATGAAATCTACCAAAATGAATCTTATCTATAGGGGTAGAAAGAGCATTAAGAATTGGGATGAGATCTTACAAATAGCCCCAATAAAAAATTTTCAAACGGGTCAAACATTTAGGAGGGAGCAAAACTAATTATTCTTTTAATTTTTTTTTTCATTTTAACTTTTATCACTTCATCAATTATTATTAATGTTATCCCACTCATTATTTCTTTCACCATCAATAAATAGATAGGAGACAAGTCACCTACTATGTTTTTAGAAAAAAAAATTATTTCATAATATAAGTTTTTCTATAAATCAATGTAATATTAATTATGATTTTTACAATTTTATCTTTAATTTATAAATAGATAATGAACAGAAAATTAATATAAAAAAATTTTAAAGGGCAAAAAAAAACTATACCCAAATTTAATACAAACAAACGTACATTGCGACAGTATATTTAAAAATTTTAAAGGTATAGTATTATTTATTGTAAAAATGTAGTAGTACAAAGAACAGGTGTAACGGTCAGGTCCGATCCGGTCTGTGAGTCATATTATGGACCGGATCGCCGCTCAATTTAGTATGGTCCAGTCCGGTGCGGTCCCAACACTACTTATCCTCAAGATCGGATCGGACCGGACCGTTCATGAATGGTTTGGTCCGGTCCAGTCTAAAAAGCAGTATTACATTAAAAAATTACTTTTCTCATCTTCTTCATTGGTTCAGCGAGAAAATTGAAGAAAAAATACATGCAAAAATATATACGTAATTAGCAAAGGAGAAGGGAGAAGGGAGAAGCAAACCTCTGGAGGCCGAGGCGACGGCGGACTCGAACGGCGCAGGGACTCAAACGGCGGCAGATCGCGAATCCCGAGTCGTCGCACGGTGGCGGATCTGGCTGAATCGCAAATCGCAAACGAAGGCGGAGACGTGGACGGTGGATCGTGGCGTGGTGACTGGTGAGAACTGAGAAGACTGAGTCGTCGCACGGTGGCGGATCTAGCCGAATCGCGAACGAAGGTGGAGACGTGGACGGTGGATCGTGGCGTGGTGACTGGTGAGAACTGAGAAGACCAAGTCGCTCGTTGCATGGTGGCGGATCTGGACGAATGGCGAATCGCGAACAAGGGTTTAAAGCGATTGTGAATCTAGGCGGCCGACAGAAGTGAGAATACAAGGGTGAGAGGGGCGGTAGAAGGTTAAGGGTAAGAGGGGTATCTGAAAGTGGAGTGACTTAAGATTAGGGTATATTATCTGCAGTTTTTTTTTTAATTTTAAACCCTATCGGTCCGGTCCTATCCCAATGGTCTAGTAATATGTGGGACCATGGACCGGATCGTTCAAGTATGGTCTCAACTTTTGAGATTGGATCGGACCATGAGACCAGACCAAACTATATTTTTCGGTCTGGTCCGATCTGGTCCGAGCGATCTCGCTGTCATATCACTTACACTTCTAGTACAAAGTACCTAAAAATTTGGAAACCCTTAAAAGTGGAAGGCTTATGCAATTGTAATTTGTACACACTCGCATACGTTATGAGAGTATATTACCACGTGCCCGGAAAAAATACACTCCAGTATAGAGAGGGACCGTTCCCATAAAAATTACTTATACTGTTACTTTCTCCGGTCTTATTTAAAAAAAAAAAAAACTAATTTACCGATATTAAGAAGGTTAATTAAGTGTATTTAATTTTCTCAAATTCATAGAAAAATTAACTACTTTAAAAAACTTGCATTAGTAATGAAACAAAAATTAAATGTTACAACCACTTTGTAAGGATATTTTAAGAATGGTTGTATTGGAAATAGAGAGTTGGTTAATTTTTGTTTATATTTAAAATCATTAATAGGATGTTTTTTTTCTTATAAATGAGATTAGAGGAAGTACTAAATAATCATCTTTTAATGTTATAGTACTAATTTTTCTTGGTCAAAGTTAAGTAAATAACTTTTTATTCTCAATACAATTATTTCTAAAATGTTTCTAGAAATAAGTGATCTCATTCAATTTTGTTTTATTCTCAATCCAACTTTAATAAGTAGCAATATTTTTTATGATTTTGAGAAAATTTAAATACATTTAACTAATTTTCTTAATACGTGTGATTTCGATTATTTTTTTATAACAGGAATCGGAGGGAGTAATACGTAAATTAATAAATATGGAGTAGTAAATTAATGTTTATTTTATAACAAATATTAATAAATACTCTTAATACACTTATTAAAAAATCAAGTGAAGTAAATAACCATTCAAAATAACCATCACAGTTCACACTGATGTTTAATTATACGGAGCACATGATGATTATTTGAGTTTCCATGAAAAATAGTAAGAATTACGGTACAAACATTTCATAGACGGCTATAGTTGACCACACGGCGATAGTGCAACGATAGAATGGGACATAGGGCATGTGAGATGTGTCCCACGTAGTAAGCCAAGTGCTTTGTGTCAAATTACCTCAGCGTTACGTCATTAACATGTCATTAGCATAGAGAGGTAATATTCCTATCTAATCGAAGTTACTCCTTAGCTTGTGCAGTATTAAAGCAATTGTTTTTATATATATAATAGTAATGAATTTCTTTACAATCTTTTTTACATTAAAAAAATAAGCCGTCTCAGCACATGTGAGAACATGTATGACTGTATAGAATCTCATTTTTTAGGGGTTCCCAAATTTCTTTTATCCTTCGTATTATATTAAAACACTATTATTAATTATTATTATTTATTTAAAAATTAAAATACTTAAACACACAATCTTATATAATAATAAGGCCTAATTTTATAAACAGTTGGTTGGGGATTGAAAGTAAGAAAAAAAGTTTTATCATGTATTTCACATAAAACTAAATGAATAAGGGAGATTTGGAACGTTACAAAATGAAAAAGGAATCAAAATAAAGCTTCTTTCTTGATTCGTTCACTCCCTATTAAAGTTATTTTAGGTCCTTCGTCAGGAAAACTCAGTGAGAACTCACAATCAACTCTTCTCCCCAACAAGAGCAGTCGCCTAGTGTCACAGTGCCATTGCCCAGTCCTTATTGTCGTAGACCCGTAGTCCACCCCATGGCCATCAAAAGCAATCACCTCACAACCTAAATGGAATATCATTGATAGCCATGGGGAATGAAATCTTGAAAAAAGTTGAATACAAAGATGTAATTGATGATTTTGATTCAAATAACGTTAGCAAAATGATATTTTTCAAGTGAAAATTCTAATTTAATCGTAAAAATGAGTTGAGAAATTATATAATAAAATATTTTATATACATTGATTATTTATAAGAAATAATTTTTAAAAAATTATTTTACCTTTTTTTTTAATGAAACATCCTATTTATTTTCGCGCATGATCCCAAATATTTGAGACATGATACCAAATATTTGAGACGACACTCATACCATGCACAAGTTGCCAAATTTTGACAATAAGCATCTGTTCACTATTCAAAACCAATTTATGCATCAATTCGTTGTTAATGTCTTGTTGTGAATTAGATTTTATAGTTTAATTCATTTTTGAAGAGTGATTTTTTTTTGAATTAGACATTTCCTTATTTCCATTTTTTTAACAAGATTTTATAAGGTACATAATAAAAAAAAATACATAATTAAATTATAATGTATAAAAAAATGCATAAGTACAAAAAGTATTAATTGTTAGTAAAACTCGTTAAAAAAAGCCTCTACAGCCTATGATTACCATACCATTACCATATAGCAAAAATACAAAAATAGCATTGGGAGAAAAGGTAGAACTTAGATATAGCCAATAGATTTAAAAAGAAAAACAAAATTTCAAAATAAAAATAAAAATAAAAGCATGAACTTAAATCTTCAAAGAAACATTTTACTAAAAAAATCTTCAAAGAAACAAAAATGGAAGCCAACAAAGAAAATTATACTCCCTCCGATCTTTATTGTAAGCATCTTTTTGTGAAAGAGAAACGATATTTATAATAAGGATAGGAGGGAAGAATATCAAAAGATTGAAGATAGATAAATCAATAAAGACTAATAGATGAACAAAACTTATACCCTTTGAACATGTGATTATTACGAGTTCGATTCCTTGGTCCATGAAAAAAAAAATGAAAAAGAAAAGAGTTTAATGATTGGATACTCGATGCAAAGCAAATTGATTACACAAAAATGCACAAAGGGAAGTGTTTGTGTGTCTGAAGAAGGGTGAACAAAGAGCGGCGCGTGAGGCCTCGAGAGTGTATATGAGGCAACACTGGTGGGTCCCTCTAAATGCGTTTCAAGCATTTTAACGCATTGGATCCCGCATGCACAAAGCAAAGCAAAGCAAAGCAATACTATCCCTTTTACTACTACACATGTCCTAGTGGTGAATTCGGCTTTTTCTCTTCCTTTTTTCACTGTGCTTTGTCTTCGTTTTTATCTAACTTACCTTTTTTCTAGATTCAATTGGATGGATGGAGCCTGTTCGTGGTTATGTGTTAATACTACTGTGACCCTACACGATTCACATTTATCCACAATTCAAAGCTCGACTTTTGTCACAGTGGGCCTTATTTTTGAGCTTGTGGTGTTTCTAGACACAATACACGATCCAAAGTTGGCCAAACGATTGAGGTGTTTTGTTTTGTTTTTTTTTTTTTTTTTATAAAAGTTTTTAATAGTAAAATGTTCTCACAAATTCAAAATTAGTTTGAGCCATGACTCATTAATTAATTTAATCAGCTTGGTTTGATTATGAATATTAGAATTATGAAATCAGATTTAAAAATGAGAAAAATCACTTGAGAGAGAATTGATTGAATTAAGAATTTAGTATTAGGCATTTTGATTCAAGTCATTGTTAAAGGGAGATTGTGAATTAATGAGATTAAGTGAACAACAATCTAAATGATTTAACAGCATGTCTTAATCCATAACCTTAAGGCATTAGGTTCACGAGTCTTTCTACTTATATGCTGTTCAACTTACCATGCATGTTCTAGTCAACGTGAGACTAGCTTATTTTATTTCTCTCAACAATGAATTTAATGAGCTAATTTTAAGCAGAAAAATTTACTAGTTAATTATTTGTTAAACTAATAACTTGAACTTGAGTTGAATATGATTTTTCTTAATTGATTCATGAACTAGATTGATTAATTGATTTGTAATGATGATCTAAGCCAAATATTGCATAGTTCGAGCTAAACAAATATAATAGTTCGAGTCATACTCGGATCAATTTTGAGTTGAATCAAATCTTATTGAGTTAAAATGAGTTGAGCTAAACTTGACTCGACTTAAGTCATTTATAAACTTAGCATGAAAGAATTGTTTTGGATTCAAATATTATTCGATGTTTGTTCACTTTTTGTTATATCAAGCAAGGTCATGTGTATACACTTGTTTCCTATATTTTCAAAGGAGAAAGACTTTTGCCATTAGGTAGGAGGCGAAAATCTACCACTAAGGTCAGCTAACAATTATAAATTTATAATAATGGGTTATGGACGATGGAAAAGAGAGAAAAGTGTTAACAACAATTTAACTCTAACATTTGTGCAAGAAAATTGATTTTCAGACAAAATAACCCTTTTCAAGGAGAAATGTTAGTCGTTTAAAGACTCACTTAACATTACTCTGTTACTGAGTAGATTTATTGTGAAGCCATTTAAATCATATAATGAATCTGCGCTGCACATTTTCTATCCCCGTGATGTCTCTCATGCTTTGGAATACCGTCTACTCGTGGCTGGAGTTGAATAGAGATAGCATACAACCTTGGCAAATTTTGTTCAAGCTCATGCTATTAATTTTATTGGTGATATGATGCTTGTAATGCTATGGTTTGATTGATTTACTACTAAAAAAAAAATAGATCACGGATTTGGTTTAATTTAATAGATAGAACTAACATTATTTTTTAGATTATTGGTGCTTTAGTCAAATTGAATGCATTAAAGATTATGTTAACTTTTTTCATATAAACTCTTCTATATGATTCGATTACTTTTTTTTTTTATAAGCAAAAGAATTGTATTAATGAAGCACAAAGAATTGTTTTAATTATATATATTTTAAAACAAATTTAAGGGGAGCAGGTGCTTTCACCTGCTTCTTCTATTCTTCATCTCTAGAGGCCCAGATTGACTTATACCATGGGGTAAATTAAGGATCGAGCGCCTTGACCTAAGATTATAAGGGCTTAATTTTTTTTAGCACTATCCCCTTTCAGAATTATAAAAAAAAATATTCCACCCCTTTCCCTTATAGTCCCGTTATGGAGCAGACAAAGAAGAGAGAACACATACACAATGTAACACGTAAAGGAGTCACAGAGAAACAGACCACAGCCACTGCTACCTGGTGGTTCCTTCAATCCTTTGTGAGTTTCTTCAATTTCAATCCTTAACCTTTTAGGTTATTTGACAATGCAAAATCAAAGATTGATTCAATGAAATACCTCTATTTAATGATTCTTGATTCCTCAATCATTTAGGTTTCTTCAGTCCTACAATTTCATTTTTTTTTGGTTCAGCACTTGTTGCTATTGTTATTCTGAATTGCAAAATAAAATAAAATTGAAGGTTGTTGTTAATTGTTCAATTGCTACTTATTGTTGATTGCAAATGTCTGATATTCATCAATCGCCTTGGAGTTATTGATGATTTGTTTTACTTAGTTGCTTTCGTCTCTTCGGTCTATGTAGTTGTTTTTATAAAACATGTTGTCTTGAAAAACATTTGTTTTGAAATGAAAAGAGAAACTACGGATGATACACTAAATGCATCTAATTTTGAAAATTTAAGAGATCAAGTCCCTTGCGTGAATATTTATGAGTAAAAATTGAGATAATCTAGATTATAGAAATATTTTAATTGAAAAAAGGACTATATAAGAGAGTTAAATACTGTGTTTCATAAAGATATCATTGGTAGGCATTTTTCATATGCTTGTTACTCAAGAAAGTTGAGTAACAATGAGGCTAGAGAAAGACAATGGTTAGTTTACTCATCACATTTGGATACAGTATTTTATTTTTGTTTATAAATTTTTTTTATAAGCTATTACCAAAAATATCCTTTCATACACCCAACTTTTACTTTATTTTTTTAATTTTTTTTTTGTACTTTTACTCCATACATGCCATTTTTATTTTTGCTTTTTTTACTTCTTCTTCTTTGGCTTATGGGGTACTGCAAGGAGGACTTATGGTTTTGTACTGTAAGGAGCATTTGATCTCAAAGAAAGGACAATGACTACAAGAGTGAGCAAAACGACGACATTCACCAAATAAACCCTGAACTTCTGCTTCACCAAGAAGAATAAGAAGATTGCGTTGAAGGTGCGTTGGGAGGCTAATATGAGAGATGAAGTTGAGACCGGAAGCCGAGACAAGTCGTAGGCATAGAAAACGGTGTTGGTGCCTATGATGAGGCCGATAACGGCAAAGCATAAAAACATAGGTAGTTCCATGGGGACCATCTTTGTTTTTGTGGTTTGAGTGGTGGCGGCACGACGACGACGGATGTATGAGATGGAAAGTGGAAGTAACATGATGGGGAAGCCACCGACTTGGAGGAAGCAGGCTAGCTAGAGACGGTGGCCGTCGTGGGTGAAGTAAAGGTGCAACATGAGTGGGGCACTGGTGGTGCCTATGGCTAGTATTGTGCAATTTTCCCCCGACACTGACCTCCAGAACAAGCACCATGACATCGCCTCCACCCTCACCCGCGCCGAGGTCTGTGGCGGTGGCTGAAAACCCTAAGGAGAAGACAATGTTCTTGTTGACGGAGGTTTTGGAGAATGTGGTGGATTGACTTTGAAGGAGAAGAAGAGGTTTGGGTGTGGATAGTAAAAATGATTTTGAAGAATGTGTGGTAAAGGTAAAAAGGATATTTTTCAAAGTTTAAGTAAAAATTTAAAAAATAATAATTAGTAAAGCTTGGGTGTGGATAGAAATTCCCTTACTTTATTTGTGAAAGTGTGATGATTAATAAAAATGATAAATTTAATTGAAAATTTCATATTTACGTTAATAATCTTTTGAATAATTTTTACACTTTAATATTTTAGTACTCCGTATATGAAGGAGGGCAAATTGTAGGACGCATTATTATGGGTTTTGCCGCTATAGTGGTGAATGAAAACAACACTACCTTACTAAATGTCACATAATGTGAATAGTATTTTCTCGGCGATGTCTGTGGTGCATAAAAAGCATCACATGCACGGGTGCATGGCAATTGTGGAGCGTCGATGCTTGATCATCGTGGCATGGACGGCCGGATTTGTGCGCGGTGGTAGGTGTTGACCGTGTGAAAAGAATTGCACGTAGGGGGTTATTAACACGTCGTCGTTTCAAGATATTTGCTGAAAGGGGTCTTATTACATTTCTGCCTCCGTCCAACCGCCGCCGTTCATCACTGTCTCCGTTCAACTGCCGCTGTTCATCGCTGCCTCCATCCGTCAACACCGACATCTCCACCCTTATCCAGCACCTTCACCTCCGCCGGCATCGGCATCGGCACCGACACCAGCATCTCTTACCCACCACTCGTCTCATCACCATTCACCAGATTTGTGGTTTTGCTACTACTCTTACCCCTTTTCAAAATTTCAATTCCAATTTTATCCTTTTCTTCAACCTAACCATCATCACCACTCCATCAAGATACGTGAAGAGAAAACCGAATCTTCGAATCTCGGGCTGTAGTGGAGAAAATGAAGGGTTGAGATTCACAAATTCGGATGAAAGAGAGGGGGAGGGTGGGTCAACGGAGCAAGATTCTTGGGGAAGGAAGAAGAAGGAGGTACGATGGCGGTGCGTTGAAACGGGTGCTGTATCAGATGCGAAGGAGGGAGTTACGGTGGCGGTGGGTTGGGCTGGGCTGATTCGATGACAAAGGAGGGAGTGGCGGTGGTGGTGGGTGGGGCTAGGGCGGGTTCGATGGCAGTTCGATGATGGTGGGTAGGGCTGAGGCTGGATCGGTGGCGAAGGGGGAAGGCACAGAGGCGGTATGCTGGTTCAGTGATGAAGAAGGGGGTGAGGGGATGCACAGGTGGGTTGAGGACCCTTATTGCATAAGGTCAAATTGGACATTTCATGGTTCAGGATCCTTATTGCAATTTCATATTTACACCGAACTTAAAAATAAATTTGGTAAGGACCTACCACGTAAGCATTTTAGTCAACCATGTACCGGTGCATGTGATGCTTTTCATGCACCACAGAATGCGCCATTTTCTCCATGTTTTTAGAAAACAATTAATTAACTCTAATTACACAAAACCTATTATTTTTTCATTTTTCTTTTTTTTTAGGGAGGGGTAAAAAGAGCAGTCGTCTATATATGGACCGGTTACTAACATTTCATGACTTTGAGCTGGTTATCGGAGATGCGCAAAACCTAATATAAAACCAAAGTAATCATTCACCGATTCACGAGTTTAATTTGTTTTTAATTTTTAAAAGAAATGAAGAAAAAATCTAGAGAACTACGGCAAAGCAACCCCTAATTGCAGAGACCACGGTGCAACACCATGAACTTAATTATTTCTTGATCCACGAGAAAATATAGCATGTGAAGCCTTAGTGTAATCTTGATATGTTAGGATTTAGGATTGGGGGAGCCCAAATAAGCATGCGTAATAATACAGTACTAGTTTTGGGCTAGGTTATTATTCACACGACAAAAATAGGCATGAGAGAACCTAGGAAGGCCAGGGATGTCTTGGCATCATGCAATAAATTAGTGTGATGATGGTGGGGTGGTGAAAGGTTTCACGGTAAGGATGGGAAGAACAAATGATTTCTAAGCAGAGTCCTGAGAGCCTTGGAAGGATTAAGGCTGGCTAGGAAACTTAAGGTTGTCTTTGAAATGGGATCATAAGCGGTGCATGGTCCAGCTCCTCCAAGGGTGCAAGGAGGGTTTTACATACAGAAGCAACAAAAACAGGCACTAGTGGAAAACAGTGAGGAACTAAGGGACATGGGTTGAGGGAGTTGGCCCAGGAAAAATCAGGTGGCTAGATATGGTAAAATATATCGCTTCTTTTATAAAAGTAAAATAGAGTATATTGCAAGTAAAAGTAAAACCTGTGGGAGACGCATAGAATATTACTAAGTGCTAAGCTTATTTCATGAATTCTTAGCAAAAAAAGGAAAGCATGTTTGAAGAGTATTTTCCCTTTGGTTGGTCCATTTGGGATCACCGAATGTATTAGGTATGTTCAAAATGTGATAACGTGAAAAAAGAAATACAAGATTACAAGATATGACGACCCCACCCACATGAATCTTGATCTAGATCTCAATTTGCAGCAAGTCTCCACCTATTGTTTTACCATCGGTTTTTTTCATTATTAAGAAAGTAATTATTTGTAGCTTATGCTTGTTCATATATGTTCGTAATTACACAATCAAGTATATTATTATGTACTGCTCTTGGATTGGGTCATGTAAAAATCTCTAATTACTCCATGAGACTTCTTACTCCATGATGACATCTTATCTATCCAGCTTCATTGCTCTGAGCTTAGGTTGTGATAAAGCTTTCTCTTCTTCAGTGAGAGCATGGCGGAAATGGCATCTATGGCCATATGGGCAGACAACCCCAGCAAGGACCATTCTGCAGACCTCAGTTTTGTAGCGTGGATGGCGGATGACTGGGCGAAGCTCCCCAATGCCATGAGCAAATTGGCAGTGGTCATTGTATGGGCATGTCCCAGTTTCCTGCCATTTGTTGCACAGCTCAGTCTTGAACATCCCCTGGTTGTACACTACCATCTCAAGAGGCTCTTCCTCTTTCTGCCCTCCACGCACATACACCTTTTGCTGCACCCATACATATAGCAACCAACATACGCAAGTTTTCAACAATTAAACAGTGTAAATCAATACAAATAAAAAACGCACAGCAACTCCTCACTCCCCCTACCCCACCCTTTTTCTTCTGAATAGAGGCAGGCAATCAAATCTAAATTCCGTAAATCATACACATATTATCATCAGATGTTGCATTTTCAATAACATGAAAATGTATTCAGTTTTTTAAAAAAGATTTCCTGAATGGATGCTAAATCATGAATTTACTATGTAACAGGAAATACAGTTGCTAGCAATTACTGTACATATGTACTTTCCACGTTCTAATTATTGAACAACTAAAATACCACTTTTTTGTTTCAATCATAGGGCTGATAATAAGATTTATTTATTCATATAAATACAAACACGTTTTTTTTTTTTTGTTTTTTCACTCTAACCTCTTGTAAAAACATAACAAAAAGGAGAAAATAACAAAAAGAAAAAATTATGGAATCTCATTTCCTTCCTATACAATGGATGCTATACAAATTTAATACTTCCTCCGCTCATATCTATAAGATCCTTTTGAAGTTTTTCACTCTCACTAAGGAAAGTGAATAAATTTGTTAGTGACATTGGAAATATGATAATTTGATGTACTTTTTCAAAATTACCCTTATAATTATTATTGAAACTCTAAAAAATGTTGAATTTATAGGGTATCAATGGAAAGAAGTAATTAAATGTTATTGAAAATTGAAAATGAATCTTATAAATAGGACAAAAATAAAAGCCCAAAAAATCTTATAAATAGGACCGAAGGTAGCAATTACTATGATATTTAAACATTGTTGTATAGAATAATAAAGTGAGTCACATCGCATGGCTGTCATAAATACTATTACTGATGGAGATTTTCCTGGTTGTCATAAATATTTAAAAATTAAACACAGATCTATGAGAAAAAATATACTTCATCCTTTCAGCCCTAAAATATTATCCAAATTGCATGGCTACATCTATATTTAAATTTTAAAGTCTTTCTAAGTCTTATGTTTATTTTTTCAAATATTTGGGGTCCCCTTCCTAAAATTCATAGTGAAGCAAGAAAAAGAATTATTTGAAGTTTTGAACTTTGGTTGCAACCAACCCATGTTAACTAGACTATTCTATAGACTAGATTTGCACCCTTAAAAAACAAGCGCACACACTCGCGAATATATGAAATAACAACCAAACTACTTTGTTCGTTGCAGCTACCACTAGGTCATGCATGACATAGACAAGCAACGTTTTTACTTCTTTTCCAAGAAAGCAAAAAAAGGATTGTTAACTAACATGCAAGTCAAGTTCGGTAAATAACGATAAAATCAATAATCACAAAACAAACCAAAGCAAAGCAAAATTATATTATTAATAATCATTAAAACAATAATTAATTTATTAATTAAACTGAAGGCACGTAAAGTGTGAGTGTATGTGAGGGATCCTTACAACAGCAGCATCAGAAGGAGCAGTGGCGTTGGAGCGTGCGCGAGTAGCGCCCTTGGTGCGAGTGGGAGCAGTATTGGTATGAACGACCGCAGCAGATTGTGCCATCTTCAAGTAACCATTGGACCTCACAGAAATGCTCTTCGGCAATGCAAACCGCTCCACCTCAACACCGTTATTCTCAATCACGCTTGTTGGACTCTCTTCCGAAACATCCACCTCCACCTTCTCATTCTTATTATTATTATTATTGCAATTATTATTATTATTATTATTATTTATATTATTATTACTATTATTCATATTCCAATCAGCAGCACAGTTCTCTTTACCATCCCCAACGTGGAACGCACGGAACCCGTGCACAACATCAAACGGCGTCGTTTGAGTTTCTACTCCACCGAACTGATTCTCGAGCGAGGCCTGAATCAAGAGGCTGAGATTCTTCTGGAGCTCCTTGTTCGCGGCGCGGAGCTGCGTGTTCTCTTGTCGAAGAGCTTCGACCTCCTTGGAAGTTTCCACGAGGCGAGTGAGGCACATGCTGTGGCGATTCACCATGTCCTGGTGTTTCTGTATGAAGCCCGAGTCGTAGCCATAGCCATGGCTCAGCTGAGTTCCTGAATCGGAAGAGTACGGGTAAAGCGAGACGCCGCTGCCGCCGTTGTTGCTGCTGAAGCTTGCTGAGATCGACGACGGAGTGAGGTCGTTCAAGAAAGCGGAGTAAAAGGAAGCAAATGCGGCGGCGCTGTTTGACTGCATTTGACCGGCGCCGGCTCCGGCGACATAACCGCCATTGGACGAAGGAGAGAAACTATCCTTATTATGCATTTTCTCGCTGCAAATCATTAAGAATAAGAACAAGCACATATCAGAAAAATTTGAGAAACTAACTAGACGATCGATTAACTGAATCTATCACATTTCTAGCGCATTCTTCAATTTCAGGTCATAATCATTTAACAGAATCGCTCGAAATTTCGTTCACAGAAACTACATTAATAGTGTATTCATCCATATATCAAATTTCAGATCATAATCATAAAATGTTCAACAGCAACTTTCTTGAGATTGAAGAAAACAAGAAATATTCATGAAATAAACACTCTAATTAAGGCATGAGAATATTGAAAGAGAAAAAGAAACTATGAATCAACGAAGATACAGAGAAGAAAAGAAGAAAACTAACGCTTAATTACCTGTGACTCAGAGAGAGAGAGAGAGAGAGAGAGAGAGGTGGTTGGGGAATTTTAGAGAGAGAAAGGGGATATGAAAGAGAGTGAGGGAGGAGAGAGGATTATATAGTGAGTGTGAGTGTGAGTGTGAGTGTGTTTGGTGCAAGGGGAGTACTAACACATACATACAGTAGTAACCGTCTCCAACACACTTTCTAACAGAATTCCTCTTCCGACCCTTATACTCTATTTTCCTTTTTAATTTCCAGCCTGGTGGTGATTTTTTCCCGATTTGCCCTTCTTCATTTCTAAAGAACCGAGCATAGATTCCAAATGTATCCTAACCCATAGTAAGTGAATGTCATTTCTAACACTAAGCATCGGGCCTTGATATGTCACTATATGTATATTCTTTCTCTTCTGTATATATTAATTCTTTCTCTTTAGTGAAGTCAGTGCGGTCGATGTTAGAGAATCCTTTTCAATGTAAATAATCTGTGACTCCGTCAGTACTATCTAGTACTAGCATTTTTCATTAAATAATTTGCCTTAAAACATTGATTAAATAAATATATTCAGTTTAGATCAGATGAGTAATGAATGATTAATGAATCGATTCTGCAATCCTTCTCATTTTTCCATCTCTTATACTTTAACAAAACTAACTCGCCAATTATTGCTGTTGTATGCCTAGTTTTTAATGTTTTAATCTCTGTTTTAATCTCTGTCCTCTCAAAAAAAAAAAGTTTTAATCTCTGTTAAATTCAGATGCATTCATACTAATAATTAAGCTAAACTACTCGTTTGGTTCTTTAAGTTACCTTTATCATATGTATAGGATAAATTAATTTCATTAATTTGTCCCTTACGTTTTTTTTGTATCATATTGGTCTCTCGCGTATCATTTCACTATCAATTTGGTCATTGAATCATTTTTCATCCCATGTGGACCAATATGAAATGCAAATGTGTCATTCTTCTCTCCAACAATACATATGTCGACCAATATGATAATGATACCTAAGATGAACCGTGACTTGGAGACTAATTTCACAGAGAACATAAACATGAGGAATTAATACGATATTGAAAAATAAGATAAGAAAGCATATAAGTGGTTTAGCCTAATAATTACTTAACCTAGATAAACTAAAGTTATCTTTTGCCGCAATTCTTATGTTTACGTAACACTTGAAATTTACTCAAATTGACAAAAGGTTCAAATTCTTTTCTTTTAATTATGTATGGTTCTTTAATAGAACAAAAAATAGATAGATTATATAGTTGTTGATAAGCATGGGTGCTAACAGTTTTATTCAATAAAGTTATACAGTGCATATATAAGTCCAACAAATTGACGTCTTTGTTTTGTTTTATTCCTGGTCTATAAAAGAAAGTAGAGAGGTTAGAGAGTGTATTCAAGTTGCAGTTGCGGTTAGAATAGCATTTGATTATATAATGCTTAAATTTGAAGTTAGTTACTGGCTGGTGGTCTTGGCTTTGAGGTTTCCAATTTTCAAGTCCAAGAAGTGAATTAAGACACATGTCATTAGGAAGATAGAACCCATCATTGCCTTTTAATTTGAAGGAGATGGCAAAGCTTTGCTTCTTTATCACATTTACAACAACCTCTTCCTCTAATCGCTACTCTATCAAAATCTAATACTATCAAATTGTTTGTTGAATACAATAATAATTCACTACGCCCAAACATTCCCCACATTGATTTCCTTGCCAATAGCTGAAGCCCTTACCATGTGTCATGGTTGTTAAGTTAGCCACACAATTATTCTCAAATACTAGCAATATCTTTTTCATAAAACAAACAATGGTAAGATTATCTTTCCCTTTCATTACAGCTTTAAACATGCAGCTATTATAACTAAAAGCTTAGTTAGCTGGTCTTGGATTTCATCATAGCGTAAGGACTAAATGTTACTTTTTTGCAAGTGAAAAGGGCTGCTCATAGACCATAGTCCTAGTCTTAATTTGAATTATAGCCCTTGTCACATAACCACAAAAACATTATATAAAATTAGTGAGTATTGATAGATTATTCGATAAACTTTAGAGACAGGGAATATCAATAGGGGTCATGCATACAGATTTTTTCACTGTTGTAATCAGCTTCTTTGAACATTTGTCGCATCAGAGTTTTTTCCCTGTATACGGTGTAGTGTCCGCACCAAAATTTCTTATACGATTTGATCAATACCCTTTCAACAATTCTATAACCATCTCTATTTGTTTTGATAATATTTTATTAATTAATATCACGTGTGAGTTGTTACATTGGAAATGTGGGGTTAATATGGTTTAGACTCTTAACAGAAAGTCAACTCCAATTTAGGGAAGCGTTTGAGTGAAATCTATTCCTAATTACACGCCAACAAATTAAATCTTCTGAATAGAAATACTGTAGGACATTATGCTGTTAGAGAACATAAATAAACAATGCATTTATATCTACTACTGCATTTAGTTGCAAAGGTAAATGGCTTTCTGCCTTGGCAATGCCTTTCACCCTCTTTTTTCCATATGCTTCTGGTTTCCTGGATGGAAGTCAAACTTGCTTCTCATGCCTGGAAGCAAAAGAATATAAATATCAGAAAATTGCAAAACCACATATATTACTCAATATTTCTGTGATAGAATGCATTATTGCTGCATCAAAAATGATGACTCAGTGCAGAAGGCTTCCATTAGCTTCAGGCTGCTATTAAATCAACACCTTAAGAGTTATTTTTAGATATCAAGACAAACAAACAAAGGTGGAGATTGAAGCAAATTAGGTGTCAAGTAAGTAAACATAACATTTATGCGATGACTCAAGCAAATTAAAGTCACTTAACTAAACAACACGGCCAAGGGAAACACTTAGTAAACAGTACTCACAGTTGAGACATTAGTGACATTTCCTCTAGCCTCTACACTTGTAATGGGAGAAAGGGCACTGTCGTCTTGATCAGTATGATTGCTTTCAACACTGAATCTTGAAACAGAGAATGATATACTCGTTGACTCGAATGGTTGGATTATAAGTGGAGGATCCAAGCTTCTAGGGCAGTACTGGCTAAGAGGGTTCATGTCCTTGTTATCATGAGCAGATTTGGAGATAGTAATGAATGCAGCTTCCAAAGAATCCTTTCATGACCAAAAAACCAATGTTACAACTAAAAAGTAATTTTATTTCAGAGACAGTATATATTCATGTTACATTGAACCTTAGCAGGTACCAGCTATAAGCTAAATCAACTATCTACGAATACCGGATTACAGGATTTTGGTCAAGATCAAATCGAATTAACCATCATAAAATTCCTTTTCTTCCTAGCTTACAATACAAGCAACACTAGGAAGTTTCCAGACATGTGCAACATATATTACACATCAATGGATCTAAACCAATAAACCATTGTGACATTTGGAAGGCTAAAGTAGCCACTCAATTCTCCTTTTATGGCATAATATTTTGTGAACTGAAATGCTATAGTTATAATATCTGCAAAAATCAATACAGGGAGAGAATTCCAGAAAGCTCAATAGTGGATATTTAATATAAAGTTCTATTTGACTATGTTTGCAGAACTTAAATGCAACAAATTTTTAGAGATTATATGGCACCTTTCTAACTCAATTTATGTGTTTGAATGTTTTATAAAGAAATGCTTGGATTGATTTACGAAATTGCATTTACATGAATACAGTTCGTATCTAAACTCGATTCACATTTTCCCCTTATGAGGGAAGAAATTATAAACCATAAAAGCAAACTAATGGAGTTTCCTTATTCTACACCGTGCAGAAAAAACCCTGACAAGTGACCACAATCTGTTCAAGTTCATATAAAGTTTATGATATTTTTCTATTATATTGTCTGATATAGCACTTTAATCAACACACTGAGGTATAGAGACATGAGTTAAACAATATTAAAATATCAGAATTTTCTGCAAGCAAAAAGGTAGAGATATTCAGACCTCCATTGCACTTGGATTTCCGATTTCTGACTTATCAACCGACATATCCTTCTCTAAAGAAGAGCATGAGACATCTTGATTTTTATCACCAAGCAGTACTCTAATTGGATCATGATCTCCTCCAAATAGTTCCTCAAAGTTTTGAAATGTTAAGTCAACATCAGGTATGTTAAAATCATCTTGGTAAACAAGTTCTTCGCATATCCCAAGGTCCTGAATATTTTGGGACCACAACTGCAAACATCGACGCGAAGAAAATTTCCAATTTGACAAAGTTAACCACATGCTTGATATTGAACAATCGATATAACGTCAACCACTCTCATTTAAATGAATCAGATATTAACCAGAGTAAAAGAAGTGATTGCTTACAATAGATATCATGCAACCAATTCATTCAATTCTTGTCATTGACAAAGATTTGGAAGCAAGTAATAATATTAAGACACCGGCATGCTAAAGCGTATATTTTGGTTTTTCAGTATGTTCTTTCAGATCTTTCATCAGCATGTTAATGTTTTTCTCCATCCTTCCTACACTGACATCAAGATGATGTTTTCTGTATGCTGAATATGAATGTATGGAAAATGATGTGGACAGGTATATACATCAGTTCGCCATCCGAAGCTGATCTCTGAAGCCTAATGCAGTATGAGAGATGATATTTCAAATAATATTAATTTCTGATGCAATAGCAAACTGTGAATCAGGGATTGTAGTAGGGGATTTAGGGATTAATTATCACTAATTTCACACTTCAGGGTTTAGTTGTTTGGATCTTGGGATATCTCATCCTTAGTTTGTTTATGGACTTATTTCCTATCCTAGATTAGGACCACTTCAGTCATTAGCTTGAGTTGCTTGTCTTAGCAGGTTGAGGGTCCTCTGGATTACCTATATAAGGAATCTTACTTGCCACAGAGATTGTGGTCTATTATAGACAATTTAAAATGGAATATAGAATTTGGACATTTTTTAGATAATTCCTTGGTTCTTATTCCCATCATACATCATAGCCTAAATATATTTCTGAGAGATGTTGGCAGCCAAAAGTTTGTTTTCTTTTAAACTGTACTTAAAAAAAAGGATGTAATTTATCTGAAACAGTTATAGCATATTTGTATGAACACCTTCATATTTCCGTATAAGTTTAAAGTCTCATATGATGCTTAGCTCCAAAGGCATGCATCTCATCACCGCAGAGTGCAAACTAGGAAAATAACTTAGCAGTTTCTTGTTAATATCTCAACCACCGGTTAAAATCAGTGGTCCAACTGTCACACACAACAGTGGACAGATAATTATCTGACCTGATTACTTCGAAGTGGACTTTTGCATGTCAAGAACGTCTCTCCGTAAACGGTAAGGTCTATAATTGAAGATGAAGATAAATTATCAAGTTGAGAAAATGTAGACGACAAAGTTTCAGAATTCAGCTCCAATACGGGATTGTCTTTTTCCAAAAGATTAATAGCAAGATCCTGGGAACTTTGTGCTTGCTGATTGAAATTTTCATCCAATTTCTTAAGAGCTGAAGAAAACAAGTCTGTTTCATGTAGCTCATTTATCTTCGTAGAATGATTGTTCTCCGCATTTAGCTGAAGCAATTTTAAATCAATAATCTGCTGCAGAATAGTTTGCCGCTCTTGATCACTGTTCAATATCTGCAAGACGAAGTTAAATACTTGGAATTTAGAAAAAAGTATCAGGTTTGGTCGTTTGGACATATCTATCAAAGGCCTTCAAAAGTTGCATTTCGATAAAACTTCATTCACTTGAAGGCTAGAAGCTATTTGGATTGGCATTTGCCTTCTTTTTTCTGTTTAATTTGGCATTTATATTCAGAGTGTATCATTTATTATATTGATACATTGAAATCAGAACTAGAAAGTAGAAACAGTTAAGAAATTTCATAACTTTAACTCAATACTTCAAGGATTACATTTTAAGCTACACCTTCCTTTAATTGTTAAAAAATCATAATTTAAGAATGCAATTATTTGCTCAGAGTAAAAAGTAAAAACCTGTAATTTCTCGATTTCATTTCAAACATCCCTTCATTAATGAAAGCAATAAAAGTACCCTTAACTAATAAGCACTCCTCTACTGATATACATTTCCACTATAGTTGTGTGGGGTAAGCAAACCTATATATTTAATTCTTTCAGATTTTTTCATTCAATCGCTTTATAAATACCATGTGATTTATGAGTGTATCATTAATTAAAACAGAATTATAAACATCAAGGTGCGTGTGCTTGACAATACTTGCTTACTACAATTACTTTGAATGCAAATCCTAGATGAGATAGAAATAAACTTTTCCTTATGAGTGAATTAACTATCATCATAATTCGTAATTATTAAATGACGAAAATCTCGAATTACTGACTTCAGCTCTATAATGAAGAGGTGTTGAAACTTACACCTCACATACCTGACTTTGTTGACTGCTAGAACCAGATACCATTGAAGGGATTCCAGTTTGATTTTCAGGCTGTCCATAGACTTGTACCACATTTGAATCTTCAGAAACACACGAAAAAGATACAGACTTATCCTGATTGGCATTGTTTTCCAGCTCAATCAACTCAAATCCCCACAATTTAGCAAAATCTTTGGCAGCAGGGCAACCAATGAAACTTCTGATCACTCGTTTCTGATGTGGTATAGATGCCTGGTGCAGCTTTTGATCACAGTCACGGCAGATTAACATTTTGTGTCCCAAACACTGCACATAAGCAAGACGGTATCTGCACGAGTTACACACAAGGTTTCGAAGGTGCCGGCTAGACAATGCATTTGCGAAATGGACTTTTGCATCGCAGGATAAGCAAAGATATGCTGCATCGGCCTTACAGTAAATAAGCGGCTTCAAACCTGTGCAGAATTCACAAACTTTCTCCATTTCCTTAGTTTTCAATAGTGAAAAAGAACTCTGAAATTGCAAAACTCATTTACATATCGGCAGCGATTTGAACAAAGTAGAATCCAGAAATCATCTCAGCTTCTATAGACCTATAACTTCATGTTATATCAGATTTTCAGAAGTAGTCTTGCATCACTTTAGAAGATTAAAAAAAAAAAAAAAAAAAAAAGAAAAACACATTAGTAAGAAGTGGAGTCAATTGAATATAAAGCAGATAAAGAGATAGTAATTTTACATAAAATACAGTTCCCTACAGTTAAAACCATAAAAAATTTCACTTATTAAGAGAGTGGTTGTAACTTGTAAGCAGTTCTCTGGGTAGATAAAAAAGAAAAAAGTGTATAGAAAGTCCATCCAATTCCCATAGCCTCATCAACCATAGCTACAATTTTATTGGACAATTTAAAGGCAAAGTTTTAAATTGCATTTGCTTTACTGTAATTGCGGCCGCAACAAAACCAAAAGATGCAGCCTGGATTATGGTTGCGGATCTCAGTTTAAAAAACTTTGCTTAAAGGAAAAAGGTTTTAAAAACTACTCTTAATTTGGACACACATGTTTAGTACTCCATCCGGCTCAAATTATAAGCAACAAAAAACATACTACTCTTGATTTAAAATATAAGCAAAACTAACTAACTTTATTAAATTTTGTTTCATTCTCAATGCCACTTTCTTAAAACATCTCTAGAATATTGTAATCTTAATTAATTTTTGTTTCATTCCCAATACTACTTTCCAAAAATACCTCTATTTTTTATAAATTTGAGAAAATTAAATACAATCAACTAACCTCTTTAATAAGCGTAAAAGTGGTTAGAATTGCTTATAATTCGAGCCGCAGGGAGTAACTCGTGCACTAGCATTTGAAAACATATAGCTTGTGATATGAAATTATGAATCACATGATAGTTGTCATGACTAATCAGACACATAACTAAAATGGAAAGTCCAAGTTAACGGGAATTAGGCAAAGAAAATACCATCAATATGAAAACACAGGTAAACAAAAGCAGATCTAAAAAATAATACAACAACCAAAAAAAGGTAGAGACGTAACTGTGATAGTTTACTAACAAAAAAAAATGAGATTGGTCCAACTAAGAGAGCCAAGAGAGAAATTAGTTAATTGTGTTTTTCTGATTTGGAAAGAACCATGATGATGAAGAGCTTCTTCTATCTATCTATCTATCTATCTATCTATCTACTTCATGAGGTACGGTCACAGTTGTTTCTAGTGTCTTTACCAGATTGGAAGGGGCGGGGGAGTGTGACGTGGAGGAGAGAGGATGAACTTTACAGCGTGGAAGGAGAACACGTGGAAGGGTTATCCAATGAAAATACAAGTGATGTGAATTGTGAAGGTGGTTACGTTACGTAGGTAATCCTTAACTTTACCCGCGTTTGTCCAATCGCAGCATGACCGACGGCATGGGAGGAGTTACCATCCCGGGCCCCACCCCCCTCGTTACTCACGAGGCCACCGTAACCTTTTTTTTTATTTTGACTTGGAAAACTTTTATAGTTTTATTTTGGCAAACACTTTTTCAATTTTTCACGTGCAGTAAATCACTGAATCTTCCTGTTCCTGCATTCTACTTTAACTATCATTTTCACGTAATTAAACAATAATTTAATACTTCAATTTTTTTAAAAAAATAAGTTTAGTATTAAACGGCTCAGTCTCGCTTAAAATGGTAAATTCCTTGTGAATACAGAAAATTTATGTTGAGAGACTCACCTACCATAGTTAGGTACGTGACCTGGGTGGGAAACTGAATAGACAACCGAAATATATATATATATATAGTATTATTTGATGACTTTATTATAATATTTTCATACTATATTAATTATCACTCATTTTACATATTTCAATATGCTAAATACAAAATTAAAATTAAAAAAATAATTAATTAGTACACCTTTAAATTCTTAAAGTGACTAATAATTTAGAATAAGATAAAATGACAAATAAAATAAAACAAATTATTACTAATAGAGTTAATAGACACATAGGTCCCCGAAAGATACTTGTGCAATCAGTTAGGTCCTTGAAAGAATTGTGGAATCTCTTAAACCCCTCAAAGATCATTTTGGTGTCACATTAATCCCCCCAATTCAATTTCGTTAGGATGGACCTGATGTAATTCTAGGTGGCACGTTAAATGTTTTGTCGGCCCTAATGCGATGTTGGAATGTTAAGAAGGTGTCACGTTTGGACCAACAAAGCATTTAATGTGTCACATAGGATTCCGTTAGGTCGCTCATGGGGGGACTAATATGATGACAAATTGATCTTTGGGGGTTTAAGAGATTCCACTAATCTTTCAGGGACCTAACTGATTCCAAAATGATCTTTGGGGTTTAAGAGATTCCACTAATCTTTCAGGGACCTAACTGATTCCACAGGTATCTTTCAGGAACTTATGTGATTATTAACTCTTACTAATATTTAGTTGTTTTTTTAAGTGCATTCTTGCTCGAATAGAGTAGTATTGAGTGATAAAATTCTGCGTATCTAACAAATATTTAATGTAATTGTACTCAAAATAACATGAACTCAATACTTTTTACTCCCATCATCGGTATATATAAGATTCTTTTCGTAAATTTCATGTTCATTAAGAAAGTTTATTAATTTAGTTAATAGTATTGGAATTATGAATATTTCATAAGTATTTTCAAAACTACCTTTAATAATATAATTGAAAATTTAAAAAATGTCAAATAAATAAGGATGTTTGTAAAAAAAAAAAAATCTTATATTTAGGTATGGGGAAATATTAAGTTATGAAAAAGCAAGTCACTTTTTCACAACAGTTCAAAGGAACGTGAGAAATAAATGCAAAGAAATTAGACAAAACTTGGTTTATTTATTTTTTTTGCTGTTGCTAAAACACGTCTCCTACTTTTCGTCCATGAACAATAGCCAATAGTCAGTAACAATTCATTTATTAATGAACAGTGCAAAAACCCTAAGATAACTAAATTTTGTTTTTTAAATATTTACTCCCTCCGGTCTTATTTATAAGACCATTTTGAGGTTTTAATTTTGGTCCTATTTATAAGGCCTCTTGCAATTTTCAATAGTATTTAATTACTTTTTTCCACTAACACCCCTATAAAGTTAACACTTTTTAGAGTTCCTATAATATAATTTTGAAAAAGTATATCAAATTTTCACATTCCCAATGTTAATAACAAATTTATCCACTTTCCTCGGTGAGAGTGAAAAACCCCAAAATGATCTTATAAATAGGACCGGAGGGAGTAATAAGGAAGCCAAGTAGAGATTCATAAAAAAAAATAATAAAATAAAAATTAATGTATCAAAATCATTGCAAAAGCCCTAATGAGCACATCTGACAACAGGATTTCTGCATTTTCACAAATAATGTAATTTGAAAAAACTTCTTTTTCAGAAAAGAAAGAGGATCTCGCACCTTCACTTTCATGTTTCTTCCTTCTAATTCTTTAACCAAAAAGGAATGTTGTCACTTTGGTTGTATAACAAATCTTTGTTTTACAAACCTATACTGTATACCATAATACCATGTGCCCAATAAATACTACCAAAAGTTTTCCAACTATGTGCTATACAGTTAGGCCAAATGTTGCGAATACATCAAAACTAGCGATGCATTTCTCCTACTAAGGATATAGAAATAAGCTCCTCGGTAAGGAAACTCCAGAGAGGCTCCGGAAATGTCCGATTGAGCTCCGTGATTGAATATCTGAATCAGAAAGGTATTGGTGAGAAATCTTAAAGATCAATTATTTCCAACAAAGCAGCAGCATTTTTTGTTTTCAACAGATAAAAATGAAGTAATTGAAAGACAACTGGAGCATTAGAGATGAGTGCAAGAAAAACTTCTAGGCTGCAGAAATAAACAACAAGTGACTGAAAAAGCAGAACTAGGGCTCAGGTAATACCATCATTTACCACATTCACAGACCCCAACCACTAATCGAATAAAGAACATTCTCCTCAACAACATATGCTTCAATCCAACAAAATTGCATTAAGTGTATCTTCTGACAATAATATAATGAAATACAAGTATGAAATTTGTCAATATTTTTCCTCATAAGTGATATTTCCAACAACCTATATGAGCATTTATTGTTTCAAACAAACATCATTGCTCTTGATTAGTGCTGAGGAAGCTGAAAAACATTCTCTCTAGTCCAACCAGCACAATCCATATAGAACTCCACTGCTGCTATTTCTGTGTCAATAAAATTGGAATTCAATGTCTAATAGTGTGTTTGGAAACGTGGTAGTTGCTTCCTTTAGAAGCGCGTATGGAGGCATCCTACTGTGGAAACAAACATGCCAACATACATTGAACCAAGGGGGGTTATAATTTCAGATATTATTAACCCAATTTGAAAGTACGGGTAGCAACCACTGACGAAAAGATGGTAAAATCTTGTATTGAGTGGTATGAGTTTATGACCAAGTCAACAGTTTAGACTGAATGTAGAGAGAGAGAGACCAAAACTATAGGGGAAACCATTAAAAAGGCTAAAGACTGAATGGAATGTTTGAGGAGATGATTTATCATAAAACACAACAGCATTGTTTGATCCATTTGACCACACCTAATGGGATAAGACTTGGACTGACAAATGTGAAGTCAATCCAAATCATAACCACCAAAAAATATCATGATGAAATGACCAGAAATATAGAATTCTTAGAAGCTAGTAGAATATTCCATACCTGTATTAGTTTGATTTCACATGAACTTCAATGATATCATTTTCTTCCATCCCAAGGCTAGCAGGGGTATCAGATGAACTTATTTTATCACCATCAAAGGCTAATACTATCTGTTTCAGGTCACACTTCATTTTATCCGCATAAGATTTGACAATCCTTTCAAACTTGTCATCCTACAAAGTTTTAGAAAGAGTAAGATATCAAGGTGAAAAAAAATTTGTCTGCTGTTCTGGAAATAAATTTGATATGACCTAAAGATGAAATGCAATTTGAAAAAAACAAGTCACATCAGAAACAGAAATCTTGCAATATTTCCCACAAGTTACTCTAGATTTACTAATACTAGTAACAACAAAAAAACATAATAGTACATTAAATACACAAACTATATCTGCTGAAGGAATTATATACCACAAACATTCGAATCTGCTTCGTTTCACTCTTGTCTTGAACAGAGATGAGAATCTTAGCTCTTTCAGCAGGTTTTGAAGTTTCTTCACATATACCATCCTCGGAAGATTGCAATGAATTAGAAATTTCTATTTTTGCAGTTTCTTCAACAGTTTTTAACATTTTTTTAGCTGATTCGGCAAGTGATACAAGCTCCTGCTTCTTTAATCTACACACATTGATAACATCTTATAAGAATCTATAGTAAAAGAGGAACTGATGGTTCGCATATAAGAATATAATTGTAAATTTGTAATTGCATCACATAATGCTAAGAACAGAAGGCTAATATTACTTCAGAATGGCAATGCTACCACCAAACCAAGATTGGCCAAAACTATTTCTAAAAGACCGATAAAACCATTTTCTTCGTACAGAGCATGAGTTTTCTACAAGATCATGAACATAAATGCATTGAAATGCTACGTGACATTGACATTTAGGAGCAATGCAAAAAACTAATCTAGCTCCAAATGGATTAAAAGAAAATAACATTTACAATTCCATGACCTCTGACATGTTTTGTTTTGTTTCGTTTTTTTCTGTTCTTGGCCCTTTCCACATTAACACACAAACAAGAGAGGTATTAGTCGAAGAAAAAGGAAACTAATGTAACCAGTTAGCTTTCATCATTGAATTTTCTGGTTAGGGCTAAATTAGCCATTAATTTTTTTTATGAATGAACACAAGGCCAACATAAACTCAAAGTCTGATCACATCAATGATCAAGAGAATCACTCCCCGATATATTACTCCCTAGGAAACCATGTAAATATGTGATATAATACGTTGATAAGGAAAAAATCATAAAGTGATTGCAAGATGTATGGACAAAGGTATCAATCGCAACCATTTGAATGCACGGATGCCATATAGGTCAACCCCGACGCCACAAATAAAAACACAGATATATGCATTTTTGCAATATGCTCACCCTGCAATATCTCATTATAGGAGAAACAATTTCCAGCCAAGGATAATATAAATTTAAGCTTTACCAAAACGAAGCAATAGCAATCAATAACAATTAGGCACTTTAAATTCTCAACCTCAATTTCTTCAAAGTTGAATCCTCCTCAGTCAACTTCTTTGCATCACATGAGACCTTTGGAGGAGGAGGTAACCAATCATCATCCGAATCTTCTAGGTCCACCACTTGCACCCCTTTCACATCAGTTTTCTTCTTCTTTTTCTCATCCCCAACCTAAACCCCAAAACAGTTTCATAACTTGTCAAAAACAAAATAATCACCTGGGTGCAAAATGCAAATAGATAAAAGTTGGGAGGTAAAATTGTAATTACATTCTTAGAAGTTTTCCTCTTCTTCTTGGCACCGCAGAACACATCCTCATCCTCATCATCATCTGATACAATTCATCAACAAATAATTTAAACATTATAAAAATATAATTTTTTTAACATTTTAGGTTGAAATATAAAAAAAAGATCGGATTTTTTTTAAATAAAAAAAAATGAGGAGAAAAACAAACCGTCGAGGCAGAGGAGTTGGTTAGGCAGAGTGCGGCTGTAATCGAATAAGGGGTCGAATTCTTCGGTGTCTGGGTCCTGCAAAATGAAATCAAACGGAATTAGAAAAGGGGGATTGATTTGAGAATAAGAATAGTTAGGGTTTGTCGTTTTGTGTGGGTTTGAATTTGAGTTTAGAGAGGCTCACTCATTCACTCACCATAATCAACTAACTTTTGATTTGTCCCTCAACGTCTATGATGCTTGGCGGCCCTCGTACACAAACTCACTCTCTTTTTATACTGTGTTTCCAATTACTAGAAAGACCCCTGCAATGTACCAGACCAATAAGATAATCCACCAACTAAATTATGAAATTATGGTGACTTTAATTATGGGTGATTGATGTCTTAATAAGAAGAGAATGAAAAATATTTTTAAGGGATATAAACACCTTGAGCCAATAAAAAAGAAGAGTAATTGTGTGTAAAATACATGAAACTTTGTTATGAAAAGAGGGTAAAACTTTAAAAAGGTACATAAATTGTTCGCAATTTATATTTAACTTTCATTTCTACGTAAATTATTACTTCATTAATCCGTCTATTAAAATTAGCAAAATTTTAAAAAGTGAACAAAATTAAAAAAACGTGTTTTTTATATATTGTTTGTCAAATTAATCAATTACTAAAATATTAATGTTAATGCATATTTCCTTAAATTCATCAATCATAAAATATAGAATGTAATTTTAATTTATAAATAATTAAATGTTATTAAAAATAGAAATGAGGTCTTATAAAACCAAAATAAAAACTCCGAAAAATTTTATAAATAAAATCGGAAGGAGTTCTAGTTATTGTTTCAAAAATATAAATTGTGAAAATATTTTTTTTGTGCTTAGGTCTTGTCTTTTACTCCATCTGTTCCTTATTATTTATCATTTTTTGAAGAGATTTTGAAAAATGATTTTGTTAGCAATTTTAATTAATTTCATTTCGGTTTGGGACTTTTGATTTATTTAGTATCTAAAAACACGTGACTCTCACATGTGCATTACTTTCCCGCATTTCATTTTTTCCATTTTTTTTTATTCTTCCACAGTTCCACTTCTACTCTGAGTTCCCTCTTTTATTCTAAATGGCCCGCTCTAAATCATTATGGGCTCCAAAATGCTATTTACTGCCCAGGGAAAATTGGCGCTTGGGGTTTTGCCGGCTGGCAATGTCCCATTGCCTTTTATAAAAGTATAGACTACTTAATATTATGATACATATTAAAGAATAATTATTATGAATTTAAAAAAATGTAAATTAAAATTAATCTCAATATTTATATTATAACATTAAATTAAAATGGTTCATGTTTATTTGATTATTTTTTTAAAATGTTTTAGCTGTAATTTTTTATTATTATTATTTTACTTTCACTCGTTGATTGAAAAAATTTATAATGATATAAAAAAAAATCACCAAAACACATTCAACCAAAAAAAAAAAAAATCACCCAAACACATTAGCTTTAAACTTAAAAATATCATCATATACACTAAACTAACCTCATACATAAAACCATAAACCACTAGCATACCTAAGATTATAATTTATTTAGAGCAAAAAAAAAATTATAATATTAACTAAGTAAAGAATATTATAACAATAAAAAAAAACTTATCAAATAATATCATCCTAAATCACCTAACCACCTCACATTCTAAACCACTCACCAAAAATAAAATAATATTTTAAATAAAATAAACAAAAAACAAAAATTAAAAAAAAAAGAGGGTGAAGGACCGAGGGACGTTGGAAAGTCAACGGTAAGGAAGTCGACTTCCCAACTGAAAAATTTTGGGGACACATTTTGGGAATCAATCTTAAGGGGGTATAGTTTGGGAATTTTTTATTTATTTAATATTTTTTCATCTTTTTCCTGCAATAAATTAAGAGATTAATGGGTATACACTGACGGTGTAAAGTTTTTTATACCATCAGTCAATCATCCATCATTCATCATTCGTTTGTATTACTTTAATCTAAAAGTCAACGACTATACACGGATGAAGGATGAATGATACAACGATGGTGTAAATTTTAAATTTCATAAGTTATTCCCTAATGAACAAAGCATTTAAAAAAAAACTGGTATAAGGGTATTTTGAATATATATATATATATATATATATATATATATATATATATGAGAGTAAAAACTAATTTGGGAGGCAAAAAAATAGTAGCAAATTCTTGGAGCCGGCCCAAAATTCCCCAAACATGGGCTTGACCTATTAAGTCAAAAGTTTTGCTTATTGGATATATTCAAAGTCGCCCTTCATTGTGCATTTGTACATGATACCAATGATTGAGGACACATCTAGTTGTTCTAGTGGAAAGTTTGGTGGAGATTATCTCTTGTAATCTTAGTTTTTTTTTTTTTTTGGTATACTCTTGTAATCTTAGTTTAGCAATAATGCTTCTTACATTTTTTATAAAGAGAAGTGAAGACTTAAGTTGGTCAGAAAAGCATACCCTAAAAAAATAATACTAATGACTTAAGTATCACATTCTAATTTCTTATTTACTCAATATGAGACTAATAATGGTATGTTTGTACGATGATGATTTCAAGCTTCACATCACATATGATTCTGAGTCAGATTTGCAAAATCAAAAGCAAGGCTCAACATGCAATTTTTAACTACTCCAGTTCAAGTCTCAATCTTTGCACGTCTACTTTTAAAAGCATGGATCAAAAGCATGTGCTTCACCATAGAGATGGAAATCTAACAATTAAAGAAAATAAATTCAAAACAAACTAATGAAGCTAATATCAATAACATGTCAGGTTGTTAGTTTGTTGTGAACTATTTTTATATAGAAGCATTACATAATGCATGTTAGAGCTTTACGTAATTGTCCCTATAATTAAGTAGTTGTCCCTATAATTAATATCCTATTTCTTTTAGCTAGCCTTGATATGTATATATATGTGTTGTGATTCAAGCCTTAGACGAAACATAAAAACAAAATAAATACAATAAACAGCACTTGCTTTTTATTATGGCATCAGAGCGGGTTGATCCCGAGAAAAATAATAACGACATTTCCTTGACCGCTATTGCGCCAACTTCACTTTATTATCTTGGTTCCTCGGATAACCCAGGAACACCTTTGGTCGCAGTGGCTCTCAAGGGAGATAACTACCGCAACCGGGCTCGTTCTATGAAAACAGCCTTGCGTGCGAAGACAAAGCTTGGCTTTGTTGATGGAAGTATCAAGAAACCTGCAATTACCTCACCAGATTATCATAACTGGGAGAAGGCAGATTCAATGGTGATGGCATGAATCATTAATTCCACTGACTCAAGCTTGCATGGAAGTATTTCACATGCCACCACTACCAAAGATATTTGGGTTGATCTGGAAGAACGTTTTGCCTAGACCAACGCACCCCGCATACACCAGCTTTGGTGAACACTTTGCATGATGCACCAAGAACCGAACACAGTTGTGACAGATTTCTACACTGAGTTCAAAACTCTCATAGATGAATTAAGTAAGCTGCAATCGCCACCTGAATGATCATGTGGAGCGTCAAAGATATTGGCACAAAGAGAAGAAGATCAGCGTGTTCACCTATTTCTTGGGAGTCTTGACAATGAGCGTTCATGTTAAAGGAACCATACTTAATACAGATCCGTTACCGTCACATCGACGAGTTTTCAATCACGTTTTGAGGGAAGAAGCCTGAGTTACTGCAGAAAGAGATACGTATACTAAATCAGAAGGAGGTTTAGCCTTCTATTCATCAAATAGAAATAGAACACGAGATGGACCAAGGCCTAAATGTGATCATTGTGGCAAGTTGGGGCATGAAAGGTCGAAATGTTTTGAAGTTATTAGTTATCCTCCCAACTGGGATATTCGAAGAACACAACGTGATCCAAACAAAAGAGCTGGACATGGAGGAGCACATTTGGCTCACAAAGATGACATTCAAAGAAAAATGAATAAGACAGAAGCAAGTGGAACAGGTCATGCATTATATGGAGCGTACAAAACAGGAGACACAAGTCAACATGAAACAATGGCTGGTAATGATGTAATACACACGGAACAAAAGTGGGTCTTAGACAGTGGAGCATCACACCACATGACTCATTCTTTTTCACTTTTGAAGGGGGTGTGCAAGCTTGACAAGCCATTCTATATCACTGTGCCAACAGGGGACACAGTGATAGTAAAACAAATGGGCATTATTACCTTAAGTGAAAACATGAAATTACATAATGTTTTGTTTGTTCCTGCATTTAAATGCAATTTAATATCTATAAATAAGTTGACAATTGATATGAATTTCATAGTGACTTATCATGTTGACTGTTGTGTAATCCCGGACCAAACCACGAAGAGGACGATTGGGTTCGGTGACTTGCATGATGGGGTGTATGTGTTGAGGAAAGCAATTGGAGGATCTTGTCTAGTAGCAGATCAGGGGGATATTAGCACTCTCCGACATGCTAGGATGGGGCATCCTTTAGCTCAAGTGTTACATAAACTTTCTAGTTTGATTAAATTTCGTTTTATTGAGAATAAGGATGCTTGTTGCGATGTGTGCCACAAATCTAAGCAATGTAGACTTCCATTTGATCTCAGTAATAATAAAGCTGAAAAGCCTTTTGAGTTAATACACAGTGATCTTTGGGGGAAATATCACACTGCATCACACAATGGTTCACATTATTTTCTTACTATTGTTGATGATTTTACTTGTGGAACTTGGACTTATTTAATGAAAAACAAAACTGAAACCACTAGCATTCTCATTAATTTTTGCAATATTGTGAAAACTCAATTTGAAACTAGAGTTAAGAGGATTCGAAGTGACAATGGTACATAATTCACTAACTTTTTGACTCGGAAATTTTTTCAACAAGAAGGGATTGTGCATGAAACATCTTGTGTAGGTACACCACAACAAAATGGGTGAGTAGAGCCGAAACATAGGCATATCCTTAATGTTGCATGAGCATTGAGATTCCAAGCAAGTCTCCCCTTATCTTTTTGGGGAGAATGTATTTTGGCAGCCACCTACATCATTAATAGAACACCTACAATGGCCAATAAAGGAATTACTCCTTATGAAATGCTTTTTGGAAAACTACCTTCATATGACCATTTGAAGGTTTTTGGGTGCTTATGTTATGTAAAGACATCATCAAAGCAGCGAGACAAGTTTGATCCAAGAGCTGAAAAATGTATGTTTATAGGCTATCCACAAGGGCAAAAAGGATGGAGAGTTTACAACTTAAAAAAACGAGAATTCTTTGTTTCCCGATATGTGATTTTCTTTGAAAATGTTTATCCTTATGCATCAAATGAGAACAAAACATAAATAAACTTGTCTCGATCTCCAACCATATTTCATGATCCTACTCACATACCTGAAAGTGAAGAATTCTTGTGTAATCAAGATGCTATGGAACAAGATGTGTCATGTGATTCACAGTGTGATGAAAATGAAAATTCTAATATGACGAGTACTGAAACTGCTGAAGAAATTGTGCTTAATGAGGAAGAGCACATTGATGAACTTGCACCACGCACGAGACAACCACCCAGATATCTCAAGGACTATGTTTGCCACACAACCATACAATCCCATCAATGCACTTCACCGGCTTCATCGAAATCTTCTAGTAAGATTTATCCTATTTCACAATATGTTAGCTATGATAATTTCTCATCAAAACACAAAGCTTTTCTTGCGGCCATCACATGTCATGATGAGCCAAGAACATACTCACAGGCTGTAAAAGAACCCCAATGGCTTAGAGGCAATGGCACAAGAAATCAAGGCACTAGAAGAAAATGAGACCTGGACACTTGCATCACTTCCTAAAGGGAAGAAAGCGATAGGATGCAAATGGGTCTATAAAATTAAATATAAGGCTACTAGAGAAATTGAAAAATTCAAAGCACGATTGGTAGCAAAAGGTTTCACACAGGTTGAGGGGGAGGATTATACTGAAACCTTTGCCCTAGTAGCCAAAATGACAACTGTGCGATGTTTGCTTTGCGTTGCTATTGCCAAAGGATGGGCACTCCACCAAATGGATGTTAGCAATGCATTTCTTCACGGTGACCTTGATGAAGAAGTATACATGGAAGTTCCACCAGGGTATGAGGTTCCTAACACAGGCTTGGTTTGCCGATTAAAAAAGTCTTTATATGGACTGCGTCAAGCATCACGAAATTGGTTCACCAAGCTTTCAAAGGCTTTGGTTGAGTATGGATTCCAGCAGAGTCATGAAGATCATAGCCTTTTCACACTCTCTAATGGAAGCATTTTTCTAGTTGTACTAATTTATGTTGATGACTTGGTTATAGCAGGAAATGATTCACCGACTTGCACTAGTTTCAAACAATATTTGAGTTAGTGCTTTCACATGAAGGATCTTGGAACACTCAAATATTTTCTTGGTTTGGAGCTAGCACGGGGACCATCTGGTTTATTTATATGTCAGCGCAAGTACGCATTAGATATATATTACATGAATGTGGAATGTTGGGATGCAAACCAAGTCCTTTACCCATGGAGCAACACCATAAATTGGCTTTGGATATGGGGGAGTTTTATCATGATCCTACACAGTATCGCATACTTGTGGGGCGTTTAATATACCTTACCATTACAAGACCAGAGATTGTCTACTCAGTGCACATTCTGAGTCAATTTATGCAAGTTCCACAACAAGGTCATTAGGATGCAGCATTACGTGTTTTACGCTACTTAAAGTCTTCTCCAGGTCAAGGATTAATATGTCCTAAGGATAATGATCTTACACTAATTGCTTATTGTGATTCAAATTGGGCCTCATGTCCATTAACTAGACGGTCCATATCTGGTTACTTGATGAAACTAGGAGCAACACCCATTTCTTGGAAAACTAAGAGTCAAAAGACAGTGTCTAGATCCTCCTGTGAAGCGGAATATCGTGTCATGGCTTATGCAACATATGAAGTTGTTTGGTTGCGTAGGTTATTGTCATCTCTTCAAGTTCACCTTGATAGTCCTACAACTCTTTACTGTGATAATCGGGCTGCATTGCATATAGCGGCTAATCCCGTCTTTCATGAGAGAACAAAACATTTCGAAGTGGATTGTCATGTTATTCGTCAACGACTACTTTCTGGATACATCACTACTGCCCATATATCAACTCAGCAACAACTAGCTGACATCTTCACCAAAGCATTAGGTGGACCACAATTTAAAGAACTAACAGTCAAATTGGGTGTTCATAACCCTCACGCGCCAACTTGAGGGGGAGTAATGAAGCTAATATTAGTAACATGTCAGGTTGTTAGTTTGTTGTGAACTATTTTTATATAGAAGCATTACATAATGCATGTTAAAGCTTTACGTAGTTGTCCCTATAATTAAGTAGTTGTCCCTATAATTAATATCCTATTTTTCTTGTAGGATTAGCTAGCCTTGATATGTATATATATGTTGTGATTCAAGCCTCAGACGAAACATAAAAACAAAATAAATACAATAAACAGCACTTGCTTTTTATTACAAACAATGGCTTTAAAGAATTACTATCATATTGAACCTGTGCTCAACTCACTAAACTCTGTATACAACTTCCTTCAGTTTTGTATATTGGTTACAGGGCCTTTAAACCAAAACCTACCACTAATAGTCCAATAAGAAACTACTAGAATAATCAAAATACCAACTGCGACAGGGGTGTAGTTAAGTTTCTCAATAGTTATTGGGTAGGAAACAGGCAATGAGAAGAGCACTGAGATAGTCACCACCCAAAGAACTGCGATCCAGCCTACAATGATGCTGTAACAACCCAAGTTGAATGGCCCTGGCACAAAATGATTCCGTGCCAGGGTCACTCTGAAGAAGATTGGCAGGGCATATGCAATATAGAGACCAATTGTTGCTATGGACACCATGGCTTCAAATGCTACTATGCTTCCAAGAGACTGCAATAATTTAAAATTGTTAAAGACATGGTGGCAAGAATAGAACAATAAGAGTTTTATTTTGATGCTTGTAAAGTTTTGTTATACTATCAAGCAATCATACATCGCTCTAGTCACTATACTGCTTGTTACAGCAAAGAATATGAATTTGTCAATCTTTAACTAATTATTTTGATTGGATGATCTATGCTCTCTCTTTTACAATTTTCCTATCATTTATGTTTATATGTCATTCTATTACTACCAATTGAATTGCATTGGTATACTTCTCTCACACACAAAAATAGCACTAAATAAGATTGTTAGTTATTTCACAAGTCAAACATTCTTAGTGACTCGAGTACTTGATAGTGAATGACTGATGGATAGTGTAGCTTCCATGATAGCAGCAACTATTTGCCAAACAAGTAGAGATAACTTTATTTATAGTGAAGTTTTTTCAAAAATGAAATCATTGTCTGACTCATATAAAACACATACCGTCAGGGCCATGCAAAATGATATAACAACGGAAAGCCAAACTGCGTTGATGGGGACCTCCTGCTTGTTAACTTTATGCCACAATGATGATAATGGCATGGCCCCATCTCTGGAGAAAGCATAAACCATCCTACATAAAGTTTAAACCATCATGAGTAACCTACATAGATTCCATCTCATTTTGAAAGAGCCACTAAGAGCAGGTGCAGTAATTACCTTGAATTGCTAGTAATTGAACTCATACCACAGAAAAATATGGCAAAAGCAACGATTACCAAGCAAACAATGCCCCCAACTCCATGGCCATATCTTTTCTTGAATGCCAGATAAAATATTTCAGCAATTGCATACCCACCAGCATCATTATTTTCACTCAAAAGGTAAGGGATGTCAGTGACTGCAAAGGAAATGCCTAGTATGTAACCCCATCCAACAATAATAGATATCCCAACTGCACTGATAATTCCTTTTGGTCCATTTTTGTCAGCATCCTTGGTTTCCTCAGTCTGAAATTACAAGTTTAAAGTAAACAGGAAGTCTAAGTATAAATTTTTTAGTAACTTAAATCCATCAATTGAAATGATTAGCACAGAAAATACAAACAGGATATTCAAGTGCAACTTAGTAACTCCTAAATCCTAATACTTACTATGTTAGAACAGGACAAAACAGAACATGTAAGTTGTATTCTGTGTTTAGCGTATAATATAAACAAAACAGAAAAGATGATGTAAAAGTAGAACAATTTGGTTTCACTGAAAGGGGTGGAACCAAATAAAATGGAACATAACATTATATTCCATGATGTTCTATTTGTGCTCCAAAAACTATATCGTATACTGAGTTATTAGCAGAGGTATGATTCAGGTTTAAGAAATGGTATAATAAAAAAGTGGTAAAATGATATTAATTGGAATCATTTAGTAACTTCAATCCATCAATGGAAATGGATAGCACACAAGTTATACAATCTACAAAGGCAAGAGCAACTCAGTAACTCCTAATACTTCTGTACCGAGGTTATGATTAACAGAAAATAAATCCTGGCTCCCCAACTAACTTTCATGTTACTACATCTAGAACTGGTTAAAAATGGGTCCTACAAGCTCAAGGCAATGCTTATGTTTGTAGCCTCAAAGAAAGATTTTAAACCGGGCCACATTTAAGGGGCAGATCCTGAATTCAAGATCCCTGGCTAGTAAAACATGCCCCAAAAAAATGTTTAAGCTGATAACAAGAACTCACAGGATCAACAATTCATTATTCTTCTTGAGAATGACTCTAAAGTCTAAAGGGATCATGCAGAATAAGGGTACTGTGCTACACTTTATACAGGAAAATTCTTAAAGGTTTTCAAGGGAACCGAGAAGGGAAGTTTACCATATGTGCTGAGGCATCATACCCAGTTAGGGTATACTGACTCATCAAGAGTCCCAACAGAAAAATGTAGGGTCTGCTATTGATTCCAGCCCCGTTGTCAGTATTGAAATGACCGAAAACATAACTGGCACTAGCCCTTTCCGGTGTAACAATTGGAATTAGAATCATAAGCACAAATACACCTGAAATTTTGCCCAAGCTTCTAATTAGTGATCCACCAGGCTTTTCCTTCATAATAGAATTTAGATGAAAAACATCAAATAGGGAATTTCTTTATAGTACCTAAAACATTCCATATAGCAGCCAATTGTCCTAAGAATGATAACAATGAGATAGGAAGACTATTGAATATGCCATGTAGGACCAAAATTCCACCATGTAAAACAATAACTACATATTTAGATGCCTCATATCCACCCCCATTTTTTCCACCAGTGCTAAGGAGAACGATAACCTGAACCAGTTGTGCAAGTGAATAATCTACACTTGTTGTCACTGCCCACTGCAAATGAAAAAAGAAATCAAAAGTTAGAGATTCATATGAATTACTAGAAATCTACATCCCACACATGTTTCACCTCACAGTGAAAAGTGAAGGATGTTGAAATTCTAGATTCTATAATAGTTGACTTCTCAATAATACCTGGCCAACAATATTGAACCTGCAAGAAAGAAAAAAACATATTCAGATAAATGACTGCAGGAAAGCAAATACAGCAGTAGTGTATCTTGTGAGCTATGATTACACTTCAACTGAAATATCATAAATCTTCTTCAAAGGACAGTACAACATAGCCTTCCTTAAATAAAATCTCAGTAGATAATAGGTGAAATAAATCAGATTCAGAGATCTAAAGTATCTTCAACCATTAGGAACACTAATTAAAAATATTTAATTTGAGAACCTTCAATTCTACTTTTTAGTATTTATCTGTTCTGTTTATGAAAATAAAATAGTACAACAAAAACAGCCTAACTTGTTCTAACATGTCTAGCAAACGTGACACACTTATTCTAAGAGTTTTTTATATTTTTTTAATTTATATTGATAATACCAAATAGGCATAATTGAAAGAACAATGAAAATAAGAAATTGGGCACATAACAAATTACCAGCCAGTAATCCAGGATGCAAAGGGTGCCCAAGAAGGTCCAGCAAGTTTGGCACTCCAATAATAAAGCCCACCAGAAGTTGGATAAGATGAACAAATCTCAGCCATTGAAAGTGCAACAGTCATTGTGAAAACACAAGCAACAAACCAACCATACACCATTGAGACAGGGCCACCATAGTTCAACCCAGTGTTGTATAAAGTGGTGATACCAGTGAGCACTGATATGATAGAAAACGAAAATGCAAAATTTGAAAGCACCCTGCAAAAACAGAATCAATAAAACCAAAAAAAAAAAAAAAGGAAAAGTCAAATAATAATTCATAAAATCTAATAAATGAATACAAAGTGAGATAGCATGTGGAGTATGAAAAATAAAAAAGGATGAGACTTTACGAAAGATCACGTTTGAGTTCTTGTTTATAACCAAGTTGGTTAAGACGGGCATGTCCAGAATCAAGTGGAGCATCACCATGGCTATTTGAAACAAGAACTACGTCAAGATCTTTAGCAGACCCCATAAACTCAAACGAACCAAAGTGAGTCGTGTCTTTGGTTGCTGAAACCAATAGAACGAATCACTTTGATCCGTTGAAGCCGCAGAGAGAGGAGACAAAGAAGAAGAATAGTGCAAGTTGGTGAAATGTGATGTTACTCTGGAGCACATAATATAAATATATAATGTAGAAAACTTTGTCTTTTTTCCCTAGTTTGCGGTGTCACCCTGTCATTTACTATTTTCTTTCCACACATTTTTTTTTGTTTTCCCTGTACAAATGTGAACACTCTCTGCCTGTCTGCACTGTCGACTGTCGTGGTCCCATTTCTTTTTTTTATTTTAACATTTTATTTCCTAAACTTAGGTGTTTTTTTAATTAATTCTTAAACTTTTTTTCGATGTTTTAAGTTTCTGAATTTTGTTTAATTTTTGGAAATGGTCCTTTTGTCACTTAAGTAATGATATGATTGAGAATATATCACGTCACCTTTGCCAAATCGATAGCTAGCGTCCTAGACGATGATACATGAATTTTTTAAATTAAAGAAATTCGAATTTATTAAAAATTGTATTTTTTTTAAATAAAATCGAATCTTTTAATAAATTTTAAAATAAACTATTTTTCAATAAAAAAATAATGATGTGTCTCATGGCTCTACATAACATGTCACTAGTCGATACTATGAGAGTCAAGTAACATATCGTTGGCTATATCATCACTTAAATGACGAAAAGATCATTTCTAAAAATTAAACAAAGTTCTAAAACCTAAAGCAACGAAAAAAAATTTAAAGACCAATTTCAAAAAAACATCTAAATTCAGGAACTAAAATATTAAATAATTTTTTTTAATGGTCAGTCGTGGTTCCAATATTGGCCACTACTACTTACTGTAGTTATTTTCCTTAGCTGCACCGTGTTTAGGGTTGGCAATGGGGAACGCCATTCGGGGATCCCCGCGGGGAACGCTCCGTTCGGGTCCCCGATTTCGGAGATTTTTTCCCGTTGGGGTCGGGGATGGGGGGATTTTTTCCCCGTACAGATTTCGGGGCGGGGAATGGGATAGGTCCCCCCGTTCCCGCGGGGCCCGTTCCCCGCCTAGTTTACATATACACCCTTAGTTTTTAACTTTTATGTAATTAAAAGAATTGGTTTTTTTTTGTAATTTCACCTTTCAATCCTAATTTCAACTACATACCAGCACTGCAGTTAGAGGTGTCAAAATGGGTCGGGCCGATGCGGGCCGGGCCAAAAAACCCAGGAAAAGTGCAGGCTTGGGTTCCAGAAATGTGGTCATAAATTGAACCCGGGCTTATTAGCCCGGTCTAGAGCCGGGCCAAAAAACCCAATCGCGGGTCGGGCCAAAAAGCCCTGGGTAAAGTGCGGGTTTGGGCCGCATGCTAGGGAGCACAACTTGCACCCGGGCTATTTGGCCCAGAATCATTTGGCCCGCACCCGAGCCGGGTCGGGCCGAACCCGGGCGGGCCGGCCCGTTTTGACAGCAATAACTGCAGCAGTCATTCGCCCATCCCACTTTCAATGATTATTTTTAACTTTTATGTAATTAAAAGAATTGGTTTTTTTGATTATTTTTATTCTATTTCTTAGATTGAATTATTTGACTTTTAATGATTATTTTTAAGTACTATGCATCTTTTGAAAATACTATTAAGCAGAGTTAATTTTATGAAGAGTCAAATGGAAGTTACGATTTTTTTTTAAAAAATTTCGCGTATGTTTGGGGATCTCGTGGGGACTATGGGGAATGGGGATGGGGAACAATTTCTACCCGAGATGGGGTTTGGGGATGGGGATGGGAGAGAAATGGGACCCGAGGATGGGAAATGGGAAAGTACCCCCCGCCCTATCTCAGCCCCGTTGACATCCCTAACCGTGTCACCGTAAATCGTAATGTGTGAGGTGAATTATGGTAAAATAATAGTACTCCCTCCTTCGTTTCGTATACAGTATTTACAGAGTTTTTGTTTTATGTTTTATATAGTTAATGTTATTTTTTTCAATACATTCATATTTATCACATTTTCTTTTTCACTTTTAATATATTTTTTTCTCTTCAATAATAATTATATAGAAACATTATATTCGAAATACCTCAAATTTTTACAGTATTTAATCATTTCTTAAAACTCGTGCATCCTTAAAATACACTACTTATGAAACGAAATGAGTATAATTTTTTTAACGTGTAATTTATGGCACATGTCAAAAAAAAATTCAAAATAGGTAAATTTAAAACAGGAATTGATGTTATTAATTTAAAGAGTTTAATACATGCATACTACCGGTGTAAACAAGATATACTTCCTTGCTGGAAGTAAAAAACATTAAAAGGGTCCTGTAAAAAGGATTTGAGGGAGTATAAACCACAATTCATGTGTATTACTTTTTTTTTTATAAGTCAACCATTGATAATTCATCGATAATGGATAATATATTGATGGTGTAAAAAAATATATATTACATTGTCAGTGCATAAACAATTTTCTCTAATTTAAATAAGTTTTTTGAATGCATCAATTTTTGGCTGGAAGGCTTTGTTTAGTGTACTTTATTATGGGCTTTTTAGCTAACTAGTGGAGTGACTTTTATATTAAGTCCATAAGTTATTAATTTCATTCGGTTAACACAAATTAAAAAGAGTTTATAACTTTTAAAAAATAAGTTTGTAGTAGTTTTTAAAAATGGTTTTCAAAAATATACTTCAAGTATCTTTCAAAAAACCATACTAGTTTTCGATAATACAAGTATCAATTACACTCTCCAACATTTTTTAAAATTGCATTAATTACTCTAACTCAAGTAAATGTGTATAAAATTAATTATTAATTATAATTTAATAATTTTTTATACTACAATAATTAATTAATTAATTAATTAACTACTCCCTCATGTCTTATATATAAAACTCTTTTGTGGTTTTTATTTTGGTTCTATTTATAAGACCTTATTTCAATTTTCAACAATATTTAATTACTTTTTTCCACAAATATCTCTATTAATTATACATTTTTTAGAGTCCCAATAATAATTATAAGGGTAGTCTTGAAAAAGTATATTAAATTTTCACATTTTCAATACCACTAATAAGTTTAATTACCTTTCTTGGTGGAAGAGAAAAATCACAAATGGATCTTATAAATACGATATGAGGGAGTATAAATTTAACAAATAAAAAGAATTGATTAATCATAATTTAATAATTTTTTATACTATTAATAAATAAAGAAGAACAAATAGTAAATTAAAATAATAAATATAAATAAAATAATGTTGCATGCTTTTTTTTCGTTTAACAATTTTTAGCTACTTCTACAACTAGTTTTGTCTAATCGTTATATTTCAAACAGGTAGTTAAACAACTATAAAATCTTAACTTACAGTTATAAGCTAACTCAAAAATGATCGCCAGACTTACAAAATTAAATTGCAAATTGATCTATACCACAAAACAAATGACATATGTCACTTGTTTATTATTGATTGGTTAATAAATGATACATCTTACTTTCTTATGGTATAAATTTGTTTGTAAATTAATTTTGTAGGTCTATTTGTCATGACTCAAGCTAACTTTTTCGGACAGATCCTAAGTCCATTTTATTTATTTCTTTTTGAAAAAAAAAAGTTTAGATTGAAAATAAGTTTTTCCATTTATTTAAATCTTAGAGACAAGGGGTTGAGACTTTAGAGCTGAATGGAGTGTATTGGCATTTGGCAGCATATATTAAATATACGTCTATTTTATTTATTTCTTTTTGACAAAAAAAATCTTTAGATTGAAAATAAGTTTTTCCATTTCAACATTATCACCAACCATATAATAATAGTAGTGTTTAAATGAATTGCCCATGAGAGATTAGAAAATAGTTAGCTAATATCAGATATATTTAGAGCTACTTTTTGTGGGTCAAATCAACAAAAATTAACATATTACGGAGTACACTTCATTGATTAACATATATTTACTATTTCCTCCGGTTTTATATGCTCCTTCCTTCCTATTCATATCATAAGTTAATTTGATGAATTTTTACACTTTTTAAAAATATTAGTTAGTATTATTTCTGTCTTTATATATAAAACCTTTTTGAGAAATTTCACATCCATTAAAAAATATTGATTATTTTAATTAATGATGTTGAAAATGTGAATATTTGATACTTCCTCTATCCCTATATATATGACTCCTTTGGGAAATTTCACGTCCATTAAGAAAAATGAATAATTTAGTTAATTGTATTGAAAATATGAACTTTTGATATCTATTTTCAAAGTTACCCCTATTAATATTATTGAAAAATCTAAAAAGTGTTAAATAAATAAGGATATTTTTGGAAAAAAAATAATTAATGCTCATTGAAAATTGGTAAAGAGTCTTATAAATAGGGACAAAATAAAAATGTTAAAAGGGTCCTATATTTAGGGACGGAGGGAGTAAGTATTTTCAAAATTACCCCTATTAATATTATTGGAAATTTAAAAAGTGTTTAATAAATAGGGAGTATTTGTGAAAAGAAATAATTAATAGTCATTGAAAATTGGTATATGTTATTATAAATAAAAACAAAATAAAAGTGTAAAAAGGGTCTTATATTTAAGGACGGATGTAATATTTTTTTTTGGGTCGAAACCGAGTGGTGTCTAGGCTTCACATTTTTTGTGGCTCAACTAATCCACCTCGGATCCACGAATTGTACGAGTCTTTGACTCAACAGTATGGATCCTCACAGGAATTATTGCCTCACTGAGACTCGAGCCTTTGACCCTAGAGTCTCTAAGCTCCCAGGGCGGAGGTAGTATTGTTAGTGATATTGGAAATGTAAATATTGAGTATATCTTTTCAAAAGTACCCTATAATTATTATTACAAATCTAAAAAATTGTTGAGTAAATATGAGTATTTGTGAAAAAGAAGTAATTAATACTCCCTCTATCCCTATATATAAGACCCATTTGGGTGATTTCACATCCATTGAGGAAGTTGGTTAATTTAGTTAGTGGTATTGGAAATGTGAGCATTTGATATGTATTTTCAAAACTACCGCTATTAATATTATTAGAAATCTAAAAGGTGTTAAATAAATAGGGGTGTTTGTGGAAAGAAGTAATTAATGAGTATTGAAAATTGGTATATGAACTGATAAATAAAAACAAAATAAAAATGTTAAAAGAGTCTTATAATTAGGGACATAGTACTATTGAAAATTGGAAATGCGACTTATATTTAAAAAAAAAAAAAGCCTTTAAAGGGACTTATATATATATATATATATATATATATATATATATATATATAGGACCAGATGAAGTATAAGATTTTGTTAGATAAATTTACATCCACAAAGAAAGTGGATTAATATTATTAGTGATATTGGAAATAAAATCATTTAATATATTTTTTTCAAAATTACTCTCGTAATTGTTATTGAAACTTTAAAAGGTGATAATTTAAAATAAGCGGTTTTGAAAAAAGTAATTAAATATTATTGAAAATATGAATAAAATTTAATAAATATGACTATTTTTTTTCTAAAAAAGTTTTATATATAGAATAAAAGAGAATAGTTAATTTTTTATATAATCAACCTTTTTTAAAAATTTTCTTTAAATTAGAGGGAGAGGAGAGTTGAGTTCCGATGATTTGGAAAAGAACTCAAGTCTTTGGGTATATATTCTATAACTGGTTTTTACCCGGGTCATTGATATTTTAATTTTTTAAATTTTAAATAAAGTAAAAAATATTATTGAACAACAATTAAAAATAACACTTTTTATATAAAAAATAAGAGTTCAAATCAAACCCTACAGTTAAAAAAATTAAAACTCAATAATATAAACAACTGCACCATGAAAATTATTTAATTAACCTTTAATTCCAAACCTGAACACTATTACATAATCCATCTGAAAATGCTTGGAAATATAAAAACATTAATATATTATTCAAAAATTAAAAAACTAATATTTGCTTCGTATTTAAAAAAAACTAATATTTATTAAATAATTATAAAACAAAGTAGACTTATTTGAATCTTAATTTTTATAATGAATCATATATTAAAATATTTATTCCTTTATATATTATCTTCATGGATTACATAAGTTAAAAAACTGGACAGAAATCGGGACTGTGAAGTTTCTTTTCACAGTTTTGTTCAACAAAAAAAAAAAAAAACCTGGACAGAAAATACAATGCTCAATAAAAAAAACTAAAATGTTACATGAATACACAAAAACAATAAATAAACAAATTTTGAAATCTATCTTAGATGGGATGGAGATGACGAAAATGACGACGACAACGACAACAACAACAACAATAATGACAACGACGACAACGACAACGACGACGATGACGACAACAACAACGATAATGATAACGACAACAACGATGACGACAACAACAACAACAAATTGAAATATATATAATTATTTCTTTTGTTCTTGACCTTTGCGAAAAAGGTATCAATCATCAAAAGTCTTTTTCGTCTTTTTCTTTACTATCAATAGCAAAATGTGCAGATTGATGAAATCAACCTCAAACCAAATCAAATTCAGAAGTCAAAATTACACTAATTCCTTAAACATACACAAAAACCAAGAAGCAATTAGATAAAATTACCCCCATAACTCTAGGGCCTCCCTCTCGCAATAGCCTACAAAAACCTGACCAAATCCATCTTTTTTCAATTTCCTCTCTCTCTTGAACACAAGCCATCCTTCTACTTGAACATGAAGATAAATTCAAAATTCATAATTATAAATAAACAATTTAAACAATCAATGAATAAGAAATAATAATCAATAATAACCAAAAACGTCAAAGAAATTAGTTTCTGCACCGACATCACCAACACTAACAACAACAAATCAAGCAAGGAGAAAATAGCAAAAATAAATAATATAAATAAAATCATCGAAATATAAATAATATAATTTAAGATGAGTGAAATTGAAGGACAAAATTATGGGAGAAGAAATAGATTTAAAAGTGTAAAACATATGCAAAGTTTGAAGGTGGAAAAAAAATACACACATCAAGTATAAAATCACATCCTAATATATATATATATATATAATGATTTGGAAAATTTGAAAATCTTGAATAATTTATTTAATTTTAAATTGTAATTTTTGGTTGGAGATATGGATTATCTACCTACGATTACTCTTGATGCGAGGAAAATATCAACGACAAATGTGGTGCCTCGAAGATTTCTCTAACAAATGTAGTGTCTCAAAAATTCAACCGACAAAACATGTGTTTCAAATAGGCGTCTTTTATATATAGATAATAGATTTAATTACCTATTCAATAGCTAATATATAATTCACTAAAAAAGTTAAACTGATCTAAAAATTGTTAATATTTTATTTGTGAATATTCAAGATCTTGTTATCATTAATAAACGTTCAGAAAGAAAAATACATATTAAGAACATTTGTTAAAAAAATATAAAACAAAATTGTTATTAGCATAAAAAATTCAAGTTTAATAATTCACGGTATACTAAATATGATACTTTCCTATACAAATATATTTGTTTGGTTTTTTAACCAATAAAAAAAAGTCTTTGGGTATATATTCTTTTTTTTTTAATATTTTTTTTCTCACAAAGATGATAAAAATGACAAAATTTATGTCACAAATTAAAGTTAAAGTAATTAATAAAAAATTTTAAAAATTGCAAATTTTAAATTGTGATTGATTGATCAAGGAAAAATGCATTAAACTAGTAATTTGATAATTGATTAATGTATTAAACAAACTATTAAATATATGTTTTTTTAATTTTTAACTTTTTAAATTTTTTTACCCATAAAAGTATAAGCAAATGGATTGATAGGAATATTGGAAAAGCTCAAACCCTTATAACAAAGAGAAATCAATCCCATTCTTTTTTTTTTTTACATCAACTAGTACCCGGATCTGGTTTACCCAGAATCTGACTCATCCGGTCCGACCCAACTAAGCTCGCACTAAGCGGTAGGGGTCTCCCAGCGAGGGTTGCTCCATACCCAAGGCTCGAACTCGAGACCAGTTGGTTAAGGAACCAAGTGAGCTACCACTTGACCAACCCACGTTGGTTAATCCCATTCTTTTAATATAGATTGTTGGTGGCATGCACCAATCTAAAAAATTAACAATACTGTTAGAAATATCAGTTAGTAGTTAGCATTACATTGCTTGCACAGCAAAGCATCCCTGCAAATCAGTTGTAACTTAAGTTAGTTTAGTTGTTGATTCATAGCCTTTAGATCTTAGACTAGTTAGTTGTAGATTAGTGGTTGAGATTCAATCTCATGGATTGTATATATACTTGTAATTCTTCACAAAATATGTTAAGAGAAATCATTTTCATTTTACTTGAGTTTGTTACAAGTTTCTCAAGTTGCTTTTCTCTCAACTTCTCTGCTACTTCTATTGAAGTTTCTAGAGCAATTTAGCCATGGAGATTCTAGTTTTCACATGGTATCAGAGCTCTGCTGCGCCATTAAAACTCTGATCCTCCATTCTTTTATTCTCTACTTCATCTTCATTTTTGATTTTTTTTCTAGGTCAACTTGTTCGATTGATTTGATTCTTCTTCTTCAAAATTCATGTGATATATTGCTTTTGATCATCGGAATTGAGTTCTATTACAGATTCCTAAATCAATTTTGTGATTCTGGAATCAATTCTTCATACTTTGTTCATCATCTATTTTTGGCGGGAAACGTAACCGTTTTCTGTTATTCTGGTTTTTTCTTCTGATCATTGTTCAACACATTCAATTTCTACATTTTCTTCATGGCTAATGCTCACTTTGTTGCGAATTTAGTAACTGATCCAACAAGTCCTTATTACATACCTCCGAATGAAAATCCAGCTTCGATTTTGGTTTCAGCTCCATTAATTGGAGCCAATTATCATTCGTGGTCTCGTGCAATGCTCATGACACTGAAGTTCAAAAATAAATTGCTTTTCTCTTCATACTTCTTATTAATATTTTAACATATTTTAGGTGTGTCTAGAGCTTTGTCTCAAGTTGCTTTTCTCTCAACTTCTCTGCTACTTCTATTGAAGTTTCTAGAGCAATTCAGCCATGGAGATTCTAGTTTTCACATGGTATCAGAGCCTGACCCTCCCGATGGGGCCACCCGCAGATGTCCAGTCCTGCATACTTCATGCTCCAGATGTCCATTCCTGGGCGTGAGGGGGGTGTGTTAAGATAAGTCCCACATCGGATGAGAATATGGTCTGGCCAATACTTATAAAGGCTAAGGCATCCCTCATCCTATGAGCTAGCTTTTGGGGTTGAGTTAGGCCTAGCCTACACAATTCTAATATGGTATCAATTTATTTAAAGGTATTTGGTTGTTTGAGTTTTGCTACAACACTAACTGCAAATAGAAAGAAACTTGATCCTAGATCAAGAAAATGTGTGTTCATTGGTTTTAAACCTGGTACAAAAGGTTATATTTTATTTGATCTTAAAACCAGAGAAACTTTTGTATCCAGGAATGTTGTTTTTTATGAACACATGTTTCCTTTTCACTGCAATTCTCATGAATCTGGAAATTCATGTTCAAGTGCTGATGTTACACTGCCCATTTTTCCTTACACTGAACATGACCAATTTCTAGATTATCAATCATAAATAGTGGATCAGGAACATTCTACCCAAACCATACAACCTGATCTTGATCCACAACCACCTGATTCACAAATTCAACCACCTGCTGCCTCACCATTACCTGATGCACCACAAATTCTTAGAAGATCTACTAGGCATCACACTCCTCCATCTTACCTAAAGGATTTTCATTGCCAACTTGCCTCAACAAGAGTTCCGTCTACATCAGTCTCCTCCATTGTCAGGTATCCCCTTTCTCAGTGTTTGTCTTATGATAATTTGTCACAGTCATATAAAAATTTTGTTTTAGCCATTTCAAGTGTCACTGAACCTAAGACCTATGCTGAGGCTGTAACTAATGAGAACTGGAGAAAGGTTATTGAGGCTGAGTTGTTGGCTCTGGAGAAGAATAAGACTTGGATTCTCACTTCCTTGCCACCAAACAAGAAAGCTATTGGTTGTAAGTGGGTTTTCAAACTGAAATTCTTTGCTACTGGGCTTATTGAAAGATATAAAGCTAGATTAGTGGCTAAGGGTTATACACAAACTGCTGGATTGGATTATCTTGAAACTTTCAGCCCTGTTGTAAAAATGACTACTGTTAGGGTACTTCTCTCTTTAGCTGCTGCTCTTAATTGGCATATCCATCAATTGGATGTCAACACTGCTTTTTTGCATGGAGATTTACCTGAAGAAGTATATATGAAGTTACCTCCTGGGTTGGCTGTTGATAATCCTAATCTAGTATGCAAACTTGAGAAGTCACTATATGGCTTAAAACAAGCTAGTAGGCAATGGAATGAGAAGCTTACAGCAGTTCTATATTCCTGTGGTTATTCTCAATCCAAAGCAGATTATTCCCTCTTTACAAAATTCACTTCTACTGATTTTAATGTCATTTTAGTATATGTTGATGATCTTGTTTTAGCTGGTACCTCATTGGCAGAAATTGATCATATGAAACATATACTAGATACTAAATTCAGCATTAAAGATCTTGGCCAACTGAAATATTTCTTAGGTATGAAGGTTGCCAGATCTTCAGAGGGGATCTCATTATGTCAACGCAAGTATGCACTTGATTTACTTCAAGATACTGGCTGTTAGCAGCCAAGCCTGTTTCAACTCCTATGGATCATAATGCTAAACTTCATAGTGAATCAGGGCCTTTGCATTCTGATGTTACTAGTTACAGGAAATTGATTGGTAAATTGGTATATCTAACCAACACAAGACCTGATTTGTCCTATGCTGTTAGTCATTTGAGTCAATTCTTAGATAAGCCTACTGTTGCACATTATCAAGCTGCTCTAAGGGTCCTCAAATATCTCAAGCATGAGCCTGGAAAAGGTTTACTTTTTCCTGCAAAGAATGATCTTGTCTTGAAGGGTTTCAGTGATTCTGATTGGGGTGCTTGTCTTGATACTCGACGATCCGTCACTGGTTTTTGTTTTTTCATTGGTAACTCTTTAGTTTCATGGAAAAGCAAGAGGCAACACACTGTTTCTCGTTCCTCAGCAGAAGCTGAATATAGAGCTCTAGCTCAGACTGGTTGTGAGGCACAATGGCTGTCATATCTACTCACTGATTTCAGATTACCTAATTGTGCTCCAATCTCCATTTACTGTGATAACCAATCTGCTTTGCATATTGCGGCTAATCCAGTTTATCATGAACGCACTAAACACATTGAGATAGATTGTCATTCAATACGGGAGAAGACTCAATCTGGCCTTGTTCATTTGCTTCCAGTGAGCAGTGCTCAACAACTGGCTGATATTTTCACTAAGCCTTTAGCAGCTGGACCGTTTAATTCGAATATTTCCAAGCTTGGAATGTGTAATATACACCTTCGAGCTTGAGGGGGGCTGTTAGAAATATCAGTTAGTAGTTAGCATTACATTGCTTGCACAGCAAAGCATCCCTGCAAATCAGTTGTAACTTAAGTTAGTTTAGTTGTTGATTCATAGCCTTTAGATCTTAGACTAGTTAGTTGTAGATTAGTGGCTGAGATTCAATCTCATGTATTGTATATATACTTGTAATTATTCACAAAATATGTTAAGAGAAATCATTTTCATTTTACTTGAGTTTGTTACAAGTTTCTCAAGTTGCTTTTCTCTCAACTTCTCTGCTACTTCTATTGAAGTTTCTAGAGCAATTCAGCCATGGAGATTCTAGTTTTCACAAATACATCCAAAAACGAATTAAACAAAAACCAAACACAAAATTTATCACTGTCCAAAAATCTTATTATATCAATCAACTTATTTCTAAAAATAATAGTATTTTTACTTAGCCAAAAGAACCAAGCAACTTCCATCCGTAATATTGAAGAGCTCCTCCTATGCTTGATCCTATCAAGTATCAACTAGGATTGCTTAAAAAAGGCCCCTTTAATACTGTTTTGATGCACCAAAGCAAAATTGAGCCACAAGAAAGAAACAAATATGCGCATAGCTGTCTCATCACCAATTTGGTAAAAGGGATATAGATAATTAATCACTATATTTCATGAAGCAAGTTTATGAGCATCGGCAATAATCCTATCATGGAAATGTTGCCAACGGAAAACAAGGATTCTTATACAGAGTTCTAATCTTTCACATAACCTTTAAAAAAAATTATTTGAAGGCAAGATAAGTATCATTTGTTTTTGTAGAAACCTACTTTTAAAGCAATTATATGCCGATCTTATTGTAAAAAAAATCCTGGCCTCCTATGCTTAAAAGTTAAAACCATTTTCACGAGTCTTTTTGACCTTCTTGTACTAAGTTGTTGTAACACGGCATCTCGAAGTATACGTTCTATATTCCATTGGAAGAGCTCTTTCCGCGGAAGAGTAAGCCAACTCCATTAATTATTGTTCCAAGACCCCATCTCAAAATTCTTTTATTTTTGAGAAAAAAATAGAGTATAATCTAGAGAACAACTCTTACAAAGAGTCATTATTCCACCATTTATTTTCCCATAAAAGAGTTCTATACCACACTCAAGCTTTTCTTGTAATGCAATCTCTAAACCAGTCAATCACGTCACCCACTCCACCTAAGGCACACATATCATTCCACCAAATAGAACTTGCATTAGAATTGGAACCTCTACATAGAAACAAAGATGAAGCAAATGTACCCAAACAGAGTCTTCATTGTTTAACAACCTCCACCTACACTTCCATTTAGCAAGTAGAGAAATATTAAACCATTCTAAATTCTTTATCCTCAACCCACCATCTTTTTTGTCCCTACCAATGACATCCCATTTTACTCAAGCTATCTTTCCTTCTCCTCCACACCTCATATAATAAGATTAGTCACCTAGTTTTGCAGGTGTATACTTTAAGAAATTAAGAAAAAAAGATCATGACCTATGAGAAGGTCTTATTGCTTCATATGTTAATAGTTGAGACTTAAATTAAAAAATAAATAAAAATAGATTATGTTTAAACCTAAAAAAAAGTTCTTATTAATTAAAAAAATCAGACTTAGCTTGTTTATTTCCAACCGTAATGCCGAGGACGGTGACACACTTGGAAGACACACAGCACATTACCAGTTCTGCACAGATTGTTCTTGGCGTTACAGAGTGATTTTTTTTAATTGCCCACAAAGTCTTGGCGTTACAGGTGGTTTTTTATTTACCAACTTTGTAGGATGAATCAATAGTTGGTAGATAATTGACTTCCTTAAGCATAATGTTGGGGGTTCAATTCTTGCTACAAGCTTTTCAGGTAGTGACAAAACTCATTTCAATAATTTCTATGCCTCGAAAAAAATTAATCTTCAGCTGAAAAATACCCTTAATATAAAAAAAATAAAAATTTGTAGGATGGCAATTTATAGTGGGCCAGTGAGGTACTAAGAAGTAAGCACTAGAGGTGAGCATGGATAAGTTTGGGATAGATTTGGTATAAATCATACCCAGCTCAACACAAAAGTTAGGCAATATAATTATTTTGAATCCTAACTCAACACAAAAGTTAGGCAATATAATTATTTTGAATCCTAACTCAACCCGGTCTTAATCCAACAATAATTGGAATGAAATTAGGTTAACCTTATATGCTAATATAATAGATAAATTCGAACATTATGTATAAATAAATCATAAGATCAAAGAAAAATAAATTTAAATTAAAGTATATTTAAATATATATATATATATATATATATATATTCCAACTATGAATAATATCAATAAATATTTTACAAAATGTTAGGAGTTTAAATTAAGAAATTTTATTACCCATACTTCAATATAAAATATATATATATATATATATATATATATATATATATATATATTTGAAAAAATGTGAGAAATTGAGATAGGTGAACCATGGCATAATCCAAATCCGACATCCAACCCAAAAATGTGTCGGATTTATTTTCTAAAACTCGAATCTGAGGAAATAAATTTTGGGACGAGTCTTGCTCACCCCTACTAACCACTGCTAAGCAGATGACATGATTTTTGGGATGCACAGTTAGGTTGCTGCGTTTGTTTTGGTTGTCCAAAGCGTATCACTATGTAATCAGAACATCTTCACCATGTAAATGCACACTTGCTACACAAAACCGAAGTACAAACAGGATGTATAAATTTTTTTTTACATGATATAAGCTACCATAGATCAAATCAAATTTTCCATCTCTTCACAGTTGGAGTGAATCCGAAATAACGCTTGAAGTTCTATAGTTGCTTGTATTCGAAAAAACATGATGATTACATGCATGAGATTGCAAAATCTAATTTCTATGAGAGATTAGAGTGTTACTTTGTAAGAGACAGGATGCAAGTTATCAAAAATAATGCTTGTATTGTGGAAGACTTGTACAGTATAAAACATTGCTATATGCCTATACCGTTGCAAAGTGAAAATTGAAATTCCCTCTAATGCTATAAAAGTGTAATTTGTACTTTCTGTGCAATTTCTCGTGGATGAAAATGATGAAAAAACCAGTGTTGTCACAAGTCACAACTAACAAATAAGCTGGCCAAAAAAGATGGTCAAATAATCAAGATATCGTAATCCATTAACCATCTCAGAACCAAAGCAAACTCTATCTGGTTTTTTAACTGCAAACAACACGAAAGTATTGATTATCTGCAACTGAAACTCACAAACCCCTACAATTTTTACAGATTATGAACATTTGGTGATACATCTCCTTTATCTTTAGGGCGGTCAGTGTGTCCTTGCATTTTGTGATCCACCTAACATGGGACTAGAATCCCAGTTATTGCCTTGCGTATTTCCATTGTGTTGGTGAGGGATATACAAAGATACAGCTTGAAGCTCAGCAGATTGCACACGAAGACCGTCACTGTTGACAGAAGAAGGTTGAGCACCATTCCGAGATTCAGCCAACATCTGGAAATATGCATGAGGTCCCCAACCTACATAGACAACGATAAATATATTGACATAGGAAAATTAAGAATGGATATTGTCCCCAAGCATATTAATGTGCTTAGAGATGATAGGGAGTTAAAGAAGTATAAACATCAACAAGATTAAAGCATATCATGTTTAAGCAGCATGATTAAACATAGCAATGCTCTTTTTTCATTTTTTATCAGAGATTAAGCACTGCAGTTAAGATATGCCAATGATGCCATAAGCACTGACGCGTGTATTTTTATCAAAGTTAAGAACATTTTTTTGCAGTGTTATCAAGCCGCACGAAAAGCCCCAGTTAGGATATAAAACTCTCCCATCATGCCCCACAAAGTCTGGGCCTGGTCAAAAACCCAAAAAGAATCTTGTCTAAAATTTCAGAAACATATAGAATAAAACTACGCTGATCGAGGTTTGAACAAGACTTAAAACAAATGGTCACAACAATGTCAAAAGCAAATTGTCACAACAATGTCAAACACAGACTGCAAAAAATGAAGGGAACATTTCATGAACATACCATCCATGTCATATGGAGGTGGAAAGAATTGCAAGTAACAAAAGGAAGCAACTGTCGTTCCTGCATAAAAGAAGATCCTATAAGAAACTTAGCAAAAAGGTTCCCTTAATATTTAAGCCATCTGGCTCCTCCAGTAAACAAACCTATAAGAGCTCCAGCAAACACATCTTGCCAATGATGCCAATAATCATCAACACGAGAAACAGCAACCAAAGCTGCCGAGAGGATTGGTAAGAAAACAAGGCAGAGCTTTGCAACATGGCCCCTGCGGTCAAATGCCTTAATTTTTCCGGATAGATACCAAGCAATAAAAGTAAGGCCAGCAAAAGACCCTGCATATCAAAAATTGAATCTTTCGGATATTATATTGTGGTAGTTCATATAGCCTGCGGTAAATTAAAAAATGAGAACAAACAATAGAAACATGTCACTCCCAAAATAGACCAACAAAACAAAAGAAGCAAAAGCTAACCCCAAGCATAATTTTTTGCCTTGCAACAAATACACGAGGTTGATAAAATAAATATTTCCAGAAGTATTGAATATCTCAAGCTTATAGAAGCAGTATGATTAGAAAAGTAGGTACAAATAATCTTGTAACTTAATTTTCTTTCTTCCAAGCTAAATCTTCTAATTATATTATAATCCAGAACAACTTCACCCTCAACTTACGGTAAGATGCCACTTAAATTGACATCAAGAAGCAACAATACCACTCAAAGGAATTGTAGAACCATGGGGATAAAAAAAATCCATAAAAATAAAAAACCTAAGTTTCACATAGATCCTAAGATTACTAAGAGAACTTACACGAGGTATGTCCACTTGGGAAACTTTTGTGCCCTTCCTTGATGACACTCTTATCTCCAGTACACCTAACACCATTTGTTACTGGATCAAACACCTGACATGTGATGCACCAATGCCATGTTTATTGAGCATAATACGGTATATAAGTAACATGTATCATATGAAATGGTGTTAATAGGACAATCTAGGTAGTTTATTAAAATGAAAACTCACCCCTTTTCCATCAGGGAAACACCGCCAGAAAAAATCTGGCCTCGGTCTTCCGACACCATCTTTAATAGCATCAGTTATTACAGCAGTAATGAGTACAGAAAACAGAAGGCCTGATAAACATTTGATTAATTAGGTTATACAAAGTACTGTGTAAATAGGATAGATAGGAAAAACTTTATAAGGATAAGTAATGTACCCAATATAGCATGGTGAAAATCATAAACATCCTTTCGAATGAAATAGTAAACAAGAATGACAGCCAGTGGCAGCAATATTGCTATTATCTGTTCAGAAAATAGAAATTCAATAGTTTATATTTTAAATGTTATCAAGTCAAGGGTCAATATAACATAATAATCTTAACAAGGATATAAATTTCTTTTAAGACACAATTCATGAAAGTAAAACATACTGGAACAGCCCAAAAGGGTATGGTATTATCTTTCAACGGGTATCTAAGGTCTGTCAGCATTCCCTCTCCAACAAAACGGTAAAATGGATCTATTATGTTCAAGACGGCATCAATGATCACTAGAAGCAAAAGAATCAACCAGTCATGCATATGTATTCTGGCCACACTAACACCATGTGATCTGATAGTATGTGAACCCAACTGAATTTCTGGCATTTTTTAGCTGCAAATGACAACATAGCAAGGTTAGCAGGGGGTTCTCCCATGTTAAAAATAAAGCACCACAAATTTAATCAAATACAACAAGAGCAAAAACAGAAAGGTGCTATAAATTGACCCCAAAACATAACACTGGCAAGATTATATCCTACCATCATATCAATCTAATAAATGTATACTTCTGTAGTGGATTCTCAAGGAGTTCTTCGTTGCTTTGGGGTTGGAGTTCAGTCTTGGCCTAAGAAGAAATAAAGTCCCCAACCCAAACACTAGCTATAACTCATCATTTAGTGGCTGAAGAATTTTTCTCTATCATTTCCCTTACTATAAAGCCCCATTTTGAACCCTGACTCGCTGAGTCATGTCTGCTAACTCTGAAGTTTGTAGGATAACGAACCTCAACTTCCTAGTGACAAATTCATTTAGGTATCCAGTTATGAAAATGACCTGAATGTATATTGCTCTATTTTTTCCCCTTCATTTTATTAGTGTTATATAACGATATGCCTTATACTAATAATGTCAGGCAATTATGTATCATTGGCATTGCTATATACATTATAATGCCCAAGGATCTTATTATGCCTACCGTTTCAGGAAAGTATAATGTATGATATTTAGTTTTATATTAGTGGAGGTGATTTTGATTATTTTTGGTGGTTTGTTTTTCTATGAGCACGAAGTAGATGTGTATATAATATTTCAACAAGTACTAACTATGATCTTAATCCTGGATTAATCATAGGTTAGATCGCAATTTTGATACAAGCATACATAGTCTATCTCTATCCTTGACATATCCCAAAACTACGTCACAGGCTGAAACTACTCTTAACCTCCTCAAAGGTATGACCAAAGCGCATCTCCGAATCTATATGTACCCAACCACGAGTTAATGCTACAAAATGTCGTAGCTCCTCAGATATATATTCTCCCATATGAAAGCCCACAGTTATTTGAAGGTAAAAGTAAAACCGTAAGCTTGCTCTGCCCTGCCTATTGAACAGGCAACAATACAGTTGACTGCATAAAAACTTTATGCATGATACACTTTATTAACATAGGTTTTTCTGACATCAATCATAAGGCAGTACTCCCTCTGGTCTTGTTTATTAGGAAAAAAAATACGGTATTAAGAAAAATAACTAGATGTATTTAATTTTCTCAAATTTACTCAAATTCATAAAAAAGTAAACTAATTTAGTAAATTTGTATTAAGAGTGAAACAAAAATTAAATGATTCAAAAGTCTTCATGGCAAATTAACGCATTTATAAAATTCGCGTGTATTAATTATATAAATTTCTGATGCAGACTTCTTATCGAAAAAAATTTCCGATAGACTTATCCAACTTAGGTTTCTTAACATTTGCCATAGGACACACGGTAGAGAAACCCTATTAACAAAATCATAAAAACAAAAGAGCACACTCTTCATCAAAAACAGAACCTAAGAGTATATGAGTACCTATATTATGACTCCAACAATAAATATCACCACCGAAGCTCATAAACCATAATAAATAAATTAAATACAAATCTTAATCACTTTTTAGTCTCAAACTCTCGATGATAAGCATACATAATTGCTTTAATTATTTTTTTATGGATTATCTTCTTCAATTAATTTTTTATATTTTAGTCACTATAAAAATAAAATTACTGTATCCAACATATCAACGATTAAGTGACAATCACTTCACCTCAGCAACTAGTACAATTCTCGTGTTACCCACGTCATCACTTAACTTCCGAAAGACCGAAACTATAGATTTCAAGGAGAGGGAAAATTGAAAGGCGAAAAGGTACAATTTTAAATAAAAAGTAAAAACTTAATTAAGCCTCTTTATTTTGCATCTCTAGCTAGAGTTTTGATGTATTACTATTATTTCATTAGAAAAAAAAAATTAGAGAAGCAGAACAAAATCAATAATCATCGCTAAGCAGTAAAAATTTGAATGCATTAGACGATAACAGAAGCTTATAGAAACTCGAAATCTCTTATCGCTAACAAATATAAAGTCGCACTGTACAAGGCAAATGCAAAATTTTTCAATGTTTTTTATAAAAAAAAAATTAAAAAAATAAATAAAAATTAAACCACAATTTTTACTGAAACTCTAAAAATAAAAATGGTGTATATATGGAAAAAAATACAAGTAGGAATAATTGTTGGTATGATTAAAAATTGTAAAAGTGACTTAAAAATAAGATTAAAAAAAAAAGTAGCGAAAATGAGAGTAGTATATGAAGGAGTGGAGGAATCAGAAAAGAAGGAAAGGAGAATTACGTCAAAGAAAAGCAGCAAAGTAACAAATATTTTAAAAATTTAAAAAAAAAATAAAAAAATGAGATAATGAAACCGCTGATCCAACGGTAATTGTGGACAGAAATCCAACAGTTGGTTGATTTATCTGTGCATGTAATTCTTTTATTCTCTCAGGGAAACAAGCATACGCATAACGCATATATTTAATTTTTATAAAGCCGAAGGTGAAGTTACTAAACTCGAATTTAAGAGAAAATGAAGAAGAGAGAGAGAGAGAGAGAGAGAGAGAGAGACGAAGAGGAGAAAACGATGTGCAGTAGAGAAACATGCAGTAGTAACAGCGAAGCAACAATGCTGAGAGAGAGAGAGAGAGGGAGGGAGAAGTTACCTGAAGGTGGTAAGTGCGCAGGAGATTCCAAGTTACGGAGAAGAAGGAGATGATGGAATCGGAATCGGAATCGGAATCGTGAATTGTGAATTTTGAATTGGGAGTTGTGTCTGCGTGTGAGGGAGAGAGAGATTCAAATTTCAAAATGAAAAAGAAAAAGAAGAAGAAGAAGAGGAAGGAGAAGGAGTGTAAAAAAGGGGAAGGAGAAGGCGCGTGGCGTGGAGTGGAGTGGGTTTTGGTATTCTATTTCCTTTTTTTGTTTGTTTGTTTCTCAAAAATTTAGTTAGAGGGGCGGGCGGGGGATAAAAATTAAAAATAATACAAAAAGGAAGGGAACGGGAATACGCATAACAGCACAGGTGACAGGTGGTAACGCGACGGGCTCATCGGATCACCATATTCCACACTAGAACTAGAATAACAATATATAACTACTCAAAAAGTTGTGTATTTTATTGGTTTTTTACTAACTACTCCTACATTTCTTAAACCACTCAAAGAGTTATTTTAAAGAAATGAAAAAAAAAACTATATTATATTTTCACTGCATTAAATGTTTAAGGCATACTAGTTTGTAGATGGAGTGCAAGCTGTTCGGAGATACTCCGTCTGTTGTATTTACGGGATTTTTATATGTATTACTTCTTCTCAGAGCTGTCAAAATGGGTCGGATCGATGCGGGCCGGGCCAAAAAAACCCGGGAAAAGTGCGGGTTTGGGTTCCAGAAATGTGGTCATAAATTGAACCCGGGCTTATTAGCCCGGTCTAGAGCCGGGCCAAAAAACCCAAACAAGGGCCGAGCCAAAAAACTCAAACAAGGGCCGGGCCAAAAAACCCTGGGTAAAGTGCGGGTTTGGGCTGCATGCTAGTGAACACAACTTGCACCCGGGCTATTTGGCCCAGAATCATTTGGCCCGCACCCGGGCCGGGCCGAACCCGGTCGGGTCGGGCCGGGCCGTTTTGACAACTATACTCCTTTTAATCTTATATAGAGCAATTTATAAAAGAAATTTTTTTTCCTATATATAAGACACTTTATATTTTTTATGCATCATTAATTTTTTTTTCTATTTTTTGACCTTATTAAATGTTTTGACTAACTATGTTTTTACTATTTATTTTTTATTTTGGTCCTATTTATAAGAACTCTTTCCAATTTTCAATAACATTTAATTACTTCTTTCCACTAACACCCCTATAAAGTCAACACTTTTTAGAGTTCCAATGATAATTACAGGGGTAGTTTTGAAAAAGTATATCAAATTTTCACATTTCCAATGCCACTAACAAATTTATCCACTCTCCTTGGTGGGAGTGAAAAACGCTAAAAGGGTCTTATAAATAGGACCGGAGGGAGTAAGTTTTTTTGTTGTTCATTAATGAAGACGAGTTTTTTAAGTGAAGTGGAGGGGGTAAAATTGTAATGTTACAATATATTCTCATAGAATTCACAAAACTAACAATTTTCCTTGGTATGTGTAATTCGGTTAAGTATGCCCTATAATAAGGATCGGATGGAATATCGTTTTACAAAATTCAATACATAATTAATCTTATTTTTATAACACATCCCTATTTATTACACTCTTTTTCTCACTTTCAATATCTTTTTTTCTCTTCAATAATAATTATACAGGGGTATTGTAGTCAAATTCTTACATCATTTAATTATTTCTTAAAACTCGTGCATAACCTTAAAACACACTACTTATAAAACGGAGGGAGTAAAAATAAAAATGTTAATAAAAACTATTTATATTACAATTAATATATATATATATATAAATGAAGGACTAATGGTGTAAAAAAAACGTTATACCATCTATGCTCATACATTAATTTACATTACAAATTTTTGTTTCTTTATATTGCCCATCAGCCACTATTACTATTATTATTATTATTATTATTATTATTATTATTATTATTATTTATTATCAACGGGGCTAACCAGCCCAAAGAAACAACATTAGACTAGTCTCGGGAAAGCAATCCCGTAAGCATCCTCACAAACAAGAGGAAATAAAGTACTAGGACAAGAACCTATATTAGTAATCGTAAAAGAACTATGATGGCCTAGATTGGCTAACAAGTCCGCACATCGATTAACCTCACGAAAGATGTGTGAAATAGAAATTCTCCAATCCAAACATAGAAGCTGTTTAATCTCACGAACAATAGGGAAACAATGATGGTGAGAAGCACAATGGCTAGTAATCAGAGATACCGCACCATGAAGTCCATTTCCACCTCTAAAGCTGAAAATTTCAAGTCTCTAGCCAAACGAAGGCTCCACAATAGGCCCCAAAGCTCAGCCTTAGTTGGGGAATTATTAACTACTCCCTCCGACTCGAATTATAAGCAACTTTAACTAATTTTACGCTTATTAAGGAGATTAGTTGATTGTATTTAATTTTCTAAAATTTATAAAATAATAGAGGTATTTTAGGAAAGTTGCATTGAGAATGAAACAAAAATTAAATAGGATAACAATTTTCTAAGGATGTTTTAGGAAAAGTTGCATTGAGAATGAAATAAAATTTAAAAAGATTGGTTAGTTTTGCTTATATTTTAAACCAAAAGAATGATGTTTTTTTTTCGTATATTTCAAGCCGGAGAGAGTATTTTGTTAATTGTTAAGCCATCCATGATGCAAGTCTAGTAATCAGATGATAAACAATTTGATAAAACCCCTGGTAAAGTCTGGTGATGAACAATATGTTACAGTCTGATTGATCTTGTTCATCACTGTGTTGCAAATTTTGAAGCATAATTTAGTCCTGCTAATTAAGTTTCTTAGTTAATATACTCACTCAAAAAATGACTATGTTTTTACTTCATTGTTCAAAAAATGCCACCCTGATATAAGTGTAAAGAAAAATAAACATATTATCAATATATTTTATTTTATTAAAGAAATAGCTTAATTGATAAGGCTGAATATAGCTGAAATATTTGAGTGTGAACATTTATTTACAAAGATTAATGGGTATGCATTGACAGTGTAACGTTTTTTACACCATCAGTCCATCATCCATCATTCATTTGTATTACATTAATCTAAAAGTCAACGACCATACACGAATGAAGGATGGATGATATACTGATGATGTAAAAAAAACCTTTACATTGTAAGTGCATTCTTCATTTTCTCTTATTTATATTCAAATTCTCATAGTTACATTCTCTTAGAAAAGGAAAAAAAAGGCTATAAAACCCATGAGCATTAATAAAATTAAAAGTCGTGTTATATTAACCGTACTTTACACCCTTAAAAAAAAAAAAAAAAAAAACAACAACAACGTACTTTACACTCTCATTTTTTTCCTTTATGCTTTTCCTCTTTTTGACCATACGTTTTTTTTTTTCTGCTCATTCACACTTTTGATAATGTTTTCGAATTTTTCTTTTCTGAGGGAGTAATTTCATAATACCTTCGTAAAAAACTTATAATTCACGTGAGTTTGTAATAATACTTTGGCAGGTTGAGGGACCAGCAATTTGTTAAAATAAGATAATTTACGGTAATAGACTTATTTTAATTTGAGCAAATTACCAATTTGAATAAAAAAAAATCATGAACCACCTAAGGATATTATTAGTTATCCTATTATCCTGCAAAATATGTTAGCTTTTGTGCCTCTTATTATTATTATTTTTAGAATATTTTTTAGTGCCTCTTGTTATAATTATTCAATAAAATATTTGTTGGTAAGAATATTCAATAAAATATTAAGTTATTTAATTCAGCTTAAATAATTCTATGATTCATGAGAAACCTTAATGAAAAAAAAAATTAAGTGACATACTTGCCTGGAAGCAAGAGATCCTCCCACCACTGGTGCTAAAAAATTATTGGAATTTAATTCCAGGTTATTCGATTGTAATTAACCAGCCAACCAGGTACGATCGAAGGTTAATTAATGATGTAAATTAACCTCACCGATAACATATTTTTATTTTGTCTGAATATTTTAGTACCTAGTGATCCTTATATAAGATTTATTAGCCTCAACTTTTTCTTCTATATGATTAGTTCGAGTACCTTTTGATTGCCGAGAAGAACAGACAAATCAGTTTTGCAAAAACTTTATAATTTCCTTGAAAACTCGAAGTGCACATTTTTATGCTTTAATATCAATTTTTAAGGTTGAAAATGAACGTACTCCTATCAAAAAGGAATACATCTAATGAAAAATCATGTTTTGAAGACTTTAAAATTTTATTTATTAGTGGTATTAAAAGAAGACTTATTTATCTTTCAATATTTTTTTTTATCTATCATAACAGTAGAGTTAGAGGTGGTAATTCGGTTATCGGGTCAGATTAAAATAACCGTGATTAACTTCGGGAAAAAAACTTTTAAATGAGAAATCTAGTGACTGATCTTTTTTAAAATAATTTGGGATTTTTTTTAGGTAATATTAACAGGCAATTTAGATGTTTGGCGAGTTTGGACTTTATAAATCGGGCTATAAAAATCCGAGATCCATTCGAATTTTATTTTAAGAGTATAAGCTCGCTTATATATGAGACTTATAAATTCGACCCAATCGGGCCGTGTTTTTTTTATGACTCTAATAATTAGAGTTGTTCTCAAGAACCAGCTCAGTTAGTAGATAACGATATATGTAACGTTGAAACCAAGATTTAAATCCGGATGATAATGAAAATATTTGTCTATGAAAAAAAAATAATACTAGTAGAGGCCAGGTTAAGGGGCAAAAATACCAGTTAGAGAATTTTTTTTTCAGTTGTTGCCGATCATTTTAATATCTACCTAAATGTCATCATGAAAAGATTTTTTTTTTTTTTTACGGGGATAGAGGAAAGGGGATTTAAATTTACCAAATAGTGACGTCCAAAATCGAACACGGGACTTCCAACTCTCAAGCCTTAAGACTTTGATACATGACCACGTGGCTATACCCACTTTTCTCATCATGAAAAGCATATGTTAGAGTATAAAATAGAGTATACACCAACAAATTCTAAGCTTTTAAAATAACCAAAAGACTCCAATTAAAAACTAATATTAACCAAAAGGGCAGAAGTTTAAGTATATTTATGATGAAAATGAGAATATTGTCTCGTGCTCACGCATTAGGGGTACAAAATGAGATTTCGAACCGTCATTTAGTTAAGAGGTAGGAGTAACATGGAGTACAATATTTTATTGGCAACTTAAAAAACAAGGCATTTTTTTTGTGCATTTCCGCATTTGTTATGCAAGCCAGGAGACAAGGTCACCAGGTTGGAGATTCATTACTTCAGTATTTGAAAAGGTGCATGATGAGCATATGTGGTGCACCGGGTACGGTCATTTCTTAAAAAACAAGGGTATGACAAAGTTGGATACTTGGATTTATGAGTTGGATATGTTATGAGTATGGAAAAGGCTTTATTGATAAAATTAAAATTTATTTTGATGATCTTTACACCTTCAAAGAAATTAGTCGAAAAATATCTTTAATACATAAAAAAAAAAAAAAAACAAAGGTATGGCAATAAACATGTAGTGAAACTCAAAAGTTCAATTAAATTTGTTGAGTTTATGTAAATTTGAATCGATAACTCTACTCGAAAATAAGCAAACGTTTATGTATCTTAAAAATCTTAATTAATATTGTAATATAATCTAAAACATAAATATAACTTAAAGTCTTTCCAAAATAATTTTAAAATTTTTTAACATTATAATAAAACAAATATAATTATAAAATATAATCATAATTCAATATTTATCCCACCTAATATAAATTTTAATCGATCACTTATTTTATCTCATAGCTTCATATATACAACAATACAAAATTAAAATTAGCTTTATAAATATATTATATACTGTAAGAAATAAATAATTCCGCCTAGGTATTAGAAAATAACAAGAAACAATTATTTTTTTAATGTAAATTCGTAAATTCGAGAGGATCGATTTTAGCAGAGTTTACTTAAATTTGTATGAGTTCAACAAAAAAAACTTTACATGAGAATCAACTCGTTTTTATGACCTATATCGGTATCCAATAAATACCCGATTCGGATATATCATTTATTTTGGGTACCCATTCTTCACTTATAAGCATAAAAACTTTGATATATTTATTGCATTAACTAAGTTTAATGTGGCAAATGAACAAAAGTCATACTGCATGTATAAAACTAAAAAAATATTAAAATCTTACTTAGTAAAATCTACGTGCAAATTTATACATGAAATTGTAACATTTATATTTTATGTTTTTTATTTTACTTTCTTAATTTAAAAAATAATAAGTATTAAAATTTTATTTATAAATTTATATATAACTTTTCTATGTACATCTTTCAATCATTTTTCATCAAACTATATGAATCAAAACCATGTGGCTGATGACACGAAATATCACATCTAACCATGCAAACCAAAAAATTGTCAAAAAAACCCTATAAGAAAGAATTACTGTCCACCAACGTAGGTTGCATGGTTCAAATGGTGCGATGCTGCCAACTTGGGAATGTGGCCTGAGACTAAGAAGTCTCAAGTTTGATTTTCGGTTAACACACCCCACTGGAGAGACATAGGAACGTAACTTCGTGCAGGATTAATCTCGAGGATTTCTTGGTATTAAAGATACTCTTACAAACCCAAAAAAAAAAAAAAAGAAAAGAAAGAAAGAAAGAACTACTTTCCACGAGTAGTCCAAACTTATGTGTCCGTGAACAGGGATGAGCAAAATACTCATATCCGCGGACATCCGCACTATTCCCTTGCCGGTGGTGATGGGTATTATGATACCCGCCCCACGAGTATTCGCATATATAAAATAATTATTTAAAAATAAATATTATATGTATATTAATTTTTTTTATTACTTTGAGAACATATAAATTTTCTTTTATTTATATTTCATATTGAATTTTAAAGATGAAATTATAATGATAAACATTTATCATATGTATATAACTATTCCTCTTATAATTATTTTTATTTATAATTATTATTACAAAATATATAATTATATAATAAAAGTTTAAAACCCGCTGGTACCCGCGGATACCCATTACCTGCATAAATCCCCGCAAATACCCGCGGGTATGGGCATTGGGTATGCACTACCCGCGCCCGTGGGTACCCATGCCCATCCCTATCCGTGAATGAAAATTTAACAATATTTTTATTCGCGTACATCTAACATTATATAACATCACAACAAATTAATACCCCATTCGAGGTGGTTGCTTGTTTTTGGTTTTTCATTTCGAAATTGTATTTTCAAAACAAAACTTGTTTAGCAAAATTTGAGTTAAAATTGTTTTTTACTTATTTTCAGAACGGTTTCACCTCCATTCTTAAAACAACAAATAATGATTTCATAATTTCAGTTTTTAGTTGTAAACTTATACCACATCTTTTGTGTCACTCAAGTACTACTAGTCTACCACCATTATCATCACTCCTCCCATTATCATAATCATTGCGGTCACTGCTATCATCATGACTGCCGCCCAATTAACACCATTGTGACTAGCCTAACTGCTACCACCACAACCACCCCAACTGCTACCGGCCCAGATGATAACCACCACGTTATAGCCACCCCAACCGCCACCACATCCCCACCTGCAACCATTGTCCCTCCTTGTACCACCATCATCATCATTTAGACCATTACCACCCAACCACCACCATATTAATCACCATAGCCACCATTACCCACAGATGACCACCACCACCATCGCGACCATCACTATCACCTCAACCACCACCATCCATCAATGACACCACCACCACCTCCATGTTCACCCAAACTATCACATTTCATCACTATCACCACCATCACATCCACACCCCCTTGCACCACCATCTCTCCCTCTATCAACACCAAAAAAAATAACCACCAATTATCGCTCAAACTACCACCGGCGCCGCCAAGAATCCAAGACCACCATTGCCTCTCTGGTCACCATCCCACAAAGAGCACCACCATCACCACAACCGCCACTCTAGACTGCAACCACTGTAACAACGACCACCACCTCCAACTAATAATGACAACAATCATATGGAAGTTATTATTAAATTATGGTGGTCGTATACAAGATAGTGATGTTTATAGTGGTGCATAACATGGTAAGAGTGCTATGAAAATTATAAGTTTCAAAATAATTTTGAAAATTGAAAACCTAAAAAAATTTGAAACCGACATTACAACACTGGAAACTAGTTTTGGTTTTTTAAAATTTTAAAACTCAAAAGTCAAAACTAAAAATCACCTGGAACGCGGCCTAAACTATCTATTTTTGGTTTTTTACCTATCTAAAAACCCACCTAAAAATAAGAGAGAATTACTTCCATGCAACCTAATTTTGGGTTACTGTATGCAATCTTATGTTGGATCAATGATATTTTGACACGTAACATGCAATTGTGTCATTGCTTAAAAAGTCAAAGTTGCATGTTAAATGACAAAGTATCATTGGTCCAATATAGGATTACATGACAATATAATAATCCAAGATTAGGTTGCTGTTCTGTCGTAGGATTACGGTGCTTAGACAATTCGATCTAAGAGTCCAGCAATCCCATCCTTGATGTCAGACGTGAAATGAGCACCTTGAATATCAAGATACACACTCTCTTGTCGTTCTCAGTTTTGGGGGGTGGTGTGTGTGTTTGTGTGAGATGAGTTAGATCATACCTGCTAGCTTACCAGGTAATATATGCACATACCAGCAATACCGAGTTGATGGCCGCTTTCATGTGGCGGGTGAGATTCCTCCAAACGGCTCTGACATGATGGCTGGTATTAAAGTGAATGGAATCCTATGCTTGTGGAGTTAGTGGGATTCCTTCAGGTTCCTTAGTGCACATGTCCGAATTCGTACCGGTATAACGGTCTTGAGATCATATCTGAATCCATCCTCCAAGATTCGCTTAAGATACCGTATCCGGTATCCGGTTCGGATGGTCCCTTCCAACCCAATCCGGTATCCGGTATTCCGCTTAATGGGCCACTCTTAGCCTCAATTCGGAATCCGGTTCGTTGGACCAATCCGGCCTCAATCCGGTGGTGGTTTTCGGGCCCAATGGACCTCTTCGGGTCTCAAGCCGGTATCCGGATTGACACTCAACGGATTCCTTCGGTTTTGGCCCGGTATCCGATATTAATGGACTTCTTGGACCTCAATCCGGAATCCGGAATCCGGATTCAGATTAAGTGGGTCTCTTAGGCCTCGATCCGGTATCCTGATTCGACATATCGGTCCCGTTTACGTGGTCCATAACAGTTGCATACTAGAAATATTCTTCTACAAGGTATCAAAATAATCTTTTTATAATATAAACCATTCTTTTTTCCATAAATGTTCCAATGTGAGACTTTATTTATGCTTTCCATAATGTTCCTTCTGCAATTTCTGGTATAGAGACTCCAAATTTCACAATAAATTAACATTAAGACAGCAGAGAACGGAAGATAAATTAGACTTATTAGCATCCTGTTTAAGCAGAATATATATGGCTCAAAGTAGTGGTAATAATGTTTTGTTGCTGTGGTTGGTAGCAGCATTGCTCATTTCCTTGTTGGTTGGTGCCAAAGCTACTGTAATATGTAACATAGACTCAACTAAGCTAGACTTATGCCTTTCAGCAGTTACTGGAACACACCCTCCCAAACCTGATAAAAAATGCTGTGCAGTTATTAGCGATGCTGATTTGCCTTGTCTTTGCGGTTACAAATCTGTGCTACCTGCACTTGGAATTGACCCCACACATGCTTTGGCCTTGCCTGGAAAATGTGGTCTGAAAACACCACATGAATGTATAGGTAATCATGTAATTAACCATCTTAATTAATAAGTCTAGAAGACCTTGGATATAAATTTCTCTTAACACTTTTGTTTTGCCTATTGAGTACAGTGGACAGAGTTGTTTATATATATGACTCATGCTTCTTCATTTTGCAGTGAATTGAAGAAAGACTGCATTTCTGATCTGCCCCTCAAATAAATAAATGAGTAGTTAATATATAATCATTGCCTTTTTGCTATATGTTTTACAAATTAATTACAATATCGATCTTATGGTGCATCAGTTTCCTGTGTAGTACCTTTTATAAAGGTATATTTGTTGTACAACAATTCAAAGATCTCAGTATGCATTTTCCTTCATGTTGACAAGAAATCAAGAATATCAATATTATTATCTCCTTGTAGTCAAGTTTGTTTAGCACTTTAGCTCAAGTTACATACAATTATACATATAAACAAAGATACAGAATTATACCCACTTCATGAAATTCTGTTCTTGGTGAATGAAAGTCTGCCCCATTCCAGAAGTTGCAGAAAGAACATGATTGGAAGTATTAATTTATGTCCCACATTAGATAATTCATGGAAAAAAGAAGGGTCTCTATCATCCATTCTTGAAGCAATGGGCACAAAGAGCTTGTTCACATTAGAAATTTAAGTTTAATATTTCTGGATATGTTAAACATGAGAAGTTTAATATTTATGTTTTTAATCCTAAAAGTTCAGCGTGTTTTGGTTTTAGTCCCTATAAGTTATTTTGACCGAGATTGATCCTTAATTTTTTAAATATTTTGGTTTCAAATAATTTTTCAAAACCAAAATGTTTGAAAAATTAAGGACCAATCTCGGTAAAAATAACTTTTATAGACTAAAACCAAAACACACTGAACTTTTAGGGACCAAAACCATAAATAAGCCTATTTTGTTTATTTACTCAATAGTATCATTAGAGCATGATACTAGTTACCATTTTTCAAGTTTATTTAAATAATTCGTCCATTTCTGTATGCAAGGCTTTTGAAATTTTGACATATAAATTAGAAATTTAATTAATATATCTATTTAACTTAAATTTATATTTTGCTTTTCAGTTTTGTCCATATATCATTTTTCTATAATTAATTGCCCCACTCGTCATCGTCTCCTTATCAATAACTAGTTAAGGACACATTTTTAAAATTTGAAAAATGGTAAAAACGATAATTAATTTTGTCGAAAGAATTATAATATGATTAAACAAAACTTTTTTAATTTGGTTGAAAAAACTTGTATGCAGGAAAAGAAAGTAATATTTTTTCGATTTACTTCTTCCCATCTTTATTGTAGGTAATGTTTAATTACTTTATAAAGATCGAAGTGGGTATTTATATTTTTTGAAATTTTAAAAAACTACTTTTACATTATAGTTTTATTTTTTTTAATTTACATTAAAAATGTTACAAATGTATTGTTTTACCTTATTAAAAAAAGAAAAATAAAAAAAAACAATAAATACCTCCTAAAAAATACAAAATAACATATATAAATAAGACCAAAATATTTTTCTAGAATATGAGTAAATACTAAATAGTAGAGGAGGAAGTATATGGACTAGGATTGGCAAATAAAGAGTATTTCTCTTTTTCATTCTTTCTCGTTTGTCTCGTAGATTTATCGACAGCCCTCTCTAATTTGGTGGCCGACCGATAAAGTTGTCAAAATTGGGTCAAGTTTAATGGGTTGACTCATTTAACCCAAAAAAACATGGGTTGGGTTAGGGAAAATTTTAATTCGAACTTTTTTTACTCTATTCAATTCAGCTCCATAAATTATTAGCTCAACACGGGCTAGCCTGAAATGGGTTTGGGCCAACCCATTTGATATGAACTTAATTTTTTTTTATATATGTTTTAATATTTTGCTATTTAATAGGATTAAACAATAATAAAATTAAGATGAGATAGAACTTTTTGTTTTTTCATTTATTATTTTCATAAGCATTTAGTCTTTTCATTTATTATTTTCATAATTAATAATGACATCCTAATTAAAAGAAAATGTTATGAAATTTTAATTTGGTTACGATTAATTATTATTTATCAAAAAAGAATAAATATTGTCCCATTGGCCAGTCCAACCCAACCGAAAAATTATATAGCTAGGCCAAACTAGTGAAATGACTGACCCGTACAAAAATGGTCCATCCCAAAAACCAATGATCCAAACGAATTAGGCCAGCCCAAATTGATAGCTCTACTAAACAGTGCATGATATACACAGTGCTCTAATTAAGGAGTACTATTATCCTCGCAAGGGTTCAAAAAAGTGTGCATATATTATAGTGCAATATAAAAGGCCATAGTTAGCAATGGCATGCATGCAAAGTATACTTAGCTCCAACAGAATTATATATAAGAATTACATTATATATAATTCAGTAAACCGAAAACGATAAGAGCTATATTCAAAATCTCATAAATGAAGTATGGAGTATATCATATTCATATATCATACACGTGAGTCGCTGGAAACTACAAAAGCAAGCATGGGTTCCTACCTGGATATGTAGGATTTGGTTTTTATATTGATGCATAAGCATAACATTGATATTTTCTAAAATTCCGTGGTTTTAGTTACCTATTTGCTAAGTTTTTTTTACACTGTCTTCAAAGCTACATTTATAAGATCTGATCAGGCCTTAACAAAATATGTTTCATATAACAATTTCCCAATAAGCTGCTATCTAATTAAAATCCTGTCAATCAAATGGAAAGCATGTGCACATACATTTTTCTTTTATACAGTGGCAGTGCAAATGATGCATGAAGCTACACAAAACAGAAGCTGCACAATATTGCTAGCTAATTTGCTAAATCTAGTGTTTGCGTGTAGAGAACTTTCAATTACAAGTATACACAAGCAAAATCAAAAGGAACTAGGAAGAAAGGATTAGTGCAAAAGACAACTATAAGATCACTTCTGTCCCAGCTCCATGGCTTCTAAGCTTGGACTATGATAAGAGAAAGGGGGAAGTGCATCACCATTTCTCCTTGGTACTTGATTCATAACCGGAACCTCCATGGCCTGCACAGCGGGTGAAGCTCGATTCATGTTCGAATTGACCCTTGATGATTCCTCCATGGCTCGGAAATATGCATATGGGCCCCATCCTGAAAAGAAAAGAAACGAAATGTAAAAGCAGCTCAAAGGAACACTTCATATAGACAAGGGCAAGGGTTAAAAATAACACGAAATGAATGCTAAACTTCAATGAGAAACGGTTTAACTAAATGGTAAAGGTTCAAGTAGTTGATATGCTCAATCCAACTTAAAAATTTCTTTGTGCCTTAAACATGCATACTTATTCTAATACAACCAATTTCTACCTGACCAGAACATATCTACTCTTGTTTTCAGAGATGAAATGATAATATAGTAGAAAAATTTCAAAAAACGTGAGTTAGTTACAAACTAGATTTTTTTTTAGAAGAAATAGTTACAAATTGCGATAAAGGTTTTTTTTAATGTATGCTCTATCACACATGTTAGAAACTTATATTGGGTAAGTATGTATTAGAAGTTAAACACGCATTTATAAAATTTATATTATTAAATACATCAATTCGACGTAAACTTATCCAATATGAATTTCTTTAACATGAACTCTTAAGACACACATTAAAAAAAAACCATCAACAACCACAAAAAGACAAAAAACAATAATATTTGTATACCAAAGTATAAATAAAAATGTTCTTGAACAAGAAAGTATATATTGTTGAAATACACAAGTGTAGTAAATGTTTAAAAGCTTTCCACGTTTGAATTAATGTCAACAAAACTCTGATTTATAATGTAGTAGTTTTTGTATAATCCCAACATAATAATGCTTCTGATATCATATTGACAGAGAGACTTAATTGGGGCAATGTGTTTTTGCAAAATCAGAAGATTGGAGAAACAAAGATAGAAACAACGCTTGACATGCTGCTAGCAATACCAATCAGAGAGATAGAGGTGTTACCATCATCACTATAGGGAGGAGGGAAGAACTGCGAATAGCAAAAGGTTGCCACTACAAGCCCTGGAAGAGACAAACAGAGCAGCAATATGAGTTTCAATTGTATTTTATTTATGCAAAATGATCTCTGAGATATACACTACATGGCTCTGTGACCTATCCTTTCACATTTTATAATTTCGAAGTCCGTAGGAACAAACCTAGAATGCCACCAGCAAACACATCCTGCCAATGGTGCCAATAATCATCTACTCGAGAAATTCCTACTAGACAAGCAGCAAGTAGAGGAAGAAACACAATGCATAACTTTGCCACGTGTCCTCTGCCATCAAAAGCTTTAATCTTCCCAGATAGGTACAAAGAGAGAAAACCTAAACCTGCAAAGGACCCTGCAGAACTAATTTTATCACTAATAGGTCCATGCATAAACAATTTCAGAACAAATTGGCTAAGTAATCTGATGAGTGTGTGTGTGTGTCTATATATATATATATATATGTGTGTGTGTGTGTGTGTAGGTATGCATGTTAACTCCTCAACAGATATATTACTATTAACAAATTTAGCATTGAACTCGAAAACAATTTACTGTACTGCCTGACAAGTTTATTGAAAATGATTTTTATCAGTTTCCTACTCTGTCAAATATTTTTTATAAGGGTAAAAGCAATGCAGTTTTTAGCTGACATTTTGCTTTTAATGTGTTTATCAAAGCAGTAGAAAGATATCACTCAATGTTCAGTCAATGTTCAGAATCGACCAGTCTTAAGTAAAATGCATTGTTGATTCTAATCTGCATACATCAAACAAGCAGAGGAAGAGAAGGATTATAGCAAAAGAAATATTGTTGCTCACATGATGTATGGCCGCTTGGGAAACTCTTGTGTCCTTCTTTTATATCACTATCCTTGCCATGACATACCACACCTCCCCATTTATCATAAACCTATAATGTTAATCAAAGAGAAGTTGGTTAATGAGGAGTAAGGACCACATTAATCGGTAGATTGCTATCTATATAAAATGGCACATGCTATAATTGATGATTAATTAATAATTTTATAGAAACATCTGAGTGTCTAACTACCCTTATACACACCAGGGATAAAAGAATCCAGTTATGACAATAAGAAAATATCTAACCAAGGATTAAGTATAAGAGTTATACAAAGAAATAATAATGGTCATAAACCTCTTAAGAAACCATTATACATAGCATAAGGGCCAAAACATTTTTTATAAAACTAAAGCACCTAACATGCGAAAACCCAATAATGCAATATGTATTTTATAAACAAGTGAAGAAGTAGCAACTAATAAGCACGTCTTAACAGATGCCAGAGTGGAAACAAAAAGAGATTAAGATCAAGTGGTGGTTATATATTATTATTATATTATTATATTATATATATGCACGCAGTCAATAAAAAATTGGTACTTCCTTCGTGCTTACCTCTACTCCATCAGGGAAGCAACGCCAAAAGAAGTCTGGCCGTGGCCGACCAACTGCATTTTTTATCACGTCCGTCAAAACCCCAGTGATCAGAACAGCAAATAGGAGGCCTGCTAGCAATGAAGCACATTAGCAGCAATTCTTCAACACCTTAGTTTTTCTAGTCACTGAGATATGTGTGTGTATGTGACAGGCCGCAAAATGCAAAAATTACCTAGAATGCTGTGGTGCAAATCATAAACATCTCTCCTACGCATATAGAAGAGAAGGAACACAGCCATAGGCAACAGAATCGCATATAGCTGATTGTTAACGGAAGAAAAAAAATCAACTATAATTACTTGAATCAAATAAAAATAAGCTATTAGAAATAAAGAAGACATGCAGGAATGAAAAGCAAACTAGATACGTAAAAGCTATCAAGACAGCCATTTGATCCATCACCTCTTTGAGCAAGACATAATTTTCAAAGAAGCATGGCAAAAAAAAGTACAAATAGCTGCCAACATTTTTCGTTGATAGGATCAAACAATTCAATGTTTAGCAGTTATAAAATTTTAATTAAAATTATAAATATAATGAACCAAAAAAAGCCGAAAAGATTATATTCCTTGACATGCAAGCAACCCCGAGAACTTCTAATTCTTGGAAAGTAGTATTGGAACTTACAGGAACAGCCCATATGGGCACAGTGTTGTCTTTCATCGGAAATTTGAGGTCATCCATCATGTCCCTTCCCACAAAACGGTAAAATGGATGAATGACATAGAGTACAATCTCTATTACTATAAGAAGCAGCAATATAAGCCAATCTTGAAGATGATTTCTAGCAAGTGTGGCTCCATGAGACTTGATAGTATGAGCAGCAGGATCAACCTGCCTCCTGCCTCCCAGCTGTCATAAACAACCAAGAAATCATCAAAAATTGCAAAGAAATTGATAGAAGTCAACACATAAAAACACGATTACTCTGATCATCAAATCTAACACAGCTGGAGACAAAACAACATTAAAAAGGCTTATAATAGAGTAAAAAACTGCCAAACTAACCATCACATTTATCATATTATGGGAGAATGTCATTTAACTAAGCAGAATCACACTATAATTATTTAGCAAGTGTATGGTCGGTGGAAGCATAATAATTATCTTGTGAATTAAAGTTAAAAATTGGGTAGAATGTCTTAGAGTTCTAACACTACTCACCGACAATGAACAACTGTACAAAGGCACGAAGTGTGGATATGTAACACAGGCCCAAAACCACAAAAAAACAAGTGTAGTAATAAAAAATATAAAATCATTTCCAATCCCAAAATATACTCTCCTCATATTAGGTTTTCCTCCTATATTTATCATCATCTCATTTTGCAAAAGTATAACCAAAAATCTGCACATATAATTCTTACACTTATAACCGAATTACACATATCAAGTAGATAAGGTTAGTTACTCCCTTGATTTCAAGGAAAAATATATCAATTTTTACAATTTTATCATCTATGTATAATTTTAGATAAAAAAGAAGATAGATTCTCGTTAATGTAAAACAATAAAAGAAAATAGCAGTGAAAAATAGTTTTCTCGTTAATGAACAATTAATTAAAAGAGGCAAATTAAATTAGAAAAGAGAAATTGAATACTTCATGAAAAGTAAAAGGAACCTCGCTTTTGGAATACTATGACTTGAGAATAAAATTGGATGATGAATAATTAACTAAAAAAAAATGGTTAACTTACTAAAAGACAATTTTAGCAGTTATGTCATGGAATGGAAGTTGTTGCTTTTAAACCCGGGCCGATATAAAACTGAAAGGAAAAAGAGAGAGAGAGAGGTTGAATAACTACCTGATGAGTCGCTGCAAAAAATTTTCCAAATGAAAAGAAACCGCGCCACGCCATGTGTATGAAGAAGAAAACCAGATAGATAGATAGATAGAGTATAATTTACGAACGCAGTCGCCGGATTCTATTCACCATTTTCAGTATTGTATTGTAAGAGTGAGAGTGAGGGCGAGAGAATTAAAATAAAAATGAAGTAGTAGTATAGAAAAAAGAGAAAATGATGGAAGGTCGAATAGAAAAGGAGATTTGATTTGAAACGTCAAATAGAGAGAGAGAGAGAGAGAGAGAGAGAGAGAGTGGTTGTTGGGAGAGAAGTTTTATTTGTGCTTTGAAAATGAGATAATGGGTTGGCTTCGCGCGGGGCCGGGAGAGGCGGTTACTCCTCGCTTTATCCTTTCCTATCACCGAGGTAACGAACCTGTTTCTTATTCCCTGCCCTTTTATTATTTTTACTCCATTAACCATTATTCTACATTTTCTTATTATTAAAAATTATAAATGATGAAAAGAAAAATTATTACGGTACTCCATTTGTTGTACATCACATCTAACTACTGCATTACAAATATCAAAAAGATGTTTCATTTATTTTAAGTGTTATTTTTTAATCTCAATCCTTGACGTTTAGGATAAAAACTCAAAAAATGAATACGTTTTATCATGGAGTGCTGCATTGAAAGAATAAAAAAAAATTATATTTAATTTCTTAATAAAAAATGCCCATGTTTGAGTTCTTATTCTTATCTCTAAAGATTAAAGTTAAGAAAATTTTTGTTTTAAAATTACAATTTTACTATTTTATCTTAAAAATTTCACAAATTTGTTAAATTAATGAATAAATGATAAATATGATAAATAACCATAAATGTATAATAGAAAATACAAAATAATTTATAAAAAACATTAGAAAATTATTCTGAAAAACGATTTATAGATAAGACAAGAGGAATACTTCCCTAGTTCCCTACATTATTATAAAGAAAGGTTTGAATTTGTATTCTCCGACTCAACATCTCTCACTCATACTATTTTAGTTATTTGAAATTTTCAAAATCTAAAGTGGTTTAAAGGTAAAAAGCTGAACTAAAGAGACTCTCAAAAAACTAAGTTGAAATATTTGGTGATTACAGGATTCGCCAAAGTGATATTTTGAAGAAAAAAATTATCCAAATTGTAAAATCATATTTCAATTGTTCAATATAGTAATATTTCTTTTTGGGTTTTTTAAACCCGGATAAGAAGTCATAAGGGGATATGTTTTATTGAAAAAATAAATATAAAGTCTTTTGATTCTTTCAAAATAATACTTTCCAATGAAACTTATGTCCTTTTAGGTTCTTATCCTCAACCCTAAGGGTTAAGGTTAAGAAAACCCTTAATTTGTTTTTTCAAAAACATAGTCCTATTTTATAAGATCTTTTTGGGTTTTTATTTAGTTCTATTAATAAAATCTCATTTTAAATAGCATTAATTACTTCTTTCTTCAAATACCTCTATTAAATCAACGTTTCCTAGAGTTCCAATAATAACTATAGGGGTGATTTTGAAAAAATATACTGTATTAAATTTTCACATTTCTAATGTCACAAACAAATTTAACTAGTGAAGTTATAGAATATCAATCAATAGGGTCTTATAAATTGTATCGCATGGAGTATTTATTAAGGCAACATCTTTTAGAAACCTAATAAAGATAAAATGAAAAAAGTATATTAAATATTCACATCTAAAAAAATTCTTTCACCTTGAATTTTATTTATATATGTAGTTAAAAATGAGCATTCACCCTTTTCAAAATTACCCCATACAATTTTAATTAATTAGTTACGGAAAAACTTAAAATAGAAAGAGCATGCGAATAACTATAATTATCTACTTCATTCGGCTTGAAATATAAGTAACAAAAAATAAATCTCTTTTGGTTTAAAATATAAGAAAATTAATCAATTTTCTTAAATTTTATTTCATTCCTAATGCCGGCCACTTTCATAAAACATCCCTAAAAAAAATTTATTTAATTTAATTTTTGTTTCATTCATAATACAATTTCCTATAATACCTCTATTCTTTTATAAATTTGAGAAAATTGAATACAATCAACGAAACTCATTAATAAGCGTAAATTTAGTTAGCTTTGCTTATAATTCGAGAAGGACGAAGTACACACTAATATTAAAAGTCGAGTACTTATTATACCCTTCAACGCATTCTCAAATCTCATTATGATTGAACCCACAAGGTCTTTTAAGCCAATTTTTTTTCCTTTTAAGTCATTATTATACTATCTTCTAAGTTGTCTTTACCAATTATGTATCACTTTCCACGAGCTTGCATAGGCAGTGAATTGCAATAGTTATTTGCCACCGATGTAACAATTTATCAAAAAGGATTTCCATTTCATCATCATCAGTATTACTGACCAATGTTCGTTCGAAGGATGCTAATAAGGAATTAAGAAAAACAAACTTCTATATAAGATGACACTAGAATTTACAATCCTACTGCGTTTTACTTATTACTATTCATCCTGGGTCTTAAAATGTTTTCACAAGCAAACTTTAATTGAATTTGTACTCGTTTTATAGCACTCAATAGTATCACCCTCATTATTCAGAACGTTAATTACATCTTGTCTTATTTTTAACAAGTCTATATATTAAACAATGAAACAAAGTATAACTTTAGTTATAAACTGATTTTTTTTTTTTAAAAAAAGATGTCATTATGCAAATCTCAAGAAATAGTTTACTCCGAATAATTTGGTACAACCAAAGTGATGAGACGATGCAGATTATTTTCTTCATTAGTAGTTTTTTTTTGTTGGACTCATTAATTAGTAGTAATTTATATAGCCGTCAAGTCAACTATATTATTTCTCTAAATTAGTAGTATAAACTTAACCAAGAGATTACTTGTTTTCTTAGTAAGAAGAATGAGGTGAACATGACATATGTGGATCGTAAATTCGTAACTTGGCTCCGCATGCATCCATCCGTTTAGCAAGAAGTCCAAAATCCAAATAATTGTCGTTGCATAGTTGCCCATGTCATGTAATCTTTCCTATTCTTATTATAAACCACATTTTTCTCTAAAAAAACGCTTATAATAATGACTGGAGGGAGAATATCAAATCTCATTATCTCGTGTGTCATTTATTTTTATTGGAAAAAAAATATTTTTTCTTAAATTTAATTTATAAAATTTTTTTAAAATAATTAAGTGACGAAAATACAGTAAGTGATACATAATGGGGGTAAATAAAGTGGGTTAACAAATAGAAAAATGTTAGAAAAATATCTGTATTTGACATCAGTAGGTGACATCTGCCTTTTTAGATAAAAAGTGGTGGATCCGGTAAAAAAGAGAAACTGTAGGTCCCACAAGTTTTTACAAAAAAAAAAAACCGGTATCTCATACGAATGTCAAGTACAGATGTTTATGTAATAGAATTGTAACAAATATTGCCCCTCTTCCATATGCGTTAATGTCACCTTCACAATAATGAGAAGCATTCAGTTGTTTTTTTTTTTTTGGATAAAAGTAAACTGAAAACAAAAATCGGTATTGATAATACAGCACTACAGCAGTGAAAATCATATGGGGCAAGTGCTCAAAGTTGATGCTCAAAAAAAAAAAAAAAGAGTTGACTGATCAGCGATATTAATTTAACTTTTTTTTATCATCAGTCTTAAATATTCGAGATAAAAAAATTATAAATGATATGTTTTCATTGAAAAACAAAAATATACTAATAATTAAGAGTTAAAAAACTTATATACTCAATAAGATTTTACTATTTTTTTACCTCTTATTCTCAATCATAAGGACTGATATTCAACAAACCCTTAATTTAATTTAAATGAAGCGGAACAATGTCTAACACACTAATTAATCAATTTTATAAATGTTAATATGTTACAGTATATGGTATCTTGGCAGTGCAAATAGCCAAGTAGTGGTTTGGTGGAATTGTGAAACGTTAGTCTACCCAAATTAGATAAGCGTGACAAAAAAAAAAGAGAGAGAGGATAACTTTATGGTAACCAAAAAACATTACATAAGCTTGTTTGTGTGTGTATATAGCTTTTTATTGAAACAAACATGGTTGTTTAATCTAAATTATTGTAGGTTGAGTCTGCTAAGAGGTTTACATCACCCGCTCAGAGATCTGACCCCAAGTTTAGTGGTCAAACAAGAAATCCCATACCAAACATGAATAAATAAAAATATTTGAAATTTTCAAACGTTCCTACTCTAATTTTACTTGTAAAAAAATCTCTATTTTAATTTAGAAAAAATAGGTGATATACTAAATTACTAACAGTATAAAACATTTTTATATCATTAATGTATTAGTATCTATTATTCATGTATTTGTAATTATTGACTTCTGAATGAAAATTATATAAATAAATGATCAATAATAAATTAACATATAGTAATATAAAAAACTTTACACCATTAATACACATCCATTAAACTCACCAACTTATCTGACTATAATCAAATTTATATTGAGATAATGTAATGTAATGCTGAAAAGTCTGAAGTTGAGTCTTATTGCAAAATGATAATGTAATGTTGATGTGTTAGAATATGGTGACTCTGATGTTAAGATTATGATGCGAATGTCATAAGGGGGTTTGTATTCCAAAATTCTTTATTGAATTGTACAGTTGGGCTTTATTGAAGCTATGGGTAAGGTGAGGTATGGAGCCCAAAAGAGTTATCGATTAGCATCCAGTAACATAGTGGGTTGGGTATGAAGCAAATCATACCTTAATGAGATCTGATTCCCAAATAAACGACATTTACAGATGACAAGACTAAAAGTTAAGGAAATTGCTTTTTGGCTCCCACTTCCCGCTTTTTGGCCCCCATTTATAATTTGCATTGACCAAAATACCTTCAGCGTGTTAACATTTTCGGTTCTACAGTACCGGAAAAAACATTTCGGTACTGCAGAGACGAAAAAAAATTAAACATTATTTCCGGTTTTTCTGAACCGGAATATTGTTTCCGGTTCTATAGTACCGGAATAAATAAATTGCTTCCGAAACCTTGAAGAGGCATGTGCTGTTCTTCTTGACCTCTCTGCAAATGAGAAAGCTTTACTACAAGGGCAACAATTGCATGCCCTTTTGGTTAAAGCTTGTGCTTTGGATTGTTCGGTGTTTTTTGGTGCCAAACTTGTGCATACGCATGGGAAATGTGGGTCGTTTCTTGATGCACATAAAGTGTTTGATAGAATGCCTGACAGAACTATTTTTACTTGGAACGCTATGATTGGTGCGTGTGTGTCTAATGGAAACTATGTTGGAGAGTTGGAGTTATACAGGGAAATGAAAGTTCTTGGAGTGTCACTAGATGCTTATACTTTTCCTCTTGTGCTTAAAGCATGTGGTGTTCTTAACAAGCACCGCTTGGGGGAAGAAACTCATTGTGTGGCTTTCAAATTTGGATATGGTGCAGCTTATTACTGTGTATACAAGGTGTTGTGATCTTGATGGAGTTGGAATGTTGTTTGATAGTAGGAAGGAAAAACAAGAACCTGCTTCGTGGAATTCTATTTTTTCTTCCGGTTCTTCTTTACCGGAAATATTCCGGTTCAACGATACCGGAAAGGGGTTTAAATTTATTCCGGTTTGGTAATACCGAAAATATTCCGGTTTAGTAATACCGGAATTGTTAACATCCTTAAGGGTATTTTGGTCCACTGAAATTTGAAATGGGGGCCAAAAAGTCAAACATGGGGGCCAAAAAGCAATTCCCAAAGTTAAAAGACAAGTAAGATGAAAACAAAAGAATGGACAAGGGACAATGTGTATTTGATTTTAGTCGTTTTAGTCTTTGACTGGTTGATGTGTTTTGTCGAATTGCATTTCTTTGTATTTCTTGTCTCCTCTGCTTTTCTTGTTGATTTTTTTCTTTTTTATTATTATTATTCAAATGACTTTGCGCCCACAGAACTTTTCAGCAAACCGGGGACTGTTTAAAGTTTTATTTAAGGAAAGAAAGCTCGTGCATTTGGGGCGATTAAGGATTTTAGTGGATTAATTAGAAAATCCAAAACTTATGGTCTTACATATTGAGTTCTTTTTACATTTTGTTTCCCTAATTCAATAACTTTAGAACATGAATTAACCTTCCAAAAAAATTTGAGTTCCATTGTGCTGCGAGCCTGCGATTATGTTCTTGCTAAACCATAAGTCTAAAAATATGGTCAAGTGGTATTTAGCAAAACAATAAAACATGAGTTTTAATTCTCGTCTCCCGATTTTTATTCCTAGCTTCCATTTTTTATAAGATTCGGCCAAAACATTTTTCGACATCACTAAATTAGAAAAATGCATTTTTCGACTTTAAAAATCCATTTTTCAATAGGAACTAAACAAAAAAAATATATTTTTCGATTCATTAGTGTCTGAAAATATTTCGAATGAACCCCATAAAAAAATTGAGGATTGAAAATTAAAAAATAGAATCAAAAACTAAAACTCATAAAACTTTGCCTTACTTGCCATGGGGTTAAAAGAGCCACTATAAATCGATCTTAAAAAAAAATCAAAATATATGCTTAATATATTAAATTCATATTTTTTAAAACTAACTTTATTTACATTTTTTTAGCTCTCTAAATTACTTGCCTTAGCAAAACAAAAAAAAAAAGAAAAGAAAAGAAAAGGATAGTAGGAGGATTTACTATATGAGTTGGAGAGATTCTCCTGTTAATAAAGTGCTGACTCTGAAAGTAGAATATTCTATTCCAGTAAAAAAAATAAAAAATTCATTGCTGTGAGAAAATTTGTAGGAGAGTTAAGGGTCATGACCACATCTGGACCCTTAAAACAAGACAGGGGTTCCCTAAGCGCAGTGCACAATGGAACTTGATTGCTGTTCCTTAAAGAGAACACACTCAGTCGTCCACTGTGAGGGACACATTGCACTCTTTCTTACCATATGTTCCCAATTAGCACAAATTATGAAATCACTAGGCACTAGCTACATACCATGCCCCTTTGCGGTTGCTAAAGTTCCATTTTCATAAACTGCCTAAGATATACAGTCTGATTATGAGCAGTGTTACTGTATGAATCCCCCTTAAAAATTTCACTCTTTTTTTTTTCACTCCATATATAACCAAATAGAAAAAAAATTCTAATTTATCATCCTATTCTTTCTCTCCCTCTTCTTTTCTCTTTTCCTAATTTCTCCTGTTCCAAACATAGTGATGTCATGTATAAAGCCTAAAGCATAGTACTACAATAGTTTAATGAACACCCTAAAAGAGCTCAAGCCCACCTCATCATCCTTGTCATTGGAATGGAAATTCCATGCGAAAATGGAAGAGTGGGGCCATCTCCACCACCTTTTTATGAAAGCCTATAGTCCTGTGTTAGAGCCGTGTTAATAGGTGGAATATTCAATTTTAATAGACTGAATGTAGCCTTAACACATAAAGTCCAATTTCAATTAATTTTGCTTGTCTTCTCTCAAATGTAGTACTCCAGAGTATAAGATAATCACCATGATTCATATCTTGACCAAAATCCCTTCAATTATGCTTCTTGATAACATGCCTCCGGGCTCTGCAAAAGCCCCACATTTTGTTTTTGGAATAGAGTATATTTGTGACAAACCAACTAGATAACCACGGTAATTAGACTTCAAAGTGCACTATAGGGAAAGCTAGATCATGGAGCCTGTGTTAAGAAGGTAGCATCCGAGATAAATCGTGTTGAACTATATTTTGTTCAATTTAGTTCGATTTGATAAGAAACACAGTTTGGTTTGGAGTTTAGATTAAATTCAATTAGAATTATTTTTTTTGTCTAAGTTCGATTTCTGTTGTAGATCATGAATTGTTCGGGTTAGCTCATTAGCTATAAATGGTTCAATAATTCATCAGCTTAAATACAATTATTTGCTTTAAAAACACATTACATGAGAAGAAGAAAAATACATACATAAATTTTTCTCATATTTTTATAATCTTATAAGATGGATTGTTTAAAATTTAGTAACACATAAAAATCATCTAATGTTTTGTATTCTTTGTCCATTATATGTTCTTTCTTTCATTTTTTTGTTTTAAAAAAAATCATCCTATTTTTTAATTTTTTATATTTTGTTAATATTGTTTGCCTATATTATTTTCATTTTAAGTATTTTTTTTAAATCGGCAACTAACATGAATCTTATCAACAAGTTTTAAAAATGAGTATTTCTTAATCTATATTCCATATAGTCTTCAACTCTTCGTACATTTATTATTATTCTATCAAATTATTAAATTAGAGTACTTTTGTCAAAATATACGTAGTAAATTTTTACATCATTTAATCATTTATTAACTTGTGTGCACAACCTTAAAATGCTTAACTTATGGGACGAAGGGAGTATAAGAAAAATGCTTAAAAGTATCATTAGGGCATTGATTAAAAGAATAAAAGAGATAGCTTTATCCTAAGAAAAGCTTAATTTAAAATATTGAGGACTAATGGAATTAAATTTATAATGCAAGTTTTCTTTTAATATATTTTTTAACCTATGCCTTTAGATCATTAGTTAATAAGATCATAATTATAATTAAAATGTCCTCCTCTGATGAGGAAAGCAAAGCAAAATAATTGTGGTTTTTGTAATTTTTCTAACGTAGTGTATTTCGAAAGAATAAAAAAATTTGTATTTTTCTTTTTTACAAATATTTCCTCTGCCCCTTAATATATTAAGACTCTTTTTATGATCTAACGTCAATTAAAAAAAAATTTATAGTAAGTAGTATTAGAAATGTAAATATTTGATATATAAAAATTCGGTCATATAAATAAGTGAAAAACAATTTACAAAAGGGTCTTATATTTAGGGACAGTCTCTAAATATAAAATGACTTTTTTTTTAGGCCATTGTCTATTAAAAAGTTTATTAATTCAGTTAGTGACATTGGAAATGAAAATATTGAAATTCTAAAAAATATTATGTAAATAAGTGCATTTGTGAAAAGAAGTAAATAATAATTATTAAAAATTGATAGAAAATTTTATACTAAATAGTAGGGTGTAACGGTCCGGTCCGGTCCGGTCTTTCATGGACTTTAGGGACCGGACCGTTTAAATTAGTGCGGTCCGGTCCGGTCCTGACGTTATTCATCTTTAAAGACCGGACCGGACCGGACCGTTCATGAACGGTCCGATCCGGTCCGGTCCGATCTATTTAGACCACAATAATAAAAAAATAAAAAACCTGTTTTTTTCTTTTTTTTTCCCACAGGAAAAATATGGCTTGCTGCATACAAATATTAATAAGATTCTATTTTTATGGCTTGCTGCATAAAAAATACAACTCATTCATCACAAAAATATTAATAAAATTCTATTTTTATTAGAATCTAAAAATAATTGAGCAGTGAACACAAGCAGAAGCAGAGAAGGTGGCGGCGAGGGAGGGAGGCAGATCTGAGGGTTGAGCGGCGAGGGAGGGAGGCAGATCTGAGGGTTGAGCGGCGAGCGGCGAGCAGCGGCGTAGAATGGAGGGAGCTTGTGAAATGAGAACGAGGGAGAGAGGGAGCGCTTGAGAGGGAGGGCGGCGGCGGAGAAATGTGAAGGGAGGGCGGCGGCGGAGGGAGAGAACTGTGAAGGGAGAGAGGGAGAGCTTGAGACGGCGGAGGGAGGGAGGGCGGCACCGGGGTTGTGAGTGAAGGGAGGGAGGGCGGCGGCGGAGAAATGTGAAAGGAGGGCGGCGGCGGAGGGAGAGAACTGTGAAGGGAGAGAGGGAGAGCTTGAGACGGCGGAGGGAGGGAGGGCGGCACCGGGGTTGTGAGTGAAGGGAGGGAGGGCGGCGGCGGGGTTGTGAGGAAGGGAGAAGGTGAAGGGTGTAGAGAGAGGGACGTTTTTCTTTTTAGGGATTTAGGGTTTCACACTTTGTTTTGTAGTTTGTATACTGATTAGTGATTACTGTGTGAGTTTTTTATTTTTTTTATTTTTTTACATATATATATTTCAGCTATCGGTCCGGTCCGGTCTTGGTGGTCACAAAATTTTCCAGACCGCAGACCGGACCAATGGTAGATCGGTCCAGATATTTTCTGACCGGACCGGACCGCGAGACAAGACCGGACCGTATTTTTTGGTCTGGTTCGATCCGATATGATCGGTCTGGCGGTCCGGGACCGGATCACTTACACCCCTACTAAATACTCCCTCTGGTTCGAAATATAAGCAACAAAAAACACACATCCCTTGGTTTAAAATATAAGCAAAACTAACCAACTTTTTTAAATTTTATTTCATTCCCAATGTCACTTTCCAAAAACATCCCTAGAAAATTGTTATCTTATTTAATTTTTGTTTCATTCCCAATGCAACTTTTCTAAAATACCTCTATTCTTTTATAAATTTGAAGAAATTAAATACAATCAACTAACCTTCTTAATAAGCGTAAAATTAGTTGATTTTGCTTATAATTCGAGCCGGAGGGAGTAGTACATTAAAATAAATTTTTTAAAATGGTTTTATATTTAATGAAAAAAATAGTTATCATTTTTGGGCTTTAATTTTTTCAATAAGGTCAAGGTTAAAAAAAATTTAGTAGTAGTATTTCTTCCAATTTTTAATATAAAAAAAATATTTTTTATTTAAAATATAAAAAAATTTAACTACGTAATTTTTATTAAATAAATACTGTACTGTACTTTATAAAACTTCTTATTTTCAAAGATTGAGATTAAGAAAATTTTTAACAATAAAAATTAAAAATAGGAAAAAAAAAAAAAGCAGTTGTTGTGTGTCCCCCCACATCTCGCATGCATCCCCAATCCTGCTCAGGTGATTGCGATGACGCTACGGTGGCAGTTGTCAGCTGTCACTTTACAGCGCTGCAACTTATGGGCGCAGTTTACCTGTTTTCCTTCCTTCCTTCCCTCCTTCTCCCCACGCGCGTTGATGCGCGTCGGAACTGACAACATTTACTAATGCCTTTTCCTAAGTCCGAAGTGTGTACTTTACTGTAGGAGTATGTAACCCATCCATCCTCGTATCTTCGTAACTTGTGCCGTTCCGTTTAAGTGAGTAAACAGAATTACTGCTGCGTTGCGTTGCGTCAGCTTTGGTGTTTAATCAATGTTTAAGCCCCAACACCCCCTGTTGCTGTTTACACACCTTGTTTGCCTTATTACGGTTGCCACCTACCATTAAGGTCCCAAAATGTAAACGAGTAGGAGTAGTACTTTACAGTATTAGGGAAAGAAAAACAAACAAGTACGGGGTACCACTGCTACTCAATCAAGCCCAAATTTGGAACTACAGTATTTATTTAAGTAGATGTAAAATCTTACCATACCTTTTATGTTTTCACTAGTTTGCTACTCCCTCCGGTCCTATATATAGGTCACATTCTAGAAAGTTTTCTGATAGTGGCCCATCATTTTCTTAGTTCTAATTATAGGTCACTTTATATTTTCGTTGCACCATTTATTGATTTTTCACTTTTTTGCCCTTATTAAATGTTTTGACTATTTATGTATTTTTTGTTGTTAATTAATGAGTGAGAAGTTTCCAAGAAAAGTTAAGGGGGTAAAATTGTAATGTTACAATATATTCTCATAGAATTCATAAAACCAACCACTTTCTTTGGTATATGTAATTCGGTTAAGTATGCCCTATAATAAGGACCGGAGAGAGTATTGTAGTAAACTCGTTAATTATTAATTATTTTAAAAAAAATAATACTCAATTGAGTCTTATATATATACTCCCTTTGTCTCTAAATATAAAGCCTTCGACACTTTTATTTTATCTTTATTTATAAAGCCTCATATCAATTTTCAATGATCATTAATTATTTTTTTTCGCAAACACTCCTATTTATTTAACACTTTTTAGATTCTCAATAATATTAATAGGGGTAATTTTGAAATTACATATTAAAAGTTCACATTTCCAATACAATTAACTAAATTATTTCATTTTCTTAATGGACGTGAAATCCCCAAAGAGGCTTTATATTTAGGGACGAAGGAAGTATAAGATTTTTAGAAAAAAATTATGTGAAAATATAAATATTTGAGATACTTTTTCAAAGCTATTCTTATAATTATTATTGAAATTCTAAACAATGTTTACTTAATAAGAATTTTTTTTTGAAAATAAATAATCAAATAAGTATTATTAAAAATTGAAACATAATCTTACAAATAAAACAAATATCTTTTTTCTAAAAAAATATCACGTATAAAATCGAGAAGAGTAATAATACAATAATAAATTCATAAATTGATTCTCTTGGCGAAACATGTTCATGTTCTTTTTCGATTAAATAAGTATTTTTAGTAGTTCTTTTCTTTTTACTTCTTCTATCCCTAAATATAAGACCGAATATTTGAATGGTGTATATTGAGATCATACATATTAAAAAGGTGTACATATTAAAAAATACTTACTATTAATTATTGTAAGTTTTATAATGTTTTTCTTAATTATTGAATATTTTTTATTTTTTAAAATTTAAAACACCGAAAAAATGACTACTAAAATTTATGAATTAGAAAAATATTTAAATTTGAAAAGTTAAAAGATACAAGTCCGTTTCACTTAACAGTCCCGGGGACACAAAGCACCAAAACCCAACTGGGTCCAACCAGTTTACGTAGCTGTCAAACTCAAAACACTGTCCCACATCACACACTGTTTCGCTTTTTCCGGTTGCCCTTTCCCACACTATGATCCCAACCCCACTCACTCTTTTCCAAAACCAACCCCACAGTGAGGCCACAAAGGAAAGGAAAGGAGGAAGAAAACGAAAACGCGTTGAGATCCTGTAACAAGTTAGCACTTCTCCCTCCGTTTATAGGGTCTCGCTTAAGTTAAAGGTCTTATGTACAGTAATATGAAAAACGAGTTAATAATTACATAGGTGCCAAAAGATACTCGTAGAATTGGTTAGGTTCCATGAAAGATTTGTGAAATCTTTTAAATTTCCAAAAGATCATTGTGATGTCGCGTTAGTCCCCCATCTAAACTCGTTAGGAGGGACCTAAATACTATTTGACACAAATACCATGTGTCACGTTAAATGTTTTGTTGGTTTTAATGCAGGTTGAACTACTAAGAATGTGTCACGTTTGGACCAACAAAGCATTTAACGTGTCACGTAGGATTTCGTTAGGTCCTCATGAGGGGATTAACGTGATGTCAAATTGATATTTTTGGGTTTAAGAGATTCCATAAATCTTTCAGGAACCTAACTGATTCCAAAATGATTTTTGGGTTTAAGAGATTCCACAAATCTTTAAGGAATCTAACGGATTCCACGGGTATTTTTTGAATACCTATGTGACCATTAACTATATGAAAAAATATCACATATTTTTATTATTTTATTTTTTAAAATATATGTAAAAGATTGCTATTTTAGTATTTGTTTTGCGAGGATATTTCTTGTTTTCATTTTTAAAAACTATGGATAATTATAGTTATTATTTCATGTTTGCATTTACTTTTTAATTTTTCTTAATTATGAATGTGACTTAGAGCATGGTTAGAAACACGTTGGAATCTGTCCAACGTAACACCCATGATCGAACTCGGGACCTTTAACTCCCAAGTTTAAGATTTGATACATGATTATGTGGGTTAGAATATTTGAATAGAGAAAACAAAATGAAAACACAATATCACATTCGTAATTAATAGAAATTAGAAAATAAATATGAGTCATATTAATAATTTTTGAAAATAATTTTTTTTAATCATACATATTTATCCTACATTTTTTCAATGATTTCTCACCACACTTCCTTTCAAAAAGTACTTATTAGCATTTGACTTTTATAAAAATACCGTTAAATCAAAATTGAGTTTGATGAGTATGTATTAATGGTATAAATTTATTTACACTATCACTCTATCATTCACTAATTCATTTGGACAATATTTTTTATCTAAAAGTCAATAATATAAACACATGAATGATAAGTACATACGACAATATACTTTTACATTGACAATGCATCACATATTTTCTCAAATTAATTTACAAATCAACTTATATTAAAAAAAAATGACATGTGTTATACATTAAGTAATACGTACTATATTTTATTATTGATTGGTTACAACTTACAAGTAATTTATGTCACTTTATCGTAATGTAAACTGATTTATGCGTTAACTTGTTGATTTATATACCATTACTCTTTTATTTATTTGGATAACATTATTTATTTACGTATTTGTCATTTTAAAAATTCAATGACGAATTAATAACAATTTTTTCATTTTTGTCATGTGCTGGACATCGGAAAATAGTCAATGAAAAATAATAATAGTAGAATAAACAGTTAGTAATATAACATTAATGATAATTTGGTTCTTAATGCAGATTATATTATTGAAAAAATAATCAAAATATAATATCTTTTTTTCATAAGTATTGTAGATTATTTTTGGTAAAATTATTTTTTTTATACTTATATTACTTTTCTACTTCATTTTTATCATTCTAGCAACGTTAACTATATCATTATCACTCCATACCATTTTTTGTAATTTCCTCAATTAAAATAATATTTTTTACATTATTCAAGCAAAATAGCTAAACTTAAATACATTATCCACCCAAGAGATCCAAATATAAACCGATTATAATCACATATAAAAATAATTACAATCTAATTTTACACGCACCTGGTCGTTGGAAATTTATAAATACATATTTAATCTCTCAAAATTTCCTGATCTATCAATTTGATTCCTTAAACTTTTAAAAAATAGGAAGAGAGAAAATGAGAAGAAAGAAATAGGGAAGAGAGATTATGGAGAGAAAATGAGTAGATTTTATGGTTGTTTGGTATGAGAGAAAATGTGAAGAAATTGGAAAGAGAGAAAAGTTGAGTTTTCTTTCCTTTTGTTTGGTTGGAAAGAAAAGTGGGAAGAGAGAGAATAATAAATTTGTCAAAAGACAATTACATCATTATTTTCAAAAATATAAATAATTTTTTTTATTTTTCATATATATCTATATTTCATATGGTCAAAGATTTTTTTTTACTTCAATTCTTTATTACATAATGAAATTTTCGAATCCAAAATATTATAAAAATAGTTTTTTATTAAAATAAAAATGTTTTATTTTTTTTCAATTAAAGAATTAAAAAATTAAAGAAAAAAGATGAAGTAAAATGGACAAGTGAAGAACAAATGAGTAATTTTACATGTCAATCACAGTTTTCTCTCCAAAATCTCTTCATTTGGGTAGAGAAAACATTTTTTGTGGGTCTCATGTGTTTTTTCTCTTCTCTCCATTTTCTCTCCTAAACCAAACAAGGGAAAATGAAGTTTTCTCTCCAAAATCTCTCCTCCTATTTTCTTTCTACCTATTTTCTCTTGAAACAAACAAGGTGTAAATGTATCAATTTGGTCCTTAAAACATGAGGGACCAAATTGATATATTAAAAAAATCTAAAAAACTAAATTGATACTTAAAAAAACATCAATAACTAAATTGATACTTAGAAAAAAAAAAATGCTAACAACTGCGATGTGAAGTAAAAAAAAAGAAAAATACTAGTAGGAGATGAAAAGGGATCCAATCCATTCTTGATAACGATGTAAGTTTGTAGTAAAACACTAGTAAAACAACTAAACAAGGAGTAGTAGTATAAGAGCAATAACAAGCGAGGGGTAATTTCTCTTTTTTTCTCTCTCTCTCTCACTCTTTCTTGCGCTGCAAAGGAAGCAGCAGCAGCAGCAGCAATTTAGTCTTTTAGCACACAACATTACAAACCAAACAAAACCTCTTTTCCCAAATTCCAAACCCCACCCACCATGGAGGCGCAACAACCTCCAACCCCCTCCACCGCTCCGCCGCTCTCCACCGTGGCCCCACCACCGCCCCAACAACAACCCCTCAACTACCCGGACTCCGTCGACTCCTCCCCACGCTCCCGCAACACCGACTCATGGGACGAGCCTTTCCCACCCGCCTCCACCACCAAGCTCCGCCTCATGTGCAGTTACGGCGGCCACATCGTCCCCCGCCCTCACGACAAGTCCCTCTGCTACGTCGGTGGCGACACGCGCATCGTTGTCGCGGACCGCACCACCTCACTCGCGGACCTCTCCACGCGCCTCTCCCGAACCTTCCTCAACGGCAGACCCTTCACTCTCAAGTACCAACTCCCCAACGAGGACCTCGATTCTCTCATCTCCGTCACCACCGACGAAGACTTGGAGAACATGATCGAGGAGTATGATCGCACCAATTCCAATTCCTCGCTGAAACCCTCTCGAATTCGGTTATTCCTTTTCCCCATGAAACCCGATTCCTCTCAGTCTATCCCTCCGATTCTCGATAGCTCCGTCAAATCTGATGATTGGTTTCTCAACGCTTTAAACGGCGCCGGTTTACTCAACAGAGGATTCTCTGACTCGGCTTCTGTTAATTGCCTTCTTGGTTTGGATGATGACGTGGCAGGGAATAATCTTGAACCGGGTTCTAGAGAGGGTGGTGTTGGTGGTGCCGGTGGCGGTGGCGGTGGGGTTGTTGTGGTTGATGGTGGTTCTAATTTGCAGGCTGGATCTTTTGGGAAGAATTTGAATTCGAATAATTCGAATTCGAAGCAGGATGTTCACTCTGTTCCTGATTCGCCTATGCTGGAGACTACTTCGAGTTTCGGCTCGACTTCTTCGTCGCCCTCGCTGGCGAATTTGCCGCCGATTAGGGTTCATGTGGAAGAAGGTGGTGGTGGTGGTGGTGGTGGGGTTAGGGTGATGCAGCAGGATCACAATCAGAATAAGGTGATGGGGATTGAGGAGCAATTTGCTCAAATGGGCGTTGGTGTTGGTGTTGTTGGTGGTGGTGTGGGGCAGAAGCAGGATGAGGGGTTTGCTGTGCTGTCTTCGCCGCCACCTCCTCCGGTGCCGACTACTCTTTCCGTTGCGGCTGTGGGTGTGCCGATCGGGTGTGCTGTCGATTACCAGAACCGGGGTTTCTCTGATGACGAGAGATCGGATCAAGGGGTGCCTGTGGGATACAGAAAGCCACCAACTTCGCAGCAGCAGACGCAGACACAGCCTCAGGTGTTGTTGCCTCCTCAATTCCAACAGAAGTCAACTGGCGCCGCAGATTTGGCTTCCCCGGATTCGGTTTCAAGGTTTTTCCATTTTCGATTTCATTTATTTCTATATCTTATATTGACATGTTAGATCATTTATTTATTTGTTGGAAAATCCTTATTTGTATCATCTTATTTGGTAAGAATTAGATTATGATTTCAAAGTGCGCTATTCGTTCGTAATTGCATCCGCATTAATTAGCTGCTTTTTCTTGCGATTTTTGGAAAAATTGTGCGACGCACAACATCGCCATAATAAGAATATGAATTACCGCAAATTAAAATCATGATTCTGGTTACTGGTGTGTTGAGTTAGAACTTTCTGAATTATGATCTTATTATTGCTGTTTTGATTATGCAGTGATAATAGTTTTCCAAATGCAATGTCGCGACAGAAACCTATAAACTATCAAGAACAGGTTCAGATTCAAACTGGAACTACTAGGGTTCCTAGTAACCCTGTTGATCCAAAGCTTAATGTGTCTGATCCGCATGGTCGGATCCAGCTGCAACATGTACAGGACCCTGGATATTTATTGCAACAGCAGTTCGATCAGCATCAGCAACAGCAATTTGATCAGCAACATCAGGCTCAGCAACAGCAACATCAGCCGCAGTTTATACCTGGCACACACTTCATTCACCATAGTCCTGCTGGGGCCATGCCGCTTTCTGCTTACTATCCCGTATACCCTTCCCAGCAACAGCCACATGCCCATCCTCAGGTTTACTATGTGCCTGCGAGACAGGCTCATCCTCAAGCTTACAATTTGTCTATGCAGCAGGCTAATATAGGTGAATCTGCCACAGCCATCCGGCCCCAGAATCCACCAAATCCTGCTGTGTCCGTTCCACCTTCTGCTGCTTACAGCCAACCCATTAGAAATGCTCCTCTGCCCAAAACTGAAATGACAGCAGCTGCTTACAGAGCTGCTACTGCAGGCGCTCCTCAATTAGTTCAAGTTCCTGCTAATCAGCATCAGCAACAATATGTTGCTTACTCCCAGATTCATCATCCTTCTCAGTCCATTGCCCCTAATTCCGCTGCCCCTCCAAATTATGCTTATGATTATGCGGATCCTGCTCATGCTCAGATATACTACTCTCAGCCTATGGCACCCTCAATGCCTTCACAGTACCAGACCATGACAGCCGCTGCTGTAGTCATGCCCGAAGTTTCTGCTCAGCATCCATCTGACAGCATGAAGCAGCAGCAGATAAGAACCTCACAGCCATTATAATAAACGAGTCCTGAAAAATGAAACAATTTTGAAGAAATGGGTTTGGTTTCCCTTAAAAAAGTTTTATATTTAGTTCTGTCATTTGTGTTTGGTACCTGCTTGTGGTAAGTATTTGCGATAGAGAAAATAAGAAACTGTGATCATCTTGTACTGTTTCTTTGTATTTCATAATTTATATAGGAAAATTGGTCCAGAGGTTATTATACTGTAAAAGTTTTAAGTTTCGAACATTGTATTGTGAATTTCAAATATCAACTCCTGAAATGATTGTCTTATAAATTTTGTGCCATTATTTCTTGCTCTGTTATGTGATTCGTGGTGGTTCATGAAAAGCTTCTCTTCACAAAGTGCAATGAATGTGGCCATTCGAATCTTGGAATGAGTTTCAACATTGTCCTTGGTCCCTTATCCGGGAAGGACCACAAGGTTGCACACTTGCACGTTTCTGTAGTGTAGTCTTGAATAATTTATGCGTTTATTTATATGCCCTTTTCATTTCGATTGACTACTAGGTTTTGCTGCGCATGACCAAACAAAAATGTCCTTGCCAATTTTGATTTTGATTCTCCTAAATGAAAGCTACAATACCTTAAATTATGATGAACAAGATGCCAATTTTCAAATGGAATACATGAAAAACGTTTCTTGGCTTTTTGGTTATGGATGATCAAGTGGAGCCTCTATGATCATTCAAAGCAGTCCAATTAGGACTTCATATTATGCATATTTTTCATAATTATTATGTTTTGGAATTCAAAAACTCTGATGCTTACAAGAGCTCATGTAACAGACTAACACTCAAGGAAACATGACCAATTTCTTCATCAAGAGAGGAACGTAATCAACCATTAACCATATGAAACAGAAGAGTTGAAGATAGGAAATTTAACGTTTAGTGAAAACATTGAGATTAATTAATTAATATACTACCAGCATAACAGAGTGCGCGTTTGTATATGTTGGTTTTACTGAATTTCACGTGACCTTTGTGACACAGTACACTAGCTTCGTTGTTTTGCAGTTTTAAAATATGCATTAAGTACTAGTTAGTGGTTAATTAATAGGAATAATCGTACGAGGTTTAAAAGTTAAGACTTAGGTGAGTAAGATGAGATGCTTGTATGATTGTGGTCACGCTAGAACCAAATAAAAAAAGTATACATGATTCTATCAAAAACAAAATTGTACTTAAATCACAATATTACTTGGCTATACGTTTGCAGTATGTAACCGCTGCATACACTCAAATGTTGTCATCCCTAGCTTAAATTTGGGGACCAACTAGTTGATGCTGACTCTGCATCAAACAACTTAATGCATCACCCTTCTGAGTCATGGAGATAATTATTAAACATTATCACCCACAAAAAAATAACTTAGCTAGCAATTGTCAAATGGCCTCTGGTCCCCAAGTGTTTAATGTCAACGGAGTTCAGGGCCCTCACCACTCCACAAATTTGAATTTGGCTTAGAAAAATGCTTGTGATGCAATGCATATATTTGATGCATTATTGGTGACAAAGGGAGCCCTTCATTCTATGTTCAAAAATAGCGGACTAGTGATTATCCTTAACTCCAAATTGTAGGAACTTGACAGGGTCTTAGAAAACCCATATGACAAAGGTATGGAAGAAAGGTATGTAACTTTGTATGTGCACGTGCAACCTACCTTATCTAATGAAATATTTTGGTGGGGATAAGTATTGGATATTACCCTTTGCTTCCAAGAACATAATTCCATAATGAAGAGATATTAGCTCAATATTTGATTCGTTGTCTCCCAAGATTTCATGAGTTGGTGGACTGTCAACATTCTAGCTTGAGGCACCAAGTAATGGGCTGCCCACCACGGGGCCCACACTTAAGATTATCATTAAGTTTCAAACTCAATTTTTTTTTCCTTTTTCTTTTTTCAGCACAAAAAAAAAAAATAAATAAATAAAATTAAACAGAATAGAAATTATGATAGTTGTCCACTTGAAAGATTGAACAAGACTTGTTGCAATGAACATACCACGTTGGCATATTCTTAGTGTGATGTGTAAAGCATTTCCTCTATTCAGATTGTTAAAAGCCGTCAAGGAAAGAACAAAGCGAACATTTATTATTTCATGACAAACGTACAACAATAGATTAGTAGATGAAAGAATGAAGATTGCAACTCTAAAATTGTTTTTATTTTCATACCATCACATATTCCTTACTTTTTGATTAACAAGAACAAGGTAAAAGAGATCCAATCTTTTATACTTTCCCAAATTTCGTTGCAATCAATTATATTTGATCCATGCAGCTTGGCAAGCATACATTTGGTTTTGCTTATTTATCCAATAAAAACAACCTTTTTTCAGCCAAAGGTTCGGTTAGCCCTCTCACCATCATGGCAGAGTTGATTTCTAGACACAATGACCAGGAAGTTATCAACCGATGATGACAGGTGTTGTAGAAACATTACAATTATGACAAAAATGTTGGCTAAAATTAGAGACATTAAGATGGAGACTCTAAGCATGATCATGATGTTAGATAGGCAAGAGGTCCATAAGAGCGACATTGGTGACTGACAAAAACGATTTATCAATTTAAACATAAATAAGAGTAAATATAGAAAGCAAAACACAAAGGAGTTCCTTTCAATGGTGCTTTAGTAATTGTAACTTTAAAAAGATAGAAAAGAGAAAAGGTGACCAAGATGCAAGAGCCAAGAGGTAACAAAATACTAGTATATACTACTATTTAGTTTCAAGAATGAGACTAATGATATTGTGTTTCAAAGTTTGACTTGGCACTTTCTTTTATATATATATATATATATGTTAAAATCCCTTCTACTTTTTTTTTACTTCTTGATATTCTCTCACTCAATTGGTGAGAAGCTAATTTCTCGACGACGTACCCCTCAACAATGTTTTACCATAGACCATAGACATTAGACAATGACACTCTAGGAATAGGGTCAGTGATCTCACGCATAAGGAGCCCAAGCCCCATCACTTCGACCAATGCACCTTGCAAAATACCCTCTACTTTCAAAACAGAAGAAACAACTCTCTGCTTACTTGGCCAGCAAAAAAGCCTTTCCTAATCATATACTAATGATAATTCGTGTTTCTCAGGCTGAACAATGCAAACAGAGACATATTTTGTTAGCCATAACTATAAGGATACAAAAAGTTATTCTACAGATATATCAAAAAAAGTAGGGGAAAAAAATCTAATCACTAAACAGTTACGTCAAAAACTCTTACACAATTATCAGCTCCACAAGAAGCAAGTTGCATAGTCGTGTGATCTTCCTCATTCTTCGTCCATGCCAGACGGTTTACAGTAGAAGCATGGCATATAAAAGGATCTATCCTTACAACAAGAGCAGCAGCAACACCTGCAGCTGCAATGGTTCCATCTCCTGTTCTGTTGTAAGACAGACTCCACAATTCTATTTGGCCATTTTCCATTCCAATGGCTACGAGGCCATCATTTCTCCGGTCATGGAAACCGGCCCAAGATAATGCTGTCACGCTACTTGCAAATTGAGGTAAAGTCATAAGATGCCTGACTGATGATGATTCCCTCTCCACCGCCCAGATTTTCACTGTCTTATCCCGTGAGCCTGTTGCGAATTCATGACCATGCGGATTCCAGGAACATGACCAGATAATTCGTTTGTGCCCCTCCTGCCTTGCAAGAAGACTATAACTAACTTCACCAGTGCCTACAAACCACAATTCAGTTTATTAGGATTTCAGTCGACTTGCAACTCTTGCAGTACTACCAAGTACCAATACATTAATTTCTTTTTCATGTTGAACTTTCTACATTAACTTTACTAGTATTTGTCAATTCGATTCCTGAAAAGAATATGTAAACCAAAGAGATCACCCAAAAAGATGCATACAAAAGGCAAAAGGCATATATTGATGATGATCAGTCTACCTGTTCTTGTAATAGTGAAAATGGAGAACTGGCGATCCCTTGAGACGGTCAGAAGAAAGTTGTCATCATGTGAGAATTCCATCTGTGTTACCGTTAAGGTGTGGGACTGTAGGCGGCCAACTGCTTTCCATGAACCCACCTGCCAAAGCCATACCTCAGCCACAGTTGCAGATTGGGCCTGCAATGCATAAAAAGTGTATTTATTACTAAATAACAATATAAGTACTGATGCAGAATACTAGATGAATTTAGAAACTGACAACCATAACAATCTAATCAAACTAGGTTGAAGTAAACATGAATCCATTGATGGAAAAAATGCATTAGATGAAGAAATAATGGCAATAAGCAGGATATTATCCCTCAAGTCATGATGATTCCTATATAAGTAGCACTAGCTCTGCAGTCAAAATATACAAGCGTACTGCTAGATTGACACCACATACCTTACATGATGAAGCAACAAGCTCACCCTTATGGTCACAGCATAAAGAAAATAGTTCATTTCCATGACCATACAGTTTATGTGATTCGGGCCAGAGTGTATGCCAAGCTAGTTGGTCTTCAATTGGTGGTTCGGTGAACACAGTTGGAACTGCGTCTGGAATGGTTTCAAGGGTGTCAAAACCATCGATCCCATTTTTCTCAGGAGCCTCATGTACAGCTGCATTATAGCAGAACCCTCAAATTATAATTTTTAAAAGACTGGCAAACATTAACTGATTTATGATTCTTTGAAGAGTCAAATCTAACAACATATGGCAATAAATGAAACAAGGTTACAGTTTATTAACTTCCCATTCTATGATATCAGCCAACTCTTGGGTAGGCATATATATCTTCATTGGGAAAGACAGACAGCCAAATATGTATGTAACGAGTCTCAACTCCTAAAACATAATTTTAAGGGGTAGTTATATGTCGGTGTTCATGGATCGGTTCGGTTCGGTTTTTGTGAAAAAAATCATCCGATCCAAAGATAAAAATTAACATCGGTTCGGTTCGGTTGATTTAGCTTAAGACATCCAATCCGATCCGATCCAAAAAAATACATTCGGTTTCGGTTCGGCTCGGCTCATTCCTTTTCTTTAAAATATAAAAAATATCTAGTATTCACCTAAGATGAAAAAATGTTCCCCACAAAAATTATTCAAAATAAATCTGTTGTAGCACTTGTTCAAGTATTTATGTTTTGATCATAGTTAAACAAGGTTGTACTGCTGTAGCACTTGTTAAACTAAGGAATAAGTATTTTTAAAATCAGATACAAACCGGCCCTATGAAACTCAGAACTGGCGAGTGGCGATCACTAACAAGAATAAACAAACAATATAAAAAAATCATTTTTAAGTTTGCAAGGCATAAAGTTCTCTTCTCATTGAAAAAGAGTGCTTTTCCTAGAAAAATACAAGAAGAATAAATTCAGTTGATACAGGCAGAAAAGGATCAGAATCATGCAACTAATAACCATCACGTTTAAAAAAAAAAAAAAAAACCCAACAGTTTAGAATATAGCAATTGATAGCGAATAAAAAAAAAACAAACGCAGAGAGGGAAAGAGGATTATGGCGTAAAACAAACGCAGTAGATCTCCTTTCTCATCAGTACCAGCAACCCAATCCCATATCTCAAACAGCAAAGAACAGCAAGAGGGAGCAGAGAGGGAAAGAGGATTACGGTTTGGAAGGGTGGAACTTACGGTGAGAAGGAAAGAGGAAGAGGGAGCAGAGAGGGAGGAGCGGCGGCAAAATTGAGGTCTGAGGAATTTAGAGGAATTGAAGAAGTAGTGAGAACCGAGGAACTAGGGAAGTATTAGGGTTGGCCGAATTGGGCTTGGGCCATAGTGCCATACAGCTTCAGCAATACGGAAAACACATTAACGGCCGGTTCGGTCCGGTTATGAAACTAAGAACCAAAAACCGAACCGAACCGGTCGGTTTTACCATCATCTCATCCAAATTGGTCCATTTTTTTCGGGTTTTTTTTTTGGATTTCGGTTTTTCGGATCGGTTTTTCGGTTATCCAATGGATCGGTTCGGTTCTGAACACCCCTTATATCAAAATTTTACGCCAAAGGAATGACAATTGACAACCATATGACTGGAAGCAGTTTCACATCAATAACACAATATAGAACAAACAGAACCACATTAATTAATTGATCTGTTTTCGGATTCTATGCATACTGCTCATTACATGCAGTAAATAACAAAATAGGATGTCCGGATATGCCAATCATAGCACTTGACTTTAAACTAGCTGGAATTATAATCTATCTTTTTATTAATTGCATCCATTTTAACCTCTATGATTGACTCTATCTTTTTGAGCCTTACTTTGTATATTGATCACCTTCGACTAGATGCCATCATTATCAACATTAACACCAGCAGGCACTCATTAATAAATACTAGAGAAATTGTACCAACATTTGACAATATATCTCAGGATCTGACTGCTATGTCTCACATCACTATCAATTTCAATGAAATAACTGACCTTGAACATAAATAGGTTTCTGTGATAGTCCAAGAGCAGACATATTTGCACCCAAAATCTGAACGTCTGTCAGGACATCATCACAAGAAGTTTTCTTCAATGTGGCATTATTTAATGTCTTCAAAAATGATAATGGGGCTTCAAACACTCTGGCAACTTTTTCATCAGCTCCACTGACGAAACGATGATTACCCTTCCCAGGGACAACTGTCATACAATTTATATCATGACCATGAATCTGAGGGCGAGCAATTTCATGCCAAAACTCCCCATCTTCGAGAGAAGCCTCAGCTTTCCATGGAGCATAAATTCTAGTGGTCTGCAATTTTTATGCATCGTAACATTAACTGAGAGCAAAAGAAAATTCAGGCAAGTATTCATAGAGTTATTATTTGATGCACCAGGTGTGGAAACTAAAACAATTACACGAGCGGCTTTTCATAATTTTTTCTCAGAAAAATTCATATAGCCAATATTCTTAAACTAGTAAAACAGCAGTGAGAAAATTTTAAAATGTGTTTCTCTTACAAAACTATAAGAGATAAATTAACAGTCACGATTGATTAATAGGAAGCTTTTGTGGCATAATGTATTTTAGATTACCTGGTCATGACTGACAGACATAATGTAATCACCAGATCTTGCCCATGCAATATCAGTCACTGATGAAAAATGACCGGAAGGAACCTTTTGTGGCAGCCAACTATCGTTGCCAACATTTCTCCAAAGATGGAAAGATCCACCATATCCATGTGCCAATATTGAATCTCCATTTTTGCTCCACTGACCACCATAGAACCCCAGAGCACAGTGGCTTAGTTCCCCAACGGTGACCACATTCATCCAGACGCCAGAAGTCTTTTCGGGTTGCCAAATCATCATGGTCTTGTCCATAGATGCAGATAAGATGCTTTGTGGTTGGTAATAGCCATCCCCTTCCACGGATTCCAAGGGGGGTTGCCACTCAACTGAATATACCCAGTCCTCGTGTCCGATTAAAAGGGATTCTAAGGATATTTGAAAAGAGGATGAGCCAGCTACAAGTACAGGGCCTTCTATATAGGATGATAGGCTTATTTCTTCCTTCCTGTATGTGCCATGTCCATTAGGCATAAGGTCACGAGGTGCCATCTTCCATATTCGGATGCCTTTATCCTGAGATGAACTCACCAGAAAAATATTGTTTGTTTCCCCGTTGATACTTATAGGTAACGAGAAGTCCAAACTCCTGATCCAATCTGTATGCCCTTTTAGGTCACATGCATGCACAAGCTGGGTTCATACATAAAAGAGAAGTTAAAAAATGACTCAAACACTTAAAAAGAAAATTAGGAAACAGAAAGTGCATGTAATTAATATATAATAATGGCGACGTAAATAGTACACCTTTCCTGTTCTTCCACCACAATAAAGATGAATCTTGTTATCCAATCCTCCCATTGCAAGGACTATTTGCCCACTACTTTCGGGCAATTCTGCCAGTGATAGGGCTACCATTGATTTAGAACCAACAGAGAACGAATCCATACATGATACTTTACAGTCACCTAAAATGATGACACAAAATTCAATCAATGCAGATATTAGAAATACTAGCATGGCGATAAACAATGTCATTATCATTGTGAATCAGGGCTTACCTCCACTTGCCAGAGGAAATACCAGTTCCCATAAACAAACACTGCCATCTGAAGAAGTGGAAGCAAACAATGCCTCGATTTGAGAAATCATAATTCCACTAATGCAAGTAACACCTTTCTTGTGTGATTGTGGTAATTGCAACACTTGCCTCCACTACAAACAGATCAAAGGGAAGAAAAAAAGAGAAAGAAATAGTAACTAAAATCTTCAAATTAACAATTGCATTTCATAAGTTATGTGAACAAAATTGAGGAAAAAAAAAAAAAAAAAAACAAACAAACAAACAAAGGAACATGGTGTACCTTGCCATCAACAAGGGACAGTTCCCACAAAATAATAACACCATCTGCATCTCCAGATAGCAAGTAATGCTGCTCCAACTGTTTTGCTGCAACATATAAGATGGATATTAGTCATTAATCATATTTTTAAAGCCTAAACAAGGTGGTGCATGTAAGAGCTTATGAGAACAACTTATGAGACAATAAACATACAGAAAATAACTTACAACCTTCCTATAAGCTCGTTTTTAACTTATTTCAATAAGCTCGCAAGGGATATATACCAAAGTACACTTTTTTTTTTAATCTTATTCGATAAAGCTTATTGAATTAAGTCATTTCACTATGATCCATCTTATGCCAATTGTCATTGGCCTAATCCATGTAGTGGTAAAGTAACAAATTTCATATCTTACAGCAATTTAAAAAAATGGGATTGTGGAGTTGAAGTGCAATCCAAGAGAGATTGAAAAAGAGAGTACCTTTGAAGAAGAACTTGGAAGAAGGGAGCCAGTGGGTGCAATTAACAACTGCCTTGTGACCCGGAAGAGTAGTGACAATTTGAGCACTCTGTAACAGAAGGGAAAATATCAAAAGGGTAAGTGGTAAAAAGAGTAAAGTAGAAGAGAGATTAAGAAAAAGAGGACCTTGGGGGAGAAAATAGCGACGGCGTTGTGAGCACCAAAAGAGACGAAACCAGAAGCACCCCAAGAAACGTTGTTGACTATTCGGTTGCATCCCGCTCCAATCAACACTCTCTTCACTTCAACACCACCGCCGTCGTTGTGCATTTTTCCAACGGAGAGAGAGAGGGAGACGGCGGAGAAAGCTTTTTGGTTATGGTTTTTCTCTCAGGCGAAGAGAGGAAGAGGGCGTTGTTGCGGGCCATGATTCGGAACAAGAAATTGAATTGGGTAGTCCAGTGGGCTTCTGAGCCCACAAAAACATTACCATGCTTTTTTTTTTTTTTGGTTTCAAAAGAAGAGTCCAAATTCATCCTTGAAAAAAGAACAATACTCCCTCAATCTCTCTGTTCGTATTTATCTTCAATTTAATTAATTATGTTTTCTCTTAACATGTTATGAGGAAATAATATATGCACTGACAGTGTAAAGATTTTTTGCACTGTTAGGATATTATCAACCGTTGATGAGTTAGCAATGATTGACTTGTAAATAAAAGTAATTTGCATGGATGGTGGATGATACACCGACAGTGTAAAAAACTTTACTGTCAGTGCACATATATTAAACTCATATATTATTTCTTTATAGTAATTATTAATTTTTCTATATTACTTGTATAAATCAATAGTATATTGAATAGATGTATTCATGGCACTCTCAAACTTTGTAGGGATAGATAAATATGATTATTATTTTTTAACTTGATGTTGATTATATGTGAAGAAAATTTAATATGTTAAAAAAATTCATTAATAATTAATGATAAAAATGACACATAAAACTTTAAAAAAGTGGAAATGCTTTTTTAAAATTATGTATATATAATTCTTGACAAACCAAAATTGTTTGATTAACAAAAAAAATAAAAATTATGTATATAAACACTATTTTAGTTTTATATGTTTAGTTTTATTAAATTGACCTATAAAATTTATTAGTACTGTTTTATTATTCTCTCTGTTTCATATACATATATATATATATATATATATATTGTTTATAGAATTTTGTCTCATATTTCATATATATTGTTATTTTATATAACTCAATACATAATTAATATTATTTTTTTCAATACTCTCATATTTATCACGTTCTTTTTTCACTTGTAATATCTTTCTATGTCTTCGATAATAATTATGTAGGGAAATTATAGTCGAAATACCATAAATTCTTATATCATGTAACCATTACTTAAAACTCGTAGATAATCTTAAGACGCACTACATATGAAACGGAGGGAAAAAGTTTTATATATTTAATTACTTTTTTTTAAAGTGTTTTTTAAAAGACAAAAGTGAAAGTGTTTTTTTAATTAAAAATAAAAAAAATTATTTATTAAATTTATAATTTTTTTTATAAAACTCATATGCTTTTAGATTAAATCATTTGAAGATTAAATAATTTTTTTTATAAAACTTATATAGCATGAATGTATCCTCCTATCTTGAATTGCTAGAAGAAAATCATTTGAAAGAGTCTTATCCATTTGGATGGTACCTAAAATGTATTCACTTCATCTATGAATATAAGTAGTTGAAGGGAAAGGCTTCGGTACATGTAAACAGATAACATGCACCGGTGCATGTGAAATTTCTTTTTTTGTTTTTTAAATTTTTTTAATACAGATTTATTCAGAATAGTTTGTAACACAAGTTCGTATACAGATTTATTAGAATATGTAAATTTTGAATACATTTTTACTCATTACAGTTTTTTAAGAACACGGAGTAAAAAAAATCCAAATTATAAAAATCACTTCATATCGATAAAAAAGAAAACGCATAGAATATTTTTTAATTGATTAAATTTTAAAAAAATAAATAAAAAAATCCCAAAAGAAAGGCATGCACCGGTGCATGTTATCTATTTACATGCACCAGAGCCTTTCCCGTAGTTGAACTAACCTTTCATGAGAATTAAGGAAGTTAGTTAATACTGCTAGTGATATTAAAATTGATAATATTTGATGTATTTTTTTAAAATTATTTTCATAATTAATATCATTGAAAGTCTAAAAAGTATCAAATAAGTATAAATATTGATGAAAAAGAAATAATTAATAGCATTGAAAATTTGAATAAAGACTATAAATACTATATAAAAAACCAAGATAAAAGCACTGACTAATACTTAGATTTTTTTTTTTGGTGAATACTAATACTTTGATTTAGAAACATATCATTAGTACTAATTTGGTTATCCGATAACGAGATGAGATAGAGATATCCACGATTCCACGTAGCAGCTTGTCTGAAGTCTGAACACGTTATATGCACAGCACGGGACTGATATTAGTGTTTTTTTTTTTTTTTTTTTCCTTCCACATGTGGTGTTTAGGCTTTCCCACTTTGGCGGTCCAATTAAATCCACCCCGACCATACAGAATTTCACTTTGTGAACAGGAATCTCCTAACGCGTGTCTCTCCATTTTTATGGATGTCGAACTCGAGAGCTCGTAATTAAGGAACCAGTGAATTGTCACTAAAGGTGATATTAGTATTAAAGTAGTAGAAGTAAATGTAAATGTAAATTATGAGTAAATCTAGTCCTTCTCCATCTAGAAACAACACCAAGAAGTAATCTTGTCGGTACCAGAAATGGTGAGCCCGCCCCTCAAAACTATATTTTAAAATATATATTTCCATTTTCCTCACCACCGCACCTCTTTGAAAATTATTACAATTCCATTTTTTTTAGCACCAAAATGCAAAAAGCCTTCGAAGAAGGAATCTAAAGCAACGACGCTGTTTTTCAGTTTTTTTTCTTTTTTCTTTTTTTCTTTTCAATAATGGCAACGATCCAATCTGATTTATTACTCTCTGCTTTCTACAAACACGCCTCTTCAACAATCTACGCCCTCCCACGCGCCACCGCAGCCTGTCGCCTCCGTGCTCCCGCTCCCAGAGCCCCTCTCCTCCGCCTCAGGGCTTTCTCCACCGACTCTACCGTCGTCAACGTCCCCGACAACAAGCCTTCCGTTTGCACCGCCGACGAGCTCCACTATGTCTCCGTCAACAATTCCGATTGGAGGCTCGCTCTTTGGCGCTATCACCCTTCTCCTCAGGTTTCTAACTCGTTTCAGTTTCATTTGTTTTAATTAGTAGCACGTAACTCTTTTAGATTCAAAAATCGTAACCGCTTTTTGTTCTGTTTCATTTGATAGGCACCTCCAAGAAATCACCCTCTCTTGCTCTTGTCAGGAGTTGGGACTAACGCCATTGGATATGACCTTTCCCCTCAGGTAATCTTTTTTTGTTTTTAAATTTTAATTATTTCTCCCTCTATCCTATAAGATGTACTCTAGTATGTTGTTTTAGCCATTGCATGTAGATTATTACATAAATTAAATAAATGAGGTATGAATTTGATATGTTTTGACTGAATTCATTTAATAATGAAGAGATAGTATAATAAATGTACAAAGATCGAAGAAAGAAGAAAGATAGAGAAATGAGTGGTAAAAAAGATTATATAATAAACAAGGGTATAAAAAAAATTAAAATGAGTATCTGGTTTCTAAAATGACTAAAATAAAATGACTAAATGAACCTAACTTATGAGATGGAAGTATTATTATTATTATTATTATTATTATTATTATTATTATTATTATTATTATTATTATTATTATTATTATTTGTCTATGCTTTTCTCCGTCAACTTAATAATGTTGCCAGTCACAAGTTCAAATCCTAGAAATAGTCTATCGGTGTCCATGAGTAAGACTATAGATCCCATTAGGCAGGAGCCTTGTTCACGAGGCCGCTCGTCTTATGCATGGTTAGTGGGTTCTCTTGATTTACCTTTACCATGTATCTAGTTCATGGTACCACCATGTGTTGAGTTCGCCTTAAAGAAAGTCATGTAATGATAATGTAAAATGCATATTCACATAATCCATGGTACGCGATATGCGGTACGACGAATTCAGTACGTGGTACGTGCGGTAAATAAGAAAATTATGTTGCTATGGTAAAGAGTGACGAACACATAATCGCAATGGTACTACCTACTCAGCAACTATGTTTTTACGCTTTTCTTGTGCTCCTGGACGTTTATGTATTTTCTTAGATTACTAAGTATTTCACAATTGTGCATTGTGAGTGTTTCTATTCTGTTTGAGTGATGTTTCTTGAACATCAAAATTGGGACATTATTCTGTTTTACTACCTTTTTTAATTGCATGCATATAAAGAAAGTGAAAAATGCCCGAGAGATAAATATATTCATTACCGAATAAGATGATCAAAACTTGGTATTCAAATAGCAGGACTTGTTCTGTATATAGTTTGTCTTATTAGTGTACTTGCTCAATACTTCACATGTTTTCTTTCATTTCAATTTTTAATCTCAATATTATTGCTATATGATTTACTTCTGCTTGTAAACTTGCTTCACGTGCAAATTATGCGGTTAAGTGGGCAAGGAAAACCCTTAAACTAGATTTTTTTGTTTGGTTTGCTGAATTGGTCAATTGGATTACATAACATAAGTCTCATATGCATGGTAATCAAATAAATCATTTCTCTAAGTTGATGGTATGACTCATTCTTTATGCATGCATATCTATTTATCCTTGTATGGGTAACTGTCATCTTTTTATCCTTGTTTTTTTGCACGCTAATATATCTCTCTAGAATTATGTATATAAGATCTTAAAGCATGATAATATGTTTAAGTCTATGAATTGCAGGCTTCTGAGTTATGATACCAATGTATAATTTTAAATTCAAGTTTGATAGCAGCAAATAGCAAAATTCTGAATGCTTCTTCCCTTAAAGAATACAGTGAACATGCATCTTTATATACTCTATTTATATTTCCTCCATTTCATTCTGATTAAAGTTTCATTTTCCTCCATATTAATTTATGAAATTAACCTATGTTTAAGCTATTAATTTTTGTCTTCCTAAATTAGCTCTGGTTAGTTGTATTTTTTTTTACTATTTCATTTTTTTTTTCTTTCTAATCTTATATATCAGACTACCCACTAACACATGCTATATACTGCAGTCATCATTTGCACGTTACATGTCTGGCCAGGGATTCGAAACTTGGATTCTTGAAGTGCGAGGAGCTGGGTTGAGTCTTCGGGGTTCAGGTTCCAAAGACATTGAACAGTCTGCCCATGCAATGTCTGAGAAAATGGAAGCTGCTTCAGAAAGTGCAACCAATAGTCAGGGTTCAAATTCCAAAGATATTGAACAGTCTGCCCATGCAATATCTGATAAAATGGAAGCTGCTTCAGAAAGTGCAACCAATGGAGCTGTGGGTTCAAAAAAAGAATTGAATAACATTTCATGTGCAGTAGGTGAGGAGATTTCTACTGCCAAAGGAGTAGAAGCTGAGGATGTGTCTGTCAAAGGAGACCTAACTAGGGTAGCTAGTGTTTGGGATGAATCAATATTGGTGACAAGATTGACAGAGACTTTCGTGCGTTTGTCAGAAAGATTTTCTGGGTTTCTTAGTGAAAGTCAATCCAAGGTCATGTCTACCAAATTTCTTGATCAAATTTCAAAACTTTTGGTGGGTTCTCCATTATATGAACAATTCAATGACATAAGGGGAAAGCTTTCAACTTTGTTGGAAACACGGCAAAACTCTAGTATTACTAGTCAGATAACTGAGCTGAGTCAAAAGCTAGTAAATATCATTGAGGAAGGTCAGCTATCTATTGTTACTCCTCCATTATTTGATCTACAAACTCGTTTTAGTTCGACCATTGACGACTTTCAGAAGCAACTTGACTTGATGGTGAAGTATGATTGGGACTTTGATCATTACTTGGAAGAAGATGTTCCTGCTGTGGTAAGGTGACATCTTATCATGTATGAAAGCTATATATCCATCACTCGTTTTTATTTTGTTGTCAGTGATTAATGTTTGTATCTTTTGCAATCCTTTTCACTTGACTGTTGACCGTTGTTGACAAGAAACTTTCTCTTGATTAATATCCCTTACTTGACTTGTTGATTTTTCCTATACAGATGGAATACATAATTAATGAAAGCAAGCCAAATGATGGTAAATTGCTTGCAATCGGACACTCCATGGGTGGTATCTTGCTTTACTCAATGCTGTCACGACTTGGTAAGTTTTCAGCTTTTGGTATTTTCCGATCAATTTGCTTTGATTTGCTATCATGTTCTAATTTCGTACTCTTTTGTTTGACATTTGTTATGGTCTAAACTATAATGCCTAAACATTATATAATGGAGGGGGAAAAGGTGTGGGGATTTGGATGTTGAAATTCCTGTTGTAGGCTGGATTATGATTGAGTTTATTTGTGGCTGGTGGGTTATTTCTATAGTTGGGTTGACCAAATATACCATTTCAATTTGTTATTAGATATCAAGACTTTGAAATGGTCTATGATTCGATATTTACTTTGGGAAGAAATTTCCATGTAAATCGGTTATGAAAATCATTAGTCTATAATCTATGTTTCCAGTCTTTGATCAAGTCACTTATGATAATCCATGGCAATTTCTGAACTCAACTTGAGCTTTCCTGAATGATGTTTAAATTATACAGATGCAACACAACTATAAATCAAGGATTACAAAATTATCAAATTTAGAATCTTCTGAGATAATGCATATTTTGATTGAGCAATACAATCGAGGATAACTGTAGATTACATTTTTTTTAAGTCTTAATGCATGAATGGTCTTCCTGAAATACAATGAATGTTGCTATAATCCAATACTTGCCATTCTGTGCTCACAATTTTTAAACTATGATCACAACTTCTCAAAAATTTTGTCAACATAGAAAGCATGTTTTAATAGTAAGCATAGATGTATAAAATACCAGATTTGTAATAGCATTATCCCTTTACATTGCACATTGCAGACATGTATTTATGTCCACTGCTTAGACTTGCATAAAATATATTTGTAAGTTATTTATATGTTACATTTTGTTGAAGGGTTTGAAGGAAAAGAACCTAGATTGGCTGCAGTGGTTACGCTGGCATCATCTCTTGACTACACATCATCCAAATCAACTTTGAAGTTACTGTTACCCCTTGTAAGTGGATGGCTTATCTGTTTATGATTTCTTCCCACTTAGATTTAGCATTTAACATGGTATAATCTCTATTGAAGTATACTAAATTTGGTCTTTTTTCAAACAGGCAGATCCTGCACAGGCTCTGAATGTCCCCGTTGTTCCTTTAGGGGCAATGTTGGCAGCAGCTTATCCTCTTTCGTCTCGCCCTCCATATGTTTTCTCATGGTTAAATTCTTTGATTTCAGCTGAGGACATGATGGATCCAGATTTATTAAAAAGGCTGGTCTTGAATAACTTTTGTGAGTATTTCTATCTTTTAGAGATATAAATTATGCATGAGCGTCTGCTTGATTACTTAAGATTTTAGGAGAGTTCGCTCTTTGACATGGAATCAGAGCCTCTTTGACTAAGTGGACTGGAGTCCGATTCTTGTTGCTCTTGCTGACCTGCTCCCCTTTCATCATAATTAAGTTGAAAGTTGGCACACGATAAAATGGGCTTGTCCACAGTGCTCCTGTGACAAAGCCCGGGGTTCAGTTTGTCGTGCTGGGTATCATTTGAGAACTTCGTTGTTTGAAATTGCAAACCATGTACTCTTTTCTTCAGTGGTTATTAAAATTCAATCCATCTTCCAAAGGCACTTGTCATTAAGGATTTGGTGCCAAAAGCTCTTCCATTTGATTAAGTACTATACATTGTATGGACTAAACAGTTGGGTTTCACATGCTAATTGTCTTCGACTCTTTACAACAACCTTGCCTCAGTTTAAGATGTCCTTTCTAATGCTTACCTGATAGTTGTCACTCTCATGCTGATTCCATTTTTAGAGATATTAAGACGTGAACATAATACATATTATCAAACCAAATTTTGTCGGAGGATATTAAAGATGGCTCAGTATTACTGTTGCAATTTCATATAAGCATGCTAAGCTGAATAGGCTAATGCAAAAGACAAATTAATTCCATCTTTTCTCACTAAGATAAGGCTGGGTCTTCGGACCTTAAAGACATGGATAGGAGGGTAAGATATTCAACTATTTAGGAATGATATAACAAGCAAGTAGATGTGGTTTCGGTTTGACATTTGACTGGTTTCATTAAATATAATTTGGTTAGAAATGCTGTAATCCTGTTAGATGTACACTCTGGATATTGTCACTTTTGCTTCAATCAGCAAGATATCTGGGGAAGTTAGTATGGATTGAGACTGGTATATATGCAGTGCAACTTAGTTTTTATTTGAGTTAAGCAAATTATTTATTCACTTGTCTAGGTTATAACTGATCTTTTGTATGATACAAATATAACTGGTTAGGTACCATACCCGCAAAACTTGTCTTGCAGCTCACGTCTGCTTTTCGGGAGCGTGGTTTATGTAACAGGGATGGGACCTTTTTTTACAAGGACCATCTACACAAAAGTAACATCCCTATCTTAGCTATTGCCGGAGATCAGGATCTGATTTGTCCCCCTGAGGCTGTGGAAGGTATTTTTTCAATCCCAGGTGTAGATGGTTTATTTGCCTGATGCTTCAGAAAGTAAACAGTCTTATAATTATAGTTTTTTTTTTTTTTTTTGGATCAGAAACCGTTAAGCTAATACCCAAACACCTGGTTACATATAAAGTTTTTGGAGAACCCGGCGGCCCGCATTATGCTCATTATGATTTGGTTGGAGGAAGAAGGGTATGAGTCTTTGGTTGTTATTGTTAATTTCATTTTAAGTATTAGAAAATGTTAAAAAAAGAATAGCAACACTCTGTTTCAAATCGCAGTTAGTAAATTTTCTTGTAGCTTTTTATTCTGTTCATGGTTTTCTCGTCCATTTCATCTACTCTTACCTTGTTTTTTCTATAGGCTTCACATCACCATATGCTTCTTTTGAATGAACGATTTTCTTGACACATAGTAATTTGTCTATATTTTTGAACTGTTTACTTCAGAACCGCATTGTTGGTGATGTTTTTTCTTTGCATATTTGGATGCAGGCAGTGGAACAGGTGTACCCCTGTATAATTGAATTTCTTACTTGTCATGACAAATGATGTACACACACCGTCAATTTCATAGAAGACATTCTTCTTTGATCATGCTTGATTGTCAAATTCAAAACAGGCATGAGATGAGATAACTCTCACATAACCGAATGCAGAAAAGTCAAACGAACTTATCAGACTTTTTGTGCTGCGGAGGATGAAGTTTACACATTTTGTTTTCTAACCACAACAGTAAAGGGTGGGGTTACAGAAGATAGATATAATGATAGAAATTATATAATTCAGGAAAGGAATCTGTCAGAAAATATTAGCCTGTATCATTGAGTAGTCTGATTTACTGTACGTTTATGTACATAAATTTTCACGTGATACTCTTGTATGACTATAACCTTCCCAAAATTGTCTTGTATGAGTTTTTTGAGTTTTGATGTCCTTTGGTTTGGGTAATAATAGTTTGATTTGTGGCGAAAAATGAGAATTCAACTCCCCGGCTGAGTTTTAGGTATATTTGCACTTGATGAATGGCCAAGAGTCTCTGTAACTAGGTAAAAAAAAGGATTGTTCAAAAATACACGTATATATCTAGGTGCACAAAATACAAAATATATACTTATGTAAAAAAGGCTTAAATACCAAAATGGTCCCTGTTATTATTGACTCATTTGAAATTGGTCCTGTAAAAAAATTGTTTTGGTTTTGGTCTTTGCATTTACAAAATGTTTTGGTTTTGGTCCTCTGCTATTAAATTTTGGTCCCCATAATTATGTTGATAGTTTGTTTTGGTCCCTCTGTTATTAGATTCTATAGGTTTTAGTCTCTTTATTGTCATGGTTTTTGAATTGGTTCTCCTACATAATGAAAGTTATTTTTTTACCCTTGAAAATTAATGCAAGAATAACATCCTTAGTAATACATCACGTTTTTGATGTTTTGTATCCACATTTAACAAGAGGAACCAAAACCAAAATGTTTTGTAAATGCAGAGACAAAAACCAAAACTTTTTTTCAGGGACCAATTTCAAAATGATGAATATTTACCGCGACCATTTTGATATTTAAGCCATGTAAAAAATTATTAAAACATATGCAAAACGTGACACATATTATACCATTCAATTACCATAACGGTAAAATCTCTTTCTTTTTAAACTGACAAATTATGCTGACGTTGATTGCTTATATTAGAAAATCTAAGTGGCATTTACTCATTTACAATTACAATTAATAGTGCGGAGTAAAAGGAAATATACTTTGTACAAATCACGTCATAAGTAGTCGCTCTCTTACACCTATATCATAAATCTTACATTAAATAAAATCTCAAATCAATTACCAATACTAATGGGTAAGTAAAAAATTTTGTTTTGACTAGGGTAGGACTGGTGTCCGGGTTGCCAGTGCTCATTCACATAGTTAATATTGCATAGTTTCTTTTGATCCAGGAGACCAGGAATACCAATATCTTACTTGCGGACACTAGAGAATCATTTTCTGTAGCTCAATTCTAAATATGTGTCGTATGAGATGAATATTATTCAAGTTAGAGAAACTAGCTGTACTACTTTAATTTGTGAGCAGTAATGACCCCACATTTTGTATCCCACCAAAAAAGGAAGGGAATGCTAAAGCAGGGTGGAGTGGATGTTCGGATCCGACCAGATCGCTGTTCCCTTCAAAAGTGGCAGTCCTGACATATAGGTACAACCCCTCAACCAAATAAATCAAAGCTCAGCTTTATCCTTTATACATCTACTGTCTTGTTGCTTTGTTATACACCCTCTGGTTTTATTTATGGGACAAATTCTAGAAAAAAATTTTGTCCTATTTATAGGGTATTTTACATTTTTTAGGAAGCATTTGTTGCTATTTTTTTTATTTGTCCTTTATCCATTAATGTGAAATAATATATTATGAAATTCCCAATACAAGATAAGAGGGTAAAATTGTAATGTTGATGTATTTTTTAAAGTTTCAAGAAACTTAACTTCTTTGATCCGTGTGATATGGATAAGTATACCTACAAATAAGACCAGAGGGAGTATAATTTAAAAAAAAAAAGTTAAAAAGTTACTAGTTACTACACTTAACATCATTGTTTAAGAAAGCAAAATATATTATTTTATTTGATGAATTTTACATTTCGAAAGTTAATATATTTAAATTATTAATATAAACTTTACTTTAATGTGTGTTGTTTGAACAATATTTTTAAAATACTAGTTAACAAAATTGTAATTTAATCGTTCACTCAAAACTTGTCAATATCAAGTCTACTTATATACCTTTCCTTATAATAAAAACTTACTGTATAATTTAATCTCTGCACATGGGTGTGTAATATAGTGGCAAAAAAGTTTTGGTATGAGTGAGCACATTATCTGTATGCCCAAATTAATCAAATTTTTTTTTCTCCAAAAGTACTGATCTTTTGAATATGAATAAAGTATAGTGTATTGAAATTATATTTGCACATGCGTTCTCAACTTCTCGTTTGCATAAGTTCATCACCTTTAAGCATCATCAAAGTTTTGCATAATGATTGAGTTCTTTACATGACCCCGGACATTATCTCTATACATGAGTTGGAGTGATGTGTAAATAGAATGCAGAATGATAAAATTCCCTGTAGGAATCAAGATTCCAAACTATTAAATAATTCTAAATTTAATAGTAGCAGGGTCTGCATTGCAGATGTATTCGGTACACGCACCTCAGTTACACTGCAATTGCTGAGAAGATTGGAAAACTGCAGTTATGATAAATGTGAATAGCCAAAAGGGTAAATCATTATTTAGCAATGATTGAGAGATCTACTCATAAGCTTGCACATTAGGATCTTAACATTTGTCATTTAAGTTTTTTTATTTAATTTTTTTTAACTTGAAAATAACAAGTGTCATAATCTTATAGGTTTATAGGCTTGTAAGTCTCTAAATCATTTTTCATTATTATTTTCTCCTGTCTAACTAAATAAAAGGGGAATGTTGATTAAGCAATAATTGTATTTAAAAACGACGTAAGTGCTTTTATATTTTTTTTTTTTTCAATTCATGTGCTTCTTAGAATACTCGTTAAGATGACCTAAAGATAATTTAGCTTAGCATTTTTGCTCATGATGAATTTGTATACTGGTTTCGGCTACTACAATGTTCGTATAGTACTTTTCCACTTGCTTTCTGCAGGTTACTACCATCACTGTGAAATATTGACAAACAGAAGAGTCTGAGCATTTGTAACAATTTCAGGAAGCAGAATCCAGAATAACTTTTATTAGGATCAATTTGGCCATCCCTTGTTCTTGTGGTGTTTTGTTTTTACCATGTGTTCCATGTTGACAGTAACAGAAGATAAGCTTTGTCCATTTAATGATTGATAATGGAGGAGGTTTCATTGTCTTCCATGTGCTCTTGGACATGAGATTTAGATATTCAATTGTTACTATAAATAGGTAAGTCTATATCAATGCACCTCAAATAGTCATTGGCCAGCAATAGCTACACTTATAAGAGTTAACCATTTCAGTTAAGTAGAGCACCATTCCAATGGATTCAAACACATCAAGCTTTCTTTTTAACTCTTCAACTTTTCACCCAGTTTTGTACCAAGACAAACAGGATGAAGGCCTAATTGATCTTGGTCTTAGTCTCAGAACTGTTCACCATGAAGCTTACCATTCTTCTGCCAACTGTATGCATTCATCAGTTGTTCATTCTCTTATTTCTTGATCCCTTTCTACTATTTTTCACACACCATTTTGTCACATAGCAGTAATCATAGTTAAATTCAGTCACGTAAAAGGATTAAGGGTTGTTGTCCGTAGATGATTCATTTGGGTTAAGAAAATAATGTGATACAAACTAAATACAAAAGAAATGCATGATTATTACAATTTGTAACAATGAACAATGCATGATTATTACAATTTGTAACAATGAACAATTTGTAACAATGAAAAAATTAGCCTCACACCAATTCCAATCTAATGAAACCATGTTTACATTCAGTGTATGATGACCTTATGGATTGGCCTCACTCCAATCTCAACCTCAAGAACTCAAGCACAATGCATTCTAGACATCTCCAAGAAAATTTTGATGAAGAGATAGAGGGGGTCCAGAGCAATGAAAGATGGGCTTATGTGAAGGTTAACATGGATGGGGTTACAATTGGTAGGAAAATTTGTGTGCTTGATCATGGAGGATACTCAAGCCTAGCAGTCCAATTAGAAGACATGTTTGGTAGGCACAGTCAATAATACACTTACAAGATATTGTTATAAAATTAAAGTCTTTAATTTACTAGTAACATATTTTTAATTTGGTGTAACATTCAGGAAGCCAATCTCTTTCTGGATTAGGATTGTTCCAATCAGGGTCAGAGTACTCATTGTTCTACAAGGACAGAGAAGATAATTGGAGGACTGTTGGTGATGTCCCTTGGAAGTAGGTTCCATTTGATGTCTCAATGCCAACTTTCTATATTTAATTATGAGTTATAGATATACTAATTGAACAATAATTCTAACTTGTGCTTTTTTTTTTTTTTGTGACACTTTTTTGTTTGATACAGAGAGTTTGTTGAAAGTGTGAAGCGGTTAAGGATTGCAAGAAAGAATGCTGGCTTTGTATCCTGTTCAGCTAGACAGACCTAAGTTTTCTCAGTGTTACATGCTGGATTCCTTTAGTAGAAAGCAAAACAGTTATGATGACCTTTGTTATGCATGTGTCTGTCCACATATACCTTAGCATGGTGTGTTACTAGTTACTACTTTAGACAGAAAAGCAAGTTGTTGATGGAAAATTGGAAAGTGATTACTTGTAGTCCTGCTAATGATTCCAAAACACATTTCACTCTTTAAATTTCAATGAAGGAGTTAAGTCTACACATTTCAGTTGAGTGTTAAATAGTTCTTTTTAAATTTTAAAAGTTGTAGGAGGGAATTGGAAGCTTTACAGCACGTGACAACCATTTTGTATAGATTTATTATGCTATAATTATCATAATAGAGAATAGATTGACAAAATTATTATTAACCAACATTTTAAGGATACGTATTAATAATTCAAAGTGAAATTGTGCATATCATCTCAAAGCTATACTTTCCCATAGAAACTTTTTATTTCTTCTTTCTTTGGGACATTAACAAATCCATATAATTCCTTCAATCTTTTATATAAGATTTTTTTTTTTTATAATTTTATTAATTTTAATGGTAATTAATTATTTTTTTTACAAATATTCATATTTATTCATACTTTTTATAATTATAAAATTAGATTTAAAAAAGCACGTCAAATATTTACAAAATTAACCCACTATTTAAATTAAAAAAAATTCATATAAATTTTAATATTAAAGACCAAAAAAGTACTCCCTCCGATCCCTAATATAAGCACATTTTCTAAAATTTTACAAAACTAACCCTATTTAATATACTCTATCATGTTTGTGGGGAAAAGAAACACCAATTAATGACTAGAAGATCAAAAGGATATATTGGTAAATATACACTTAAAATTTACAATTCCAATACAAGTAACTAACTTACATACTTTTCTTATAGGAAGATTTTTTATATAAGATTTTTTTTATAATTTTATTAATTTTAATGGTAATTAATTATTTTTTTTACAAATATTCATATTTATTCAATATTTTTTATAATTATAAAATTAGATTTAAAAAAGCACGTCAAATATTTACAAAATTAACTCACTATTTAAATTTAAAAAAATCATATAAATTTTAATATTAAAGACCAAAAAAGTACTATCAGTAATACTACCAAGCAAGAAGCAGTGGCTTTGGGGACAACAACTATTCTCCATTATTCCTCAAACTCGATGCTTTTGAGTTGGCAAAAACAAATAAATGTCTTAAGTTGCTTTCAGTATGAGTCAGGCCTAGGACAAGTTCTTCCCTATGTCAATTTGTCAAAGCATTATCCTAAGAAACTAGTAGCAAATCACGAAAACAAATGTGCCACCAAATTTTTTTGGCATATATTAACAACAAGCCACATGAAACTGAAGCTAGGGAGAAATGCTGTCTCAGTCAAAATCAGAAAAGAATAATAAAAGAGAAGAATTAGTAACTTAAATCCAAATGAAACCCAAGAATTTTCTTCCCAGCGGATTGCTGGACTCCATTTCCCCTAAATTCGCGCCACATGGGTTGGCCATCCCTAGTCCAAGGATTTCTTAGTTTAATGTAAAAAATGTAGGGTTCCCTTATCTTATGCGTAAAATTTACCACTACTTGCCAAGTTCTTACGAAATGTTTAAGTAGTGTAATTTTGTGGCTACATATGTGCGGTTTAAATGGCCGAACCCACATGAGTATTGAGTACCTCGTGCTCTAGGTCAACTATAAATAAGAAGATAATAGTACTAGTACTTACAAGCAATCTTTAGTTTCCCCACACCACAATAGCTTTACTATATTTTTGTTTTCTTTTTGTAATAATCAATATTCTCAAAATACTAGTATACTCAAGCGTCAAACCTAATTCTCATAATAAAAATACATAAAAATACACTGTTTATGGAGTTTTTGTATTTTTTTTTTACGAATCAATTCATAATTAATATTATTTTTCTTAATATATCTTTATTTATTGTAACATTTTTTTTTAATCTTCAACACTATCTTCTTTTTTTTAATAATAATTACATAAAGATATTACAATTAAAATGCCAAAAATTCTTATATCATTTAATTATTTATTAAAATCCGTTCATAAGCTTAAAACAATAACCTTAAAACAAAAGAGTACAATGTATATCAGTTATACCCCAAAGTTACTGTATAGAGTTCTGCTAAGCTATCTACTAGATGCCAATTAAAAGGAGACGAACCAAAATGCGAGGAATTTGACTTTATTCGTTTAAGATATGGTATGCAACCTGGCATTCTATGATGTCATGAAGAAAAAACAAAAAAGGAGAATCTTAGAGAAAGATTGATATAATCAAACAAATTGCTTCATTTTCTGTTACACTGCATGCTTCAATTACAAGGAGCCAAGGACTCATACTTCTAGCAAAACTTCTAGAAATCTTAGCAGCTTAAAAACTTTAAACATCAGATAAAAAGGCAAAAGTTTCACAAATTAAAAGTGGATTCACAATTCACAGCTCCCTGAAAACTTATCAATCAGAGGAATTTACAATCTATCCAAAGCATCAAGCACATGCCTCATTGTAGGTCTCTTTTCAGGACTGCTATGGACACAAGCCATTGCAATCTTCAACACTGCAATTATTTCCTCTTCCTTATCTGCATCCTCAGCTAGATAAGGGTCTAACACATCCGAAAGTGGCTTCTTATCCTCGATGCAGAACTCAATCCACTGAACAAGGTCCATTTCAGAGCTACCTACTTGGACGATAGGCAATCGTCCCGTGATCATTTCTAACAATATCACACCATATGAATAAACATCCCACTTCTGTGATGGCTTCACCACTTTCAGTGCTTCTGGAGCCTGATAACCGCTTGCCATAATATTAGCCACGACTTCTGTGGACATGCTGTTTTGTCTTCTTTCTTGTGGTTTCTCAGCAGCGACACGGCTGGATTCCAAGGTTTGAGACCCTCCAGCAATATTTGCAAGGCGGCCGAGTCCAAAATCGGAAATGTGGGGCTCCATGTTATGCCCAAGAAGTATGTTACTTGGCTTTAGGTCTCCATGGACATATTTTTTGGGGCTAAACTCGTGCAGATAGACCAAACCTTTCGCAGTTCCTTTCATGATTTTCAATCTATATGACCAAGATAGCGGCGTAAATGTGGCAAGTCCAGCCTTCCCTGAAGTTATTAAACATAACCAAACATTAAATGAGCATAATTCAGATTTCAAACCACATAGTGAGAAAATCAGTAATTGCTGCCAATAGAAAAAGGGATTAAAAAAAGTGCTTGACCTTGATGAAACTTACCATGAATTGCTGTAGCAAGGCTTCCATTGGGTATGTAGTCATATATAAGAAGCTTCTCTTCAACAGACCAATAATAGGCCCTAAGAGTCACAATATTTTGATGTCTTAACTTCCCTATTGCTTCTACTTCTGTTTGAAACTCTTTAAACCTTTGAGAACCTCCCTCCCCTAATCTTCTCACAGCCAAGGCAAGCCCGTCTTCAAGCACCACTTTGTACATAATCCCTATCCCACTCTTACCAATAACAAAAGCTGAAGCCTTGAGAAGCTCATCCAAATCAAAGGACACTAGATTATCTAATGGAACAAGATCATATTGTTCAACATTATCAGATAGGGCCTCAGATTCATCCTTCCTGAAGCAGAAGCATTCTTTCCCTCCTTTCCTTCCCTTACTAACAATATTCTCATCCTGATCTTGATTAAAACCAAATACCCTTGAGTAGCAGAAAGAGAACAACAAACCTAAGAGGCAAATTCCAATTATATCACCAACAACAATGCCAACCACAGCACCCTTAGTTAGCCCTTTACTTCTCTCACTTCCTCTAAAAGCATTACCAACATACTGAGGTGGATTGCTATCAGGTAGAAATGGAAATGAGGAAGATGAATTGGCACCTGGAGCATCAGAGCCACATGGATTCTTCAAAGGAGGGCCACATAAACCAGGATTGCCAATAAAAGCAGTTGGTCCTCTATTCATTAAAGCACCATTCTGAGGTATTGGACCCTTCAAATTGTTGTAAGTAAGATCAATATAAACTTTCTCAGGTAAATTACCAAGGCTTGAAGGGATTAAACCACTAAAATGATTATGAGACAGATCAACAGTTCCTTGCAGACTTGACAAATTTCCCATGTCACTAGGAATTGAACCATTAAACTGATTGAAAGAAAGGTCAAGCTTCTCGAGTGAAAACAAACCAGAACCAAATGCTTCAGGCAAAGGGCCAGTGAAATTGTTTCTACTAAGAACAAGGGTTTTGAGCCTCTTGCATTGGACAATAGTATGAGGCAATGACCCATTGAAGAAGTTCTGTGATAAATCTAGAGTTTGAAGGTACCTGAGGTTGTGAATCTCATTTGGAACAGACCCAGAAAAGGAATTGCCATAAAGCACCAAACTTTGAAGTCCCTGAGCTTGAAAGAGGTCAGAAGGCAAAGAGCCAAAGAGGTTGTTGTTCCTGAAATTGAGATGGCGGAGTTGGGAAAGAGATCCAAGAGTTGAAGGGAGAGAGCCATAAAGTTTCATTTTTGGGATGCTAATGGAGACAACAGTTTGGTCCTTGCAAGTGATACCATTCCATGAACATGGGTTATCATGAGAAGAATTCCAATTACTCATGGAACCTAGTGGGTCTGTGATGGATTGCTTAAGCATTAAAAGCACAGAGCCTTCAGCATTGAGGGAATGCACAACAGGTGCAAGAGGATTGCAGCAAAGGAGGAGGAGTAATAAAAAGAACAAAAGTGAATGGAACATGTTGTTGTTGTGCTCCAACTTATAAGTGACAGTTGGAGCAAGAACAAAGGTAGGTGGGTGAGTGAGTGAGTGAGTGTTACAGAGAAGGGAAGAAGTGAAGGTGAGGAGGAGAATGAAGGCTGAGGTGAGAGAAAAAGGAGGCTTTTTAGTTTTAATAACAGCAACGGTTGAATGAATGAGTGTTGAAGAGTGGGAAAGCAACAGCTTCAGCCTCGGGGAGAGATACAAAGGTGGTTTGGTAATACAGAGGAGGGGACAGACAACTCACTCCCACACTTTATCACACTCAGCTTAATACAACATCGGTCCATCAGGTCTCTCATACTTCCTCCGGTTCAAATTATAAAAGAAACTAACTAATTTTACGCTTATTAAGGAGGTTGGTTAATTATATTTAATTTTCTCAAATTTATAAAAGAATAGAGGTATTTTAGGAAAGTTGCATTGGGAATGAAACAAAAATTAAATTAGATAACAATTTTCTAGGGATGTTTTTGGAAAGTGAAATTGTGAATGAAATAAAATTTAAGAAAGTTAGTTAGTTTTGCTTATATTTTAAACCAAGAGAAGTATGTTTTTTGTTGCTTATATTTCGAGCCGGAGGGAGTACTAGGTAACTTGCAAACTTTTCTTCAAATTACAGTATAAGCAAATTTAACTATTTTTATGCTTATTAAGAAAGTTAATTGATTGTATATAATTTTATCAAATTTATGAAAATAGAGGTATTTGAGAAAAGTGATATTGAGAATGGAAGAAAAATTAAATAAAATCACAATTTTTTAGAGATGTTTTAGGAAAGTGGTATTAGGAATGAAACAAAATTTAATAAAGTTAATTAATTTTGCTTATATTTTAGACAAAAAAATATATTTTTTGTTGTTTATAATTCGAGTCAGAAGAAATATCATTTAATCAAATTACCTACCAATAAAAATAGTTAATTTTAAGAATTTCACGTACACAGCAATTATAGCATCTAACTTTTCTTAAAATATTTATACTCATTAATAAAAAATTAAAAAAAAAACATATATACTTCCTCTGCACCTATTTGATTGTCTTCTTTCAAGTAAAATACAATCTTTGAAAAATCTAATCATTATTTAAATTTTTGATATATTAATTATGTTTTTTTTTTTTAATTATACCCTTTTTTTCTTTATGATAGTTAATTTTTTTCTACTACTTACGTAAACCAAGACTTATTGAATAAGGCAAATATGGAAAATAACATTTATTACACTTTTGAAATTCTAAACAAGAAAGATAAAAAGAAGAAAACAATCTTTCCAAAAAAGAAAGATAATAAAAAATAGAGGCAATAGTCAAAGCATTTAATAAAGGCAAAAAATAAAGAAAAAAAATAATAAATAATGCATAGTAAATATAAAATGACTTATACTTCTAATCAATAAAATCTTCTAAAAGATAACATATAATAAGGACCAATAAAATCTTCAAGAAGATGACCTATAATAAGGACCGGAAGGAGTATATGGAAAACAAGACATATTTATCTTGGTCTCAAATATAAAAAAAAAAAAGTTAACTAACTTTTCTATTATCAATACAATTATTCCTAAAATAACCATAGAAAGTAGGTATTTAATTTAATTATTGTTTTTTTTTTCAAAATACAATTTTCCTAAAGTAGTTATAATTTTATGAATTCGAGAAAATTATATACATTTAACTAACTTTTTTAATAATCGTCTTTTCGGTTATTTTTTTATATAGTAGGGACAAGAGGGAGTAGAGTACCTTTTTTATATATTTAATTATAATATTTGATGTAAAATTGTAATTCTTTTACTTATATATATATTTATATACTCCCTCTAATCCTATATGCAAGATCCTTTTTTGTAAATTTATTTTTGGTCTTTTTTATAAGATTTTCTTCTAATTTTCAGTAATATTTAATTATTTTTTTCCAAAAATATATTTGTTAAGTCAACTTTTTTTGAAATTCCAATAACAATTATAAGGGTAATTTTGAAAAAGTATATTAAATTTTTACATTTTCAATGCTAGATTACAAAATTATTTTACTTTCTTGATAAAGGTAAATTTTTTAAAAATAATCTTACATATAGCACATGAGAGAATATGTGTGTGCGCGCGCATATATATATATATGAATGAATGAAGTGATAATATTTTTTGTTTTAATTTAATATTTTTGAATAAAATATTTTAGTTGAAATTTTATATATTTTGATAATTTTTTACTAAAAAATATTTTGAACGCATGTATTTTTATTGTTATTGTATTTGATTGATATTTATTTCTATTTTTATTAATCACATTAATATTTAATAGTGACATTGTGTAGTACATTTTATATATTATATACTTATATAGTAAAGATACGCGCACCATAGTAGGATTCAAACTTACATTTTGAAAAAGAATTATCATAAATAAATTTACAAAATTAACCTATAAATAAGTTTATACTATAAAAAAGTAACATGCATCATTTGTTAATTTATTATTAATAAACAAGTGACACATGTCATTTTTTATATAAAGATATTTGTAAGTTTATTTTGTAATTTGTATAGTTATCAATATTTTTGTTTGTGAAATATGAAGTGTTCCTTGCCCGTGTATAATATATTAATATTAGAACACGTACTCGTTATAGTTTCAAATATTCAATAACGCCTTACTTTCTTGATCAAAAGTAAAGTACATGCATTGCTGTACGTTTTGTCGTTGCTACAGAGGGACTTGCTAAAAAGGAAGACCACATTAGACAATCATGATTATTGTTTATGGTTTTTGAACCGTTAGGGAGACAAGATTCACATGAATACAATTTCTCAATTAGTATACCCACTTTGTGCTCAACGTTCTTGAAAATAGCTTCTATCATTTTTATATTTTTTTTAGAGTAATATGCTAGATTACGCAGATTTGAATGTAAAAGAAAAATGGAAGAGTTACTTTCACAACCTTTTCAATGAAGGTCATGAAAGTTCACATCATGATCAGATAGTCACTAGAGAAGGGGACCAAAATCATACCTTTTATCGTAGAATTAGGGAGACTGAGGTAAAAGAGGCATTGAGAAGGATGGATAATGGTAAAGCGGTTGGTCCGGATAGTATCCCCATTGAGGTATGGAAAACCTTGGGAGAGAGGGGCATCAGTTGGCTCACCAAGTTGTTTAATGAGATCTTAAGATCCAAGAAGATGTCGGACGAGTGGAGGAGGAGCACTTTAATCCCTATCTACAAGAACAAAGGTGACATACAGGATTGTGCGAATTATAGAGGGATTAAGCTTATGAGTCATACCATGAAACTTTGGGAAAGGGTGATAGAGCGAAGATTGAGACAGGAGACTCATGTTACTGAGAATCAATTTGGCTTCATGCCGGGGAGATCAACTATGGAGGCAATATACTTACTGCGCCGATTGATGGAGGAATACCGGAGGCAACAAAAGGATCTGCATATGGTTTTTATTGATCTGGAGAAAGCTTATGATAGAGTGCCTAGAGAGGTACTATGGAGGGCTCTCGAGAAGAAAGGGGTGCGTGTTGCCTATATTAGAGCCATTAAGGATATGTATGACGGGGTCAAGACGAGCGTGAGGACACAAAGTGGGATTTCAGAGGATTTTCCCATCTCGATAGGTCTACACCGAGGGTCAAGTTTGAGCCCCTACCTCTTTACATTGGTCTTGGATGTGCTTACGGAACATGTCCAAGAACCAGTGCCCAAATGCATGCTCTTTGCGGATGATATTGTGCTTATTGGGGATACTAGAGAGGAAATAAATGGGAAGATTGAAATGTGGAGACAAGCTTTAGAAGGGTCTGGATTCCGGATAAGTCGAAGCAAGACAGAGTATATGGAGTGTAATTTTAGCAAGAGGCACGTGGGCCTTACTCGGGAGGTGAAGGTTGGAGAGCATGTCTTAGCACAAACTCCCGAAGTTTAAGTATCTTGGTTCTATCTTATAGCAGGATGCAGAAATAGAAGAGGATGTAAATCATAGGATTCAAGCAGGGTGGATGAAATGGAGGAGTGCCTCGGGCGTGTTATGTGATAAGAAGATACCACTTAAACTTAAAGGAAGGTTCTACCGCACTGCTGTAAGACCGACGATGTTATATGGGACAGAGTGTTGGGCGGCAAAGGGCACACAAGAGAATAAACTTCATGTTGCAGAGATGAGGATGTTGCGGTGGATGAGTGGGCATACCAGACAAGATCGGATTAGAAATGAGTATATTCGAGAAAAAGTTGGGGTTGCTCCTATTGTTGAAAAAATGGTTGAATCTCGTCTTAGGTGGTTTGGGCATGTGTGGAGGAGACCGGTGGAAGCCCCGGTTAGGAGGGTAGACCAAATGGAGGGTATTACAAGGGCTAGAGGAAGAGGAAGACCTAGAAAAACTATAGGCGAAACAATTGAGAAGGATATGGCAATCAATGTCTTATCAAAAGACATGATTTATGATGGGCCTTTATGGCGTCGTTTGATCCATGTAGCCGACCCCACTTAGTGGGACAAAGGCTTAGTTGTTGTTGTAATATGTCAGATTAGTCTCTGACTTTGTAAGCGTCGGTCAAGTTAGTCCCTGACTTTATCAAAATAGCAAGTTAGTCCCTGAGATAGGAGAACGTCAATCAAGTTAGTCTATGCCGTCACTATCGCAGGGATGTATTTGCTTTAAAATGGGATAAAGATAGGGACGTATGTGAATTAAAATGAAATCTCAGGGACTAAATTGCTATTTCGATAAAGTCATGGACTAACTTAACCGACGCTTACAAAGTCAGGAACTAATCTGACATATTACTCATTTTTTTTTTAGGAATTTCTTAACCTGAGGATAAAAACCCCAAAATAATAAGTTTTTTTGAAAAATTAAAATTTTGAACTTTTGATTTCTTCAATGTATTAATTTTCAAGAAAAATCATTCATTGTTGGATGCTTATCGTCAGCCCTAAGGGCTGAGGTTAAGAGAACCTTTTTTTTTATATATATATGAACCTTTCTATCACTATTTTATCATTGACTTATTTAAGTTTTTACTCTGAACTTATGTATTCTTTTGAAATTGATCATTGAACTTTTTTTTAGATGTTTTAGGTTCCTGAACTTTGCTCAAATTTTGGAAATGATTTTTTCATCACTTAAGTGATGATATGATTGATAATATGTCACGCCACCTTCGCCACATTGATAGGTGACGTGTTAGATGATGTCACGTGAATTTTTTAAATTTAAAAACAAATCAAATTTATTAAAAATAATTAAAAATCATATTTTAAAAAAATAATAAAATATAATATTTAAATAATTTTTAAAAGAATTAATTTTTTTAACAAAAAAAATAATGTGGTGCTACTGGAAGTTACATAACACGTCATTCGTCGATGTTGCGATAGTGACGTAACATGTCATCGGCCATATCATCACTTAAGCGATGAAATGATCATTTCCAAAAATTTGAAAAAGTTCAGGGACCTAAAGCATCAAAAAAAGAGTTCAAGGATCAATTCTAAAAGAGCACATGAGTTTATGGACTAAAAACTTAAATAACCTTTTATCATTTGACAAATTAAGAAAAAATGAAGAATCATTTGTCTTTTTTTGTCCACCAAGAATCCTTTATCCAATTAGGTTAGCAAAAGATATGGGTTTTAATTTTTGGCTTTCGTTGTTGAGTTTTTGGCCCCCATTTTTTAATTTTAATGACTAATAAAATAACCTTAGAGTTTTTTTCTTATATTTTCGAGGTCACAAAACAGATTTTCGTCAAGGAAAAGACGAAAAAGTATATTTTTGTAGAAAAAATATACTCTTCCGTCAAGTGTGAGACGAAAAGGTATATTAAAAAAAAATTTCCTTTCCGTCAAAAGAAAGACAGAAATGATAATTTCAAGTCTCGAGCAACTGAACCTTTATACTGGATATACTCATAAATGGGGTCAAAAACTCAACACCGGGGACCAAAAATCAAGGAAATTGCTTTTTGGGCCCCAACCATGTTAAACTTTTTGGCCCCCATTTTTATTTTTCAATGACAAAAATACCTCCAAGCGTTTTAATCTTTTCGATTCTACAAAATCGGAAATGCTATTTCAGTATTGCATAAACGGAAGGCATTAATTTCATATTTCCGGTTTTGCTTAAACGGAATATTGATTCCGGCTTAGCATAACCGAAAAGATTTGATGATTTCCGTCGTTGAGACGAAAAAGTGTGTCATGGTTCAAATGCAATAATATGAATGGTACAAATGCAAAGAATGTGGTATCACATATTCACATACTCTGTTAAGGATGCGTCCACTTTGAGTGGAATCAAAAAACGACATTGCGGCACGGAAAATGCAGTAGTGCATCTTATTGAAGAGTATAGTAGCTGTATTATACCCAGTTGTGACAAGAAACATTGTTCTGACAAGTATGCAGAAAGAACTTCCAAAGGACAAACCAATATAGATTGCTATAAGAGTCATTCCCGCAACACGTGGCTCCACGTCTGATGATATGAGAGTTGCCCTAGCCATCCAGTAGTTGCTTCCAATTTGAAGAGCATGAAAGAGAATCTGAGCCAATAATATGAATGGTACAAGTGCTCAAATTTGAAGACCATGACACACTTTTCCGTCCCTGTTGAAACGGAAATCATCAAATTTTTTCGATTTTGTTAAGCCGAAATCAATATTCTGTTTAAGCAAAATCGGAATATGAAATTAATGCCTTCTGTTTATGCAATACCGAAATAGCATTTCTGGTTCTGTAGAATCGAAAAAATTAAAACGCTTGGAGGTATTTTTATCCTTAAAAAATAAAAATGGGGGCTAAAAAGTCTAACATAGGGACAAAAAACAATTTCCAAAATCAAAACCCATTGATATCACCAGCAAAGAGGTTGCGATCTTCCTCTTTAGTTGGACCCGTTACTTAGACCAGGCCTGGCTCAGGTGCGCAACATGTACTGTGCAAATGGCCCATTGTTAATAGTGATTAAAAAAAAGAATTATCCCCTAATGTCACTTATTATTTACAGAGGTCCACGTGTATTCAATTTCAAAAGGTGAGGAAAAAAACAGGTTTATTTAAGTTATTAGTTTCTGAATTCAAGTGTTTTTTGAAATTGGTCCTTAAATTAAGTGATGATATGATCAAAAATGGTCTTTTCAAAGGATATTGTGTGTTGTGGGTGTACGTGGATATGAAAAAAGGCTTTGTTGATAAGTGTGTGTTGCGTGTGTGTTTTTCGACCGTCGGCTATTGATACCCTTGGTGCACACTAAAAAAACACTATTACTTCATTCCCATTAGATATATATATATATATATACATACATATATATATATATATATATATATATATATGTTGGGTATTCAAGTGTGAGATGAAGTCCCACGTTGGGTAGGATGAGTGGGTGAGAAGGTTTATAAGTGGCAAGACCGATAGAACCATTGCCTTAAGGTTTTGGTTCAAGATGTGGTGTCTCACTTATGGGTGGCTTCTCACTATTCCTATGCCCTTGGAGCAATGTGACTCCCGGTGGTTGGAACCTTCCCGGTTAAAGGTCCCGACTCTGGTATCAGAGTCGATGGTTCGGCTGGGATATGGTGGATCAAGGGGGAGTGACCGGTAAGTGTGGGGATTCACACTTGAAAGGGGAGATTGTTGGGTATTAACTGTAAGATGAAGTCCCACGTTAGATAGGATGGGATGGGTGAGAAGGTTTATAAGTGGTAAGACCCATAGAACCATTGCCTTAAATGAATCACTAAATGATTTTTGATTTTTGTGAAATTTGATATAGACGATCGACATGATTGGAACTTTCAATCTAATAGTTGATTAGATTAAATTTGACTTGATGTATGAGTTATGAACGGTGTAAAAATCGATAGAATTTAACTTGGTGTAAACAGATTCATCATATATATATATAGGCTTAATTATATCACAAGCCCCTGAAGTTTGGGTACTTTTGTCAGATACACTTATACTTTTTTTTTTAATGTTTGACTCCTCAAAGTTAATTCTGGGTTTGTCATATATAGGCATGGCAACGGGGCGGGGCGCGGGCGGATTATGCACTTCCCACACCCGCCCCCGTCTCAAAAAATTGCCCCCGCCCCCGCCCCCGTCCCCCGTCGGGTATCATAAAAGCCCATCCGCCCCCGCCCCTGTCGGGGGTCGGGTAAAACCGCACCGTACCCGCCCCCGCTTTTCTTTTAAAAACAACTTTTCTAAAAGAGCTTTTCTTTTATAATATATGAACGTTTTCTTTTAAAAACAGCTTTTTTAAAAGAGTATTTTTCACAAGTGATTTTTATTAAGAGTCAAAACATTATTTTTAATATTTTTTTATTACTATTATTATAAATTATATATAATATATAATATAATATGCATATATAGTGTGAGCGGGTCGGTTTCGGGGCCGGGTGCGGGGCGGATAGTATAATTACCACACCCGCCCCCGCCCCGTGATTGAAAAAGCGGGTTTTCCCCGCCCCCGCCTCGACACCCGATTAGAACGGTTTTTCCCCGCTAATGGCGGATCGGGTTCGGGCGGGTGCCCGCAGTTCTGGTTTTTTTTGCCATGCCTAGTCATATACCCCTACTACCGATTCTGACCAATTTTGCTGACATGTAACATCGAAATCCTGATCAGACGTAGGAGGTTAAGCACCTGGTGCCATGTGGGCTAAGATCCCTTTTTTTTTATTTAAAAATCTAAAAAACTTAATATTTTTATATTTTTAGTTAAATAAGAAAAGAAAGAAAAGAATTGAAGAGAGAGATCGTCTTCGACCGTGTGACATCACGCGACACCACGTGACCAACCTCCTACGTCTGACTAAAATTCTGATATTACATGTCATCAAAATTACCCAGAATCGATAATATGGGTATATGACAAACCCAGAAGTAACTTGGGGGAATCAGACATTGAAAAAAAAAGTATAAGGGTATCTGACAAAAGTACCTCAAACTTTAGAGACTTGTGACATAATTAACTAATTAAGCCATATATATACACACACACGCACACACACATACATAGTTGTCAATTCGAGTTGGCCTAGCCTGTACGGGCCAAATCATTGTTGGTCATTGGCTTTTCGGGTTGAGCTGGGTTGGGCCAGTCCATGGACAATTTTTTTCCCTTTTTTATATATAAAATAATTAATCATGATCGAATTAAAATGGTGTAACATTTTCTTTTGATTAGGATCTCTTTATTGATCATGAAAACAATAAATGAAAAGACAAATCTCATCTTAATTTTATTATTGCCCAATCATATGCAATACTATAACATATAAAAAGAATTAAGTTCAGACCAATATCCCAGCTTGATCAAGTGGGGGGAGTTACCACGTTAGATAGGATTCACAGACCATATCGGGATGGTCCTGTCGTACTAATGATTTATTAGATGGGGCTGGGCTGGGGAAAAAATATCGGGTTGGATTTTAACCTGGTCCAACTCATACTTTTGAAAGGTTAAATGGGCCAGTCTGTCGGGTTAAATTTGTTAAACCCAAAGATGTTCGGATAGCGTGTCTTTATGTCAATGATCTAATTTTAACCGGGAATAATCCAAATATAGTAAAAGAATTGAGGGAGGCAATAAAAAATCAAGTTGACTAAACTACTCATTTGATCTTTTATCTCATTTTTTATTATTAAATTGATCCGTTACTTTTTTTCGTATTGGTGATGGAAAGAGAAAAAAAATCTTAAAAAAAGTTTGTTTTTTAGTGTGTGTTTGATATAGCTGATAAACCGAGATTATGATTATTTTTTTGTCATTATAATTTGGTAAGATTATAATATGTTAAAATTATAATCTATTTATGTTTAAGTATTTTAACTGAAAAATAAATTTAAGCTAATATGTTAAAATTATTTTTATTTAGTAAATTACGAGTAAATGTATCATGTGATAATGAGACACATACGTGTTCGAGTGATAAAAGTAAAGTAGGAAAATTATATAGCTCTAAAAAATAATCTCCGACTGATATGAAGGAGCTTTACATTTTGATATTTTTTTCAAGAATATAATCTAAAATTATAATTTACATTGACAAACAAACATGTTCAATTAAATTATAATTATTTTTGAAAAAAATAGAGAAAACTATTCCCTCTGGTCTTATTTATAAGACAATTTTGGGATTTTTTACTACCACCAAGAAAAGTGGTTAGTGACATTGGAAATATGAAAATTTGATAAATTTTTCAAAATTACCCCTATAATTGTTATTGGAACTCTAAAAAGTATTGACTTAATAGGAATATTTGTAAAAAGAAGTAATTAAATGCTATTAAATATTAAAATAAGATTTTATAAATAGGATCAAAATAAAAACCCTAAAATGGTCTTATAAATGGAACTAGAGTGAGTACAATATTAAGACAAAAAATAGAAACAAACACCCCCTAAGACGGCACAAAATTGCTTTATGGTAGTTGTCGTTTGAGACTGGTGTGTTTGTGTTGTGTTGTTTTGAGTTTTGAGTTTTGAGTTTTGAGTGTTGAAATAAACGACATCATAGCGGCGATGTTTTATGTCGGAAATTGGAATGAGACGACAATGGATGAAGAAAAGAGAGGGATGGAAAGTCGCATCCGAACAACAGTAGAAGCCATTCACCGTTCTCCATTCCAAGCGGTCCTTTATCTCGCTGGCGGAGCTTCTCAGATCGTGGGTTGGTTAATATCACTTCCCGGTGCTTCAAACACTGTTCTCGAAACTCTGCTTCCTTATTCCAGGCTCTCTTTCATTCACTTACTTTCCAAGGTTCCCCTCCCTTCTTTCATTTCTTCATTATTTCTCCAAAACTAACTCACTTTTTTTTTTAATCTTATTTTCTAATTTTTGTTTTTTTTTTTAATTTTTAATTCATGTAGATTCCGCCTCAGTTTTGTAGCCAGCAGATAGCTGAAGACATGGCTTTATTGGCTTATAATCGTGCTCTTAAGCTCTCCTCACCAGGTTCACTATTTCATACTATCTAATTTCATGCCTTTTTTTTTTCTTTTTTGTTTTAAATATATTGTTTAGGGATTAATATATGAGAGTTTCAGTGTTGTACTAAATGGATGGATGCTTAGACTTGTTCAGAAATGTTTGTACGATTTCGGCGCATTGCGTCTGATATGTGTGTATGTTGTGTGAATAATTATGAAATAGTATGAACTAATGTGGTTTTTCGTGTTTACGTGTTTGATTAGGATCCCCTGTTGTTGGTGTGGGATTCACTGGTTCTTTGGCTACCACACGTCCTAAGCTTGGAGAGCACAGGTATTATCTAGTTTGACATTTTCTACGAAAGTGGTCGATGAACGTTGTTGTGTTATTCAGTTTCAGCATAGCCATAAGCTTAGTCTCGTTGCCATAGGTGGTGATTTCCAATTCTGTTTGAGTAAGATGTGCCCGGTGGTTATGCACCCATAGAGTTTTTCTGTTCCTGTTTATGGCAATAAGTTCATGGTTTCAAGCTAGTCTAGCGAAACTAAATTGACATCACATTGTGAAACTAACCCATGTATAGCTAACAATAGGTGAATCTTACTTGTGATGAGAACGTGGCTGGGTTGAATCATATCATGCTTGAGGTTTTTTAATTAAATTTTGTTGGAAATTAGAAAGTATTGATAAGTTGGGTGGAATGTGAAGTGAACAGATAACAAGCTGCTGGAACCTTTTGCTCTGCAATTAAATAGTAAAACTTTTCTTTCAGGAATTGTTATTTATCTTTACACGTCTAACAATAACATAATGCAGAATACCGTTGACGGCAACTGAAATTACACTATAAGGAACACCTTGGTCTGATGATAGTATATTAAAAGTGACAGAAAGTTTATCATCTTCCATGTGAGCTCACTATATGGCTTTTATTTGATGTTGGCTTCATATTCTTAGCTCATGACTACCTTCGAAGATATTTTTTTCTTAACTGTAGCAAGTTGTAGTAGTTATTGGTTTATGTAAAGATACTAGAAAATCTTTTCTTAATACAGGCTAAGCTCAAATGTAGAGAAGTGCATTGCTGCAGCTTTCCAAGTTACTTCTGGATATGTTGTTTTATACTGTTATTGAATGATTTTATATTTTTATGAATCATGGTTCTTCCAAGTCGCCTTCGGATTTATGTTGTTGTATACTTTTTCTGGATCTTGATTCTTATTAGCTATTGCATTTTCTCTAAAGAGATTCTTTTCACGTTGTGCTTCTCTGTCCAGGTAAATGTGATTTTGTGGAAAGATTTATCCCGTCTGAACTTTTCGTATGTTCCTTTTATAGATTTTATATGTCAACAAGGACAGCTGACCGACTTTGGGTATCAAAAGTGACATTGGCTAAGGTAATGTTCTCCTCTTTTTTGTTCGATTTGTTATTCTGAATTTTACCAACTCCTCTCGAGGCTTGACTTCATTACACTTGATATTCCTATTGTTTACTTAAATGCACTCATCTCCAATTAGTTACTAGCTATTAACATTGCATGTACACCCCTTGTTTTGAGGGGAATCAGAAGTAATGTCGCAAAATCTCATGGGAATGCAGTGAAACCCGTAACCAAACTCAACTATCGCCCTCAACTTGCCACCCGGAACCACCTTGAGTCAGTACCAGAAATCAGGAACCACTGATCACACAACTCAACTCACCATCACACTGCCACCCAGAATGACTGTGACTCAGCACTGGAGCTACGCTGCTACAGGCCTTAGAACTCAACCAGCCTTCACGATCCACTAGCCTTTTACAATTGTGAAGTGGTGGATGGGTCGTGGGCAATCTCTACTAGATTTGATTGTGAGTTGAATTCTTCCTTTAGTCGATCCAATGTCAATTTGCCGTGGTTGTCGCTGTCAAGTTGAGGTGATGGTTGAGTTTTATTATAGATTTCGTCGGCCTCCCATGGGGTTTCGCTGTACTACACCCACTACCTGAAAACAAGGGGTAAATGTAATAAGAATGGCTAGTTAATGTTAATGGAGGTTGATGCAATGACAGCATAAGCATCAAGGGAGGTTTGTTAAATTTCTTAAGGAACCTTAGGAGATGTAAGTGATGTTAAATATGTGATAGATATGTATGCTGTATTACTTATGTTCATATTTATATTTTTTTATTTTGTATTCTATTCTGACTTAGGGCTTTCGTACTCGAGAAGAAGAGGACAGAGTTTCCAGCCAACTTTTGCTCAAGGTGTGTAGAAAAGTTGTCAATTTTGCTATTTATCTCCACTTAGGAGTTGTATTCTGCTTCTGTCCCCCTTTTCTATTTATCAGTAAGAACCTTGTGTTGAAAATTCGAGTGTTGAATTCCTACTTTGGTAAGTGATAATGGGTCAAGTGAGGAGTATGCGAGTGGGAAGAGTCAGACTCATTGTCTTAAGGTTTCTGGGTTCAAAAGTGGCATTAAATCCATTATCGTGGTTGCATTCTTAGCTCGTTGATGAAGATCTCGTTGGCTTTGAGCTCCTTCTGACTGCCCAAGTACACATTGGAGATCTCATAAAATGTGAACTGGAATATTTGGAAGCAAAACTTTAATTATTAGTTACTTTAGATTTGTTTTAAAATCTTACTGTGTTTTTGCTCCCTTCTCTTTTGGTTTTAGGCGATTGCAAATGCATGCAAAATTCCAGCAACGTCTGTTTCAGAGTTGAGTGAATCGGATGTTTGTGATGAATATGAAAAGCAATTCACTGAAGATCAAGAATTAGAACAACTGATAAATGGTCAAATATGCTTTAAAATATATTCCATTTCAAGTGGTATGTAAACCTTTGAGAAGAATCAGTCTTAATCCACTTACAATTAAGTTCATATTTCTTATGGATAATTTTTTATCTTTTGGTTGCAGACACACCTGCAGAAAGGAAAATAATACTGCCCGGTTCTTTTAATCCATTACATGATGGTCATCTCAAGCTCATGGAAGTTGCCACAAGGTACATAAACTCATGTTGTTCACTGAGTTTTTTTTAATAGGTTGTTTATCTAATGGACTACTCGTTGATTATGATTCCCCACTTATAATTTTTCCTGGTGTTATTTTAATATGCTTGTTATATGCATGTGCGTGCCTTTCAAGAGGCTAGTGTTCTGATTTAATTTGTAGGAGTTAGTATAGAATACTCAATTATTTTGATATTTGTTGAAAAATTTAAATTTTTTAAATCATAAAAAGCTACTATTGGAGTCAAGAAATAGTTTAACTTTGAAGTTGATAATAAACGGAAGTAGATCCTCTCGATTCTTTTTATAAAAAACTTGATATTTCCAATTATAAATGCAGCTGTGAAGTCACTAGAGAGGATCTGGTCCCATAATAAACAGCAAATATCATATTATATTTATAATAATATCTTTTTATGCCAAATCTATTTTGAAAGTCTGGTTGGGATCAGTTTTGTATATGTACCTTTTTCTTTGCATTTGTTGGTAATTTTAATTCAAGATTTCACGTTATTAAGAGCATTTCAATGCAGCATTTGTGGTGACGGGTATCCCTGCTTCGAAATATCTGCAGTCAATGCAGACAAACCTCCATTATCTGTGTCTGAAATCAAAAAACGTGTCAAGCAATTTGAAGAAGCTGGTGAGATTCTTTTTTCCTCATCCAAGTTCATGGTGCATAAGTTGCTTGAATATCATTTCATCTTTAGAATTTATGAATCGGACCCTGCATCCATTTTTATTTCCGACAATGGGTTCTTGGCTTTCTGGTGTACCATACTGCTCAAATTGTGTGTGCAAGTTCACTGTTCTTCCATTGTGGAACATAGCCATCTGCATCGTGTTTTTTTTTGTTTAGTACACCACACACTCTCAAAGAGAGGAGAGAGAAGGGGAAGGGGTTACTAAAGTCACTAATGCATGTTTAAAATAATGAATATTTTTCATGGTGAATGCTTAATAGGATTCACATGTTTTGTTTGAGTTTGAAAATTTAATATTAACTCATGTTAAAACTGTTTTTTATTACTTAGTTTGTTATTGTTTAATATGCCACCTGAAGTTGTAAATGTAATGACTTCTCTACTTCCATGGCAGGGAAGACAGTAATCATTTCCAATCAGCCTTATTTTTATAAGAAAGCAGAACTTTTTCCAGGCAGTGCTTTTGTAATTGGTGCTGACACAGCAGTGAGGCTTATTAATGTAAGAAATTAAGCTTGAACTTCACTATTGACGTGATTAGTACCTAAAATACTCGGTTTCTACTCTGTAATTTTCAATAGTGTACTTTGTTGCTTCAATAAATTTTACGTATTAGCTAATGTCTTTAAGTTCTTCATGTTACACTTGTAGCCGAAATACTATGACGGGGACTACAACAAGATGCTGAAGATACTAACTGGTTGTAAAGATACAGGATGTGCATTCCTTGTAGGTGGTAGGAATGTAGATGGAGCTTTCAAGGTATCTCTAGTCTCTACATAAAAAAGCGCATTTATAGTTTCAGCATTCTTATTTTTGGAGTTCAATATTATTTAGGCCATTGTGTGGTGCTGTAGGTTCTTGATGATTTGGATGTTCCAGAGGAGCTAAAAGACATGTTCATCTCTATTCCAGCTGAACAGTTCCGCATGGATATATCCTCCACTGAATTAAGAAAAAGGAGTGGAATGTAATTATCTTTATTTTATGGTCAGAGATCAAGGTATAGGTCAAGGACAAAACCACTTCTTTCTATGAAGACAAACACTATTAAAAGAGTAGTCTTGTATGTTTCTTATCCATCTTTACAAGATTCTTCAAATCCTAATAGGAGGCGTGTATGTATCACTGCCAATGCTTCTTCGTTTCTTTGTAGCTGAAAGAGATAACCATGACATGTGCATGGTCGATGTCTATGTCCATTTTTTATACAGATCAAAACAAAGTGCTAAAAAGTTCCTATTTCATTCATCCATGTTTCAAGTCTTGCCAATCATCTTTGTTTATCTTCTATTGGTACCAAGTATCTGTGTGGTTCAGTCATTCATTTCTTTTATATATGATTGATTCCTTATTAAGAAAAGAAACAGATTTCTTCTATAACAAGACTTGCCTTGCACAATCATAGCATCCTATACTAGTTCGCTTATGCATCTTGCATTTTAACTACCATGAAGAAAAAACAACAGCCACCACCATTCTTATGCATACTCTCTACCAGTCTACCTACCTAGCTTCACAGCTGTGCCTCTTACAGTTCTCAGTGGAATCGTTGATATCGTGACAATGGATTTGACAATGTTCAAGCACCACAGCCTCCTACGCAGCCTGCACCACAATTGGCAGTGCTGGTTGAGCCCTGAACGTTGTTGGCTGTTGAGTCTCTATTTTTGGGTTTTCCACTTGCACAGAAGATGATAGCAGTTATAAGAGAGAAGGTTACGAAAGCTGGCCATAGCACAAAAGTGAGCCTTCCCAGCTCTTCCCCATAGCTACCACCACTACCTTGGTCTCTTGTGAATCCCATCTCTTTCCATTGCCTCACCATATATGCTTAGCAAGGTTCTTCTGATTCTATGTTTCTCTTTGTGCGTGGAAAGAAAGGACTAAAAGATATAGAGATGTTGCTAGAGTGCTAGTGCTGCCAATAGTTCCCGTCCTTTGAGGGCTACGAAAAGATGATGATGGGAAGAGTCTCTAATATATGGTCTTGGCACAAAGGGAAGAGAATGTGAGTGGTTATAAGGCTTTATCCCGTTGACCAAGCCAACTTAGTTGAACATAAATGCCTTAACCTTTATTAGGTAGGGGATTCCGTATAAGCATGTGTTTTCTTAGTTTGTGTACGTTTTGGTAGGCAGCTGCTTAGTTTAAATAGGGAATGAAGGGTCTTAGTCCAAATCTTATCCTAAAGTAGAGTAAGGGAGTGACACTAAGAATAATATATCAAGCTTCTTTTGGCTAAAATGTCATAATTCACATTCATTCAGTGCAATTTGCCTCTTCAAAGTTAGATGCCAAACTAATTTTTGTATTCATCATTCTTCCATTATTATCCCACCAACCTTACTCATTCGGTGGTTAGAATAAAACAAAAACACATGGAGGATGGTGGTGGTGTGTGAGTGCCGATGACAAAGGGACGATGGTGTGACTACAATGGTTGTATGGTAGCGGAGATATCCATTCGTTTCTACTTTCTAATTTAGCTCACCACATAAGATATAAAATTCATTGCGAAAATAAAATATGACACGCTAACTACATAATAAGTCTATTCAATCATACTAACTCGCCAAATCTTGGATTTAGATTAGGATAGACTAACTTTGACATATCTCTTTTATGAGTTTATCTTAGCCACCTTTTGTTTTGGTGTGCACCAGCTGATAGTCGAAGACCAATCTCCTTTGAGGTGTAAAGATCACCGAAGTAAATTTTGCTTCTATCAATAAGGTTTTTTCCATACCCACAACAAAAATTGAACCTCTAATATCATGCTTAAGGAACCTAGTCACCTATCGAGCTCTAAAGAACTTAAAAAAATCATAAAATATTTATTGAAAACTTAAATAAACTGCTTACCATTAAAGATTTTTTTTTTAAATGTTGCTTTGGTTGTAGCAAAATCATTTACACTTATTGGATGAATTTTTTAATCTTATAATTAAATAAATAACTGGAATTTCTACTTATGTTCAGTCCTTCTCAATGTAAAATCATATATACGGATATACCCATAACTATAATTAACTGTATTAGGAGGATTTCTAAGACCAAAACTTCACAAGTGATTAAATATATGATACTATATGTTATAGAAGTGTCGCTGAAAAAGAAATGAGTTGAAAGGGAGAAAAAAAAAAGGAGAGAGGATGGGTAACATAATCCTAGCGTTCATTCCCAGTCAAGAATCACATTATTGTACGTCGAAATGGTCAGAACCAACATTGGAGACAAGAAACAAAAAATACACCATACAATTTATCTACTTGCAAAACAACCTACTTAACCTAGATACTTTTAATAGTTGCAACAATGTTGGAATATCATTTTGCATATTAGATGTAGAAACCTGACACAAGATACTTTTCCTGGTATAGACAAAGAAGACATGGTAGCCTATGGCATATGTGTGCTACATATCAAAATGCTTGATGAGAAGACTAGGGAGAACTCCTAGCTGGCTGCTCAGAAGCATTGGAAAGGCCTTGCAACATCCTCCAAATGTCGCTTGTGTCATCCAAGTAATACTTGGCCTTGCTAGGTTTCTGACCAACGGTGCATGGGAATACATCGGCGACCGGAGACAGGGAAGCCCTCGCACTCGCTATTACCTCAAACATGTCCTCATCTGACCTGTCATCCCCAATGCATAGAACAAAATCTGGAACTACTCCCTTTTGTTGCATTGTTGAGAGAAGACGTTCTGCCACGATACCCTTATTGACACCCTGCACCAAAAGTAACAAAGGAAATAGTCAACCTCAAATGGATGGATCTTAGCACACATAAAAATAGGATTCGATGTTGAAAGTTGGAAGTTGGAACGTAATCGTATTTGGAAGTACCAAAACAAAGAAACCACACAGATAAAAAGTACAAGTAAAAGTGAATGAATAGAAGAATCACATATAGTGATGAAAAGTCCAGGATCTAAGAAACAAGGTTAAGGAGATCCATGAACATTTTTCATGACTAAAGATTAGAAATCAGAATTAACTTCAGTGAACTTATTTAGAAGCAATCAAGTCCTAAATCTTTTTAAAATTGTTTGTGACAAAATATTAGGGAACAAATGAGGGTTATCAAATTGGGAATCGAATCGTGATTAAACATGTTATAGCATATATTATGGTTGTTTAAACATGCTTGTGGGCTAGTTATGAGCACGACCACAGTCAGATCACCTTGACAGTCCAAACTCAAAGATCCCTTTTGATTAAACATGTTATAAATCACAACTGTAAAGAGTATATAAACTTCTTACTAACCTTAAAATAGATTAAATGTGTGGAAAGGCAAATTTTTATTACGGACCTGAGGTTTAACTTCCACAATGTGTGGACCACTTTTGACAGAAACAGGCTCATTGGCAAGAACACTTTCCAAATGATCTAAAAGTTCCTTAGCCTGGCATGAACCAAAATCCCGGTCTGCAAACTCATAGTTCCAAGCGAGAGCACTCTCTTTGGCCTCTATGTTAGAACCATCGGTTGTCTCCATGTATAACTGCATTACTGGCTCGGCAATCTGTTTCCAGTCAAAATCAGGCACAGAAACACAAGCTTCCCATTCTGCATTCTGATTAGTCCTGAAAAAAAAAAAACCTTCAGTTTGAGCACAGAAGAAACGTATTTCTTAGTTTTCCTCCACATGATATTCAATCCCACCAAATTTGGGACAAAAGATCCGAACTTCATTAATAAAATTAATAAAGTAAACAAGTAAAAGAAAATTCTTAATGCAGTTCAAGGTCCCCACAAACTGTACCCGTCCCCCAAAACACACATAGAAGGATAAAGGACATACCTCACAAAGTAACCATGCTCAGCAGCAATTCCAAGGCTTTCGCAAGAAGAAAACCATTCGGTAAGAGTCTTTCTCTCCTTTCCACTTACAATGAAAACACAATTCTTGGGGTCCATGCACAAACTGTTCAAGATGCCAACAGCTTCAGCATTAGGTGTTGTACTAATTGATCCTGGTTGAATCATAGTACCATCATAATCCAAAAGAATTGCTCGGTGCTTGGTCCTCTTATAAGCTGAAACAATATGTTCCACTGACAGCTTTCTAAAGTTTGGATCCAAAGCGATTACCCGAAAGCCTAAACCAAAACCAATTCCCCAGCATCTCCTCCTCAGATGATCCCTACATGCCCTTTCCAGATCCTGCAAGAAGCTACGTGCCCAGTATGCGACATCATGTGTGCTAACGTACCTATAATGCTTCTCATGCCTCATCTGTTTTTCAGACTCTGGGACTACTAGTGCAGAATCCATAGCTTCAGCAACAGCATCAATATTCCATGGATTCACTCTAATTGCCCCACTTAAAGATGGGGAGCACCCTATGAACTCAGACACAACCAGCATGCTCTTCTTTTGGGTAAACGGGCTTAGCCCCAAAATCTCGTCTATCTTTTCATTTCCTTGTCTACAAATGACGTATTCATAAGGTATAAGGTTCATCCCATCTCTCACTGCCGTAACAAGACAACATTCTGCAATCACATAATAAGCAATTCTCTCATAACTTTGAAGTGTATCAATCAAGACTACAGGTGTGTATCCAGGCCTTCCGAATGTGTCATTTATCCTTTTCGCTGTGGCATAAGTCTCACTCTGCACCTCCTGCACATCCTTCCCTCGGCCTCTTGCAGGGTTCGCGATTTGGACTAGAACTACTTTCCCCCTCTTTTCAGGATGTTGTAAGAGCAACTGTTCCATCGCGAGAAGTTTTAAGCTGATTCCTTTAAATATATCCATGTCATCCACACCAAGCATCACGGTTTGATCTCTGAACCGGTTTCTTAATTCAGCAACCTTGCTTTCTGTCTCAGGGAGATTCAAGACAGACTGAAGCTGACCTATATGAATACCAACAGGAAGAATCTTAATGCTTACAGTTCTTCCATAGTACTCAAGACCAATGTAGCCCCGCTTGGATTGATAAGAAAGCCCAAGCATTCTACTACAACAAGAGAGGAAATGCCTGGCATAATCAAAAGTATGAAATCCAATAAGGTCAGAATTCAGAAGAGCTTTAAGAAGTTCATCCCTAACAGGAAGGGTTCGGTATATCTCAGAGGAAGGGAATGGACTATGGAGGAAGAATCCAAGCCTCACCCTGTTAAACCTCTTTCTCAAAAATGTTGGAAGAACCATCAAATGGTAGTCATGAACCCACACAAAGTCATCATCAGGGCTAATCACTTCCATCACTTTATCCGCAAATATCTTGTTCACAGAAACATAGGCTTGCCAGAGAGACCTATCAAATCGACCACCCAGATCAGGTGACAGCGGAAGCATGTAGTGAAACAAAGGCCACAGGTGTTGCTTGCAGAATCCATGATAGAACTTGGTAAAAAGTTCAGGAGGGAGGAACGTGGGCACGCATTTGAAAGTGTCGAGCAGGTACTGAGCAACATCATCTTGCTCACCAGGCTCGATTTCTTCTTTAAGGCAACCAATATAGATTGTTTCCACATCATCACCAAGACCATCTTTCAGCTGTAAGAGAAGTGAGTCCTCATCCCAGGTGAAGTCCCACGTGCCATCGTCTTTTCTGTGCGCCTTTAACGGAAGCTGGTTACCAACAATGATCATCCTATCTTGAGAGATAGATGATGGAGCATCAGAGCCAGCACTGTTGCTGGCCTCATCATCCAGTTCAGACAGTACTCCAGCAACGGTCGCCACTCGAGGAAGCCTTTTCTTCTCGCGACCAAAAGTTGGAGAACCACAGGAAGTAAGTTCTAATAAGTTGGAATACGACCTTGAAACCATCTTGATTATTTTGTAGAAGCAGGCTTAGATTGATTGTTCGCTATCCTTCAAAGTTCAAACAACCATAACAAGGATGCAAAATCTGAAAACAAATTAAATGACACATATAAGCCCGATCACTAAATAGTACAGAAACATCAATGTTACATAACAAGAAAAGTCCATACAAAAGCTTAATTGATTTTCTTAAGCATTAGGATTTCAAAAAGATTCAACTTTGGCAATTGGTCTTTATGATATGCAGTCAAACCCCGATAAATCTGGTAAAAACATTTGAAGTCAATCTTACACTTGAACCCCTGCAGGTGGGTTTCACAAAAATTAAATACTACTTCTACACTATTGACAAATTATATTTTGAAGAATACCACATTCAACCCAAAACAAAAAATACCCCATAGTGACAACAATTTGAGAAAATCCTAGGTAGAAACATTTGAGTCTATTAATAGAATCATTATTCATTAATATTATTGCTAATGAACTAAATCTGGTAAAAACCATCCAACAACTAATAAATTTTACCTACAAAAAAAATGATTCAGCAAGCAACACTGTGAATTGGAGCAATGTTAAGCTGGCTATGCAAACAATTAAATCGATTTTCAGGATCAACCCATCTTCCACTGATGCACATAGAAGCTCAAAAGAAACTAAACTAGCAAATCAGCTAATTGAGCAAATAGAAGAATAAAAAAAAAAAAAAAAAAAAAGGAAGCAGCTCTTCACAACAGCAATTAACAAAAATTTAAAAAAAAAAAAAATCCTACCTTGAAGGTAATAAGAAAGAGAAAGGTGGTATAAGTTGGTGAGATGAGAGAGAGACAGTGTCCAAAAGATTCCTCTTTTCCTCCTCACAAGTCTTGCACCTTATAGAGGGCAATGGCGTCAACTCAACAGGGAATACCTTTTTCTAACAGAAAAGGAACTTCATAGTGATATTTTTTTCACACCCAACCAATGACAAAGTTGATACCTTTATGCAAAGGAACTTGATTCTCTCACTCACTCACTCACTCACTCACTCTTCACTCTATATCTCAGTGTTTGTTGTGTGATGACATGTGTAGCAACACAGCACAGTGGAATCCAACATCCTTAACCACGGTTAAATTAGCATAATGAGAGTTATTATGAGAGAGATTAATTAACTCCATCAACCTAACCAACCCCCATTTAACTAACAATGGTGGGGTCATTGCCACCACCACTAAGAGACAATCAAACTACACCACGGCGCGTGTAACCCACCGTCATTATTCCATTTCCATTTATGCACATAGATTCCATCTGAATTTTCTCTCCTTAGGTTGTGCGTGCTTTTTTTTTTTTTTTTTTTTTAAATATCAAAGAAAATGACATTGTCTTTTCTTCCCTCAAAGTTCATTAATTGTTGCAAAGAAGTGCACCTATAAGGAAAAAAAATATTATTTCCTACTTCCCATAAGTTAAGTCTTTTTAGAAATTTTAAGTAAATTAAGAAATGAGTAAATGATGCAAGGATTTGATATGTTTAGATTAAGATACCCATTTAATAATAGGAAAGAAAATAATAATAAATGTATGAAGATTATAGTATTGAAGAGAGATAAAGAAATATATAAGTGGTGAAAAAGATGATATAATAAATAGGGGTGTGCTTGGAAAAAAAAGTATAAATGAGTATCGAGTTTTTAAAAGAACATAACTTATGAGACAAAATAAAAAGCCAAAAAGACTTAACTTATGGGACAAAGGGAGTACTATTATTTAACCAATATCTTTAAATCATTAATTAATATAACCGTTTTCTTCATTATAATTTTGAGGATACTATAGTCAAATTCTTGTTCAGTATACATATCAATTAACTTTAGTGAAGTACTTTTCTACTTAGTATAACCAAACGTAAAAACAACTTCTAAATGATACAGTAATCCATGAAAAATTTACTTCATAATGCCATCTTAAAATTATTACTATATACTAGTATTATTTTACTTAAAGGTATAATATACCTTAATAATCAGTGTTTGTTGGTTTAAACTTAAATTACCAATCACTTGAATCCTCTTCGAAAAAATATCTCAAAGTTCTCAATTTGTGAATAGAAAAATAGTTCTTCCTAATTCTAATCAGTCTTAATTGATCACTAAGTAGTGTGTAAATCAAATTTTCAAAAAGCTAGTTCAAGCAATAGAGTTAGGAGAAATAAAATATTTGTATATCCAATTTTAAATCTTAACGATCACGTTTTTTCTCCCACATACATCTAATGTAAGAAGAAAATAAAAATGCAAAAGATCTCTAATTTGAGTAACTAGAAAATGTTGCATGTTGTGAGTTTTGTTGCTCATCATCACGATGCTTTTACTTGACTGAAACAACATAATCTCATTTAAAGAATTCATGTGATTTAAAAAAATAAAATAGTTTAATTGAAATCAAATATACTCCAATAATTTCTATGTACTCTCGGTCTCATGCTAAAAGATATAGACCGTTTAATTATAAATCTGAATTTGCTACGCGGACACAATCACACCACACAACCAGGGCCATTCCGAAAATTTTATCTGATGTTTTGTCACTGTTGGCTTTTGCTGTGCTGATGTTCTAATAATCCAAGCACTTACCATCATAATATCATATTTATGGCCGGTGCGTTCCAAATTTTTATTACTACTTAAGTTTGTTATGAAGGCAACACTGCATCCTATATTTCGACCAAACATGTGTCAACCAAAATACTGTGCTCCTAAAACATTGTAATAATTGAACAATTAGTTGAGTGTGTGATCCAATGTAATATTAAGACAATTTTATATACACCCTCTTTTTTTTCTTGTTTTTTTTATTCTTTATGAATTTTGCGACTCCAAGGCCACATTCAGGATTCCATTTTAGTATCTCAAACACCATGCTTGTTGCCACTTATTCTGCAACATGTACTTTAATCAATGGTCACTATTATTACTAATCAATTAGTTTTACTATTAGATATTTGCTTGGCAAGCAAATTAAAAGAGTTTGTTTATTACTCCCTCCGTCCCATAAATATCATGATCTTTTGGAGATTTCACACAGATTAAGAAATGAGTAAATGATGCAAGAATTTGTTATAATTTGACTAAATTGCCCCCATTTAATAAAAGGAGAGAGTAATAATAAATGTATGAAGATTATATTGAAGAGAGATGAAGAAATGAGCTGAGTGATGAAAAAAAGAATGCTATAAATAAGGGTATACTTGGAAAAAGAAATATAAATAAGTCTTGAATTTCTAAATGATCATGATTTATGGGACAAAAAAATCTTCAAAAAATCATAACTTATGAGATTGAGGGAGTATAAAAAAAAAAGTTTGTTTAGCCTGGAATGAGAAATGGTTTGTTATTAAGTTAATCAAGATGTCTATGCTTACTTTGCGTGATGAGAAATTTCATCTTACTAGAGCTAACTAACCTGCTGCTGCCCGGACCATTCAAAAATAAAAAATTTCAAGGATTAAATTTTAGAGAAAACATATTCCACCACATTAATCAACTATATATCATTTTTTTGCAGAAGACCAAATATATATACATTAAAAAACCCACAAGATCCGCGTAAGACAGCCCAGTTGGTGGCTGCAGAGACACTTAGGATTTCCCTCTCCCCAGGTCATGGGTTCTAGTCCCAGACCTCCTAAACAAAAAAAAAAAAAACCCACAAGGATTACTTCAACCTTCAACCCATAAACATATTGAATGTTTATCATTATTAGTAGTATCTGTTTCACTTTTTTTTTAAGAAACATTCAGGATATATAATTTAGAGGTCGAAATTGTCGTATAAAATCTAATAAGAAAAAGTAAGAACTACCTTTTTTTTCTTTTTGTTGAATAGAACTACCTTATTTTTAATAAATGGACTACTAGTGAAAAAGAAAGAAAGAAATTTATAAGAATATGTAAATTGAGATTTAGCTCGTATATTAATTAATTGTATTAAAAAAAACTTCTATGATACTTTCTCACCTTTAATCATTTCACTCTCAGTATTATTGGGCATAGCTTAGTAGCATTGCGTTATGTAAAAAATGATGATTAGAGTTAAGAACCAACCAAGCACTAACTTTACTTTTTTAAAAAGAGAAGATAGAAGGAGAGATTATTAACGGAGAGGAGTTTCCAACTTCGAAGTTGAGTTGTACCGGCAGCCTCAATGATTTGCTTGACGCTGCTATTATTAGTCAAATGGTAAACAGACTAATTTTGCTGCACTTATTAATAGGTCAAAATGAAATGATACTATTATTGAAAATTGTAATTTTAATATTTTCAAAATATTAAGGCTTAATTGCACTTTTGGTCCCCCAATTTTTTTAATTTGGCGATTTTGGTCCCCCAACTTTTAATTTGGCGATTTTGGTCCCCCAATTTACGATTTGTAGCGATTTTGGTCCCTCCGTCAATTCCACCGTTAACGGTGCTGACGTGGCTGCTAACACGTGTCCGTCTGGTAAATTGGAGGACCAAAATCGCTACAAATCGTAAATTGGGGGACCAAAATCGCCAAATTAAAAGTTGGGGGACCAAAATCGTTAATAATCAATGACCTTTCTAAAAAATTTTAATAATCAATGGTCTTTCTAAAAGCTCATGTTATTATTGTGTATTAGATAAGAGAAAATTTATGATCTCACACTTTGTGCACAACTTTATTTGCTAAAATATTGTGATTAGCTAAAAAAATTGTAATCTATTAATAAGAGTTTATATTAGTTGAAATTCTACAAGTTTTTTCAGTTGCGGTAATTTATACTCTAATATTTCTCTTGAGATTAATTTGAAGTTAATCTTGGCATTATGCTAAAACTCTATTTGAGAGTCCATTCTCACTAATTACAAGGTGTGTGACTGTATGAGTGATGAAAATTTGGATTAGCAAAATTTGTAATTCCTTTTTAAAATATTCAATCAGATTTCCAATTCTATTTTCTTAAAAAACCTCTATTTTTTTTTTATAAATTTGATAAAATTAAATACAACCAATTAATCTCCTTAATAAAGGTAATTTTAATTTTTTTTGCCTTATAAATTGAAGGGAGTATATTTTTCCTTATTAAAAATAATTTTTATTTTTTTTTCTTATAGGATATTTTTCATTTTTCAATTTCTTTATGTACTTTAAGATGAGATATAATACTTTATGTCAGTTTTCAATTACTTTATGTCATTTTTCAATTTCAATTATAACATAACTAGTTATATTTTAACTTTAACTTCTTCTATACTTTATGAGATACATAAAATTTTTAAAACAAATTTTCTTAATTTTGTATTCGAAACATGTACTCGCTATTTTTATTTTTTGTTATTTTGGCTTAATTGCACTTTTGGTTCCCCAATTTTGTCAATTTGGCGATTTTGGTCCCCCAACTTTTAATTTGATGATTTTGGTCCCCCAATTTACGATTTGTAGCGATTTTGGTCCCCCAATTTACTAGATGGACACGTGTCAGCAGCCACGTCAGCATCGTTAACGGTGAAATTGAAAATGGGACCAAAATAGCTACAAATCGTAAATTGGGGACCAAAATCGCCAAATTAAAAATTGGGAGACCAAAAGTGCAATTAAGCCAAATATCAATTACTAATATTTTACTCTATTATATTTTAATTTTTAATTGTAATAATATTTAAAGTACTTGTTATGGATCAAGATACTTGTTATCGAATGTTCTTGATGTATTTGTTAAAAAGTCAAGTGCAATAATAATTCATAAAAAATATAGTTTTTTTATTTCCAAACATAAAAAAACACACTTACAATTATTTTTCGAATATTAGAAATTTTAATAAGTGCTCTAACAATACTTTTATTATTATAATAGTATTATATAATAAAGCAATAATTATTCTAAAAAATATCAAGTTTACTTCTTGATGTTGAGTGATAGTGTCCACTCAACTTGGATGCTTCACAACCATTGTCTACTACAATCATTGCTGATGCGACACTACTCCTCCCTGCCCCATCCCTTACAACTCACTCTCAATTTCGAGTTAACAATACTCACAACAATTATTATCTACTTTTAATTTTAACAGTGAATACGTACTACTCTTCCTTATTATTGTTGGGTTTTGGTATGCTTCTTTATTTCTTTTTTTTTTTTTGGTGAAAGGTATGCTTCTTTATTTCTCTTCATTCTCTGGGATGATTTTGCCTACAACTAGCACATGCAATACGACTTTCGTTTGGTAATTATTTGTACAACTTTTTTAAAAAAAAAAAAATCTGAAGATTAAACTCATTTTTAGTGTTTCAAAATACACGCATAATTACTTACAGTATATCATTTGGCTTCTTTAATCATAAAAAAATATTGAATTCATAACATTTTTTACTCAAATAAGATTGCTTTTCGAATACAATACATATGATCTAAACAAATTTTAGCCCTGCTAAAATTCGGGCCTCTAAGTTCATGCCTAAGTCCAGCCTATGCGGGTAGCGGGCCGGGCTCGGGCCGCCCGACAACTTTTTTTAAATTTTTTAAACAAAAAAAATTCTTACAGTCAAGACAAATTTTTTTTTTAAAAAAAAAACTATATTCTTCAATTTTTGTTTTTGCCGTAACATCTTTTTCTTATGTTGTTTATAAACTCTTATGTTCTGTTTCAAAAGTGTTGCATACATATTTAGACTATGTCTCTGTGTTCTCTGTTTAGGACTTTGAGTGGAGAGACTGTGGCATGAATGCATAATATATAAAAATATGTGTAATTAAAGTTAAATTCAGAAGCAACATGTTCTTATTTCTTTGGTTTGATGGATAGTGCAAATAACTCAAATTGGTCTTTTTGGAAGTATGCAGCGGCAGATAATATCCATCATTTTTGCTCATTGAATTAGAACCTGGTTTTTTTTACTAGTCTTTATGAATTTCCTTTTTTTTACTTCGGGCTACCCGGATCGGTTTCGGGCCAGCCCGCTTCGGGCTCGGGCCTTGACCGGGTCGGGCTAAAAAGGCCCGGGAATAATTCGGGCTCAAATTTTGTTACCTAGGCCCGGATTTAATACGGGCTTATTCGGGCCGGGCCGATCGAGCCGGGCCGTTTTGCCGACTCTACAACATATAGTATGAACTAATTTGATATGTATGTATTTTTTTTTCCGTGAGGGAGGAATAAGGTATTAAGTCAAATTTTTGTATGTATAAAAATGTCATTTTTTATGACTAAAAGATTAAGAGAAAATAGATGGTGCATCGACAATGTAAAAGTTTTTTACACCATCGGTACATCATTTACCATCCATCATTCATAGGTGTATGATCGTTGACTTTCAAATAAAAGTAATAAAAATGAATGTTGGGTGATGAATCGATGGTGTAAAAAACATAACACCGTCAGTGCACATCCATTAATCTCAAAGATTAAATGATACTGCACTAACTTGTTTATGATGATAGTACCTTAAATTAATGATAACCTTCTAGAGAATTGAATTGAATTGAATTAAATTAAATTAAATTCATTTATGTTATTTTTTTATGATTAAAAAACTAAATATGAAAATCCTTTAAAGATCAAATTGTAGATGTGCATGATTGAGCTACTTTTTCTTTTTACCTTGAAGATATTTAAGATTTGTTACATTAAATTTGCGAATAACGAGTGCAAATATGGATATATGGTATTTTGAACAAAAAAAATCATTTTTTATTTGGTGGAATTTATATCCAGTAAGGAAATTGATTAATTTATAATTTAGTTAATTGTATTAGAAATGTAAATATTTGATTTGTTTTTTTAAAACTATCCTTATAAGTATTATTAGAACTTTAAAAAATATTGAATAAATATGAATATTTTTAAAAAAAGTAATTAATTGTCATTAAAAATAGATAAAAAAATTTATAAATAAAAACAAATTAAAAGTTTTAAAAGAGTCTTTTATTTATTTAATTATATATATGTGTATGTATGTATGAGGGAAAGGAAAAGAGTATCAACATATATTTTTTAAACCCTTGTAACTTCTTTTTAAAGAAATGATACATGACTTATATAAAAAAGGAGAGAGGATAAAGAATGATGAAACTCATAATTGTTAGTAGGTTTAATTATGTTTTCCGCCTTTGAATTTTAAAATTGTTTTGTTATTGGTCTTATAGTAGCTTTTTTATTTTTTTTAAAAAAATTTTAGTTCTTCAAAATTATTTTTGAATTTGTTATATACTCTTCTTATTAATTCTAACTTATTTTTGTTGACATGTTATATCGGAATCTTAATTGTATTTAATTTGGTGATGAATAACATCTTATTTATTTCTTATCTTTTGTCCGCATTCCTAAAGTATGGAGCATAATTGTCCTTATTCAAATACCCTTTCTTTCTTTCTTTCCTTTTTTATTTTTTTGGGATGGATAGGAGAACACGAGAAGAATTGCTTGGATGAATTGGGACTTGGTGTGTAGATAAAAAAAAGGTGGTTTAGGTTAAAAATATTAATCTTTTTAATCTACTAAAATAAAATAGCAGAAAAAAATTTAAATAAAAAAAGAATATAGCAAATCCTGGTAAGCACACTCACCAGCACAACAAGAGGAGATTAAAATGTCTTTCTATATTTTACGATGATACAATTTCAATGAGTAATATGTCAGATTGCAGATTGGTCTTTAACTTTCTGAGTATCAATTAATTTATTTCCCGAGATTTTCAAATTTCAAATTAATCCCCGATATAAGAAAACGTGAACCACATTAGTCTCTAATGTTAATGACCGTCAGTAATTCTTAACGTGGAATTGTGGACTAATGGATAGAACATCGTTTTGGCAAAAAAAAAACAGCTGATTATCGATCAAATTAGTCCTTGAATTTGTGATTATCAATCAAATTAATCCTTGAATCTGTGTGTCACTGACGATGGAGACTAATATGACTTATATTCTACTATCTCGAAAACTAATTTGAAATTTCGATAATTTCAAAAAATAATTTAATTTATATCCATAAAATAAAAATCAATGTAACATATTACTCGAATAATAATATTGAGTGAAGAAGCACACTTTGTCATAAACGAAAGACCCAACGAATATTCTTTATTTTATCAATCAAAATCAACAGTAAAAAAACACTAACATGATAGATTGTGACCGAAGGATTATTTAACACCATCAAAAGCAATGATGGGTTGACATAATATTGAATTTTGGATATGCGATCAAATCACAGCTGGCTTGCTTACAAAGCCAATAGTATGAACCGTATAATCACCCAAAGAAAAGAATGTTTCCCTTTTTCTCCCCTGGTTTATTTTATTGCTAATCCGCGGTCCAAATATTCGACATATAGAATGATCAATATAGAAAAATTCACTAAAAATATACTCTCTGTTTTTATACGTAAGATTTTTTATAGATTTTATGTCTATTAAAAAAATTAATTAATTTGGTTAATAATATTTTTTTTAACAGCAAACCAAGAAAAATATTATTAATAAAAATCAACCAAGCATCATAAAGTCATAGAGGCCCCACCTTCTATGAAAATTATTTTAATTTGGTTAATAATATTAAAAATATGAATATTTGATATATATTTTTAAATTTATCCTTATTAACATTATTTGAAATTCAAAAATATTAAATAAATAATAAAATGTTTGTAAAAATAATTAATTAATTATTGTTAAAAATTAATATATAATTTTATAAATAAAAACAAAGTGAAACTCTAAAAAAATAGTCTTATATTTAGATCGAGGGAGTAATCTCCATGACAAACTTGTTTAACATACAATAAATTAAAATTAGTTTGGACTTCTTATCATCTTATGTAAGAGTTTTTGTTAATTATATATTATCTTTATAAAGAATCTGAAGCGGAAAGTCAACTTAAAAAATAATGATTTTTTTTTGGTGTACACTTAGGATATCCCCCAGCCGACAGCCGAAAATTAATCCCCTCCGAGGCGTAGAGATCATCGAAGTGAGTTTTGCCTCTACTAACAAAATAATGATATTTGATATTTGAGAATTAACTTATTTATAATTTTTTAAAATAAACTTATATTTTTGGTTTTTTTTATATATTCTCCTTACAACAGTTAATAACAAAATCTCTTATATTTATATGAGTCTTGTTAACAGTATTTTTAGTTAGACACTTATAAAAAAAATAATAAATGCATATTCTTTCATATATTAAGAATTTAAAAAAAAGTCAATTTTCAGTAAAATTTTTACTATATTTAATTTTCTAACAAATGCATTAATGATACAATTGTTATCATAGTACTACTTTGGACTTTGGTGCCATATATAAAGAATGGAATGGTAGGCTGAGAACTTGAGATGAAATACAAGTAATTACTTTTATGATTATTATTGGAGAAATTTATCTTAATTAAAAAAATTAATTAATATTATTATTAGTAATATTTAAAATATCAATATATGATATATTTTTTTAAAATTACTCTTATAATTATTATAGGTTATTTTAATCTCAACATGAGGATAAGCATATAAAAATGAGTATCTTTTATAAAAAAAATGATTTGCCTAAGAGATATAAAATTTTAAAACAAACAAAAAATTCTATCTCAATACAAACTAATATTAAGAATAGGATGGAATAACTTCATAAAAGACTGATCCCTATATAAATAAAATGGATATTATCTCTTGTTTGGTGTTTGCTCTTCTAACTTTCTGGAAGGTGGGAACTGGGAAGAGAAGTAACTATGATGCGCTTAAGCATAAGCTAGCTTGTGTTTTTAATAAAATTGTTTCTAAGAAATAAAAAGTGAATAGTATCTCTAGATCAGAGGAGACGGAAGAGAAGGCATAAGATGAGGAGGTCACATGATTACGACAATCATAGTGGAAATATCAATGATCAATTGGTATGGTTGATTACTAGCAAAGACAAGGGTGTTACTAGAATGAGAAATGATTTGCTTGAGAAGGGTGTTACTAATAGAATGAGAAAAGTTATTTTGTTTTTGATATAAAACAAACAAATGTTTGATTCAGATGTGTGATTGTTTAAATAATATTTAGCTTTAAAATTTCAGCAATGCTATATTATACGAAGAAAACGGCAACGAATGATAACGAAAAACCCAACTAACCAATCAGAAGCTAACATTATTGAAATTTAAGGGATTGAAAAAGTCAAATATGAAACAAACACACTGTTCGTGTGTTTCACGAAAAAGTCTTTCGTGATAAGAAGCATTTCCCTTAAAATTTAAATGACATTAGGTTTCTCGATTAAGTTTTTTATTCATTGAAAATACTTTTCAACTCGTGCTCAAGTGGCTGGCAATAGAAATGTTTGCGTTCTTGATACTATCGTAATTCTATCAATCTCTCTCTACCGCAAAACAATGGTCAATGATTCAGGTGGAATAATTCATATGCTGCCAGATCCTAAAGTAGAAGTTGTTAGTTATAATGTCTATGCTCATAACTATTGTATGTGTGGCTTTGTCCGCTTAGAAAAAGATGTCTGCCTGTTTGCTACGTACTCCTATAATACGTGAAGTTTTTTTGGATTTCTTTTCCAAGTTCATATTCATATTTTTAGTAATATTAATTATTTTATTTTCATAAATATCAATATTTGCTCAATATTTTTAAAATTACGATAATATTATAGAAATTTTTTTGAAAAGAATGATCAAATTTGTAATTTTTAATACCACTAATAATATTATCTTAGTGATTTATATATTATATTTTGAGAAAAAAAAAAGTGTTGTTGCTACAGAACGATGATCCAGAAGAGAAGAAAGATATTTGACAACAACTTTAGCTATTTTCTATCACTGTTTCTAAGTGAAAAAAAAAACACTACATTTTTTAAGTTAAATTCTTTGATATTAGTAATAAGATTATTTCCTAAGTTATATCAAATTATACGTATAAGCTAAAGTACCAACGTGGGGTTGGTCAAGTGGTAGTTCACTTGGTCCCAATAAAGCAATTAGAAGTACAAATAATACTTTTAGAGATCAAAATACAAACTATGTTACAGTAAGAAAGTTAAGTATTCAATACATTGAAGATGTAATAACATATTTAGTTGTATGATGTTTTATTTCTTTTTTAACTCTTAATTAGTCCATTTTTAATAAAACTCTTTTAAATAATGAAGGACCGAGCGAATAAATTAAGTGATACCACAAGTCTAAGGTTACATTACCAAGGGAATAGTCCTGCTGCATTATTATACCACCCTAAGAGGATGAGCATATATATTGACCATGAGGATGCTACTAATAAGTAGAAGAACGAAATTGTATTCAGCCACTTCAAAGAGATACCAACTGAATAAGATCCTGTAACAGTGCTGGAACTAAAGGGAATAAGTAATAACCAAACAAATTAAATGCAGAAAATAATGACTTCACACACAAGAATTCGGATAACTGTCACGAGTTGTACTTCCTATGAGTTCATATGGGATCATAGGGAATCAACTCATTCATTGATTGGGAAAATAAGTGCAGAAATACAGTACTGGTGAGGTAAGGTTCTGGAAAGTAAAGGGGAAATAGGGAAAAAGGGACAATGAGAATTTACAGAGAGAGAAAAAAGAATTCCACACATTGCCTAATTCAGAAAATGACATCATTTCCTACTAATAGTAGTGTTTCCCAGAACGTAGCTATCCAAACGAATGTTTGGCATCTTCCTGCGCACTCCCTTTCCTTCAGCAATGGACCTATGCTGAGCTGCCACCTGGCTATTTGCTTTAACCGAATTATTCCTCCCATGTGCTTGATTGTTTGAGTCTGTCATAAGACCATTCTGTCCCTCTGCTGCATTGCCAATTGTTACATCACCTCCCCCTTTGAAATTAACCTTGTCCTCAAGGTTAAAGTCTGGGTAAGTGTCTTGGAACTGAAGCAAATCCTCCCAAGTAGCTTCTTCAGTGTTCTGTCCTTCCCATTGTATCCTAATCTGTGGGATTGTCATTGATCCTTTGATTATCTCCCTTTTTGCCAACACTTTAAAGGGTTTAATGATAGGACCTAGTTCAGTTGTTGTTAATGGTAATGGGACATAAATCCTGTCAGCATTTTCCTTAAATTGCTTTAACTGAGATATGTGAAATGTTGGATGAATCTTAGCATATTCAGGTAGCAGCAGTGTATAAGCAACTGAACTGACTTTCTCAGAAATTGGAAATGGACCAAAGTATCGCATTCCTAGTTTCTGATTCTTTCTTAATGCTACTGAATGTTGTCGATAGGGTTGTAGTTTCACCCAGACTAACTCACCAATTTCATATTCCTTGTAAGATCTTCTCTTATCAGCATTCTTTTTCATTCTTTTTTGAGCCCTCATCAAGTTTGTTTTCAGTTGAGATAGGATGTAGTCTCTTTCAGATAGAAGTTGTTGCACAGAAGGAGGATCATTTGGGGCAGGATTGTATTTAATAATGGTGGGAGGATCTCTGCCATACACAACCTTAAAAGGTGTCATCTGAGCACTGAATTGGTATGAAGTATTGTACCAATACTCAGCCCAAGGTAGTAATCTGGTCCATGTCTTGGGATTCTTAAAGGAAAAGCATCTCAAGTACATTTCCAAACACTTGTTGAATGCTTCAGCTTGCCCATCAGATTGAGGATGATAAGTTGTAGACATCTTCAAGGTAGTGCCACTGAGTTTAAATAAGTGCTGCCAAAATTGGCTTGTAAAAACCTTGTCCCTATCAGATACTATAGAATTAGGGAAACCATGTAACTTGATTTGTCTGCAAGAAAACTTCTGCTACCTGCTTGCTGGTGAAGTCAGCTTTAAGAGATGCTAGGTGAGCATATTTTGACAATCTATCCACAACCACTAGGATTACAGTGAATCCATTTGATGGAGGTAATCCTGTGATAAAGTCCATTGCCACATCTTCCCATATTTGAGTTGGAATGGGCAGTGGTTGAAGTAAGCCCGCAAGAAGAGTTTTTTGCACCTTTGCTTGTTGGCAAATGAGACAGTCCTGGACAAATCTAGTAATATCCTTCAACATCTTAGGCCAATAGAATTGGGCATAGATTCTAGCCATTGTTCTCTGAATGCCAGCATGTCCCCCTAGTGGTGAAGAATGAAATTCTGTCAATAGTTGCTGTAGTAACTCAGAATTATTAGGAATTACCACTCTGTCTTTCCAATACAATAGATCATTTTGCCAAGAGTAATGCTGTTGAACTTGTTTACCAAGTTTGCAATCCTGAATAATCTGCTGCAATTTTGGATCCAATAGCAATGCAGACTTGACAGATGTGATGAAATCACTATGCATAGTAGATAGAGCCATGAAGAAGGATCTTGAAAGAGCATCAGCTGCCAAATTATCCTTACCAGGCTTGTATTCTACAGAAAAATCATAACCCAAAAATTTGTGAAGCCAAGCCTGTTGTTCAGGGGTTTGTAAGGACTGATCAGTTAAACTCCTCAAACTTTTCTGGTCAGTTCTAATTATGAACTTGTGGCCTAACAAATAATGTCTGAACTTAGCAATAGCTTCAGTCACAGCATACAATTCCCTGGTGTAGGCAGACTGTTTTTGTAGTCTGTTGGATAGCTTTTTAGAGAAATAAGCTATAGGGTGTTTGTCTTGGCTAAGGACAGCTCCAATCCCTATACCAGAGGCATCAATCTCTAAAATAAAGGGCTTGGAAAAATCAGGTAAGGCCAAAACAGGGGCAGTTGTTATAGCAGCTTTCAATTTATCAAACGCACTGGCAGCAGCCTGATTCCATTTGAAATTGTCTTTCTTGAGCAATTCAGTGAGAGGGTTGGCAATAGATGCATATCCTTTGACAAATCTTCTATAATACCCTGTCAATCCCAGAAAACCTCTTAATTGTTTCAATGTTGTAGGAATAGCCCAGTTAAGGACTGCTTGTACCTTGTCAGTTTCCATATAAACTCCTGAACCAGAAACAGTATGGCCAAGGTAACTAATTTGTTGCAGACCAAAAGAGCATTTAGACATCTTAGCATATAGTTCATTTTCTGCTAGAATTTGCAGAACCTCTTGTAAGTGTTGTAAGTGTGCTTGCCAAGATCCACTGTAAACTAATATGTCATCAAAGAATACCAGAACAGACTTTCTTAAGAGTTGCTGAAATATCTCATTCATTAGGCTCTGAAAGGTTGCTGGTGCATTTGTAAGACCAAATGGCATCACTAGCCATTCATAGTGCCCTTGGTGAGTTCTAAAATCAGTTTTATGCCTATCCTCTGGATTAACCAAAATTTGGTGATATCCAGACCTCAAATCCAACTTTGAGAAATATTTAGCACCAAACAATTCATCAAGCAATTCTTCTACAGTAGGTATAGGGAAACTGTCCTTGATTGTAATAGCATTTAAGGTCCTGTAATCAGTACAAAATCTCCATGTACCATCCTTTTTCTTAACCAAAATAATTGGTGAGGAAAAGGGACTGAAACTTGGTGTGATAATGCCCTCAGCTAGCATCTCCTGAATCATGGTTTCTATTTGTTGTTTTTGGCTATGTGGGTATTTATAAGGTCTAACTTTGACAGCATTGCTGCCATGGATCAAGGGAATTTTGTGGTCTTGGTTTCTGTGTGGTGGAAGGCCTTTAGGTTTGGAGAAAATTTTGTTGTAAGTATGTAATAGGATAGCTATTTCAGGTTCTGTATTATCAGGAATGTCTAGGTATTTGTCTTGTTCAGAGAAGGGTTCTATGAGCTGGATGGAAAACAATTCAGATATGGCATCAGTATGATGCATCCTTTTCATGTGACTGAATTGAGCATGGGTCAGGTTTTGTTGAGTATCACCAGAAATTGTGATGAGTTTCTTATCCTTAAAAAACTTGATGGACAAGGAACTATAGTCTGCAATATGTGGGCCAATTGTTGCTAACCAAGCTGCACCTAACACCAAGTCAGCACCAGAAATGGGTAATAAGTACACAGGTAAAGTGAAACTATGCCCTTGGACCATAACCTGTAGTTCCTTAACCAATCCTTCAGTAGTCAAGGAGTTTCCATTTCCAACCAGTACATGGAAGTTAGAGGTGGGTTCAATGGCTAATTTCAGAAAGTGTGCTAATCTTGGCTGCAGAAAATTGTCACTGCTGCCACTGTCCAATAGAATTTGGACCTCTTTGCCATTAATTGTACCTGTGAATTTCATTGTGCCTACTCCTGATGAACCTTTCAAGGCATTAAAAGACAAATGAGGGATTAAGGTCTCAGTTAAATCTTCAGGTATCTGTTCAGGTTCAATATCAGAGTCATCATCTTGATCTACTTGTAATATGAAGTATTGTTTATTTGGGCATCTGTGGGTAGCAGAGAACTTATCATCACAAGTAAAACATGATCCCTTCTCTCTCCTATTTTGCATTTCAGCAGCACTGAGTTTCTTAATGGGTGAGTTTCTGTAATTTTGGTTTTGTTGTCTGAGGTTAGGTGTGGGGAGTATGGGCTGTTGGGGCGGGTTAGTGTAAGTTTGTTGTTGTGGAGTGTATCTAGGCTGTGAGTTAGGATAATTTCTGGGTTTCTGTGTATATTTTTCTTCAAATAACCTAGCAAGGGAAATGGCTTTCAATATGGAATTTGGTGCTTGTGCTATGACCTCCCTCTTAATATCAGATTTCAACCCACTAATGAAACAATCTAGTAAAGCTTCAGCACTCACACCATAAATTCTATTAGCTAAAGCAGTGAATTCAGTATAATAATCATTCACAGAGCCAGATTGTTGTAATTTAAAAAGTGTAGATCTAGGTGAGTCAAAGGGAGAGGGACCAAACTCAAGTTCCAAAGCTCTTGTGAATGTGCTCCATGACAGAAATGGGTTCTGTCTCTGCATCATCTGAAACCATGGCACAACATTCTTCTCCATGTGTATTGATGCAATCGTGATCCTTTGCTCATCAGGAGTGTTGTAGAAATCGAAAAATTGTTCTGATTTGAAGATCCATTCCAGCACATTAGAGCCATCAAACTTGGGGAAATCGAGTTTGACATTCCTCACTTGGAATGTGTTCTGCATTCCTCTTGAGTTCTCATTTCCACTTGCCATGTTGGCTCGGAGATCATTGATTGCAGCCCGTAACTCATCCATCTCCAGTGCGTGTTCCCGATCACGTTTTTCCATGAGATCCAGAATTTGTTTTAGTTCAGAGGAGCTTCGATTTTCAGCCATTGTGGAAAACAATGAAAGCACCAATGTAACAGTGCTGGAACTAAAGGGAATAAGTAATAACCAAACAAATTAAATGCAGAAAATAATGACTTCACACACAAGAATTCGGATAACTGTCACGAGTTGTACTTCCTATGAGTTCATATGGGATCATAGGGAATCAACTCATTCATTGATTGGGAAAATAAGTGCAGAAATACAGTACTGGTGAGGTAAGGTTCTGGAAAGTAAAGGGGAAATAGGGAAAAAGGGACAATGGGAATTTACAGAGAGAGAAAAAAGAATTCCACACATTGCCTAATTCAGAAAATGACATCATTTCCTACTAATAGTAGTGTTTCCCAGAACGTAGCCATCCAAACGAATGTTTGGCATCTTCCTGCACACTCCCTTTCCTTCAGCAATGGACCTATGCTGAGCTGCCACCTGGCTATTTGCTTTAACCGAATTATTCTTCCCATGTGCTTGATTGTTTGAGTCTGTCATAAGACCATTCTGTCCCTCTACTGCATTGCCAATTGTTACAGATCCCAGCTATTGATAACATCTGATACTTCCGTTGCAGTATATATATGCTCAGCATCTGCAAAATCAGATGATGAATCATAAAAGAGAGGAAAAATCTTAGAAAAGAAAGGTTGTTATCCTTTTAATTTCTTCAGAGTATGAGCAAAATAAACCCCAAATGTTTTTGATTTCAGTACATACATGTTTGGTTAGCTTGTTGAAACCCACGTACCATTGCATGCATGTATCCGTTTCAACGGGTTAAACTCAACAGCATTATTTCTTCTCTCCAGTTGTACATTAAAATTGTTCAACGTCCTGTTTACAAAGAAAAAAATGATATCGGCTTTACAAAATTGAAACTAAAACATTGATGTCCAGTTCGATTGGTAAACATGTATCTAAAATCGATTTCTGATAGCTGCACAAATTTTTTCGTCATTTCCATAAAAAAAAATTGTATATAAAAAAAATAAAAAAGAAAAAGTTGATGAGCTTTAATCCAGAGATATTATTAATATTTTTTTTCTCTTGATCGAGGACAACAATATTTTATCCGGCGGTAAAAAGTTTAAAAAAAAAAAACTATTCCAATTTTTTTCCTCACATATTTTATTTAGGATTTTTGTAAGATGTTAAAAATAGTATTTATATATTGGAAAAGTATAGATTTACTACTGTATGTATTACTTAAGGATGATGGATCTATCAACGTGGGGTTGGTCAAATGTTAGCTCACTTGGTTCCTTAACCAACTGGTCTCGAGTTCGAGCTTTGGATATGGAGCAACCCCCGCTGGGAGATTCCTACCGCTTAGTGCGAGCTCAGTTGAATCGGACCGGATGAGTCGGATTTTGGGTAAACCAAATCCGGGTACCGCCGGTTGGTGTATACCAAAAAAAAAAAGGATGATGGACCTCATGTCCTAACATCATTTTAATTATTTTTTTAATTTTTTATCCTAAACTCTAAACACTATACTCACATCTAAAAATTGAGATTAAGCAAATCATCTAATTTAAAGGAGAAAAAATGATATAAAAAAGAAAAAAAATTAATATCATATGCACATATGCACTTAGCTTCTACAGTCTCACGTGAGATTAATTAATTCGAATGACGATTGATTTTAAGTGTAGTATTGGTCGATATTGATATAGATCGATCAATAACGCTGGATATATTGTTTGTGGAAATTTTTGAAGGACAATTATAACTGAACAAGTGGGCTTAATATTGGTCATCAATACTGTATTGTAAAACGGAGGGAGTAATAACAAAGAACAAGAATTTTGCTGCATAGCAGAGAATCCAGGTCGATACTTAATGTGATATAATAAAGGCCTAATAATGCAAAAAAGAGTGGAACTTGAAAATGTCTTACGTTCTTCGCCAAGGACTGTGTGCAGTAGTTTTTGTTGGCCAAATAAACTTGGCGTCTTTGCAGCTTCTTCATTTTGACCGCTCATTGCTATCAAATATCAATTGAATGATTTAAATTTTCTTTGTAGTTTTTTTTTTATTATCCTGAATCAATTTCTAAGCACTATTGTGATTCATGCATCGTGAGGCCTATATATATATAGCAAAGGATATTATATTAAGGTTCTAATTTTATGACCAAGAAATTGTTAATCAACTCTTAGCATGGAGCAAAATTATCGTTTTGGCATGGCTTTCAAGTTTTATTTCCTTGCACTCACGAGGATTCAGATATTAATTGGTAGCCTCATCCGTGTCTGCTATCCGATACTAATAAGCAGAGCATGATTAATGAATGCTTCTTCACCACTGTTTATTCGACATAATTTTAATTTTATTTTTGAATATATTCGACATAATTTTATACACAATTTAAATTGTTATTTTAAAAATAATGATAATAATATACCATTTCAAAAAAAAAAGATAATAATATATCGTGGAACATACATTAATTATCTTTTATGCGCATGCAATAATTATTGGATTTCTTTAATTTTAAATTTTGGAATTGAGAATTAGGATCTTAAGAAGTAATTTTGAATTGAAAAAATACGAATTTAATATTTCGAAAACGATAAATTTATTTTTATCATATATTTATTTTATTTAAACCTCTTATATATTAACACATGATTTTTAAATAGCAATAATGTTAGGAGAAAACATGCTAATAAGCTTAACAACAATTATATAATTGGAGGGGGAGTTTTCCTTCACGGTGATCATATATATATAATTCGATGAGAATTGTCTCACCATGTGCAGTAAACTCGGTCCTATAACAGCAAATGAAAATAATCATGATTTAATTTTTACCTCTTACTCCATCTTAGAACTCATTTTTATTACATTTAGGTGAGAAGATCACCGAATTGAAGAAGACTGGTTTTTTTTTTAGTTACCCCAAGCAAATGTTCATTTTTGTTAGGGAGACATGTCAACATTTTTTTTCCCTTTTCTTCAGTGACCTCCTAACAAATGTACAATTAGATATACTTTATGCAAAGAGTCACGTAAAAAAATCTTCTAACATGCCTAGTGATGTCAAAAATCGAAAAAACGAGGTGACAAAACGAACGAAATCCCAAAAATCCAAACAACTGAACCTTAAAGCCATATGCCTTAAAAATGGATCCAGTTGCAGGCTATTCAGACCATCTGATTAGGCCCACTTACTTCCATCCGAAGGGAGTTTGGGCAAGATTTTTATTTTTTTATCCGATAAAATTAACTTTGAACTCTATTAGAACATGACGTTAGAATAATTATGGAAAGTTATTTTTCATGATGAGATGTGATTGGTTGAAGACAAGATAGGGGCATGAGACAGAAGATTTGGTTTCCTTTTTCACGGCTTGTGGTGCCACTAAACTAATTTCATTGATTTTTTCTTTTTGAACCTTACCTTTTACTCATTGGCCCCATTTGATATTTTACGGACGAACTTGCCCTTAATTTATCGACTGAAACAAAGCGAAACTGACTTTCCGCTTTTAACACAGCGGAAGCAAAAATATCAATTTTCGACTTAAGCAAGTCGTAATTAATAATTTTCGACTACTTAAAGTCGGAAAATTATTTGGTCATAGTTTGCATAAAGAGCTAAGTTATTCCACACAAAAGGCAAGGTATATTCATGGGGTTCACCAGAAGCACCCTCGTAGAATAACTGAAGACTTTTGTGTGTGTGAAGGACTGAAGGTTAATGCTTCTGAGTTCTGACTAAATCCACATCCATTGAAAGTGCAGCCGCAACATTTTCTATTACAGCTTCAGCAATAAATGAATCCTGCAACTCACAGGGCCCCTCATTGCAGACCTGCTAGGTTGATTTGTTTTGCATACCTCTATATCAAAAGATAGAGCACCCCGGTCATACTTTCTAAGAGTGGAAACAATGTTTTGCGGCAACATTAAGCTTACATCCCGATATATCCCCGCATCCAGCAATATCTTAAGTTCTAATGCAGTAATCTTCCCATTATTCTTAAACCCAACGCTGTAAGTTATCTTAGCTGGGACAATAACGTTTGGATTTTTCCGATTCTAAGTAGTGAGAATTTTCAAATTTGTTTCCTACTTACAAAAATACTACTTGCATAAGTTGAAAATTGATATTTTTGTTTCGCTTTGCTAAAAATCGGAAGTCGCTTACGTCTTCTTTCAGTCGGTAAATTAAGGGCAAGTTCGTATGTAAAATAACAAATGAGGGTCAATGAGTAAAACGTGGGATTCAAAAAGAAAAAGTCAAATTCATCCGGTTTGCAAAGTTGAGAGCAACAGAAAAAGAAACCAACTTCACTCTGCCTTGTGGTGCACCAAACGAATTCGGAAGTGTTTGTTTCTGCGGTTGGAAACCGCGTTCACACATAAGCCACTCACAGCCAGCTTCCACATTCGCGCGTTTGAAGCAACAAAACGCCCAAGCAAACATGTTATTCGTGATCTCCGTTCCGACATTGTTTGTGGTTTTAGGGAACTATTTAATATTGGTTTTTTTTTTAATATTGCAAATTTTGATTGTCAATTATATTTCAAAGAATATATAATTTTTCAATTTTGATTTGGCGGGTTGATTAATTCGTTTTGTTCTCTAAATCTATGTTTTCAGTTGTTTCATATTCAATTTAATGAAATACATCCATTCTGATCCCAGATCCAACCAATTGAAATATATGTATGTGATTTGCAAATTTAATTAATATATGATATATGCTAACACGTTGAAAATGATTTTACAATTGGAACAACTTAGCATAATGAATCAAAGTATTATAGACAAAAATAATAATAATCTTTTATGTTTTATTAGAACAAATGTTAATAAGGATAAAAATATTTTAATAATTTCATTTTCATAATTTAAAAAAAAAAACAAAAACAAAAAAAAAATCCTCACCCCAAACCCTTCTACATCGAGAAATTATTAGGTGGTCTGAGACTTCATGATTTAGGGCAATCACCACCACTTATTATTTATTTTTAAAATTTTTTAATATAATGAACAATTGAGATGAGTCCAGACTTCTATAATCCACGACCAACTAATAATTCTCCCTTCTACATCCTTTGCCTTCTCTCATTTAGAGAAAACCCCCCTCCTCTCACTTTTTCTACTCAACCAAGTATAAAATACAAAATCCTATACTGGTGTTGTTTCAATAAAGGCATAAGTTATTTATAGCTTTAATAAGCACATTGAAATAAAAAAGTATAAAATAAAAAACACTCGATCTTTTGTGGTTATGTAGCTTTTCACGGCCACTAATACTAATAGAAAAAAATAATTCTCCTATACTAATTTTTCACTTTAGTTCTTTAAATATTGTTCTAAGAACAATGCATAACATATTCCATGTATTAATAGATTACATAAGAAAGTTTGGACTTTACATGAGTATTAATAGAATTTGACAATCAGTTCTAACTTCTAAATGCCTTTACTTAATGGGATATGATTTAAGCATGCGGTTTTCACTTTTTACTCACTTCAACTTTTGTCCATTGCCATTGGACAAAACAGTTTTACGTTATCATAAAAAAAACTCAAATGTTGATCATCCACCATGTTTCACATTTCACATCGCCGAAAGTTATTCGGCTTAATTTCAGCGTGACATGCAACAGAATGTTTCTCAAATTTTTTTAAAAAAGTAATGCTACACTACATGAGAAATTACTCCTAATGTTATTCAATTCTAGTAATATTTTATTAAGTTGTGTGTTCAGGTTGAAGTTTTGATGATTTTCATTCCCTATACTTTTCTTCTCCTAATGTTTATGAGTAACATTATATTTATCTTCTGAATGAAAAGCAAAATTACAACTTGGACAGAGATTTGACATACGCTATCAAATTACTACTCTACATTTTTTTAGTTTTGTTTACCGGACAAATTATTATATATAGAGACTTATATAGAGTCAGAATGGAATTTGAACCCAGCGTCTCTTACCTTTGATGAGGGGGCAGACTAAATAAAATTGAGTGGTTGTATCAAAAAAGCTCATATAGTTGGTATATATCAAATTAATAATCGTTTAATTAGCATAATTCTAAATATTAAAAATAACAAAACATAAAGCTAAAGGAGACAGAAAGCTAGTCCTCCACGAATTCATGACGAAGGAGAGGCGCCAACTTTAGCACTTGACCATTGATGACTTTTGCAGTAGTAAGCAACCTTGTCCTTAAGGTAAGGTATAACACATACAAAATTACAAAGTAATAATATTAGGTCATGTACTATGCCTAGCTCCCCTCACACTATAAATAGTGAAGAGAGTCACACCCTGATGCATCAATTTCTCTCTATCTTAGCTTACTCTCATCTCTCAAACTAACTCTTTTATTTTATCTCTTTGGAAAATGAAAACTTTTGCATATGTGACATTGTGCATTGTGCTTACTCTGCTCCTAGCAGCTCATCAAACAGAGTTGTCAATGGCAGAAACAATCACATGTAACGCGTTGCAGCTGAGTGCATGTGCAAGCGCCATTACCACTCCCAACCCTCCTACACATCAATGCTGCAGTAAACTGAAGGAACAAAAACCTTGCCTTTGTCACTATTTGAAAGATCCTAACCTGAAGAAGTTTGTTAACTCTCCCAATGCAAGGAAGGTTGCTCGTATTTGTGGCTCCCCATTCCCAACTTGCTAGACTTTTCATTATCATATAAGAGTATATCTTATATGTGTTTCTATTTAATGTGTTATGTTTCCTTTGCCATTATTAGTGGGAGGATTTGGTCTTGTGTCACATATGCATCTATTAATGAATAATGAATGTAGTAGTTTGCTGATTTTTTTTTTTGAACAACAAACAAAAAATATATATATTAAGTAAAAAAGGCAACCCAAGCATCATAGAACACACCAAAGACCCCACCTTCTATGAAGAGTTTGCTGATTATTTTTAGCCACATGAGCATTTGGTTTTTATTTATACATTATCCAATAATCTCTCATTAGTCATTACTTCTCACAATTTTTCTGTGAGATTAAGTTAGTATAATTAAATCTCATTCCATTACTAGTTAATTCCGTGACAATCATTATTTCGTACTGAAGTAAGCATTAAGGCAAAGAGGTTATTCATACTAGAATATGCATGATAAATGTTAACTGAATCCCTGGTTTATTCTGATGCTAAGTTTAATCTGCATGGAACAGGAAGAAAAGAAAAACTAAAGTAAATTACATAGGTGATAATTATATGGACAATCTTTCGCATTTAAAAGGAATAATATAGACATTAAACCCATTTTGATAATTATACGCAGTGATTTTTATCAAAATTATCCAAACAACAAATCACTTCATTAATAAAAGTATTCAAACATAAATTATTTCATTTCAGATTTACTATAAATCAAATGAATCTCATTGGGAAAAAAAAAACTATATATATGCATTAGTGCATTACTAGTAATTTTGCCAATAAGTTATAGTAATCAGGTATCAAAACCTTATGTGATGCATATAGTTGACCCAACCTACTGAAAAAACAAAAGCATGCTTATTGCTGTAATCTACATATGTACAAATGTGAAAGGCCATATATATATATATATATATATATAGACACACATATATATGTATGTATAAATATTATACAGTATCAGCAAGAAGTGATAGCAAGTGATTGGTTCAAATACTATTAGCTAACATGTATGTTTCGATCCAAGTTCAAGTACTGTGTATAGAAAAAATATTTTACGTGAGAGCCAATAATAATGCAATTCACATGTGAATAGACAAAAATACTATACTGTAGAGAGTGTACCAGTGTCTTGTCTTTGCATTTATGTTAATTCAATGGTGTAATGAGCAAATAATTAAAGGATGAGTGGCTTAATAATCCTCATATTTGCACATCATCTTTGTGGTCGGAAACAAATCAAAAATAAGAGAAGAATAATAAATTTCAGTCAATTACTTTGCGTTGGGCAACTTCTTAATCTTGCCCTCATCTTCTTTTATAAGGCAAGAGGCCCACAACTTGGATTTTGTGTTTCTTTTTTCTTTTTTTTGGTGACTCCACTATCTGTATTTTTTTTTTTATAATCACTACCTGTATCTTTTAATCGTGGGAAAATAGGTCAAATCATGAACATAATAAGGGTAATAATAAGCATTGAGATAAACTGATGAGTCGATTTCATTTAATCATTTCCCATGCTTTAAAAAAAAAGATAATGGAAGGTAAACATGTGAGTCGATTATCTTTTAAAAAAAGATACTGAATTAGCTGGTCCAAAGTTATTCTTCTCATTTCCCATGCTTTAAAAAAAATGATAAAGTAATTACTGAAATAAAAGATAATGGAATGTAATTTTCAGAAATATAATTTCAATCTTCATTCATTTTTAGGATAAGGAAGAGAAAAAAAAGAGTTTATTTAATTGGTATATATTGATAGTGTAATTTTTTTTGAACTGTCGGTATATTATTTGTCGGTATATTATTTATCACTCATTTTTATTATTTTTACTTAGAAGTTAATGTACATAAACTTATGAATGGTAAATAATGTATGTAATGACAATGCAAAAAACATTTACACTATTAGTTCACAACTTATTTTCTAAAAAAAAAAACCACACTTGTATTAAAAAAAAGGCAAACACAAGAACACTTATTAAGCAATAAAAAAGTATTGATAAAAAAGTATTGATAAAAAAAAATGATAAAGTAATTACTGAAATAAAAGATAATGGAATGTAATTTTCAGAAATATAATTTCAATCTTCATTCATTTTTAGGATAAGGAAGAGAAAAAAAAGAGTTTATTTAATTAGTATATATTGATAGTGTAATTTTTTTTTGAACTGACGGTATATTATTTATCACTCATTTTTATTATTTTTACTTAGAAGTTAATGTACATAAACTTATGAATGATAAATAATGTATGTAATGACAATGCAAAAAACATTTACACTATTAGTTCACAACTTATTTTCTAAAAAAAAACCACACTTGTATTAAAAAAAGGCAAACACAAGAACACTTATTAAGCAATAATAAAAAAGTATTGAAACATCAAAAAATGATAAATAAATCTACAAAATCAATCTAAAAATTAGTCTATATCATAAAGAAAGTGACATGTGTCACTTGCTTATTATTGATTGATTAATAAGTAACATATGTCACTTCTATGTAGTGTAAACCTATTTGAAAGTTGATTTTAGGGAGGGTCCGGAACCAGGGGGAGAGGAAGATTAAAAACGGAAAAGGAAAGTAGGGAATAGCAGGATTATTCTATATGCGATGATGATGCAGATGAATGATATAATAAATAAATTAAAGAGGACCAGAACCTTCCAGCATAGCCGTGAAGAAGATCTGGAAACTATAAATAATTAAAAGGAACCAGAACCTTCTGGCATAACCGCGAAGGATGATCTGGTGAGGGAGAAGGGGAAAAAATTAAAAATAGACAGAATTAAAAGGGGGACCAGAACCTTCTGGCATAATCCGTGAAGGAAGAACTGGTGAGGGAGAAAGTGGAGATAATGAAAGTAAACAAGAACTAAAACATGAATATGAAAATATTATATGATTAAAAGATTGAAAGACATAAACATAAATTTGAAAGATTGAAAGACAGAAACTAAAGGAGGAGCTTACGAGATCTCAAAGGCTGGAATCTCTCCAAAACTCTCTCTGAAAGTCTCTCTCTCTGAAAAATTGTGTGTCTATTGAGAGCTGAGATGCTCTTTAAATAGACTAGTTTTCCTACTGTTTGAACAGTGTCGGTTGCAAGACCTGCACTGTGTACAATTATTTGGGAAAGTAAACCAGAACTATTACAACAGTATTTTACAATAATTAAATCGGAACTATTACAACAGCATTTTACAATAATTTAATGAAAATTCTAGTCATCATCCAAGTTGACAGCAAAGCAATCATCTTCATTTTCTTCTTCCTCATCAGATGATGGGAGCTTTGTTTTCGAGGTTTCTGATTGGTCTGCTTGTAACAATTTGAGGATGTTTTGAAGATTTTCTTCTAGAGAATTTTTTGAGGTTGAGGCGGCAAGAGCTGCTGTGATTTTCGCCCTTTGATTAAGAAATTTACAAGTCTCTGGATCAGCTACTTTGAGGAAGGTTGGATTCCTGCTGAACCAAAGATTAACTCCTTCTTTGGTGGCATGAGCAAAGTCGAAGTTGGCCCACCATTTGTGGTAGGCTTCTCGCTGTAACGAGGGAAGTCCCATGCTAGTGAGATAAATATATTTCCACTGGAAGATCCATGCTAGTGATAGCTTAGAGCAAAAGTGGAGACTGATTGGGATATGATTGTCTTCTAAATTGATTCTAGACTTGAAATGTTGATATCCTTCTTTTACAGGTTGGGGAAGGATGTCGTTTGGTGGTCCAAAGAAAATCCACCACTGGATAAACCAATGGGGAAACACATAATTAATATTTCTTTTAAAATAAATTAACCAAGAGTGGCTGAAAGTTTGATTCTGGAACCAGAACACATTGGTCCAGGCTTGAACATAATCCCAATAATTAAAACCTGCGGGATCAAAAGGTTGAGAAAATTTTTGTATTTTATTAAGATTGGTCCCAAATTGAGAAGGGGTTAATACTTTAAGGATCTGGAATGTGGAATGGGTTATCAGTGTCTTATCAGTTATGGATTTATGGTGTTTTATGGAGATGGAGTCAGTGTCTACGAGAATAAATTCGTAGAACCTCTGAGTTTTGTTTAGGGATAAAGGCTGAAATTGAAAATCTTTGGGAAAGATTCGGGAGGGAACTCTATTGGGATTTTCATCCCAAAATTCTGGTTCCATCTGAATGACAGGGACATAATTACCCTTTCTGTGGTATTTTGTTGGTTCTTTGCATGTTTGGGGTTGATGGGTTGTTTGGATTTCTTGTTTTGGGGCACTAATTTGTATCTCTTGTTTTGGGAGACTAGTTTGTGGTTTAAGAACTTTGGTGGGTTCATAAACTTGATTTTTTATCCTATCAACAATGAGGGATAGGGGGGAATTGGTGAAGTCCATATCATCTTCATCTGAGGCTTGTTCAGCCCATGACTTTTTTGGAAGATGAGTTAGACCTTGGTCTAGTAAGACTTCTAAAGTATGGAGTGGGAATCCATAATCTGATTTGGTTTGTTTTCCTGTTTGGGTTTGTTGTTTGTTTGGAGACTGAGTTGATGACTCAGTGGTTTGAAGGGTAGATGACCCTTGTTGGGTGGAAGACCCAAGGAGGGTAGATGACCCTGGTTGTTGGCTGAGTGGAACTTCTACAAGATCTTGGATCCTTTTACCTCTGGGGCGACCCCGTCCTCGAGAGGAGGACGACATTTTTGAAATCCCTGTTTTAGTTTCCCTGTAAGTATTCACGTGTAAGGTAATCAGGGAGAGAATTATTAGTGCCTTTGAGATACTCAATGTCAAAATCAAAAACACTTAAAATAGCTTGCCATCTGGCAAAAATTTGTTTAGAAGCCAAATTTTTTACATCCTTTTGTAAAATTTCTTTAGCAGATTTGCAATCTACACGAACCAAGAATTTCTGGTTGAGTAAATCAGATTGAAATTTTGAAATGCATAAAACAATTGATAAAACTTCTTTTTTGACAGTTGAGTAATTCTGTTGTGCAGGATTCCAATGCTTAGATGCGAATGCAATAATCTGTTCTTTTCCTGAAACCTGCTGTTTGAGAATGCCACCATAACCTATGTCTGAGGCATCGGTCTCAACAATTTTAAAGGCTTGGGGGTTAGGAAGATAAAGACAAGGAAGTTCCCGTATTTGAGCCTTAAGGCTTTTAACAATATTGGTGTGGATATCTGTCCAAGGAGGAGGGGTCTTCTTTAGACGTTCATGGAGTGGTTTAATGGTATTGCTTAACTGGGGAATGAAGTCAGCTACATAATTTAGACAGCCAAGAAATCTTTGCAGCTGATTCTTATCAAGGATCTGGTTTGGGAACTTATTGCCGAACTCTATGGCTCTTTTAATAGGAACAATGGTTCCCAGGTGAATTTCATGACCCAGAAAACGGATCTTAGTTTGGAAGAGTTGGATTTTGGGTTTGGAAATAGCAAGGCCACTTCTCTTTATAATATGAACGAAAATATTGATATGTTTGAAGTGCTGCTCTATAGATTGGGAAAAGATAAGAACATCATCAATATATACTATGGTGAAGTGTGAGTAAGGATTGAAGATTTCATTCATAATATTCTGGAATTCAGATGGGGCATTTTTAAGACCAAATGACATAACATTCCATTCATATTGGCCAAAAGGGACGGTGAAGGCAGTTTTATAACGGTCGCTCTCCTTGACCTGAATCTGCCAGAATCCAGATTTTAAGTCAAATTTGGAGAAGATTTTTGCAGAATGTAATCTTCCAAGGAGGTCTTTTTTATTAGGGATAGGGTACCTAATCCATTGGAGGACATCATTAAGGGGCTTGTAATTGATGACTAGACGGGGTGTTCCACGTTCAATCTCAGCTTGTTTATTGACATAAAAAGCTGCACAAGACCAAGGACTCTTACTTTTCCTGATAAGTCCTTTCTGTAGAAGGTCATTAATCTCCTTTTGACAGATTTGGAGCATTTGATCATTCATTTGGATAGGCCTGGCTTTGGTAGGGATAAGCTTTTCTTTAAAGTCTTTATCATAGGGGAGATCAACAATATGCTTCTTTCGTTCCCAGAAGGCATTAGGGAGATCAGAGCATACAGTATTGTGGATATGATCAAGGAGAGATTGGATTCTTTTCAGAACATCTGAATTATTGAGCTGGATATTTACATTTTAAAATGAGACTTCTTCTTTGAGAAAATTAATTTGTTTTTGCTTAAGGTTAACGAGATTGATGTTTTTAATAAGAGGTTTCTGAATAAAATTGAAAATCACTGGTTTTCCCAAATATTCAGTAGTGATACCTTCTTTAGAGATTTGAAGAGGGAAGAGAGACCTAATAAAGGGCGTACCCAAAATGACCTCATTTTTCAAATTTTTAACAAGGAGAAAAGGGGTTTCAACACGTAAACCTTGGTGATCGATAATAGCATTTGAAAGTTTGAAATTGATTTTAAGTTTGGATCCACTAGCAGTACTAAGTTGCTCAGAGGTTTTCTCAAAATATTTAGTTGGGATTAAGCCTTCTTGAATGCAGTTTGAATCTGCTCCTGTGTCGAACAGCGCCACAGTTTCAAGAGTGAAGTCAGCAATTTTAATAACAATGTTTATATAAAATTTTTGGATAGTAACGCGATCAATGATTGCCAAAAAGTCTTCATCAGCAAAGGGTTTTATATTATCAGTGTGCTCAGGGGTTTGGGCATCTCCTATCTGTTCAATAATAACATCTTGAAGATTTTGATGGTTTTCTAATTGATCAAGTCTTTCACTAATGTTGAGGTTCTTTAATTCTCTAACCTCTCTCTTAAGATTGGCTATTTCGGTATGGAGGTCTTGGATAGTAGAGGGTTTTTTCCACTCGTTCTCAAGCCTTTTAAAGGCTTCAGTAACATCAAATTTGGTGCTATGAACTTCTTGTTTGTGGCTATCAGTGTTGACAGACCTAAGTTTCTCTGTGAAGAGTTTCCTTTCTTCTTGGTTAGGGATGGAATTGATGGCTTCGTAAAACAGGTTTTCATGGTCTTTGGTTATGACATTAATGCTTGGGGAGTCGGAGTCATCTCCAGCATCATCATGTTGGATCTGGTTAAGATCTTCAGATGATTCGGTGTTATAACCATCATCGGAGCTTTCAGCCATGAGGTTATTAAGTTGTTCTATAACAGACTGTTCTAAGTTTAGGGAATTAATCTTGGTTTTGAGCCTACAATATCTGGCAATATGTCCAGGCTTGCCACAATTGTAACAACCGGAGTATTTCCCTTGGTTCTTGGGTTGATCGGGTTTCTTATGCCTGGGCGGATAATTTGTCCTTTTATGATGAGGCTCATTTTTATGTTTGGCTTTAGGTCTCCTATGGTGTTTGTACTTAGAGGGATGTTTATCTTCTTTCTCTTTGTGGGTGTTGGAATTGGATTTTTTCCTAGAACAAGGGAGACCGAATTGTTCACAAAAGGTTCCTAGTTCTCTATTGGTTAGAGTTTTCTCTTTGGCTAAATCATTCTGGAGTTTTCTATCTTGGCAAATTTTCAAAGCTACTTTCTGGACATAGGAAATTAATTGTCCGTAACTAAGGTTGTCGTAAGGGATTTCTCCATTTTGATGTCTAATTTTATCTCTAACCCTGTCTCCTAAAGACTTTGGAAGACCAGCTAAGAATTTTTCTTTCCAGAGGCGATGTTCACAATCTTCTCTGGTATAGACTCGTGTAAGGAAAGTATCCTTGTACCACCTAAAGTCTGACAATGTTTTACATCTTAGGTTTGACAATAATTCTCCTGATCTATCTCTCCAAATAGAAGGATCTCCAATAAATTTGGCTCCTATGGTGAATATCAATTGGTTGACAGCATCGGGGACTAGTTCCCCTTTATTGGTTATAGGAGATTGGTGGGGATCAACTTTTACAGCATTGTAAATGGCATGCTTTTCGTCTTCAGTGAGACCATAATCCCACCATCCTTTTAATTGGCCAGTGAATCTTGCTGTTAAAGCCATTACGATCCCTTTTTCATCTATATCACTGGTGGTTAGGTAAGCAGTAGCAGCCATGCACATGTATTGCATAACTTGCATAATACCATACTCATTCTGACCATCAATGTTCCATATGTATAATTGGTTTGCATCAAAGCTTTTGAGGGGGATGTCGGATTCCTCAAGAAGTAAATCCGGGGCAGTTGCACGTTGGTAATAAAGCTTGGAAGGTTTTTTCCAGGATAAAGATTGACTCATGAGCGGGTTCAAACCTAACTTCTCAGATCTTATTGATTCAGGTTCAGAAGAGTAAGGAGAACGCATTCTCCTAAAACATTTATCAGGCGATCCTTAAAGGGGGGGGGGGTTCTAGGATCAGAGGGCTTTATGGAACTTGAATCGGAAGGTTGGGGTGTCTCGGGAGCAACGAGATGGGTCAAATTTCGGATGCTATCTGCTAACTCATCGGAGATTATAGCCTTATTTTTTGCTTTAAGGAATTGTAGGTTTTTCCTAAGATCTTTCGAAGGATTGAAAGGTTTGAAGAAGGGTTTTTCAGTTGGCTTGGTCTCGACTAAAGAAGAGGATACCTCTTCTTTCCTAGATCTGATAATATTAAGATTTTCTCCTAAAGTTTGAAGATACTTATTGGTGTAGTTGGATTGTTCCATCAAATCTTTGATATCTTTAGGATTGACTGGGTCAGATTCATCTTTTGATTTGAATGGGGCAGCTATGGCTAGACTAGTTCCAGTCTTAGTGTTGAGCTGGTATTGCCTATTTGGAGGTAATTCAGACTGGAGAGTGGTGCCATCTTTAAGTTGCCAGCTACTGATAACATTTGTAACCTTTTCTTTTGAAGACAATTGCCTTTTGAAAGGATAATCAATCTTATTCACAATAGCATAAGCTTGGAACCAATCAAAGAAATATATGTTTTGTTCAACTCGTCCAAGAAAATTGTAAAACTCATTTTGGATTTGATTACGTTTTTCTCTAAAATGAGTAAAAAACCAGTTTCTTTGAGCGACATTGTCATCAGAGTAGAAATCTTTTTTGATTATTTCTTTGTTGATCACAAAAACCTTTTCAATATTATTAATCTCATCATACTCATCATTCATGGAGGAGTATGTTGGCGACTGAATAGTTTTTTGATCTTCTTTTCGTTTTTGATATATGGGTAAAGGTATGGAAGTGGAGGTATCGAGGCCTTGGAGATGGATAGTTGATTGGGATATTGTTGAGAAAGATTTCCTAGAGGCTGTCTCAGTAGCACGGGATCTGAGATCCCCAGCCCTTGAACTTTCAGATCTGGCGACACTAAAGGAATTTCTTCTGTTAAAGGTTAATTTTACTCTACCATCTTCATATTGTCGGATCTCCTGGATTTCAGGGGTCTCTTTAGGCAGAGCTGGTGCAGCTCTGTCTAGATGTCAATCTTCGGGTAAGACAATATCTTCCCATCTAATGGTTTTTGGGACAGTGACATTTGCTTTTGAGATATCAGTGAGGAATAGGGTCGTTTCTCCAGGATTACTTGATCTTCTAACCATAGAACTGCAAGAGTTCATGACCTTATACTATACTCTGTACATGAGGGCAATAGGGTTGGATCCAGATATCATGTCTAGACCATGGGTATGAAGGTTCAAGATTAAAACTTTGAGGATATTTCTGTCTTGAAGACTAACAGTGAGATTGGGGTAACAATTAAAATAGATTGGACCATGTCCGAGGCTGGTTTCTACAGTTCCCAGAAGAGAATCTGAAAATTGATTATGCCTCTTATCTCTTAAACATAAGAGTACAGAAGCATTAAGGCCTTCTCTCATGAGTGGCTTGATAGCAACTTGGACACAACCTATGTGCAAGTAACGGTATTTTTGTTTGTGACTTCTCAAGGTTTCATTGGAGAGAAGGTGGAACTCTTCATCTTTAGAGGTGATTGGATTGATGGGGATATTCTTTTCAATAGTTCTTATGATGTAATCAGAACTCTGAAAGAATCGTCCCTGGGGTTTGTAGAGGTCTTTTGTGGGAATTTTGGGAATTTCCCAATTGTCAAAATCTTGATTTATATCTTGAAATTTGATTTCTTCTTTGAAAATGTTTCTAGAAGAGGTTTGGTCTTCTTCATTCTCGGCGAGAGACGAAGAAGATGGTTGGGAGGACTTGAAAGAGAGGGGGGTTGAGAGAGAGCGAAACATGTTGAAGTAGTGAGTGAATTTTGTAATTGTTCCTCGCCCTATAGTATCATCACCATCATTTGGTTTCATAAAAACGAGTTTCCAGAGGTAAGATAAATAATATGATCTACACAATATTTTAGGTCATAAAAAACTCTTTTTTTTTTTTTTTTTTTTTTGCCCATCATCAGTTCAACTATAGCCACCGACAGTTAGATGTTATTCCTGGTAATCGCAGCATCATCTGAGCTTTATTGCCTCCTTTAGGACTTATGACTCTTGCTACCTATGCACAGGAATAACACGAAACTTATTCGTGCTTCCAGTTGAGTGATGAATCTTATTTATCTCCATATACAGAAAAATTAAAATGACCTTTAATATTATGTTACCATATTGTAGATCTTACCCCTAGCCAAACGTTCCTACTTCCCCATCTGGCTCTGATACCAGGGAGGATAAAAAACTCTTGAACACCAAAGAAGGAGTTAATCTTTGGTTCAGCAGGAATCCAACCTTCCTCAAAGTAGCTGATCCAGAGACTTGTAAATTTCTTAATCAAAGGGCGAAAATCACAGCAGCTCTTGCCGCCTCAACCTCAAAAAATTCTCTAGAAGAAAATCTTCAAAACATCCTCAAATTGTTACAAGCAGACCAATCAGAAACCTCGAAAACAAAGCTCCCATCATCTGATGAGGAAGAAGAAAATGAAGATGATTGCTTTGCTGTCAACTTGGATGATGACTAGAATTTTGATCATATCCACAATACTGTATGCTCTGATCTCCCTAATGCCTTCTGGGAACGAAAGAAGCATATTGTTGATCTCCCCTATGATAAAGACTTTAAAGAAAAGCTTATCCCTACCAAAGCCAGGCCTATCCAAATGAATGATCAAATGCTCCAAATCTGTCAAAAGGAGATTAATGACCTTCTATAGAAAGGCTCTGATACCAGGGAGGGTCCGGAACCAGGGGGAGAGGAAGATTAAAAACGGAAAAGGAAAGTAGGGAATAGCAGGACTATTCTATATGCGATGATGATGCAGATGAATGATATAATAAATAAATTAAAGAGGACCAGAACCTTCCAGCATAGCCGTGAAGAAGATCTGGAAACTATAAATAATTAAAAGGAACCAGAACCTTCTGGCATAACCTCGAAGGATGATCTGGTGAGGGAGAAGGGGAAAAAATTAAAAATAGACAGAATTAAAAGGGGGACCAGAACCTTCTGGCATAATCCGTGAAGGAAGAACTGGTGAGGGAGAAAGTGGAGATAATGAAAGTAAACAAGAACTAAAACATGAATATGAAAATATTATATGATTAAAAGATTGAAAGACATAAACATAAATTTGAAAGATTGAAAGACAGAAACTAAAGGAGGAGCTTACGAGATCTCAAAGGCTGGAATCTCTCCAAAACTCTCTCTGAAAGTCTCTCTCCCTGAAAAATTGTGTGTCTATTGAGAGCTGAGATGCTCTTTAAATAGACTAGTTTTCCTATTGTTTGAACAGTGTCGGTTGCAAGACCTGCACTGTGTACAATTATTTGGGAAAGTAAACCGGAACTATTACAACAGTATTTTACAATAATTAAATCGGAACTATTACAACAGCATTTTACAATAATTTAATGAAAATTCTAGTCATCATCCAAGTTGACAGCAAAGCAATCATCTTCATTTTCTTCTTCCTCATCAGATGATGGGAGCTTTGTTTTCGAGGTTTCTGATTGGTCTGCTTGTAACAATTTGAGGATGTTTTGAAGATTTTCTTCTAGAGAATTTTTTGAGGTTGAGGCGGCAAGAGCTGCTGTGATTTTCGCCCTTTGATTAAGAAATTTACAAGTCTCTGGATCAGCTACTTTGAGGAAGGTTGGATTCCTGCTGAACCAAAGATTAACTCCTTCTTTGGTGGCATGAGCAAAGTCGAAGTTGGCCCACCATTTGTGGTAGGCTTCTCGCTGTAACGAGGGAAGTCCCATGCTAGTGAGATAAATATATTTCCACTGGAAGATCCATGCTAGTGATAGCTTAGAGCAAAAGTAGAGATTGATTGGGATATGATTGTCTTCTAAATTGATTCTAGACTTGAAATGTTGATATCCTTCTTTTACAGGTTGGGGAAGGATGTCGTTTGGTGGTCCAAAGAAAATCCACCACTGGATAAACCAATGGGGAAACACATAATTAATATTTCTTTTAAAATAAATTAACCAAGAGTGGTTGAAAGTTTGATTCTGGAACCAGAACACATTGGTCCAGGCTTGAACATAATCCCAATAATTAAAACCTGCGGGATCAAAAGGTTGAGAAAATTTTTGTATTTTATTAAGATTGGTCCCAAATTGAGAAGGGGTTAATACTTTAAGGATCTGGAATGTGGAATGGGTTATCAATGTCTTATCAGTTATGGATTTATGGTGTTTTATGGAGATGGAGTCAGTGTCTACGAGAATAAATTCGTAGAACCTCTGAGTTTTGTTTAGGGATAAAGGCTGAAATTGAAAATCTTTGGGAAAGATTCGAGAGGGAACTCTATTGGGATTTTCATCCCAAAATTCTGGTTCCATCTGAATGACAGGGACATAATTACCCTTTCTGTGGTATTTTGTTGGTTCTTTGCATGTTTGGGGTTGATGGGTTGTTTGGATTTCTTGTTTTGGGGCAATAATTTGTATCTCTTGTTTTGGGAGACTAGTTTGTGGTTTAAGAACTTTGGTGGGTTCATAAACTTGATTTTTTATCCTATTAACAATGAGATTAAAAACTCTTTAAACTCTTTATCCCTGGTTCCTCTCCCCCCGTTTTTAAACTCTTTTTTTTTTTTTTGCCCATCATCAGTTCAACTATAGCCACTCTTTATATATATATATATATATATATATATATATAAAACATTACTTTCTTAAAAAAAATATAATTTTAAAGATTTTTGAGAAAGCAATTTGCATTTATAATTAATTCTTTTTCTAATAACCTTAACAATATCGTGACTTTAAAAAAATGAAACTTTTAACGTATTAAAAAGTACTACTCCCTCCGTTTCATAATGTTTGGTCTTTTAGGTCTAGGCATACAGATTAAGAAAGTGTTAATTATTGTAAATGTTATGTATAGTTTGTCTAAAATGTCCCTATTTAATCCTTATTGAAAATTGTAAAAGTATTTAATTTTTATTAGTAAGTGTGTTCATTAATTAATGTATAGTGGTTTAGAGATGAAAGAGATGATAAAACTAGAATTAATGAGAAGTAAGAGAAATGATTGAATTAAAGGTTAATATTGGAAAAAAAAATATGTTTGTGTATTGAAAATGTAAAAGGTCAAACATTGTGAAACAAGGAAAAAAGTCTAAAAAGCCAAATATTGTGAAACGAAGGGAGTACTAAATATGATTTTTTAATACTGACTTACTCTAGCCTTTTTATTAACCAAAATAGAAGAAAAAGGAAGGCTTAAAACCATGAAATACAGTTTTGAGATATTCCCAACCTTCCCTTCCTCTCCATTTCTCCCTAAAAATAAACATCAACTCTAAAATAGACCCTGAACAGTTAAGGCAATGCTGTAACAAGACCCTTTATTAAGAAGGATAAGTTATATAGTGGTTAGCTTAAATAAATGTTAATTAAGCAATACGGAGTATGTCCGTATCCATCCAACCCCGTTCTCCTCTCTTGAGTCTTGCTCGCATATGCCAATCCCAATACTCACTTCACTTGATGTTGTGGAAGGATTTGCAATTCATTGCAATTATTAGAAAAATATTTCATCCAATCTTTATTACATGACATACTTAATCGAATTACATATTTAAAAAAATATTTAATTGTATGAATTTTACTAAAATATATTGTAACATTACAATTTTATTCTCTTAACTTTTCTTCAAAAGTTCATACTCATTAATAAATAACAAACAAACAAAGATAGTCAAAACATTTAATAAAAAAAATAAATAAATGATGCATAAAAGATATAAAGTAACTTATACTAATTAAGACAAAAAAATCTTGTAGAAAGTAATGTATTGTAATAGTAAGAACCGGAGGGAATAATATTTAGTAATTTAACCTTATTATTAGTATTTCTATAATTTTTTTTATTATTGTCTTAAAGACAAAAAATAGTTCAAAAAAAAAAACTAAAACAAGTAAACATTTTATTTCTCGAATGCATCAATTTTTTTTTTTTAAAAAAAAAAAACTATCCACTATCCACTTTATAATCCTTAACATTTAGGATAAAAAGACCCTCTTAAATATGCCAACATGTCTAAACATTTTATTTTTCGGCTCCGGAAATTCTGATTTCAGCTCGACTATTCTTACTCAGTAAGGGCCAATTACCACCAAGCTCAAATATCTAGCCAGATATAGGAGGGGAAAAAATATTAGAGTTTTGGAATTTCCACCCTGTACGGTCTCCGCACCTCATTTTAAATTATTAAATGATCATTTTATCCTTTATTAAAAATATCAATTCTCCATACTTTATGAGATTATCCCCACATCCCACGAATTATCCCCACACCCCATCCCTTATCCTTTCATCTTCCTAAACATTCTGAATATACTCTCACATCTAATTCTCAAATCCTTATTTTTCAAAATATCTCCCACCCTTCAACCTTTCATCTTCCAACCAACTTTTTGTTGTTATTCCTTTACATCATATTTTTCTGTTACCAAGTTTAAGGTACGTTTTTTTTTCGCTGTACATTATTTTTCCGACGAACCACAATATGTTATTTTTTTCACTGTACGTTATATTTTTATGACACGGGGTCGTCGGAAAAAAATTTAAAAAATTTTCGTGTTAATTCCGAGAACCTAGTCTCAGAATTTATTGTTTCCGACAACAAGGTCTCGAAATTTCTTCTAATTTTCCGATAACAGGGTCTCGGAAAATTGGAAAAAACTTTTAAAAAATTGGAAATTATAATTTCCGACACCCTCGAGTTATAAATTTTCATTTTCCGAAACTGGTGTGCCGGAAAACTCAAGCAGATACTCCAAATTCGAAAACATCTAATTACAAGCACAAGGCAACAAAAAACATAATGTTACATTTCTAGGCTATACTAATATGCATAAAAAAAACAAAAAAAAAATCATAAACTAACCTACACAAACCACCCCAATTCAGTACCCAATCAACAACCCTAACCCTAAGCGAAAAAATAACCCTGCACCCAAAAAATAAAAAGAAGAGAAATGGCGGTGCGGGGTTATGAAAAAGAAGAAGAAGGATTATTGCTGTGTAATGGAAAAGAAAAGTGGATTGAAGAAATTGAGAAGAAAAGAGAAGCGGAAGAGAACACAGAGAGAAGGAGAAGAAAGAACGAAGGTTTTAGTTTAAATTTGAAAAGGATATTTTTTATTTATCATTTTTGTATTTTTACACATTTTTGTATTTTCACTCCGTTCCAATTTACTCCATTTGATCTTTTTGCAATTTTTAACTTTTGTTACTTTAAAAATTGGATGATACATTAATTAGTTTTTTTTAAACTTTAACTTTATTTTAGAAAATATGAAATACGTTATAATTAATATATTATGAAAAAAAATTAATAAAGTTGTTTTATACTTTACGTAAAATTTGAATGATTGAATAACTTTTTTAATTCATAAAAAACTCATAAAATGATAAATAATTTGAAACAAAGAAAATAAATACTAATAAGTATCTTTATAACACTTATAAAAACTATTGAAAAATAAACTTCATCCAATCTATATTATAACTTAAAGTAATCGAAATCATACTTATATAAAAAAATTACTCTCCCGGTCTCTTATTATAAGTCATTTTTACCTAATTCACACAGATTAAGAAAATTTATTATTACTCTTAAATTTAACAAAAAAATATGTTATTATTCCAAAGTTACCTTATTTAAAACTTTACAACTCTATTTATTTCTCTCTATTGTAATTACTAATTATTACTCCATCACCCCGATATCCCCTATGTATTTATGAAAGATTATTTGGAATAAATTTTTTAATATTATCCAGATATTCCAAAACGACTTCATATAAAAAGGAACAAAAAATCTATCAAAATGATGTCCTATAATAAGAGACGGAGGAAGTAATAAATATATTTAATTTTCTCAGATTCGTAAAAAATATTTAAGAAAATTGTATTGAGAATGAATTAAATAAAATCACTATTTTCTAGAAATATTTTAGAAAGTATTATATTGGAAATAAAAAATTAGATATTTTTTCTTATTATATTTAAGACCAAGATATATATGCTTGTTTTTCTTATATAAGATACGTATATAAGATACGGGGGAGAGTGCTTAATAATTTAATATCATCAAAGAAGAAGTGATGTGCATTTATATAAAAAAAAAAATCATTTTTAATAATCTTAAAAGTACCGACACTTGTTAGCAAGTAAATAAAAAAATATTTGCAGCAATCAGCATTTACAACCGCACAATCAGATACTGCAGTAATGAATAGTGCGTTCATAGAATAAGTAAGATAAAGAGCTCCACCGATATTTGCACCAAGAAACAAGTAAGCTGACCAATCTACCGGTGAATCTCAACTACAAAGAAGGCTTTGTAAGGATAAAATTCTATTACAATAATGAAAGCAACTGATGCACAAAAGTTGGAAGCCAAATGTTCAAACAGCAACAAGCATTGAAGGTTTCACAGTAGAAGTTGGAATATATGAACAATAATACAACCGCTACTACTGTCATATATCTATATATATGGCTTCAACCATTCTCAGATTCCAGCATAAATATTATATATTCTCCCATTAATAACATTGATCTTCTCTTAACCCCAACATTACTTATACTTGCACAACCAAAAAAACCACCAAAATCTCAGGCTTTGTCAAATTCAGGACCTTGGTGGTGGTGGTGTTGTGCGGCCAATCCAAGACCTTCCTCGCGGTGCTTCACCCAGCCACCAGTGTCAGCCCTGGCGTGTGCCCAGTAATACAGAATCGAAACCAACATGGAGAACAAGGTCAACGCAGCCGCTGCGGCAAAGACACCTTTGCGGAGGGTGGCGCATGAATACAAATCATGTTTCAAATAATCACCTGTGTACTTTGTGTGGTATGCATTCCTTGCTGACCCTGCTAACAAGCATGCCTCCGCCCCCAAAAAACTAATCCTGATTTCACAGTAAAATTATACTCAAATTACTTTCCAATCCAACGCTTTTTCAAACAAAAAGCTACCAAACATCATGATTCCTTAAGGGTGTAACAACTTAATTAAGCCCATATTCAAAGAACTTAGTTGAAATAAACCAAAAAAAAAAAAGTGTTCTTTCCATCAGCTTCTCCAATATTTTTGTTCAAACAAGCTTAAAAGATCTTACAGGAAAGTCATAAGCTGTTTCCGTAAACTTGTTTTTGCAAGTCTTCTCATAAATCTAAATAAGACCTGATTTCACAGTATAACTCAAATTTCTTCCAATCCAACCAATTTTCCAACGAAAAAACCAAACACGATTCATCCGAGGGAACGGCAACTTAATTAAATGATTATTCAATGAACTTTTAGAAATAAACCTAAAAACCAAAAAGCTTATTTTCTTCAATTTTCATAGCTTCTCCACAAAAAAAAAAAAAAGGTTCAAATAAGCTTTAAAAAAAAGGCAAGAACTATTTTCATAAACTTATTGTAAGTTTTCTCATAAATCTCAAACAATTAATTAATCAAAGGTTCAAAACTATGTGTTTCCAACTTAAATAAATGATTTAGCAACTTTTTGTTAAACTAATTTAAAGAAAATAGCATGAATTAAATAAAATAAAATAGATAGGGTTAGTTACCAGGAGAGAACGAAGAGGATTACGGCGCAGGTGGAGGAGCAACCGGAGACGAGGCCTTTGCCACAGCAGAAGCATCTGGTAACGGCGTTAACGACGGCGTGGCAGAGGAGCAAGAGCAGGACCGCCGACAAGCCGTAGACGGTGGAGGCGTCGGTGGTGTAAACGCAGTAGGCTCGATCGTCGTACTGATCGGGGACCACTTTTCCCTGAAAATGATAACGGAACCGAGCTCAGTCGCAGATTCGGTTGCACAAACTGAAAAAATTTAAAAAAAAATAAAAAATAAAAAAAGAATGAGAGGGAGAGTGAGTGAGTGAGTGAGTGAGAGTGAGATTTACCTCGCTGCGACGTTGTTCGGCGCCGATAGCGAGGACAAAGGCGAGAAGGTAGAGAGCGAGGAGGAGGACCAAAACAATGATGGAAACTGCCATGTGACTTTGATGGATAATGATTACCCCTTTCTTCTTCTTCCTCTGTTTCTTTGTTTCTTCTTCTTCTTCTTCTTCTTCTTCTTATACAGTGAAGTGTGTTTTTGTTTGTTGTGTGAGCTGTGTTTTATGTATATCTCTCACTTTTACTTGCTTCCGTCTTTTCATCAAAATATCGGCCCATTCTTCCTTCCCCTTTAATTACTTTTTGGTTTTTATTCACACTTGACCTACTTTACTCCACTTTTATTTTTTCAAAAAAAAAAAATCTTTAATTAATATTAATATGCATTTACAAGAATACCGCTGGAAATATAGCTGTTCAAATAATATTTTTTTTTTATTTTTTATTCCTTATTATCGCATTATACTTTGAGGTTAGAGTGTTTGTGATTCGATTTGATTCAGTTTGATTTTAAGGTAAAAATTCATTCAATTCGATCATAAAATATATATGTGGTTTGGTTCAATTACATCATCAAATCTAAAAAAAAGCGTGATTAAGGTTTAGTTAAGTCTGGTTTTAATTTAATTAAAATTTTTAAATTAACTTGAATTTGTTTTTCAGGATATCCAAACATAAACAAATTCCAATTTTAATAAATTATAATCATAACATATTATAAACTTGATAAATATAATCACAATCTAGTTTTTCAGCTATACCAAACACATCTTTTAGTTGCTAACTTTAGATAATTCCTCCTTTGCTATAAATAGGAATGACAATGAATAGGGTTTGAGTATGGTATATAATGCCCATTCCCATATCCTCAGTTTAAAAAAGTACATGTACTCGTTCCTATACCCACCTTAGCGCCTATTATTCATTACCAGCATATCCAATATAGCGCCTGTTTGGTTGAGCGTTTCAAGCTCTGTAGACGCGCGTTCAGCAAACTCCACAAGAGAGTAGCTTTCACGTTTGCGGCCCCGCAACGTGAAACCAAACGTGCTTATAGTTGATCCAAAAATCTTCAAAATATGAAATTTAATATAAGGTCTTCTTATGATAGATTAGCATACACATTTTGCTCTTTATAGTTCTTAAAAAAGTTTTGAAAACTCAACGTGACAAAATAAACGATTGTAATGCTAAATAATTTATCATTATGCAATGTCAGTCGATGTGAAAGAGATATGTTTTAAGAATAGAGATGTAAATTGTGTTTAAAGGTAGTGTCGAATATATTAGTGTGTTATCGGTTAAATATATATTAAGAATTAGAGATTTGGTTGATATATATTTTTTTGTTTTTTAAGATATTCACTCGCGCAACTAGGTGACTAATCTTTGACATTGTCAGGCCCTTTCGGAGGTAGTCTCCCAGTCAGGCCTCTTATATTCGCAAGAGCCTATGACCTCCAACCACTTACTTAACTAGCAAAGATCTCTTACCATTTATAACTTTCATTGGTGAGATTCGGTTGATATTACTTATCAATTTATTAATTTCAACTTTAAAAAAAAATTATTAATTTCAAACATCTTGAATAAAAAAATTAGCAATATGGTATGCGTGGGTATGGGGCACGTTAGGTAATGTAATATCCATTCCCGTAAATTTTTATGGGTAATAATTACCCATTTTGTATCCTTCTTTATTTATTTGCTGGGTAAATTCCATCCATTATGGATAATTTTTATGGATACCCAATAAATTTGGATCCAATTGTCATCTCTAACAGTAAACAACAAATCCAGACTGATAGCAATTGTCGATTATGTTGATTTTTTTTAATGAATTAATTGAGGGAGAGATTCATAGAGCGAGAGAGTTGTTGCTCGTGGCGGCCATATATATTCATGCATCCAAGCACTAGATATAACATGTCAAATGCATGTCACTCATGGTCAAAAAGCTTTGTAATCGTTTTGACGTTTTCCATCGATGATAGTTGCATTGCGATAATTGAAGAGTAATGGCGAGTAACGAATAACGACGGTGACACTATTAGATCATGCAAGAAATGGCAATTAGATATATACTAGAAACAAACCCGTGCCACAATTCATGACTAAATGATCATACAATTAGATATTCCATCCGGTCTCATTTTTAAGCAAAAATAATTAACTTCACACTTCTTAAAGAAGTTAGTTAAATGTATTTAATTTTCTCAAATAAATTCATAAAAAAATGTACTATTTTAGTAAATTTACATTGAGAATGAAACAAAAATTAAATGACTCAACCACATTATTACGAGAATATTTAGGAATGATTGTATCGAGAATAAAAAGTTAGTTAAATGTTGCTTATATTAGTAAAATGTTTTTTTTCTTATAGATGAGACCAGAGGGAGTATATATGAGAAATATAGTACGTAGCAATTTTCAAAATATCATTGATTGGCACATGATATTATTTAAATAGAAACAAATGACAGGAGTATCAGTAATTCATGACTAAATGATGATACAATTATATGCTAATATTTTCTAACTAAATATAATTTGGTGAGAATAATATTGAAAAGGTATGTTTAGGATATTGACTATTCCCATTTTAATTAGCAATAAAATATTCAAATGCAATTATATCATACACGAATTATGCAATTAAGTCAATTAACTCAAAGAGAATATAAATGGATGTTATGCTATCTTTGTTCCTAAGAAGTATTATTCTTACAATGTAACACTGATTATTATTTTAACATCGATAGTAACTAGGAAAAAAAAGTATAATTATTAGAGAAACTCAAAAAGATAAAAGATAAATTAAATGTTTTTTTTCCTTAAAAAACAACATTTTTTTATTAATTTTTTTTTTTTATGAACTGGGGGCTAAAAAGCCCATTCTTAAAAAACAACTGATGTTGCATCAAACGGAAAACAGCTATAATCAACGAACCTAGCATCATCCAGCTGAAAGGCATTGCCAACTGCCTCTGATGAATCTCTCTAAAGAAATTACTCCTTCCAATCCCTGGTATAAGCATCATTTGACCAATTTTACTTTCTTTAAGAAAGTTAGTTAATATTGTTAGTGGTATTGAAAATGTAAATATTTGGTATACTTTTTCAAAAGAGCCCCTATAATTATTATTAGAAATCTAAAAAGTGTTGAGTAAATATGGATATTTATATAAAAGAAGTAATTAATGCTATTGAAAATTGGAAAAATGACTTATATTAAGAAAAAAAAATCTTCAAAAGATGCTTATATATAGGACCGGACTCTGGAGGGAGTATTAATTATAAAACAATAATTACAATTCAATATTTGATAAATTTATTAACGTGATGCAATATTTATACCTTGTTTGCATATTTTTTTGGTTTGCACTCTGGTATCCGACCCACTGGGCCGACTAATCCAGTTCGAGGGGGTCCCGGGGTTAAGGTTTTATTCCTCTCCCAACGTTGTTGCGGGGGATCGAACCGTGGTTCGCCCTACCAAGTGCAGCCACTGGCACCACTGCACCAACAGCTCGTTGGTATACCTTGTTTGCATATGATTCGACAACACTTGTCAATAGCTCAAAGTTTTTTAGTTGGAAACTAGACTGTATAGAAAAAAGTTGAGAGAAGCAAAAATATTTCTTTTTAAAATCTAGTAAGTGAAGAGATATAAATTTGATATGAATATACTTGTACTACTTTGACAAAATTATTATACCTTCTTTTATTTTTTTTTAACTAAGAGTATCTTTCGGTTGACGACAGTTCGAGATTAATCCTTTTTTTTTTTTAGCATGAGTACTCCTATTTAATTACCGTATGCGTACCAGATACGAGTATGTACAAAAAAAATTGGGTACTTGAATGGGTATATCTAGGTACTTGAATGAGTTTGTACCCACCGGACGTACCCACCATGTGAGTACGACTGAACATAATTTTTTTTTTCCGAAATAATGTGTTTGGTTCACAAGGATTAGGGAAAACCATCTTTTTTCAATTATCTTCTCCTCAAATATCATTTTAACCCTAAAAACCACTCTCAATTCTCAAATATCTTTCGATCTTCTCGCTGATTTGATCTCTTACGTCCCTCACCGTGCTTGACCCCCTCCACCGCTCGTTGTGCTTGACTGCCTCCAACCGTCACGGTGTCCCTCATTATGCTTCCCCTCCTTCATGTACCTCCCTCTAAACTGTCCCCCTGTTTCAGTTTTGTTCTCTTACTAATTGGTTCTTTTGTTTTTCATGTTCAATAAAAATTTCTTTGTTGTCTTTTTCTTTGTTGTGATAAAATAATGAATACTATCTTATCATGATTTAGAACAATAATGAAAGTGGTTTGATACTCATATTTTGTTTTGATTTTTTTTTGCACATCAAGTGTTTAAACTAGTTTAGGAATTTAACCTCTCTTCTTTTTTTTCTATTATGCACCGCTTTTTTCCCCTATTATGTGTTACTTTTAGATCTTTTGATTTTTTATTAATTGTTACATAGTGAAAACATTACAGATTGTGTGGTAGAAAATTATTAATTTCTATGAATTTCAACTTGTTGATTGTATTTTTATTTTTACAATTTTTTAGTTTTTAAATTTATATATAATTATATTAATAAAATAAATTTATATATATTTATATCTTAATATAATTATCTTTATATATAATTATATTAAGATATAAGCTATAATAGGGTGTTGATTTGAAAAGTAATTTATTTTTTCTAGAAGCTAATTTCTAAAGAGATGCCTTTTTTTTAAAACGTAAAGAGATGTCCTCTTAGTTTAGAGAAGAGAGATATTTCTTATTGAACTACAATTAAAAACAAAAACAATTTGAAAAAACGATATCGCCATTATGGTTTTTTAACGGATTAAAATAAAAAATGGTCAATCATATACCAATGTAATACTAATAAGTAATAAGAATCAAATTCCCGTGTGATAGATTAAAATAATAATAATAATAATAATAATAATAATAATAAAGAAAATCAAAAATTGATTATGTTACTAATATTATGTTATATTATTTTTGATTATGATGATTAATATTATAGCACAGAAATAAAATTATATATGGGTTGATGTTACTAGGTTTATGAAAAGAAAGAAAAACTGGCAGGGCATCGAGGCATTCTGATTTTTGTGTGTTTCTCCTCTAACCGAGTAGGCTAGTACTAGTACCTGATGTCTACTTTAAAAGAGTACCTGCGTTCTTTCACTCCTGAAGTCTGCATATATATTCTGTTAGAAAGAGCATTTTTATCTTTAGTTCTATTCTCTCATTCAACCAAACAAACAAAAGTGTAAGAAAAAAATATATGGAAATTTCTAAAATGCAATAAAAATTGAATGGTTGTTATGCAATCCATTATTAAATCAATAAAATCTTGTCACCTAAAACATGTATGTCACATCATTACTTAAATTAGTCAAAATTAAGTTTTGCAATTTAGTCCAATATAAAAACCAGATTATTGTAATTTAATCCTTTTGTACTTTTAGACAAATTATAAATTTTAATTTTTTTTATATAAAAAAAAATTTCTTAAACCCAGAACTCATCTTCACTTCTCAAAACACACAGCCACCGTCACCGCCGCCGGCGCCACCGCCACCACCCGCCACCCGCATTCCCTTTCCTTTCTTGCTTCCTTCGCTAATCTCCCTTCTCCGTATTAGCCAGATCCACCACATCTTCATCAATTTCTCTAAAAGTACAAAAGGACTAAATTACAATAATTTAGTTTTTATGTTGGACTAAATTGCAAAACTTAATTTTGACTAATTTAAGTAATGATGTGGCATACATGTCTTAGGTGACAAAGTTTTATTGGTTTAACAATTGGTTGCTATGCAACCATTCAATTTTTGATTGCATGGTAGTAATGCCCAAAATATATTTGCATATAAAAAAAATTAAAGTGTAAGACTAATTTGATTTATATGAGTGGTTTTTTTATCATTTTTTTTCCTTCATGATTTACTCTACTAGTTCTCTTGGTCTCTCATATTTTTTTTCTTTTTATCCTTACAGATCATTGTCGCCCGAATGGCAACTATTGTTGGCTGTGTTGTTTTACATTTTAATGGAGACCAGCCAGCTATTGGAGTAATACTGATTATATTTAATCTTTATTTTAATTAGTTAGCTATTATTAACTAATACTTAACTACTAACTTTCCCGCACGTTGTAATTGTAGAAGGTTGATTGGTAGACTTCTTTTTTTCATTATAAATCTTTCCATTATGAAATACTACAATCCATCTAATTATGCAAGATTTTTTTCGTTCTTCAATTACAAGAATCAGAATGGCATGGTGGGAAAAGGCATGAGTCTTGGTTTTGGGACACAAATCAGAGGTTGAGCTCTTGAAAGAATAAATGAAGGTCCCTCTTTCATGTCAACACTATTGTCACTCCCTTCCTCTCCATCACTACCCTTCCATTCAAAGCACTGAATCATAGCAGCAAGTGTAGTGTGAGCAACATTTAGTGCAAGTGAAGTTCCAGGACACCCTCTTCTTCCACTACCAAAAGGTAGAAGTTGATAATGTTGACCTCTTACTTCTACTTGGCTCTTCTTTCCACTATCAATATCTTTGCTAAGAAACCTTTCTGGCTTGAACTCCATAGGGTTATCCCAGTGCTTTGGATCCCTGCCAATAGCCCATACATTAATGAAAACCTGAGTTTTCGCCCGAATGTCGTATCCAGCAATGGTGCAGTTCTCGGTTGATTCTCTCAATATAAATGGTGAAGGAGGATGAAGCCTCAGCGTCTCCTTCACTATGGCTTGGAGATAAGGAAGATTACCTATATCCTGTTCCACTACTATTCTGTCCCTGCCAACCACACTCTCAATCTCTTTCCATGCTTTCTCCATGATAGTTGGGTGGTTAATGAGTTCTGCCATGGACCATTCTATAGTAACTGCGGTTGTATCTGTCCCTCCTGTGAACATATCCTGAGAAATTATAATTAGACATTGTTAGTCAGAGTCCTTTGTTAATGAATCAAATATCACAAGTCATAATATATCCTTTTAAAAAAAAATTATTTCTCAATTTCAATTTCATAATATGTAAACTCAACTTCATTATGGATAGCAAAAGAAAGTGAAATTATGAGCAAACTCAATTTCTTTATGATTCAACTCAATTTTCCCAACTGCATGCTTGGCTATATAGATGGCAAAACAGAATATGTTACCTTAAAATGCAAATAATTATGCATATCAAAGGTTTTAATTAAATTGTATGGTGGTGGTCACAATTAGCACAAGTGGAAAAAAATTTCACTGATGTGGATGCAATTGCAGTGTTTGTGGTTAAAGAGACTATAAAAAAAAAAAAAAAGTCAAAACTACACAGCTGTAGTCTCAATTGCGATTATCATATAAGATTATGGACTAGCTAATTTGATTTTATTGTGTTTTTTTAATTATTATTGGTACAAAGTGTTTATAGAGTTTGAGATAGAGGATTAAGGAATGAGGATAATAATTACATACCACCAAGAAGCCTTTAATATTGTCTCTGGTAATTATAATCTCTGAGCTTTGATCTTCTGAAATATTGAGAAGAACATCGAGTACATCCTTAGCAGCAGCAGCAACCTTTTTAGTTGGCAATTTCTTTCTTGCATCTTCATGCTCCTGAATTATGCTCTCAATCATAGAGTCAAACCTGTCACGAACCTCCTTCAGCTTCTTCCCAATTCCTTGTAGATCAAATCTTTTACAAAACCAAAAATAATCTGCTAAGTTGAATTTTCCACTCAGCTCTGCAGACTCTTTCACCCTTTCTGTCACCGTGTGAGCTTCATCAGTGTTAACAAAGCAGCTTTTGCTTATTGCCATTCTCATTACTATGCTGTTTGTTAGCTTCAAAACCTCATCAGTGACATTGAAAGCATCACACTCTTCAGCTTTCTTCTGAATCATTTGTATAAACCTGTTTATCTCTTCTTGTCTTATGGGAAAGAGTTGATCAAGCATCTTTCCATTGAGAAGTTCTGACATACAAAGTTTCTTCATGAACTTCCAATAGGTTCCATAAGGAGCAAAGGCTAAATCAGCTGCATTATAAGTGAGATAACTAATAGCAGCATTAGCAGGTCGGTTTGAGAAACAAAGTTCAAGGGTTTTAAGGATCTCTTTTGCTATTTCAGCAGAGGAAACAAAAACAATAGGAGTGGAGCCAAGGTACATGTGAATCATGGGTCCATAATGAGATGAGATCTTCTGAATAGCTAAGTGAAGGGGTGGTTTTAGTAACAAGTGGAAGTGCCCAATAATTGGTAAGGCTAATGGACTAGGTGGAAGCCGAAACTTTGATCGAGTTTTGGTGAATATGGCTTTGAGTAATATTGTGGTCCCAAGCCAAATCAAGAAGATTGAAATGTATCCTTGAATATTGGCCATTGTGTCCATAATTTCATTGCTTAAGAGAGGTCTATACTCTATGGTAGTTTGTTACTTTCTGGATTTAAGAAGTTAAGGTGTCTTTATATTTGGGGGGTTGTTTGGGGTTTGAATATTTTATACAGTACATAAATTTTATTGATGGTTTAAATTAAAAGTAAAAAGATTAGTATATTTACGATATCGTATTTAAGAATGAAAATGTAGTTTTTTTTTTAACTTCTTATTAAATTTATTCCTAATCCTAAATATTTCTAAAGTGACTTAGATTGTTTGCTGTCATTTTCTATTATTAAATCATTAGATTTAATATATAATAGTTCTATTTGATCTTTATTAATGTGAGACATGATGTCTATCACCTTTATAAATGATTATGTTTTGTAGGTTCATTATTTTGAGTTTCAATGTTGTTTAAGTCATCTTCGTATGATTTTTTTTGGGTGCATACCATATAAACATTGATAAAGTGATGATAATGATGTCAGTATGAGTAAAAATCAAGATAATAACAAAATTTCTCATCCATAGGCATGACAATGGGTTGAATTTGAGACGGGTTTTGACAATACCAACCCCACACCCATCAAGAGTGGGACGGATTCGGGTGCGGGGCGGGTATGAAAAAGTGAAAATCAAATCCATCATCGTCGGATTCGGAAAAACCAGCGGGTAACCCATCCAATTATTTTTTAAAGTTATTTTTTATTGTATTAAACAAAAATCACACATAAGATACATTATAATTCAAATAATATATAATAATAAACATCGTATTTTAAAAAAATCTAAAAACTTAAGAATTAAATCATGGTTTTAGCTAAATATGTTAGTTTTGCTTTACCATTTTAACAATAATTATAATGAAAATTATTTTAATTTTATATCAGAGCGGGTTTGGGAGCGAGGGTGGGGCGGGTACTTAAAATACCAAACCCGTCCCACCCCCATCTCTTTAAAGCAGATTTCGGTTTCGGGTTTTTCCAATTAGAGCGGGTTTTCCCCACCAGAATCGGGTCAGATTCAAACGGGTAGCCGCGGTATATGTTTTGTTTCCATCCCTACTCACCCATCAAACAAGTCCTAAAATTTTTGACAGAATATGCTTACTTGTTGAGTATATTCGGCTTTTTGCTCGTTGTTGATGTTTAAAATATACTATATGTGGTTTACCAAAAAAATATATATACTATATGTGTGTATGACGTAAAACAAATGCACACGCCTTCCCTGTCTAGTGTTTGTGGACTATAATAAAGAATTAATGATGCTTCGGCTTAAAATAATAATCTATAAAGTCGGTTATTCTTTGGTGGAGGTTCTACTGCAACTTTTACTACTAATAATCTCCCATTGGCTGCAAATGCTTCATACGCATCAAGATATTGACATAATTGATATTCTTTGTTTGTTTGTTTGTTCTTTATTTTTTTAAATATATATATTTTTGAAATATATTTATATAAAGAAAATAAAAATAAGCAAGTGATGGTGACATACATTATTTAGTTATGAAAAATGATTTAAAGATATACTTAGAGATGCATACATGTAAACCTACACATAAGATTGTGACAGTTATATTTTATGATCTTTTATTTTATTTTTTTAATTAAAAAAATAATAAGTGTCAAAATCTAGTGTGTAGGTTTATATGTAGGTCTCTCAATCTATAAAGACCTACATATCAACTTACACCATAAGAATGTGACATGTGTCACTTGTTAACCAATCAATGGTAGGCAAGTGACACATGTCACTCATTTTATGGTGTAGGTTGATTTGTAGGCTCATTTTGTAGGTCTTTAAATAATTTTTGTTATTAATATTTACCAAAAATTTTAGTGGACCTATATATTTTAGCCAGGTGTTTGATACCATAAGTTTATGAAGAAACAAAAGTAGAAAATTATTGGAAAATGTGTTTTTTAAGATTTCCGAAAGAAACAATAATGTAAATTTATGATTAATTTTTCACTTCTAATAACCTAGCAAAACCCTAAGTTTATTTCCATCCATTTTTCCTCCTTCACTTTTTGATTTAAGTCACATAATTCTTTACTTTTGTGGAGAATGAATGATAAGGCATTAGGCTCGTTAAAAATAAAAAGGATCAATAGGGCAATAGGGCTTTTGGAAAGAGAGAAAAATGGTGAATTTATTAAATTTAATTAAATAAATAGTTTTATTTTTGAAAAGGAATTAAATATATAATTATTAAATATATTTTAGTTTTTAAATTTTTTCAAGTTAAGTGATTATGTCATTTGTAGGGCTTATTTTAGCAGTGATTTAGGCCAAGATTCATTTATTATTTAAGTATTGTAGTATTCTTTTTGTTAGAAGCTAAGGCAAGCAATAAATTAATCAACTATTTTATCTTTTCTTCTATTTTAGCTAGTAGTTTATGTATTGCTATCTATCACTTTCATTGAGCGTTCTATACTCTTTTTGTTTGGAGACTATTAACTTATATCTCTATGCGTTTAAGTTCTTGTTGTCTCTCATGGTTTTGATGACCATTGCATAACTTTTTTAATTGTTGGAAACCAAACCAAAGGAAATGAAGTCATCCGTTAGTTCCTGCATAAATAACTTTGGATAATAATCCTTTTCAAGAACTAAAAGGCAGTAGACAATGATTTGGATTAAATTAAGCAATTGGTAGTTTTAGAGGGGACGAGATTTTGTGTCACATGGATACTATTGTTAGTTTCACCTTGAGTAAACATTAATGATAATGCTTCAGCCATCAAGATAAAAAATTAGGGATCACCTTGTCTAAAGTGCTTATTTGGAAAAAAATTACCAAACTATTTGCAATTTAGGATAACTTTAAAAGAAACCCACACGACACATTTCATAACAAAGAGTAATAATCCACTTTTCAGTTCATCCAAGCTTTGCCATCATCATTTCAATAAGAGGATTGGACAAGAGGGTTGGATGGAAATGAAGCTTGATATGAACAAACCTTAGCTTATGATAGGTTGCTGGAAAAAAAAAAGTTTAGATTGGTTCATGACCCAAAGTTTTTACTATATTGGATGAGATGATTCAAATTGGTCCCTAAGATTAGGATTTTTTTTAATAAAAAAAAGGCTAAAAAAATTAGTCAATGTGGATTGACCGTTAAGGACCACTAACGATAGGGTCTAACTTGACTCACATCTTGCTATGTTAGGGACTAATTTGTAATTTCGATAATCTTATGAACAATATTAACCAGTGGCTACAAAGTCATGAATCAATCTGACATATTACTCTTTCCAATATGTGTTTACTATATTTTAACTTCTTATCATCAATTCTTAATGTTGAGATTAAGCCAACCACTGTTTAAATAGTTATCAAAAAATTTTAATGGACATATTTTAGCATTGTGTTTGATGAGATATGATTCTCTTCATTGTTTAAGGAAATAGACAATATTTTAGCTGTTGAATAATTTAGCAATAAGTTAAAATATTAAATTAAATATTGTTAATATGTATCGATTTTTAATATGTATCGATTAATTCTACAATAGGTGTGACTCTAACCTTTTACTTAACTAATTATTAAATAAAAATTAACTTTATTTTATATACTTATTAATGAATTGAGTAATTAATAAAGATCAAACAATTAAATAAAAATAATAAATGAATATAATGTAATGTAATATAATATTTAATGTCTTTTCGATGATTTAATCACTTTTAGTTACTTTTATAACTAGTACTTTTGCCAAACAACTACTCCCTCCATTCCGCATTATCTGTCACTTTAACTATTTTAACTTGTTCCAAATGATTTGTCGCTTTAGGAATTTGAGGATGTATTAATCGATTTTTTCCAACTCTAACCTACATTTAATGTGTTGAAATATGTGAAATGAGTGATAATTAATGCACTTTGAGGATATTATAGTAAAATTATCTAATAATCCTCTTGAAAATTGAAATATTAAATGACTTTCTTAATCCGTATGAAATTTCTAAAATGACAATTAAATTGGAACGAAAAGCGTATAATTTAATCAATTAACCAAACAATTTTAAGCTCATAACTACAATTTAAAATCTTTTAACTAGCTTCACAGCTATAAGCCATATTTCCAAACCCTCAGCTATAAACTTTTTCCGGTCTTTATTTTATATATGATCGGTCTTTCAAGTTAGAACACCTCTAGGTGTCGTATATGTAATAAAAAAATAATGATTATGTAATTTATAATGAAAAAATTTCAATAAAAATCCAAATTATAAGTTGGCCAAAAAAAGAAAAAATATAACGACTAAATATTTTATAAAATATTCCAATTTTAGAATTGAACGTTTTAGTAGTTGGTGAATGGTATGACAACCTCACTAAGTTTAATTTCATTTGATATAATTTTAAATTATTGTTGTTTAGTGAAATTCTCTTTTAAAAAAAATAATAAAAATCAAGAAGTTGTTGATAATATATTTGAAATTTAATTATTTGATTCTTTAGCTTAAATGACTATCATATATAAAATCTTTTGAATCCATGGTGCATACTATTTAATTAATTAAAAAGAATAAAATCTTATCTTTTTTGGTAGCTTTAGATCCTCTCAATTTAAATTAAACATTTAAATTGATAATGCAATTAAGTGAGTTAATAATTTTTAGATAAAAGCTCATATTTTATTTGTTTCTATATTTGTGTCATTACATTCTTACCATTTTTTTAAAAAAACTAAGGGTGTCGTTTCGGTCGACAATCAGACATTAATCTTTTTTGAGGTGGAGGGGAGTTGAACCCCTGACATCATTCTTAAAGAATCTACTCCATTCTTCCCATTATCTTGGTAAAAAAAAAATGCTAAAAAATTTGTCTTATATTAAAGTAAAAAATAAATGAAAAATCTTAAAGATTGTATATTATATCGATGATTGATAAGTAAATAATGAAAACACATTTAAAGATTTTTTTGGAGACAATATTGCAATATGTATTAATTGTAATGATATGAAAATTTGTATAATATCAATTTGTAATTTATTGAATGAATCATGCATTATATTAAATAGATACTCTCTTATTTTGATTGACTCATTTGACGTTTACCAAAATAACGAGAAAAAGGGAGCAACTATCTACCGATTATACTTGTTTTTGTTGATTACACTGAACGCATCTTTCAACTACATAATATGATAATACCATTATTTTTCTTTTAATCTTACCATTCTCTTTATATTTTTTTTAACAAGCGTACCGTTCTCTTTGTGATAACAACTTCTTTTTTTTTTAAGGGTATTGCTAACGAGTGCTTTAAGGACACTTTTTAAGCAATTCATAAAAAACAATATTACATTAAAAACATACATATAAAACTTAGGCTTATTTAAGTTTTTGGTCCCCGAAAGTTGATCGTGTTTTGGTTTTAGTCCCTATCTTTTTATTTGACCGGTCCTAGTCCTTAAAAGTTAAAAAAAATTTGGTTTTGGTTCGTTAAATTTTGCCGTTAATGCTGACGTGGCAAACGGAATTTAAAAAAAAATAATTAAAAAATAATTAAATTTATAAAAAAATAAAAAAAAAATTAAAAAAAATTATTTAAGTTTTTGGTCCCCGAAAGTTGACCGTATTTTGGTTTTAGTCCCTATCTTTTTATATGATCGGTTCTAGTTCTTAAAAGTTCAAAAAAATTTGGTTTTGGTCTCTGCCGTTAAATTTTGTTGTTCATGCTAATGTGGCAAACAGAATTTAAAAAAAAATAATTAAATTTATAAAAAAAAATTTAAAAAAAACCCCAAAACCCGTACCCAACCCCACCCCACCCACCCTCCCCTCTTCCTCTCTCTCTGTCCCTCAATCACTTGGCTCTCTCCCTCCCTCACGCCCTCCATCACGCCACCGTTCTTCCCTCTCTCAAGAACACAAATCGCGTCTCTCTCCCTCCCTCATGCCACTGCTCTTCCCTCTCGCAAGGCAAAATCGCGTCTCTCTCACCCCTCACCAAGGTCTCACGATCTCATCTCTCTCACTCACGTTTTCCCTCTCCTTGCATCTTCCCTCTCTTCTTCCCTCATCAAGGCCTCTTCCTTCATCTCCAATCGACACATGCAAGCTCACAAAGTGATGTCTCTTCCCTCACAAATCACGCCCTTATAAAGCTCCGATCGGCACATGCAAGCTTCTGCATCTCCGATTTGGGATTATATGATGTATTTCTGGAATTGACGGTGGAGAACGATGGATCTCCATGATGCATCTCTGATTTGGAATTGATTCTTTTTTTTTTTTGGATTTTATCATTTCTTTTTCATTATTGATTTGTATTTTTAATCTAAATTAATGGAATTGACGGTGGAGAACGGTGTATTCTGATAGCAAATAATAATATAGGCGGTGGCGGCGGATTGACGGTGGAGAAAGAGAGAGGAAGAGGGGAGGGGATGGGTGGTGGGGGGTTTCATGGGGAGAGAGCGAGAGGAAAAGGGGAGAGTGGGTGGGGTGGGGTGGGGTTGGGTTGGGTACGGGTTTCATGGGGGAGAGAGATAGGAAGAGGGGAGGGTGGGTTGGGTTGGGTACGTGTTTTTTTTTTTTGGGAGGGGTGGGGGGTTAATTTTTTAAATTTTTTTATAAGTTTAATTATTTATTTTATTATTTTTTTTAAAATTTTGTTTGTCACGTCAGTATTAACGGCAAAATTTAACGACAGGGACCAAAACCAATTTTTTTTTAACTTTTAAGGACTAGGATCGGTCAAATAAAAAGATAGGGACTAAAACCAAAACACGGTCAACTTTCGGGGACCAAAAACTTAAATAATTTTTTTTTATAAATTTAATTAATTTTTTATTATTTTTTTAAAAAAATTCCGTTTGTCACGTCAGCATTAACGGCAAAATTTAACGGCAGGGACCAAAATCAAATTTTTTTGAACTTTTAAGGACTAGGACCGGTCAAATAAAAAAATAGGGACTAAAACCAAAACACGGTCAACTTTCGGGGACCAAAAACTTAAATAAGCCTAAAACTTATTAATTTACTGAATACATCGTTTCCCAACAACATTTTACTTCTTTTGGTATCTTAAAGAATGGGGCACTCATTAGCATTTTTCTTTTTGAAATACTCCCTCCGTTCTTAAATATAAGACCCTTGTGACACTTTTATTTTGTCCATATTTATAAGACCCTTTGCCAATTTTCAAAGATCATTAAATATTTTTTTCCACAAACACCTCTATTTATTTAACACATTTTAGATTCCTAATAATATTAATAGGGGTAATTTTGAAAATTACATATCAAAAGTTCATATTTCTAATACAATTAACTAAATTATTTCACTTTCTTAATGGACATGAAAACCCCCAAAAGGGTCTTATATTTAGAGACGGAGGGGTATATGATAGTAGTAATATCTTGAACAGCACCAAATACAAACAATTACTCCCTCTGGTCCTATTTATAAGATCCTTTTGGGGTTTTTCACTCACACCAAGAAGAGTGGATAAATTTGTTAATGGTATTGGAAATGTGAAAATTTGATATACTTTTTCAAAACTACCCCTATAATTATCACTGAAACTCTAAAAAGTGTTGACTTTATAGGGGTGTTAGTGGAAAGAAGTAATTAAATACTATTGAAAATTGAAAAAAAAGTCTTATAAATAGGACCAAAATAAAAACCTTAAAAAAGTCTTATAAATAAGATCAGAGTATCATACAATAATGCATTTCGATACATATGGTCACACACATCTCATAAATATTACTCCCTCCGTTCCATATTATCTGTCACTTTAGCATTTTTAACTTGTTCCAAATTATTTGTCGCTTTAGGAATTCGAGGATGTATTAGTTGATTGTTTCCACCTTTAACCTTGCATTTAATGTGTTGAAATATGTGAAATGAGTGATAATTAATGTACTTTGAGGGTATTATAGTAAAGTTATTTAATAATTCTCTTGAAAATTGAAATATTAAATGACTTTCTTAATCTGTATGAAATTGCTAAAGTGACAGTTAAATTGGAACGAAGGGAGTAAATATTGAGTTTTACGATGCAAATATACCGTTTTTAATTTTTCAAGATTGCAGTTAAGAAATCTTAACAAAATCCATCAGTATTAGATTGATGAATATTTTGGTAACAGGCACAATAAAATAAAAATGTTGACAGATGTTCAAAATAAAAATAAAACCGCTCCTATAAGTCCAAGTACGTAACCAATGAAAGTCAGTTAATAAGAAATTTATTCATCATTCATAAATTTGTTATTTAGATTTTATTGCAAATAGAAGAAGCTTGTTGACCGATAATTTAAAAGTAGGGCATTATTACTTTCATTTAACGATCCAACAACCACTTAATAAATCAATGATCGAATAATATATCATTTAATAATATTATGTTAGCATGTTATCACATAAGCTTTGTAATAATCAAAATTGAACGATTTGACATCAAATTATGATTTATTAATAAATTATTATACAACAATTCAAATTTTAATTATATTATAAAAATATTCTTAAAAACTGTAATTCTATAAGCCTCAAAGCCAACCCTAATTCTGATGAGTACTTTCCAAGCGTGTCTCAATCTCTAAAAACAAAGACACGTCACTACCAAAAGAAGACACTTGTGTCTATCCATATGAATATAAAAATCAATAAAAAAAAAATGGAAACTAAATCGGGGATATGAAATTTTCTCTATATTTGCTATGCAACATTAAATATGATTATTAGTTGATTGCACTTAAAAATAGAAAAGAGTATCCTCTTAATTTGTGGTTTCTCTCTCAGCTTTTTTGAGTCACAGTCTGTGACTCAAAAACTCACAGTTGCCACATTGTTGTGTAGTGTCCATCTCCATGGCCAATTCTGATCTTTCGGTGGTTTTGCCAAGGGTTGTCATCGTTTCTCGCCGTACCATCCGCAAAAACAAATTTGTAGATTTTGTTGGTAACCCCCTCTTTCTCTCTTTCTTTGTGACACACAAAATCACACTAATGGACACTGTCTAATACTTTAGTTGTTACGTCGCAACCAGCAGTTAGATCACAAAATTCTTAATTATTTTAAAGTTTATGTTTGTCATACTTATAATAATATGACTAATTTAGTGATTAATTTGCATTATATCCCATCCCTTTCAGACAAAAAATATCATGCATCCTGTCCTTATTGGCTCACTATGCCTCACTCTGACCGGTCATGTTTTTGTACGTTTTCTACTTATTTTTTAGTTGCAAAACCATCTTCTCGTACTTTTTTTTTCCTGGTACCATCTTTTACAATACATTATAGAACGTATTCTTAACATCTTACACATAAGATAAGATTCTACTCCATCCGTGTTTCCAGGAGCTGGTTTTAGACTATTATGTCATTCATGTTTCAGGTCAATCATAATTTATTAAATATTAAAATAAAATAAAAAAATAAAAGAAATAAAGTTGGTGGATAGTTATTTATAAGATGTGTCAATTATTATTGGTATGGACCACGGATGACGTGGTGGTTCAAGACCAACTAATAATTCATCGTATGTTTCAGATTAATTGTCTTTTTTAAGAAATATTTTGTTCCTTTCTATTTGTTCTTTTAAGAATTTCAAGAGTGTAATAACTGTTATTTTTCATTTTCATCTCTTAAATAGATCCGTAATTAACATATAGAAAAATTTAAGCAATAATTACATTTTTTAAAGGGTGTGTTTTGTTTGAAATATGACATTTAAATAAAACTTAAGAAGTAATATATTATTTTGTTATAATACTAAACTTCAAATTTATTTATAAACCTTATGCATCAACACTACATCATTATTTAATTTTAAAACTCAATTTATTGCAATAACGTTAATTAGCTATTTTTTTCTAAAAATTATATCAAATATTTTTTTTCTAGTATATTAATATTTAATAAATTTCCAAAAAATAATATTTTAAAAATTAAAATTGACTAAAAGTTAATATTTCAATAATTGATTTCATATAAAGATACCTACTTTAAATTATGAAGTGCATTAAGAAAATACAATTTTATTCAAATTCTCATATTTTAATTAATGCTTTTATATTTGAATATAAAAAGATATATTTAATTTAATTTAATTTTTTGTTATATTTATTATTATTATTATTAGGGTGATATAGAGTAAAAATAGAAAAAAAATAAAATATTTATTATTTATTATAAGAATATTATTTCTTTATTTATAATTGTTATTTTTAGAATGATGTATAGTAAAACGAAAAAAAAAACAAAATAATTGAATTTCTAAGAAAATCTGAAGTTGAGTCTTTAAAATAAAAAACCCAACTTAAAACTATGTACCAAATTTTAAAAATAACAAAATCTTATAAAAGATCTAATATTAAGATTCTATCACGAATATCCTAAACGTTAATAATCTACTATTCAGTACTCATTGTTGTTTGGAAAGCAAAAATATTTTAATAAATGGTTTTAAAGTAATTAAAAAAGGTGTATAAATAAATTCTTATTTTTTGACATCCCTTTACTACTTTATTACTACTATTTAGTTTTTTTTAAGCAAAAGTATCCCCGTTTAAAATGTAAGAATTATTATACTCCCTCCATTTCATATGTAATATTGTTTTAGCATTTGAACTATGTTTCATAAGTCTTATTCTTTTATAAACCCAATATATAATAATTAATGCTATTTTTCCAAATACACCCCTATTTATTACACTCTCTTTTTCACTTCCAATACATTTATATCTCTTCAATAATGATTATACAGGGGCATTATAATCAAAATACAACAAATTCTTACATCATTTAACCATTTCTTAAAACCGTGCATAAACTTAAAACACACTACATATGAAACGGAGGGAATAATAAAAAAAAGATTTTCTTAATCTCAACCTTTAAAGCTGAAGATAAGAGATTTTATAAATCATTTTTGCATTCAAAACTTAAACATTTAAGATTTAGAGCTTAGTAAATTTATGTTTCCAACACCTTTTTTTCTATTTTTTAACCTCTTATCCTCAGCCCTAATCCAAAAGAAAAAATGTAAGAGTTATTCTTTGATCTAGGACAATGATTCCGATTCTATCCAAATTGTTATTTGAAGATATTTTTATATAATTTTTTTAAAAAATATTTGAAATTAATGGTTTAAACGAGCTTGAGAACATTGGTCATAGATCAATACAATAATTTCCGGTAAAAAGGGGTGAGAAGGAAAATGGTAAGACAAACATTCTTGTCTGCATTCCAAGTAATGAATTCATGCATTAGCTCAGTATTATCATTATCTGCCTTGAATTTTTCATTTCATTCCCCCACATTAAGTCATGCTAAATCTTGTAGATGATAACTGTGTCAATGTGGTAATAAAAAAGATCCTTCATTTAAATGAGTTAACCACAAAAGCACAAATCTTCCCCCTTGATTCCCTATTAAACTTTGCAAATATATGAAAATTTTCATCACTAAAAACCTAAGCAGGAAGGCATTAATGATATGAACAGGAGAGTATCATTTGGATCTGATTGTTAAATATGGAGCTGTTCCAGTCATTGTCCCAAGAGTCAGTGGAGTTCACACTTTCTTAGAAAGCTTTGAACCAATCCATGGAGTTCTTCTTTGTGAAGGTGAGGATGTTGATCCATCCCATTATGATGCAGAACTCTCTGGACTTTCACCTGAAGAGCTTGACCACATCAAGAAGCTTCATCCAGGCGATAGCGCAATCGACAAAGAGAAAGACTCTATTGAACTAAGTCTTGCAAAGCTATGCCTTGAAAGAAATATACCTTTTTTAGGTATATGCAGAGGGTCACAAATCCTTAATGTTTCATCTGGTGGTACACTGTACCAAGATATAGAGAAAGAACTGTTTGGGAAATGCAATGAGTTTCATCATGGAGTAGCTCATATAAACTATGAAAATTACGACGGACATCGTCATTCGATAAAAGTAGCGGCTAACACACCTTTGCATGATTGGTTTAAGGACTCATTAGAAGATGAGACAATGGAGATCATGGTGAATAGCTACCACCATCAGGGTGTTAAGAGGTTGGCGCAGCGATTCGTTCCAATGGCATTTTCTTCAGATGGTTTGGTTGAAGGATTTTATGACCCTGATATTTATAATCCTGAAGATGGAAAGTTCATTATGGGGCTTCAATTTCATCCAGAGAGAATGAGGAACATAGATAGTGATGAATTTGATTACCCTGGATGCACTATGGCTTATCAGGTAACAATCTTGCAATGCAAGTTCTCTTTATGTTCCTATCTATGTAATACCGATACTTCAAAATGGTTTCCATATCAGTGTCTGATAATATTATGTTATTTTTTTTATCTATATATCTTTCAATTTTTATTTTATTTTTTAAAGTTCATATCGATATAAAGACGTGATATCATATACATATATGTAATAAGCTACTATAAAACAAAATAAAATGCGTTTATTTTCCTGGTTTTGAAATAGGAATTTGTTAAGGCTGTAATAGCGTATGAGAAAAAACTTAGCCGTGCAACATTTTTGCCAAGGGTTGCAAAGCTTAGTAAGGAACTAGAGCCGAAGAGAAAGGATATCCTAAAAAGCTTCTCAGTTGCTAGAAACATTTACAAGTCTGGTTCTAAAGTGATTGCTAACCAAAGTTCTGAACTTGAAGCAGGAGCAGATTTTCTACAGGTTAGTAAAAAGCTTAATTTCACAAACCAAATCACATTTCTTATAGAGGTATTGATATTCCTGTGTTATCCACGGTCATACTTATCATGCATAACTGAAAAAGGTTTAATATTTTGCTAAAAGAAGAGAAACTATAAGTTATGAGAATTGAGATGCCAATTTATTACTTCATATATATAGTGAATGTTTATATAAACAGACTTCATCTAACAGCATTTGCATAATTTCTCAAATCATGTTTTTGAAATAAAAGATGAGCAGGATAGATCTGAGATGGATGGTTATAATGCTTTACTTTTCTTGCAGGCAAATACAGCATTGAGTTTGCAGCAGGAGAATAGGCTAAAGCAGGTTGGAGCAACTGTTAGAAATGGTTCACTTTATACACAAAAGCTGAAAATGAATCGGGAGAGGGAAAAGGTTGCTAGAACTATGATGGGAAATATGTCAGTTGAACAGCTAACTGAATTGATGTCCTTTTATGGAGTGATGAGTCAGATATGCTCTGAGACATTGGAAAGAAAGATGCAAGAGCTATTCCAGGATGAAAGTTGATTTTCTTGAGAGTAGCATGGCAGAATCATAGGTGTGCAAAAGCAAAAATCTAAATAAATTTTTATACTAAAAGAATGTTTAGATAATATTTATTTTTTCAGTTCAAGGGTAATTGCTTATTTTTCGAGAGCTCTGACCAAGAGGTTTTGTCTATAAGTTGTTATGAATGCGAAATAAACAAATTCAATCACACCATAAAGGGTCATGATTGAAATTAAACCATAGGAGACTAACTCTCACATAGCTTTGAGACTAACTCTTGACTCAGAATGGTGGTTTAGGTGAAGCTCTCTCCAAAATGGATGATACAAATATTCTAACCTCTCGTGTAATAAGTAAAGTTCGCCGGAATGACTATCTATGCTATTTGAGTCCTTAATCTCAAATGTAAAGATCACCTGAGGGAACAATCTATGTCCACTATGATCAACATTTTGGTAAGAGTGTAAGACCCCCTCTCTTTAATACAGGTTAAACATTATATTTTGAGTTTTGATATTCAAATGCCCCCAACATGATACCTAAAGTATGACCCAGGTTGACAAATTAGCATAGAGTTGTGACGTCTGTTTAAAAAAAAATTGTAAAATTGTAACTGAAAACTTAAAGTTACGTTGCTATTTGATAGGATATTAGGATTATAGTTATTTAACAAACTAGTTGTCCAACTACCTAAAATTTGTTAGATGATTTAAAAGAACTTTTAATATTATATAATGTACCTTGTTATTTGATGAAGAGTTTAAAGGCGACATAAACATCAGTATTTGACATCTATACGGGACACCTGCCCTTTTCAGGCAAAAATTGGTGAGTCCTGCAGTTTCTCTTTCTTACAAGACCCACCACTTTTTACCCAAAAAAGCATGTCAAATACGGATGTCAAACAAACATTTTCCTAAAAAAAATTAGTGTCAGCTCCCATCCTAAGAAGTAAAAACAACAAAAGCTACTTGGAAAGTTAGCTTTCGGTTTTAATTTCCCTTAATTATTTTTTTGATAAGCAAAAATATTATTTAAAAAAAAGGATATAAAAGCGTCATAGAACACGTGAACCCATTTTATTAAGAGTTTGAACATATAAACACAATCATGTGCTCATCAAACATCTCTACAAGCTTATTAATGAGTAGTAAGTGATAAAATATAATTTACCTAATAAATTATAAGCTTGTCCTATTACCAAACATGATTAAATTTTTCTTTTTTGAATGGTGAGATTTATTTCAACTCACAAAGAAGCTACATCGAGCTCAGCAAGAGAGATAACCTCGTCCAGCATATCCTCAATCCAGAAAATATCTCTCCTAACTAAAGCTTAAGAAGCTGGCTTATCAACTACAACATTATTACATTGCTCGTAACCAAAAGCCAAACATGATTCATAACCCATTCACATATATTAAACATCTTATTTTATGAGTTTCCATATTTGAATATCCACGCTACCAAACCCTCACTCACTCAGATTCTGCTTACGTGAATATGGGTTTATTATAACTTCATAAGCTATATAACTTCCATATATTTGAAAAGTGAAAGTAAATAACTGGGCAGTTTCCACTTATATAGTATATATACACAGAACTATTTTAACATTTTTTATGCAAGATTGACTACCCGTAGTGACAAACCTCGGTGCCACAAATACTAGCGATCTTTACACGTGCCTACACTATGAAGTACAGTAAGGGTGTGAATTTAGCTTTTCCAAATTTCAAACGGGCACAACTTAAGTGGGCAAAATGACCTCAAAAGACTTAAATGGAAGGTGGACCAATAGAATTCAACCCAAAATTTCAAATCGCTAGCAAAATCTCAAAAAGATCCAATGATCTACCCCCAAAATCTTAATGCACCCTACCTTAGTTAAAATTGAACTTGCTTTTTTTTTTTTTTTATGAGCTAAAATTGATCTTGCTAAACATAAATTTTAAAACATGGGACAATCACATGACTATCACTAGAGGTCTAAATTATGGTAAAGTTTGCAACGCATGTAAGCTTTTTGAAACAATTTCGTTGTCAGTATCAACTCGACTCGACATATAAAACAAACGTAAAAACAAGAAACTTGTTTTACAGGTAATTCATCTAAACAACATAACTATTGAAATTCAAATACAGTGTAGGGGCAAACTCAAATAGTTAAGTCCTATAATAAGATCACCAGGCCTGAGAAAAAGCAGCCTGTTCACTTTACCATCAACATACTAACATAATTATTGTTGGGAAACAACATGATACATCAGATCTAGGTATCATTGTCCTTAGCAAACAAAAGTACCTCATAATATCGACCAGCACTTGTGAAGCTGCTGCTCTTTAGGCTAGTACCTATATCATGAAGACATTCTGAAACGGCCGGAATAGTTGACACTGGTGCTTGTCCAGAGCTTTGCCGGTTTTGTTAACATTACTTCTTTGATTCATTCAAAGCAAGGAATTACAAAGTAAACGGCTTAACATGTTCAATTCTATTTTTTCCCTTCAGTTATATAGGTAATTAACTGACTTGTAAGTATACCCTAAGAAATTGGTAACCAAGATGGTATTTGCAAATAACTAGGTCCACCTCTTAAATGTCCGAAGAAAAACGGTTAGAGTCATTTTTAACATCACCTACGTCTGAAAAACACAAAATCTGGGTGATTGACATTAAGAAGTCCTAACCAGTTCTCAGCAGCCTGCAAAAGAGAGCAAGCTAACTGGTGCTCATATCCACCAGGAGTCCACATAGATCCTTTGAACTTATATGAAGCAAGACCAAAAACAGGTACAGATATTCTGGGGATACTGTCCACCACCTCAGTTGGATGTCTGGCCATGGAAGCATCTACTCTTCGTGAACCTGGAAAAAAAATAATGTATGTCTAATTAAGGCAAATGATGCAAAAGGAGACAACATTTTAAATAACATTTTCAAAAGGAGACAGATATATCACATTTTACAAAATTTGGACATGTACTTGAATAAAAATAAAAAATATATAATAAATCAACATGCAAAGTATCATTCACCAAAAGAGATAATGAGGCATTATGATATTCACTAACGCGTCTGAAGAAGTAACAACAAAACACTGGACATTAGTGATTATAGATATCAGGTGTGCATCTATCCATAGCGGATTTAGTAACTCTAAAAAGAATTTGTAGTGCATATATAATAAAATACCGCAAACTAGTTAGCGGATTAATACTACAGCCTAAACAACAACTCATTTAAGGTAATACATTATTCCGTTATCTTGCTCAAACTTTGTTACAAATCAAAACCCACTACAGCCCAAAATGAAGAAAAAATCCATTTTACCTTGCATGGGTGTATGAAGAGAATGGTATGTCAGAAAGCAAGCATCCAGGTCCTTCAATGTTGGACCAGTTGGTATCCTGTAAATTGGATACCTACAAGAAAAGCATAGATCACCTCAGTCGCATGTTCAATATATAAGCTAAATGTCAATCACAGAAGTAAAGAAGAATAGCAGAATACCATGCTACAGATATCCAACTTGATGGTAGAATATCGCAACTCCTCAGGGTCATCAACGGAGGGAAGCGATAAGCAAGATCCAATATCTATCCAACCACACAAAGGAAAATATGATCAAAAGGCTAAATAAAGGAATGGATACAACAAATGACCATAACTCTAATCCAGTAAACTTGAGGCAAAGGCAAGAAGGAAGCATAGTAGAGTGAGTAAGCACACCTTATCAGCCAAAGGCTCACGGCTGAAAGGAGGATCCTGTTCAAAATATTCAAAAATCAAGTGGCCCTTAGGATTGGCAGTATCACCATCATCACTGGAAAAGCCATCTTGTGGGGGAACATGGTGGTCTCGCAAAGATAAACTACCCATCCAATGAGATACCTCATCTGACAAATGAGGGTTTTTACTTTGCTCCCTCGAGTATTTCAATCCTTTTTCAGGGTCACAATCGCAACTACCATCGCTACTTGAGTCCCTAAAATCACTATCACTATCCCCGCCTGGTTGCCTATCAAAGAAGGAAACAATAATATTGTTAGTATTACATTTCTCTGAGAGCAAGGAAGAAACCATCAATCGAAAACAAAGAAAACCAAAAAGTAGCTAATTGTTTATCTTAAAGCATCCAACTAAGTAAATTGTTACGCATATGCAAACAGCAAAGACTAAAGTCTCAAGGAAATCAGAAAGGTAAAAACTAAGAAATGGAAATTATCAAGCAACATACTTCAATCCAGAAACACCATGCAATAAAAACTGCAATGTCTCTACCCAAAACTACCCTATTGTTGGGCTTGCATTTAGATTTGCACCCTTTCAAATAGGGCATCAAATTTAATGTTGAAACAGGGTGCAAACAAAGCATACTACCTTGACTTTACAGATGGCTTCCCCGACTGAGTATATATCTGAATTCCAGATAGATAGGGAACATAGTACTGAATAATGCCATGGCTGTCATTCAGTACAAGGGGGACTCCAGCACCGTACGCACTCCATTCCCTAAAGGCCTCCCACAAATTACTGAGACTAAAGTAAGGCTCAAGCTCCACATCGTATGCCCCAAAACCTCTCATGATCCTCTGAAAGATTCATTTAACAATTAAATAGAAGGAAAAACAAAACAAATCACATTTACAACCAGATAGTACATAATTCCCAAGCAAAGAAAAGATAAACACCCCTATATGGTACGAAATGTACAAACAACATATCAAATTCCAAAAACAACAATGCAAATTCGATTACACTTTTGCACTTTTGGAAATGCAGGAGTTATTACCAATAAACAGCACAGAACTCATCAGCAAATTTGTCACAATATCCAACATTTACTATCATTTATTTGAAATAAATTTACTTCAAACCCTGATACCCTAATGGATAATAATATGCACATTACTATAGTACTTAGTAACCATTAATTCACATAACTAACACTGCAATAACTAATCACATAAATAAAACACCGTTTACTTCATTAATTAAACATTTAAAACACTTGCAGAAAAAAAAATTAAAACAATAAAATTAAAAAAAAAGAGTAGTAAAATCAACCTTAGGTTGATTTTGAAAAGTCACATAAGGAGTGACCGCGATCAAGAACTGCTCCAGATTGCTCGGCCGCCTCACCGCCGGCACCACAACCGAAACCACCGGTTTATCGTTAACCCACGACCGAGTGTTCCAGCCACCACCAAACATTTCTATAGCTCAAATTGAAAACAAAAGGAAAGAAAAAAAAAGGTTTTTTTTTTTTTTTTTTTTGAAATGGAGTCGAGTGTAGTCAAAGGTGTTTTTTTTTTTGGGGGGGTTTTGGAGAAGCAGTGAAAGCGAATTGATGAGAAATGAAACTGGGGCTTAGTGGGGGGTGTGAATTTGGAAAACAGAGAGAAAATAAAAAAGGGAAGGTGGGGTGTGTTTTTCTGAGAGAGGTGAATAAATAAAAGAGCAAACGTGGAGGGGGGTCAGAGAATGGATCTGGGTGTTGGAGGGGAGAGTGATAGAGCTGAGGAGGTGGGGTAGAAGGGGCAGAAGGGTAATTTAGAGAAAGGGAAAGGCACAGAGAGAATGGGTTGAGGTTGAAGTTGAAGTTGCATGAAAGAGTGAGTGAGGGTGGAAAGAAAGAAAAGCAAAGGAAGACGACATGATTTGGACGAAAGGACAGACAGGCAGAGACGTTACATCCAGGCTCTATTTATTACAGTAGATATTGATTGATGGTTGGTCGGTCGGTCAAGAGTGAGAAAAATATTTATGAAGTATAATGATACATAAATTTACTGAATCAACTTATAAAATTTAGGCTTATTTATGGTTTTAGATTTTGAAAGTTGGGGGTGTTTTGATTTTGCTCTCCAGAAGTTGTTTTTACCTCCATTCATCCTTAATTGTTTTGAAAATTTAGTTTTAGTCTTTATTGTTAAAAAAAAATCCGTTAACTACTAACGTGACTAACGAAATGTCACATCAACATACACGTGCGCAAGTACCAAATGTGTTTGTGAATTGGGCTATGACCATTTTGATCATGCGCGTCCGAATCATCCATGTCATCCTACCATGACATTCCATACTTGCACATGTGTATATTGATGTGACATTCCGTTAGCCATGTCAGTAGTTAACGGAATTTTTTTAATAACAAGGACTAAAACCAAATTTTCAAAACAATTAAGGATGCGGCAAAATCAAAAAAAATTTCAGGGACCAAAATCAAAACAATCCCAACTTTCAGAGACTAAATACATAAATAAGCCATAAATTTATAATAAAAAATGTGATAAGTATTACTTGTTAACATATCAATAATAGCAAAATGGCACTTCTCAAGTTCTCATTTCCTCTATGATAATTTCGCAGATCAGGTAATCATTTTTGAAAATTCAATCCCTCCGTTTTTAACTTTGACCATTTAAAAATATCCACATGTATGAAAAAAAAATTGATTATTTTAAATTGTATACTCCTTCCGATCCTATTTATAAGTTTTTTTTGGGATTTTTCACTCCCATCAAGGAGTGTATATAAATTTGTTAGAGCATCTCCACCCATGAACGTAAATTTCGTTCATAAACGGACCTCACACATTATTTTATTATTCTTCACATTTTTTCATACTATAAGAACTACTATGAACTTCAACCACATTTTCACTCTACCCATGAACCTACTTTTCGTTCATAAATGGTCCCAATACATACCTCACATTCCTAATATTTTATTATAAATATAACCATAATCAACTAACCAAAATATTTAATATTTATTCAAAATATTTTTCTACACATATTCGTATACAGATTTATTAGAATATGTCAATTTTGAATACAATTTTTACTCAATATAGTTTTTTCACAGCAGAGAGTAAAAAAAATTAATCCAAATCATAAAAATGAGTGCATACCAATGAAAAAGAATACACATAGATTATTTTTGAATTGACTGCGTTTGAAAACAAGAAAAAAAATAACCTCCGTCAAAGAGCACAGATTAAAAAAAATTAAGTCCGAATAACAAAAAGATATATATGTGTGAAAATAAAAATACATAGGATATTTTTTTAATTTTTTACATTTGAAATGCAAAAAAAAAAAAGGAGAATTATGTGTTTTTTATTGTTGTTTCTTTCTCCTCCATGAACCATGAACTCATGCTCTAAATAGAACACGTTCGTTTTACGAACGACCCTCTTTCTCCCCACCGTAACGAACAGCAAAGCCGTTCATAGAGCAAAGCATGAACGATTATGAACTGCCGGTGCTAATGCTCTTAGTAGAATTGAAAATGTGAAAATTTGATATAATTTTTCAAAACTACCCCTATAATTATACTGGAACTCTAAAAAGTGTTGACTTTATAGGGTTTTAGTGGAAAAAAGTGAATAAATGCTATTGAAAATTGAAAAGAGATCTTATAAATAGGACCAAAATAAAAAATCCAAAAGGGTTTTATAAATAGGACCGGAGGGTGTGTGTGCTTCTCTCAAAATGTCAATATTTAATTCTTACTTCCTCCATGATTATAAGACTCTTTTAACACTTTTATTTTGTCCATATTTATAAGACCTCATATCAATTTTCAATGATCATTAATTACTTTTTTCCATCAACACTCTTATTTATTTAACACTTTTTAGATTCCCAATAATATTAATAGGGGTAATTTTGAAAATACACATCAAAAGTTCATATGTCCTATACAAATAACCAAATTTATCAGCTTTCTTAATGGACGTGAAATCTTCAAATGGGCCTTATAATTAGGGACGGAAGGAGTATTGAAAATTATAATAATATTTCATTTTTATTAAAATGAGAGGAAAATAAAAAGTTGAATTAACGAAAGAGTAAAAAAGTTTGAATGAAAGGTAAATATTGAAAAAAGAAATATGAATATGAAATTAAATTAAAGGGTTAAAAGTCATAGAATGAAAAAAAAAGACTTAAATAGTTAAGGAACGGAAGAAATACTCATTTTGATTCTTATTATAAATTTCATTCGACCAATTCTCGCATTCTTTAAAAAAATTAGGTAAAGTGATTATTTATATTGAAATTGTAAATTTTTAGCGTATAATTTTAAAAAATTTTTAATTCTCTCTCCACATTAAAAAAAATAAAAAGCAATACATTCATTACTTAGTCCTTTCATTTTCCACATAAATAATTGATGAGTGACTTTTACATTTAATAAGATTAGTTTTGAAAAAGAGAAATGATTGAGAGACTTACATACAAGATTTTGACATATGACATTTAAATTAAAAAAATAAAAGAACATAAAATACAAGTATCATAATCTTATACTCCCTCCGTCCTTAAATATAAAGTTCCTTTGAGAGATTTCACGTCTATTAAGAGAGTGAAATAATTTAATTAATTCTATTGGAAATGTGAACTTTTGATATGTATTTTCAAAATTATCTATATTAATATTATTGAAAATCTAAAAAGTGTTCGATAAATAGGGGTGTTTGTGAAAAAAACTAATTAATGATCATTGAAAATTGGTAAAGGGTGTAACGTCCTACATTTTAATTCCTTTATTTAATTGAAAATCATGAAAATTTTATGAAAAATTTGACGGAGTTTGCTTTAAAATGTGAACTTTCCCTTATTTAAAAATTTGGTACCTGTCATATTACATAACAGAATTTGATAGATTACTTTTCAAAAATCATAACTTCTTTCACAAAGAACAAAGTGAAAGTAAAACCGTTATGAAAATTATTAAATATAAAAACTTATATGTAATTAAAGGAGGATATTTGTATATCCATCATAATTTATCATTAAATCTCTATTTATGATTACAGAACTAATATGGTTGCATACATAAGACTCTTGAGTCATATGTCTAAATCACATTCCATCCATTGGAATGTAATTTTCCTCAGTAGCAGAACATTATTTTTATCTCCAATGTGAATACCTAGAATGACAACACAGAGGGTGAGATATATATTCATAAATCAAAGAAAACATATAACAATAATAATAATAATAATAATATACAAGAATATACACCTTAGTATATTTCATAATTCCATACACATAAATTTTTAACCATTTTCTTTTATTTGCATATATTAATGCATTCCTTTTGTTTCCATTTTAATGCAAATATTACTGCATTCCGTTATCCTTTTCAAAGTAGATATTACTACTTACCATTTTCCTTTTTTCTCACAACACCCTCCACTCTTTGGAAAATATCAACTAGGAGTAAGTGTCTCTCAACCAATGCTTGCACAGTACTTCACGAATCGTTCTTCGTGCAATTTGGGCCGTTTTACCCAAATTCGCTATAGCAGGACCACTTTGCCCTAGTCATGATGTGTTTAAGTGACCAATAAAAACTATTATAGTGTGCACAGGACCAATCCCCGACTTATCCAGTATGTCATCCCTATGAGAATGTCTCATACTGTATTAGGTCCTCTAGTGAATCAAAGTCCTCTACAATAGTTTCTCGCGATTGTTTCAATAACACAATTTAGTCACTATGGCACTCTTGTCCGTCAATTCTATGAACTTTCACGAAACGTCCTTCAGTCCATAGAATCTTCACAGTATCTTTTCCAATTCCTAACGTCATTCCTCACTTCATAATTATCGTGTTTCTAATCCATTTTAAGTGATTTTTATTAATCAAGCCTTTATATATTTATATCAATTTAGATAATTCTCTAACTTAGGGTAATTATACATAATAGTAAAATAATTCACCATTCAATCATAATAATCACAACAATATCAATAATAATATTCACTCATTCATATTATTGCAATCTCAACCACATAATCAATTATTCAAGCATCATCGATATCATCACCCAACATCCCATAAACCCAAGAATTAGGAACAAACCAAAATCATAACCAATACATCAATCAAACATGCATATAATTATATTCCTATTATTATTATTATCATATCCTTTCCCTAATTTATGCAAATATCTCCCCTCTTACCTTGGTTTTTAGGAGAGAGATTGACTAGAGAGAGAAAGAGGCAAAGAGCTTCCTCTTTAGCTCCACTTCCTTTCTTCCCACTTGTTTCCTCCATACTCTTAGCTTATGATTTCTATTCCTGGCTCCATGTAATTGAATCTTCATGAATCAAAACCTAGGGTTTTGACATAAAGAGAAATTGGGGGTTTTGAATTTGGAGAAGGAAATATGAGAGATTGAGAGAGGATTAAGGGTATAAGGGTGATGGGGATTTGATTTTGGGGATTTATTCATGGATTTATGTGATGATTTCATGAAGAATTTAGAGAGAGAAAAAGGAGGGTTTCGAGCTTGAAGAGAGAGAAAGTGAGGAAATAATGAATGAGAAATAGATCTGAACGCAATATGATGTCTGATTTGCTGCAATGTATCCAGATATTTCACCAGATATCTGGAGATCACGAGTTTATTTGAACAGGTGAAGTGGGTCTGATGCGATGTATCCGGATATCTCACCAGATATCCGGATATCCCGAGTTGGAAGAGTGGGTCTGATGCAAAAATTCAATAAATAATCGATTATCTTCAAGAATAATCGATTATTTAGGCATATTTTCTATTTTTCTTTGTATTCTAATGGTTTCTAATTGTTACCTACCAATACTTAAGACTATAAACCTTCATAATATTAATTTCTAATTACTTCCATATGAAAAATAAAATTGAGGATGTTACAAAGGGTCTTATAAATAGGGACACAATAAAAGTGTTAAAAAGGTCTTATATTTAGGGACAAAGAGAGTATGTAAGTTCACATGTAGATCTTTCTAAGTAAATCTCTTAATCATTTTTTTTTTTGAAAAAATTTGGAAGAAATACTTATATTTATGAAAAAAAATTGGTCAAAGAAGATTTATAATAAAGGCACAAGAGAGTACTCCCTCCGGTCATATAGGGCATACTTAACCGTATTTCTGTACCAAGGAAAGTGGTTAGTTTTGTGAATTTTATGTGAATATATTGTAACATTACAATTTTACCTCCTCCACTTTACTTGAAAAGTTCACATTCATTAATGAATAAAAAAAACATACTACTTAGTCAAAACATTTAATAAGAGCAAAAAAAAAAAGAAAAAACAATTATGATACATAGGAAATATAAAATGCCCTATATAGGACCAAAGATTTCTTCCAGAAGGTGCCTTATATATAGGACCGGAGGAAGTACCATTTTCCAATTTTTTTTCCTTTTTCTTAGTGAAAACTTTTACTATTTAAAAAAAAAATGCTAATGTCTCATATACAAGAGTATTGATTAAAAAACTAAAAAATAGTTATTTTATTTTGGAAACTTGTTTAGTAGATCAAGAAATTACTCAGATTTTGTTTTTAAATACAAGGGTGTTTTTTTTTATACTTTAACCAATATGTTTAACATACCCCAAAACAAAAATTTCATATGCACTCTGTTTCGTCTGAAGAAAAATAATTAATAATGTACTCCTACATGTTAAAAATGTTGATTGAATAAATTTAATTTTTTCAACTTTACCATAAAAATAAATTTTGTTATCTAATATTCTCTTCATTAAGAATTAATGCAATTTTATGATGGTACTGTAATATTTTAATACTCACTCAGGTCTTATTTATAAGTCATATTTAACCATATAACATTAACCAAGAAGGATAGTTATATATCTTCTTAAATTTTAAAAAAGAGACTTTAATATTAGAACTTTACCCTATTAATTTGCATTGAAAATTTCAAAAACGCATTATTTTAAATTAATGAACAAATGACAAATAAGAGAATAAAATTAATAAATATTTCCTAGAAAATACAAAGTGACTTATAAATATGAACAAATTTTTTTCTTCTAAAATGTGACATATAAACATGACTGAAGGGAATATTGTATAATTAGTTACACTATGCTTGTATTTTAGACCATACACCTTTTTTTTCCTTTATTCAAAATCAGGCCAATGCAATTTTTTTATATAATACTCATTTTGTCTAAAAAGATAATAATATTTCGAAAAAAAAACATGTTTTTAATATTTTGACTAACAAATCAATCAATTATTAACTCAGTAATTTAATGCATTATTATTTATTGTTTACCCAATCATATATCGTAGTATATAATTTCCAGGTAATTTCAATTATTATTGAGACTTTATTTTAGAATATTTTTCTTTACACTTTTTTATTTTCTTTTTGAGACGGAGGAAATATTATTTTTAATAAAAGACCAACGAAAATACATTTTATTGAAAAGAATAAATTTTTGATACTTTGATGGTTAATAAGCTTAGTTTCTCATATTTTATGTTTTTTAATTTTTTATTCTCAACTTTCAACCTAAAAGTTAATTTGCTCATTTAGTTTTTTATCTTATTTTTTGCTATCAAACTGGTCTCTCACATTTTTTCGTATCATATTGGTCTTATTTTTTTTCCTATCAAATTAGTCATTGAATCATTATTTTACATATATGTTAATATTATATTAATTTACATTTACATTGTTGGATAAAAAAAATATGTACGCATATCATATTATTCACTTAGGATAAGCAGTCACTAAGATAACAAATTGATAATAAAAATAAGCATGAGGAATCAATACCAATTTAACAGTGGAAAATAATGCAACAAACAAAATGAGTACTATCACCTTAAACAAACCTTTTTCACCTGCCATCGGCATAAGCGAAAACGCTAAAGCAATTGAACATGAGGGTAGATGCAGAAACATAATGCAATAATTGAACAGAGATAAAGCTAGGATCACGACCATATATATATATCCTCCAACGACAATCTAAGTCGTGACCATTTTTGGCAAGAAGGTCTACCACCATATATTAGCTTCGGGAAAAAGGTGAGCCTAGACCATATGAGCTTTCTGGCACATATATAATTTTAATTTCAGTAACCAAAGGAACAAAGGGGTGTGTCTTTAATTAGGCACCACCATATATCTTAGCTTCAATGGAATGAAGGTTAACTAGGGAATCAGACTCAACAATAATGTTAGAAAAGCCCCAACTTCTAGCTAAACGGATGTCATACGAATCCTTGGAAGCTATGCATGATTTTCTTTTTTAGGCAAATTAAAGTTTTTGACAAGAATAAAGGGAAAAAAATTAAAGCCATTAACAATTCACCAAATGATGGACTTATATCCGGCCATGGTTAACTCAAGTGAAACTAGCTATAGCTTGCTAACTATGGTTTAACACTTTGTTACTAGACTAGACACTTGGAATGAAATAAAATTATAGACTAGAATGTTTAATACTCTAAACTTTTTCTATTTCATACATGTAATCAGGCTTCCTTATGTAATTGACCTCGAAGATGATCCCACATGGTTCTAAACTCAAGATGGGTATGCGTGGAGATCTCTCTCAGGTATATGCGTATGAAGTTTGTGTACGTAGAAAACGTGGCTTGAACAAATAACGTACCTTGTCTTCAAATTAAAGCTATTTGTAACTTGAAAGGTTTAGACACCACAAAGTCTGAAATTTTTTTTTTTATCTGGATCATTGTTAAAATGACTTTTTCCTTACCAATTGGAATAAGGCATGAGAATGTGCTTGTGGTTCATATATATGCCTACGAGGTTAGCAGGGTCCGATCATAGTCTACATATTTAAGTTGCCACTAGAGATTGTTCGAATGCGCATACGCCCGAAGCGTTCTTTGTATTTTTATTTTTTATTATTCCTTCACATCGACCTTGGTTATTTGGTGCCAATATGACAAATGGAATTAATTGAACATTTCAAAGGCAAATGAAGGCCACATTTTTTATACCTTCTATTTTTGGCTTGACGATGTAATTAAATAAAAAAAATTATCTTTGCCAAAGTTTCTTTAGCCCTTATTATTGTTCTAAAAAAAGATCCGTTAGTTGTCGCGCGCAATTGAGATTATCACAACATTGTGATTTTGAGAATTATCATATAAGGGACTTACTAGTATGCAATCCAAAATTGGATTGTTGCTATGCAACCTTCTCTTAAATCAATAAGAAGTTGTCACTTAATTCACCTTGCTCAAGACTATCTTGAATAACCTTCATCCTAGTTTCCTTCTCTTCTCTGTTCGAACTCCAATCTTCCTTAAGTGAATATTTTCCACTAGAATCATCACCAAAGCTAAGATCGGAGAAACTTTTCTGTAGAGCATCACCATATTCATGACTATCCATTGCCTTCACAAGTGGCTTGGCATCAGAGTTTGCCGCGTTGCTAGAACTCGCAATCCAAAATTGGATTGTTGCTATGCAACCTTCTCTTAAATCAATAAGAAGTTGTCACTTAATTCACCTGTTGTCAAGCCAAACTCCGAGTTACTAGGCGTTGCGAGTTCTAGCAACGCGACAAACTCTGATGCCAAGCCACTTGTGAAGACAATGGATAGTCATGAATATGGTGATGTTCTACAAAAAAGTTTCTTCGATCTTAGCTTTGGTGATGATTCTAGTGGAAAATATTCACTTAAGGAAGATTGGAGTTCGAACAGAGAAGAGGAGGAAACTAGGATGAAGGTCATTCAAGATAATCTTGAGCAAGGTGAATTAAGTGACAACTTCTTATTGGTTTAAGAGAAGATTGCATAAATCTCCATAATATAATAGTATAAAACCATAATTGTGAAGGGCATTCTTGCATACCCTTGGAATGGTTGCTATCGCCACTTTAGGCTTCACCCTTTTTCTTCATGCTCATTTTCTTCCCATTGAAATAGCAGAAGCTAGTCATGACTCATGTTCCTTATATCAAAGAAGTTCTTCCTTACTTTAAAAAAAAAAAAAAGTAGTTGTTTCTTGGTTTCTCGGTTTTCCCTTGTTTAGGAAAATTTTACTCACTTAATGCAAAACAAAATAATAAACACCACTTCTTATTCATCTATCATCAACACTTTCATTTTAGGAAATCTAAAATGCCTATAGAAAACCTAATTATATGTATTAAACTAAATTCAAACATTTACGAAGTGCATTTATAGTTTTTAAAACAAAAATTGTTGACAAAGATATTTTTCATAATGGCTAATAAGAAACATGGGTCATACGTGTTGAGGGGAGAGAAGAAAGGAGGGAGAGGAGAAATCATACCTGTTGAGGGTGCGATGGAGGAAAATGGGGAATGAGGAAGGATGAATCTTTGGAGGAATGAGAGCTACGGTTTTGAATGGAGAATGAGGAAGGAGAGAAATGGATAAGAGGAGTGAGTGTTCGACGGTACTGGGGAAGGAGGAAGGTGGGATCAAAAATTAAGTAGGGATCAATAAACTAGATCCCAATGTGTATATAAGTTTTGGAATTTAAACCTTGATTTTTATCCAGAAACCCCATTTTATTTTTGAAATGTAAAATTATCTTCGTAATTTTTTGACAAGTACTTCTCGAAATATTTTTCTCACAAGTACCTTTAGAAAAAAATCTAGAGAAACATCAAATAAACATCCACGGTGATAATATTGGGGTGTTAGTTCTCGATAAGAAGAGTATTAGAACTCGCCTTTTCAAATGCTTACACCTTTGTTGATGTGTCAACTTTCTTAGAAGTCAATCATGTTGATTTTGTTAAACCTATAAGTAACCACCAAGAACAGGACACTAATCATTCCAACATGTTATGAACTGAATTTTATGCACAAGATTGATGTTTGAAATCAATATCTTGCAATGTTAGTTTATGCAAAAAAATAATAAAAAAAAATATTGACATTTAAGTAGAGGTGGCAATTTGGATTATACGATCGGATTCGGGTCGAGGCGCAGGTCATGGTTGGGCTAGACTATAAAGGTTCGAATAAAATTCGGGTCAAAAAACATTTAACTAAACTTGATAACGTGTCATTTTTTAAAAAACTAATTAATTCGGGTTTTTTTAGGTGATCTTAGCGGGTGGCTTGAATGTTTGGCGAGTTCGAGCTTTATAATTCGAGCCAAAAAGGTCAAAGATCTATTCGAATTGTATATTAAAAGTCTAAACTCGTTTATATATCGAGCTTATTCAAGTCGGGGCGGGTTTTTTTGCCGACTCTACATTTAACCAGCGCTTTGAATTAATAACAACTTGGTGATGTAGGTGGAATACAAAGGTGCAAAATGGCAAAATGACAATTGTCAACAAATTTTTTTGACAGGTAGCTGTTGAAAAATTACGAGAATAATTTTGAAAATTTATACCTAAAATAAAGTTTATAGATAAAAAACAAGGTTTAAATTCCGAAACTCTTTGTATCTTAATCAGAGGCTAGGCCCAGTTCAAATCCTACATACCAAGTTTTGGTCATGGCTACAACTAGGCGCAGTTCAAATCCGGCAATTAGTCCTCAAACCCCACTTTTATCAATAATACCAAAATTATCCTCCTTTAAATATCTCATTATACTCCATTCCTTTTCATTTTACAAACCCCACACCCCACATACCAAAATTGTTTCAACTCCCTCCTTCCTTCCTCACATTTTTCTTCTTCCTCCTTCACATTCTCTCCTTCACCGTTCAACTCCCACCGCCGTTCTTCTCACCCTGTTGCCACCTCCTTCACTTTCCACTTTTTTTTATTTTGGGTTTTTTCATTTAGGGTTTAGGTTAGATGATTAATATGCTGTTTGAAGTTAGATTTTCATTTTTAGTAGTTTTTTGCTAATCTGTTATATTTTAAGCAAACTCATTTGTTTTCTCTTCGTTGTTAGTGTTTTTTTTTTAAATTATGGCGCTGTAAAATTTCGACGAACTAGTGTCGGAATTTTAAATTTTCGACATGGGGGTATCGGAAATTTACACAGTGTTTTAATTTTTTTTCATTAGAAAAAATTCTGATATATATGTGTCGGAAAACTCTTTAAAAAAATTACCCGACATACCCGTGTTGGAATATCAAAAAATTATGACAATGGATTGTCGAAATTTCCACAGTAGCGTGAAAAAATATAAAGACATAAATTTTACCTTCAACGTACAAGTACGGAACGTCCATTGGTACTCCTTTTGAACGTGAAGGAGAAAAAAAAACTTGTCTTTTTTAGGGTTTTTTTTTTTTTGGAGTGAAGGAATTTTGATGGTAAAAAAAAAAGGGATTTGTGAGATGGTGAATGGATGAGGTTTGAGGTTTTGATTTTTGGAGTTTCTTTTTTAATAATAAAGAACAATATGAATATTTCTTATTTAAAATGGAATTTGGGAACTAATTGCCTTCAAATCCTACCCAAGATTTGGTCAGGGCTAAAACTGCTCTGGCTCAACCCATTAAGAATTTTCACAATCCTTCATACCTTTCATTTTATCAAAAATTAAGATGGGCCGAAACAAACACTAAACTTTAATATTAAAAGAAAAAAATAGAAAAGAAGAGGAACAATTTGGTAATGAATAAGTGAGTGTTCTTCACTTCAAAAAATAAAATAATAATAAATAAATGAGTGTTCTTTCGATAACTATTTTTTATATATTACATTCGAATATGTTTTGATTACAAGATAAAAATGTTCACCAAAAATCCCACATGCATACATTTTGTATAATTTTGAGTTTTTATAACCTATGCGTCTATATATAGGATAAATAATCATAAAAAATAAAGTTGTATAGAAAAACAAAAGTTTTATTTTTTATTCATTAAGTACATTATTTTTTGATAAAAACTTATTATTTTTTTTATATATATATCCTATGCATGTGAATTGTGATACATATAAGTTATGAAAATTTTATTTTAAAATACTTATTACCAATATATATATATATATATATATATATATATATATATATATATTTGTACAACATATAACAAGTTTCATACATTTATTATTTGTATTATTTATACTCATTAGCTCTTCTCTTCAATATTTTTTGGGATCTGTCCCTGATTAAAATAGTTTAATTGTTTCCTGCCAAATTGGTTTCTGGAAATTAGTTTATTGTTCTGGTTTTCAAGTTATGTACATGTCACAAACCCATGGTTTCTTCAACAAATATTTAGATTGAAAAAAGGTTATAAACAATGCATACTCTTATTCTTTTTCAGATACATGTGATGATTATCTCCCGAGTTACGCCTTGCCACATATTTCTTATACGGAATACGACTATACAGCTGTTCCGTTTTTCCCCCTCCTTCTTCCTAAACACTTTTTCATTTTTCATTTTTTTAATTAATTAGTCACATAACATGTTGCAATGATCTTTGAGCTCCCATAATGGGGAGGTTTGGGGTGGGATGGCCATAACATCAACTATTGTTTCCTATGGGAGAGGACAATATAGGTGTATACACTTCAAAATTCAATGGTTAATGGAGAATTGGGACGAGAGGGAAATGTTTCATTTGAGCCATCACTGATATGGTTGCGAAAACTCATCTTAAGAAGATGTAAAATTAAATTACTAAACTGTCATTTTAGTCATTCACTTTGTTGAGAGCTTTCACTTTAGTCCTTGATTTTTCAATAATTTTTCTTTAGTGCCTCACTTTGAAAAAAGCTACTCACGTTAGTCCCTGACAACTTTCTACTTCATGGATCTTAACATCTTATACACGTGGCCGTTAAATAACTCATACGATGTCTAGTTGTTGTGCTGTTGTCACAGATTCATCAGCTGCTATAACTGCTTCTTCAGCGGTCTTACTACTACTGCCTTAGCCTCTTCTTCGTCCCATTTTTATCCTTTGAATTCAGCATCATGTGTAAGATGTTAACGGTCACATGTGTATATGTTATTTAATGGCTACGAGTGTAAGATGTTAACGTTTACGAACAGATAAAATTGTCAGGGACTAACGTGAGTAACTTTTTTCAAAGTAAGGGACTAAAGAGAAATTATTGAAAAGTCAGGGACTAAAATGAAAAACATTACAAAGTGAGGGGCTAAAATTATAGTTTAGTCTAAATCATCCCCACACTCAAAGAAATTACTAATTATTAATTAAGGAAAGTAACTACTAAGTAGCATAAAAGATTAAAACGATAATTGAAGTTCCATTCAAAATACCTCACCCCGTATCACTCCCTCGAACTATGGAAATGATATAGTGCACTACAAAAGAACTGGGCATTTCGTGGCGATTTTGGGAAGGGTTCTGCGGTGATTTTAATTACCACAAAAAAAATTGCGACGATTCCACAATAGATGTGAAATAGCCTGTCGGAAATTAAATCTTGAGGCTTAATACCAACTGTTGTATATTTTTGCCTCTAAAACTGTCGCAAATCTCAACTCTGAATTTTCAATTAAAATAGGGGACAGTTTATAATCACCATATAAGATGCTTGCTGCAAATAAATTTAAAATTCCATTTAAAATAGCCTAAATTTCTAACCGCAGTAAGATGTCCATTTATATTTTCATTAAAACCTTGTTAATCATGTGTTTTCTTGTGACGAGTCTTAAAACAAAGTCTAATCATATTCTTCTAACCATCTATAAAAAAGACATATGAATTAAACATACTAGTAATTTTACCCGTGCATCGCACGGGTTTAAATTTTTTTTTAAAAAAAAAATTGATTATAGATTTTGGAAATATGTCTTTTTAAATAATATGTTAATATGAACTTTTCATAAAAATGATTTACATGTATTTAGAAATGAATAATCATAAACATTAACCTTTGAATCTAGTTTCAGCTACCAACTTTTTCATTAATAAAAATTAACTAATAATGTATCAACTATGCGATTTTTAATCTTAATTAACAACTTAATTTCTTATATTAAAAAAAATCCAACTCATTTTGATTTTTGTTTTATTTAATCCATCATTCCAAATGCATTTTGTTAGTAAATCGTTTTGCAAGTCCAAATACAGCTATTTTTTTTGCCATATATATCATCATCATCATCATTTTTATTACATCTGTCCCAAAATATAAGACTCGTTTTCACACTTTTAATTAATTAGTGTTTATAAGATTCGAACTTTCAAATTACTTGCTTGTATTAAAACTTCATAATTGTAAATAAGTATATTGTCTAAAATATAAAATAACGCATCATTATTTTTCACAATTTAAATTGCAACATATTGTATAAATTTTTGGATTTTTTTAAATTTGAATTCATGACTGTATTGTATATTGTCTAAAGTATAAAATAACGCATCAATGAAAGCAACTTATAATTAAAATTTAGCATGTTAATAAAAAAAATCTTTACATAAATAATTCTTCAAATAAATATTATTCATAAAATAGCTAGACACAAAACAAACGCAAAAAATGTTCAAATATTTAAATAAAAAAAAGCATCTTTTTCAATATTTATGGCTATCTTAATGTCTATCTAACATAAAAAAAATTAGTTATCAATAAGTGAAGGACTATGAATAAATAATATAAAAATATATAATTTTCATCATCGTACATATATTCTATATAGCATTCACTATATACTATATATATACACAATATGAATATAGCTATTAGTAGCTGTTTGGAGCTAAAAATATATACTACTATAAGTATATATACTTTAACGGAAAGAAACCGTTAGAAAGAATAATTAATAATAATAAGTAATGAAATAATAAGAATTAATGGGAATAAACACCCAACTTAATAAGAATAAATTTTTGTAACCACCACACAAATTAATAATTAATAAATTCAATTTAAAATAAATATTTTTAAAATAATAAAATATTATTATTTTTACAACATCATCACCATGAAAGCTTTATATCACCAATCACCATCCTCTGAAAAAGTGACAAATTAAAAACAGAGAAGACAAATGGTGCACAAAATGGAAAGAGAAAGACCTAAACTACAACAACTAAGTAACCTTTCTTTCTAATAACTACAATTTAGCAGACTTAGATAAAGAAAGCAACTATGAAAATGCAACTTAGATAATCTTTCTTTCGAGTAACAACAACAATTATGAACATGCTTCTCGACATCATCAACATCATTCACAAGTGATGCCTTTGGATCATTTAATAAAATCGCAACTATTTTCCGATCAAGTTCCCCTTCATCAATCATGGCTAATGCAGCCAAGGGTTTGACCTGAGAACCTCACCAATTTTCCTCTGTCATTCACCAATTTCAACAACATCAATTACAGATTAACAATAATTTTAGACACGTTTTGTTCAATCCTACTAATGAAAAAATTGAAAAAATATAATAAAAATATCATTCTAAAAAAAAACCACAACTCTTATATAAATAAAGCAATAATGAAATGAAGAAAATAATATAACAAATAGAAACCAAAGAACAGCGAAAATATAGAACAAATATCCAAGAAAAAAAAATCAAAAATGGTAAATACAAAACTTTCTTGGAATTTGAACATCACCAATTTCCCATGAACCTAAAGCAAGTAATATATGCCTCCCAGGTTTAAGTAATATAAAACAATATTACAGATCAGAGAGATTAAAAAAACAATACTACAAAAATGAAAATTAAACGGAGAATAAGGAAAGGGGATTCTTCAAACCCTAGAATCCCAAAACAAAATTCGAGTAAAAAAAATCTCAAAAACAAAAATTTAAATAAAAATTTCTTTAAAAAAACATACCTGTATAAAAATTAATAGTAAACCTATTCTAAACAAAAATTAAAAATTAAAAAAAAACTAAAATTAAAAAAATGCTTATACACTCATACCTGTTTCACACCTGCAACAAAAGAAATGAAAACTATGCTATTAAAAAAAACATACTTGTACAAAAATTAAAAAACCTATTCTAAACAAAAATTAAAAATTAAAAAAAAAACTAAAATTTAAAAACTGATCATACGCTCATACCTGTTTCACACCTGCAACAGAAGAGGTGAAAACAATGCTTCCAAATCCAGATGCTTTCTTTTTGCCCGGGTCTCTAATTTCTTTTTGTTGCCTTTTCCTGATCGTGATTCTACTAATTTACTACTACCACTAACTACTAATTGATGTTGGTAACATGTCTTTCACACCATAACAGTCAAAAAATGAATGAATGAAAGAAAATGAAAAGACTTAATCTACCAATGGATATGGACGGCTATGATTGATTATTGCATTTACAATTGAATGGCTGAGATTAAACGAGAACTTAGGAGGGAAAGTGAGAAATTAGGAGGGAAAATAATGGGGATTATGGAGGAAAACAAAAATGCCCTCATACTTCACCTATTTTATAATATATTGATAATGATTAGTGATTGGTTTATAAATAATATATATCACATTTACGTGATTAGGATAATATATATCACATTTACGTGAGTATCTAATTGTGTTAGAAGAATGTATCATTTCTCCTCAAACTAACAAGAGATACTACAAAATTGTGGTATTCGAGTGTTGTTTTCCACTCCATATATATATATATATATATATATATATATATATATATATATATAACTCATAAAAAATTAATTATGATAGTCACATTTTTCTTTTGAATTAGTGTTTGCGGGATTTTCGTCCGACGCCTGCCGAACTGACGGTTATGTGTGGGGTGTGGGTAACGACAGGTTAAATGGTAATCTTGTGAAAGGAACTTGACCGTATTTTTGGTAATTTTGGGTATTTGAACTCGAGCTGAGCGAAGGTAAATGCGAGTAAACGTAAAACCGACACCAAGAACACGGTGCGGTAGAAAATTAAAAGTGCAGTAAAGTAAATGGCTTGGAATCGTAAAGGAAAGCGATTAAATTGTGCGGTAAAGTAAATTGCAGGTAATGAAAAGTGCATGAAAACATAAAGATTGCATTGAAATTAAATGGGTGGAAGGCTGAGGTCCTTTACAATGACATTTCTCCGTTTGTCTGCTCTGGTGAGACGTTTAGGATTTTGGCCTGATGTGTTAACCTAGCAACCGACCCCGATTACAAACTGAGGACTTCCTATTTATAGGAATCCGAAAACTATTTACAAACCTACTCGCACGTTCTGCACAACCGCAGAACCCACGTTTTTGATAACTACCCACTACGCTATCCCCCACGATGTAACTGCCCACGTCGTGGTTTGGGCTTAGTGGATGCTTCTGTCGACTCGTGGTGACATCTTTGCTGAAAACCGCTTTGATTGGCATCTTCCTTCGACTGCAACCTTTGACTCTTGTCTAAATCTCTTTGTTGCTCGAAGTATTGACGTTGTTGTGCTCCAGCCTCTTGGTTTTGAGATGTCGTCCGACATCGAGCTCCTTTCGACAGACGGGGCTATCGCTGAAATAAGCTTTCGACCCGCTGTCGGCCTTAGATGCATTCGATCGATATTGGTGACATGTAATTCAACTAAACACTGTTTCACCAGCATTCAATCAAAAAACATGCCCCCGACACTTCTAATAGAATGTCGTCAAAGGACTTTTTCCCTTTAACTCTTTAATAGGAAAGACAGTCTTGGTCGATCTTAGCAGGACACAAACCTTGACCTATGGGATTACAGAGACCTTTCCAATGGTTATTTATCAAGTTAATTGTTTCCTCCAATTCGGAGTCCTTAACATTAACCCGAAACACCGAAAGTGGAATCTATGTAATCCCACATGTTTATCCTTTCACTATTCAAGAGGATAAAGGTGGTATTCGAGGAAGACATCCCTTCATTTCCCTGTCCTCACCCGAATACCTTAATCCCACATGTTTATCCTTTGGTGCACTCGTGTTTATGTGGAATGTGAATCGCTTTTCCTCTTTCAAGAAATCATGAAAACATTCTTTAAGTTTCTCCATTGTAACTCGTGGCTTTTCTTGGCAAAAACTGAGGATTTTATAGCCACAAGTAGCATTAAATGCCTCCATAGTCACTTTGTTGTTCCCAATGCTGATTAGACGTTTCTGTCTCCTCTTTTCTTGTGCCACCACTCTTTCGACACAGACCTCTTGTTTCCGCCTCTTCCTTTTGTCGACACACGTTCACGTCCGTTGAGATCACTTTTAAGTCATGCCACTTAAGTACACCTCCCTCGACATCACTTATGTTGTCGACACAATATCCTTTTGTCGAAATCTTTCCTGTGTCAAACTGTACGTACACCTCCTTCGAAGTCACTTTTAAACAAAAACGCTTAAGTACACTTCCGTCGACGTCACTTATACATCCGACATTCACAACCTTTTGTCGATTTCAATTTCCCGTTAACAGAGGCCCCCCAAGTTTTGGTGTGCGACGCGTCTTTTCGGAGGATACCAAAAGTTGTATCTTTTCGAAATGTCCTTTCATCATTAGGATTCTGGAACGACGAGTTTATCTTTTTGAACTGACACTTTCTATTGGACCATTGTGTTGGTCTTACACGTCTTTTCACTTCTTATTTAAACTTGATCGCTAATCATTATCCCCCTTTTTATCTTTCCTTGTTTGCTACTGCATCCTCTCTTTCTGACTTGAAACCTTTTTTTTGCTTTTTCAAAACCCTAACTTCAACATGGCAATCCAAGGCATTCATGATCTCGAAATTGATTTGGAAGTCCCATACCACGAACGTAGTCTGATCATTCCAGCGACTTCCTTCATCCCTGCCGATGGTGTACCTGTTAATCCTTCTCCTGCTTTTCTGGGCCCTTTAATGACTGTAGCAGAGTCTCGTGACCCTGTTATGAGTGCCAACTTTCCACTCTCCCATCTTGATGTGCTTCGTCCTGTGGCTACGCTCAATCCCGTTTACACTTGCCACTTCGACAAAGAACATTCCCGTAGAGTTCTTAGGAATGTGAAGCCATTCCCCAAGTTTATCGAGTGGTATGATAGGCTTCGGCCTCATACGAGGGAATCTTGGAAAAGGGCCGGTTTTGAAGACCTTCTCATTTTGACAACTTGCAATCTTCATTACGACGATGGACTCTTTGGCGCTGCATGCTATTTCTGGTGCCGTCGAACTAACTGCTTCCACTTCCGATACGACATGATGACTCCTACCCTTTTTGATGTTGCCGCTTTGACTAGCCTTCGTCCCGATGGAGAACTTTTGACTGTTGAAAGCAAACCCAATGACATTGTACAAATTAGTGATGGGTCTTTTGCTTTCAGCAATTATGTCGAGGCGCGCCTGGATGATTATAGGGATAACCCAACTATTAGCAATGAGGAACATGTCGAGTTTCTCACAGTGTGGCTTAGTGCTTTCGTCTTCTGCACCAAATCTCGACAGGTGAACAAATCTCTGGTGCCCTTAGCCACGATCCTGCATGAAGAAAGGCAAGTGGCTCTTAGCCAACTTCTCTTGGCGAAATTGTATTCGACAATAAACCATGTTTCCGACACCATTCGACTTCACCAGCAACAAGTAACCAATGTCGGAGGTCCTACTTGGCTTTTGCATCTGTGGCTGAATGCCATTCTGAAACGTCATATGATGCCAACCCACAATACTGTATGTTCTTTCCGGTTCAACTATGGCTGTTTGGCAGCGAATTATGAAGTTCCTGTGCTGTCGTCATGTACCAACACCTTTCTTCATTTCATGAAGATTTTCGCCAACATTACCATGTCATCTGAAGACATCGACTTTTCTCCTTTTGTTGAAAGAGCTGTTGGCCCCGATTGGTTTCGTCTTCCTTATCCAGGTTCCAATGCTGCAGTGAGACAACTGAATGATGTCCTTTGGGGACATTACTTAAGTCAAAGGGTTTTATTTGGTGGTTTGCCCGACTCTACTACCTATGAAGAAAATGAAATTTTTCTCCATTACCCAAACTGTGTGTCGAGGCAATTTGGCCTTTGTCAAGGCTTGCCAGCCCCTATGCTCGCATCGGTATCCCAAGAATTCCACCATGGTCAGTTAATGGACTTCAAATCTTCTTGGAAAACCGTGTTGAATCGGTTTGTGTCGAAGAACCTTGCTTCTCTTAGCCGTTTCAATCTTGTCGGCTTTACCCCCTGCTTTTTGGCTAGTCCAAATTTTGTGCGTTGGTGGGAACTGTACTTCAACACATACCATGTGGCTTATGACATTATTGTCGACAGGATGAGTGCAAGGACTCCGTCAGATATAGCATCCGACAAAACTGGTAAGAGTACTTAGTCATTTTTGTCTTTTATCCCTCTTCTCCTTTCGGCTTTCTCATTTGTTGTCTTCTTTGTAGTGGCCAAGCCAAACCTTATTGACTACTATGCGACAATAAAGGCCAATGCCTCAAAGAAAAAAGGTGGTGACCCTTCATCGCCCAAGAAACAAAAGAAACGGCGCCACCACAATCCTATTGATGATTTTGTCGGAGCCAAGAGAGCACACAAGGAACAAACTGATCGACCGTCAAACAAGTCTCATGCCGATCCTGAAAGAACTAACAGTTCCCTGGTTCGTCCTCTTTCCAAAAAGCTTCAAGTATCTACCGCTTCATCTGTTCCTCCGATCCGTCCTTCTTCGCATCCTTCATCCAAAACTCCATCACAATCACGTCCAAAGGCCACAGGTGTCGTTATCAGAGAGCCGTCTCCCCATGTTACTACCCAAAGAACACATGTGATGCGGCTGATCTGTTTGTTGACGTTTCCCATCATGACCCTCATGCTGGTGAATTCCTTCCAACTCCAACACTTAATCCATTGATGGAAGAGGATTTAGTCGAAGATACCAGCATCCAACTGCAAAGGCGTCCTGCTCGTCGATACGTGGTTCTTGATGAGTTTTCTTCAGATGAACATCATGGTGATGTCGCATTTGATCAAACTGACCGGTTGCATTCCATTGAGACTTCCATGCAACGGTGTCTTGATGACACTTCTTCTTCAGCCGCAGTTGAAGTTGTTGTTCAAGGCTCCAACCAAGTTGTTATCGACACTGAGCCTCTTGACATCGATTCTCACGTGGTGGAATCTCCTGTTGCTGTCGTGGACCCTGAGACCACGAATGCATGTGGCCCTTCCTTTGAGGTATTTTCAAATTTACTCATTCACCCTTTATGCAGCATTAAAAGATCTTTACCAACCCTATTTTATTTTTCTTCAGATCCCCAACGACTCAGCCCAAGTTGAAGGTTTTGACGGCAGCTTGTCAGTTCCTGCTTCATCTAATCTTGTTGCTGCCGCTCCTGTTGAGATTCCTTCTTGCACGCCTCCAACTATTGCCATGGCTCCTTCGGTTCAGACTTCCTCTTCCACTGCTTTTGTTGCACTTCGAGAATTAATGGCCAAAGCACGATCTGTTGAGGCGGCCATGACTTCTCCTTTGAGAGAGGCGGAACCGGTTGCGGATCAGTTGATGGTGACTTTGAAGAATGTCTGTTGTCGGCCTTTTGATCAATTGCTCGATGATTCTTCTACTCTTGAGATCTTGTCCTCCACCATCGCTTCACTTTTGCAACACCCTACTTCGGCAGATGTAGAATCCAAATTGAACGGGTTGCAGCGATTTGTGAATAATTGGACTACTGAAAGTCCAAAGATTTTGAATGACATCAAAGTCTATGAAGATGTCAAAGCAAATCAAAGCAAAATGGAGACCGAATTCATGGATTCAGAACGGGAGGACGCCGACTGTTCTTCCAAGGTTGATACCACACTTCAACAACTGGTAGAGAATGGAGCTAAAATTCGAGAACTGAAGGAAGAGTTAGCGCGTCGGGAACAAGATCAACTGGACCTGACCCAATACTTGGAATCTGTCAAAACCAACCGTCAAGAATTGGCTGCCAAAGTTGACGCTTTGGTGGCGCCTTATCAGCAGATCACGGATGCTTTGGGTACTTATCTTCAAGGATATAGGGCTAGAATCCGACGCAGAGATGCTTTCGCCACGGAATGGCGTTCCTTTGGCAATCTTTTTGGATGAATTTGTTTTTTCCTTTGTTGTATTTGCTTCTTGTATTTTGTTTCCTTTTGTATGGATTCCGCAATTCTTGAATTAATGCATTTTCACTTCTGTCATTGTCGGCTTATATTTTTTCAAATACTTGTCGTTAATTGCTTTAATCTTTTTTCCCGTTTCGACATCGACTAAATCGTATGCATTGCCCGAATAAGCCCTTAATACTTTAAATGGTCCTTCCCACTTTGGTGACCACTTGCCGTATTCATTCGAACGCTTGTCGATGGGTAAGATTACTTTCCATACTAATTCATCCGGTAAGAACGACTTAAATTTAACTTTGGCATCGTAATATCTAGCAATCTTTTCTTTCTGTCGCATGATATTTTCTAACGCCAACAGTCTTTCATCGTGCACCTCGTTTAACTCGTCGACCATGGCATTCCAATAGTCATTCGTAGGCATTTCATGTTGCCTTTGAAATCGTATTGATTCCAAATTGATTTCGACTGGTAACATGGCCTCGTGGCCATATGTTAGCATATAGGGAGTCGTACCCGTTGCTTCATTTGGGGAATTCCGAATTGCCCACAACGCTGGAGTAAGTGCTTCGTGCCAATTTCGTGGTTTGCTCTTAATTTGTTTCTTGATGATGTTAATAATCCACTTGTTGGCTGCTTCCGCTTGTCCATTGGCCTGTGCATAGTAAGGTGTCGAAGTCAGTAACTTGATTCTTCTTGATGCCAAATAACCCTTCAATTCGCTTCCCAAGAAAATAGATGCTTGATCTGTAGTAATGGTCTCGGGAATTCCAAATCGACAAACGATATGGTCTTCAATAAAATCAATTACTTGCTCCTGTTCAACCTTCACCAAAGGTATAGCTTCTACCCATTTGGTAAAATAGTCGACACCCACCAATATTCTTGAATGGCCTTTAGAAGAATGAGGGACAACTTCTCCAATTACATCTAGTGCCCATTCTCTAAAAGGCCAAGGCTTGATAATCGAGTGCAATTCCCCTGCTGGGACGTTTTGAATGTAGCCATGTTTTTGGCATTCTTCACACGACTTCGCAAAATTCATGCAATCGGATATTAATGTAGGCCAAAAGACTCTTTGTCTCCTGAGTATCCACTTCATCTTTTCTCCTGCTTGGTGTGCTCCACATATTCCTTCATGGACTTCCGCCAAGGCTATGAAAGCGTCTTCCTTGTCGAGGCATACCTCCAAATTGTCGTCAACTGATTTGTGATACAAGTCACCTCCTAGTAACGTGAACTTAGTCGCTTTCAATTTCAACTTTCGTTCGACATCGAGGGATGGATTCGCCAAATAATCTGCTATGGGTTTCCTCCAATCATCTTCGGATGCTAGTGCGTTCACCATTATTTCTCTCTCATGAGGGGGGTATAATAGTTCTTCGATCCGTGTCGCTTTATCCAAAGCCTTCTTTGATATACGGTATCTAGATGCAATTTGGGCCAAATGGTTGGCCTTTTGATTATGACACCTGTATATATGTTCGACTGAAACATCGTCGAATTGGCGCATCATCTTTCGTGCCATATTACGATATTTGGCCAACTTTGGATTTAAACACTTGTATTCGTCAACCCATTGCTTAATAACCAACTGAGAATCTCCTTTGATAGCCACATTTTTGGCTTTCAAGAAGATTAATATTTCAAGGCCGATTAAAATAGCCTCGTACTCAGCTTCATTATTTGAACATTGATATTTAAGGTTGAACGTGAATTCCGTAGGAATCCCTTCGGGGGATATGAGTAATATTCCAACTCCTGCCCCTTTCTTATGTGATGATCCATCAAAATACATCACCCAAGGCCTTAAGCCGACAAAATTAACAGACAAAGCCATGTCTAAACACAGGTTATCTGCCAAAAAGTCGGCTACCACTTGGCCTTTGACGGCTTTTAATGGTACATATTGAAGTGAAAATTCAGTTAATGCGAATGTCCATTTACCAATTCTGCCATGTATGATTGGCTTGGATAACATGTACTTAATAACGTCAGACTTCGACAAAACCAAAACATGAAAACTTTTCATATAATGTTTAAGCTTTGTACAAGAGATATAGAGTGCTAAACATAATTTTTCTATTGCACTATACCGTGTTTTGGCATCATTCAACACTCTACTCAAATAAAATACAGCCCTTTCTACACCATTTTCATTTTCTTGAGCTAACATACTTCCTATAGTGTAATCAGAGGTTGATATATACAATTTTAAAGGAAAACCTGGCTGAGGCGGCATCATGACTGGTGGTGTTGATAAATATGTCTTCAAATCATCGAACGCCGCTTGTTGTTCCGGTCCCCATTTAAAATCTTCTTCCCGCTTCAACTTTACGAGAGGTGCAAAGGCTCTAGTTCTCCCCGACAGATTTGATATGAACCTTCTCAAATAATTCACCTTGCCAAGGAATGACTGAACCTCTTTTTTGTTGGTCGGAGGAGATGCTTCTATGATTGCTTTGGCCTTATTCTTGTCGACCTCAATGCCGTTTCTGTGGACGAGAAATCCCAAAAACTGACCAGCAGTGACTCCAAAGGTGCATTTGATTGGATTCATCCTCAGTTTGTGTTTCCTCATTCTAGCGAATGCCTTTTCCAGGCTTTCTAAATGCTCCTCTTGAGTATCTGACTTGATCACCACGTCATCGATGTATACCTCCAAGAACTTGTCAATCATGTCGTGAAAAATCAGGTTCATTGCCCTTTGATACGTTGCTCCTGCATTCTTGAGTCCAAACGGCATCATTACCCATTCAAAGGTTCCTATTGCTCCTGGACATCTGAACGCCGTCTTCGACACGTCTCCTTCAGCAATAAAAATCTGATTGTAACCTGAAAAAGCATCGAACAAACTCATTACCTTATGGCAAGATGTTGAATCCACCAGCATGTCAGCTATCGGCATTGGGTATTCGTCTTTTGGTGTGACACTATTTAGATCCCTGAAATCGACACATAGTCGCATTTTTCCGTTCTTCTTCACCACAGGGACTATATTTGCCATCCATTCGACATACCTTGCCGTTCTGATGAACTTAGCTTTCAGCAGTCTTTCGATCTCATCTTTAATTTTGAGAACTACATCAGGTGCGAACCGTCGAACTGCTTGTTTGATTGGCTTGTGATCAGGCCGTAAAGTCAGCCTATGTTCGACCAACTCTCTGTCGAGTCCTGGCATGTCCTCGTACTCCCAAGCAAAGCAATCTTGGTTCTTCTTAATGAGATCAATGAGTTTCTGTCGGAATTCCTCCTTTAACAACGCACTTACATAAATTGGTTTCGGCTTTTCAGCCGTTCCCAAATTGACCTCATCTCCGGGATCCTCACTGATGAATCGAGCTTCCTCATCTGTCCACCCTCTTTCAAATCCCAAAGGGCTATCGTCTACGATACAATCATGGAATGCACTTGTCTGAATAGTGCATTGCATTCTGTCGGCCACGTAGGCCGACAGTCTTTCTAACTGTCGATCAACCATTAGTGCTGGTCGAAGGCCGCTGCTCAACGGCCTTGTCCATTTCGACAATTGCAATCCCATAGTTTTCCATTAAGCATTTATCTACTATGGGTTTCTGGAAGTTTTCCGCATGAAGTCGGATCGACTTAATGCTGGGATTGTAAACTTTGAAGTCTACATGCATCTGTTGCATATAGCATGGGCTGTCATCTGCTGGAATCACCTCCACCTTATTTTCCTGATTCCACATAACTAACTTCTGATGGGCCGTTGACGGCACGGCCCCCACAGCATGGATCCAATCCCTTCCTAGCAGCAGATTGTAACTAGCCTTAGATGAGACTACCACAAACAAAGTATCTCTTACCACTGATCCCACCTCGACTTTCAGCATCGTCACACCATGTGATTGAGCAATTTTTCCAGTAAAACCAACCACAACCACGTTTGTCGGAATTAAGTCCGACTCCGCTTTTCCCATCCTTTTGAACACATTCTAAGGCAAAACATTAACAGCGACCCCTCCATCTACCAATACTCGATTTAGGGGCTTCTCATCAACAATGGCCTTAATATGTAAAGGCCTTAGGTGTTCTCTTTTATTCTCCTCCAATGGTTCAAATTGAGCAATGTGACCAATGTCGACCTCCAAATGAAGTTGATCTAAAAGGAAAAGACATTCGGGAAGGCCTGGTACTTCATCACTGAGATATGAATCGTCAGACTCATCACTCATATTCCTTCTTCATGTGCATGGTCTCCAGGCATGTCGAAAGGCAAACCAACATTGTTAATTGAGAGACTTACAATCTTCTTACTTTGAGCATCTATCATGTCTTGATCATTGACAATGATATCCAAGCTATCTTCAGAGTCCCCCTCATATGATTCGCTCATCTGATTCGATCCTTCGGACTTCCTTACTCATTTCTGCTTCAGTTTGTCTCCTTGTCGATTTTGAGCCGTTTTCGGCTTCATACTTGCAACGAGGCATCCTTGATCATTTAAGGGTAATTCGTCAATATTGACTCCTTCAGCCTCTGCCTTTCGGATTCTCTGAAGCCTCCTTTTCTGAGTACGTGTTAAACCTTCATAAATCGACCCAGATGTCGATTCTGACTGTGCCTTCCTCTGCATGACTCGATCGTATGCACCTGGCCTTGAAGGGTGTCCTCCCTAAATCCTTCGACTAGACAAAGGTCTTCGAGCCTCTCGAGCCAATTCCCGTCGGATGTTTTCTCGTTCCTGGACCCTGGCTCGTATCTTCTTCCTCAAGTCTTCTCTTTTGGATCCTCTTCCTTTTTGTGTTGCAGTCTTTCGGTCATAGACCACTTGGCATCTTGGACAGATTTGAACGTCGCCGTTTCGCTTCCTCCTACAGAAATGTCGGAGTGATTCTCCGTCTTCAGGAAACACTTCGGTGTCATAAGCCAACAAAAGAGTGCTAACAGAAAATACTCCTTGGGCCTCGACTTTATTGACCTCCTTTTGGAAAGGATCAGTGTCGATCTTCATATCCTTTACTACGAACTTCAGTTTTCCCTTGTCAATTCCCTACTGAATTAAGTCCCTGAAAGCAAAGCAATCATTGGTATTATGAGTGAAATTGTTATGATATTTGCAATACTTTCTGCCTCTTAATTCTTCTTTTTTCAACAACTTATGACCTTCTGCAATTTAATTTGTTTATCCTTTAACAACGAGTCGAAAACTTGTTCAGTTTTGGAAACGTCGAAAGTGTATGTTTTCTTATACAAATTTTCGCTAACGGGTTTAGACGGTCGTAAGGCAGAACATGAATAAGGTTTTTCATTTCCTAACTCTATCACGTTAACCTCTGAACCACCGTCACAAGATTCCCCGTCAGAAGGTTGAGAATCGACGTAATGGATGCGTTCCCTTTTTGGAACTTTAAGATCTCTCCCTTTCGTTTTTTCGTCTCTTAGATTTTCAATCTGCCGAACGCAAGCGGCTAATTGTGCCAAATCTAAAAGGTGTTGGGTAACTAATTTCTTACGGATATGATATTCTAAACCCGACACAACCATCTTAACCACTTCCGGATCAGGAATTGGAGTAAAACATCTACTCCTCATTTGCCTGAAGCGTGCCAAGTAGTCATCGATCGGCTCTCTAGTGAATCTTTTCACACTTAACAAATCCGTCAAGGCAACTCTCAATTCGCCTCTATAGAATTGTTCGTGAAAAGCCCTTTCTAATTGGGTCCAAGCGTGAATAGAATTCGATCGCAAAGTTGAGAACCAAGAAAAAGCATTTCTTGTCAAAGAACTAGGGAATAGCCGCATTCTGATAGCTTCATCAGCGGCCAAATCACCCAATTCAATAGTGTAACGAGTGATGTGTTCGACAGTAGATTCTCCCGCTTCACCGGCAAACTTCGACAGTTTTGGTATCTTTGTTCCTGTTGGGATTTCTGTTAACTGTACCCATTCTGGAAAGGGTGAATTGAAACCTGGCTGATTAGCCATGCCAACATTGAACCCAATCCAACTTAGTGCTTGTTCGACTATCCTGTTGACATCATCCGGTTCGACTCGCGTTTCTCTTCCCTGTCGAAGCAAGTGTCGAGCCAAATTTTGCCTCGCTAGTGCCGCCTGAAGGTCTTCCCCTCTCTGCATGAATGCGACTTGCGTCAGATTCTGAACAGGTTGAGGTGCTTCAACATTTGGGTGAAAAACTACTTGTTGATTTTCTGGCAACGCATTACCTGCACTAAAAACTGGGTTAGTATGAACATAATCCCACGTCGTAGGGACTCTACTATCTTGTTGTGGTGACGACACTTGAGCAGTATGTCGCATTTCTTGGCCATTAGGGTAATCTTGTACCAAAATTGGCCTTGGTAGATTTCTATCTACGGGTGGAGTATTGACGGACTCGCTATGCTCATTGTTGTCGACACCTAAGACTTGATTCAATCTTTTCATGTATTGTGCAATTTTCCCACAAGTCTCATTTATCACCAACATTGTTGGGTTGATAACCGAACCCAACTGAGCCGTCAATTGATCAACCAGTTGCATATTAGCCTCTTCGATTTGTTGACGGATATGTGTAACGGGATTGATAGGCATGTATCTTGAACCGTTACTCGTACCAGCCACGTCCGTAGCAGAACGCATGAAAGCCATGTTAGTGGCCCCTGTCGTCGCATTTGTACTGCCTACTAAACTACTCAAAGGCCATTTCAACGTTGATCTTGGGACAAAACCAGGTGGCAAACCGTAGGGAAGGACTTGTCCCCCGCTATTGGAACTGCTACCAAAAGTAAATCCACTGGTGAGGTTTCCCCCATTTGGGCCATTATTTGGCCGCTGAATTGTGGTTACGACAGTTGATTCCACGGCGGAACCGCTACCTCCGGTCATTTGAGGAGCACTTGTCGAAACACTAGGCATAATAATTTCTGAAATAACGGTGGTCTGTTGACCACTTTGACTTGTAACAACCATTGACGATGAATATGGCAAAGTTATGCCACTTCTCAAACGCATGCAAACAAGCACAAGTTACTCTGAACCTGACCCACCGGGCGTGCCAATTTTGTTTGCGGGATTTTCGTCCGACGCCTGCCGAACTGACGGTTATGTGTGGGGTGTGGGTAACGACAGATTAAATGGTAATCTTGTGAAAGGAACTTGACCGTATTTTTGGTATTTTTGGGTATTTGAACTCGAGCTGAGCGAAGGTAAATGCGAGTAAACGTAAAACCGACACCAAGAACACGGTGCGGTAGAAAATTAAAAGTGTAGTAAAGTAAATGGCTTGGAATCGTAAAGGAAAGCGATTAAATTGTGCGGTAAAGTAAATTGCATGTAATGAAAAGTGCATGAAAACATAAAGATTGCATTGAAATTAAATGGGTGGAAGGCTGAGGTCCTTTACAATGGCGTTTCTCCGTTTGTCTGCTCTGGTGAGACGTTTAGGATTTTGGCCTGATGTGTTAACCTAGCAACCGACCCCGATTACAAACTGAGGACTTCCTATTTATAGGAATCCGAAAACTATTTACAAACCTACTCGCACGTTCTGCACAACCGCAGAACCCACGTTTTTGATAACTACCCACCACGCTATCCCCCACGATGTAACTGCCCACGTCGTGGTTTGGGCTTAGTGGATGCTTCTGTCGACTCGTGGTGACATCTTTGCTGAAAACCGCTTCGACTGGCATCTTCCTTCGACTGCAACCTTTGACTCTTGTCTAAATCTCTTTGTTGCTCGAAGTATTGACGTTGTTGTGCTCCAGCCTCTTGGTTTTGAGATGTCGTCCGACATCGAGCTCCTTTCGACAGACGGGGCTATCGCTGAAATAAGCTTTCGACCCGCTGTCGGCCTTAGACGCATTCGATCGATATTGGTGACATGTAATTCAACTAAACACTGTTTCACCAGCATTCAATAAAAAAACATGCCCCCGACACTTCTAATAGAATGTCGTCAAAGGACTTTTTCCCTTTAACTCTTTAATAGGAAAGGCAGTCTTGGTCGATCCTAGCAGGACACAAACCTTGACCTATGGGATTACAGAGAACTTTCCAATGGTTATTTATCAAGTTAATTGTTTCCTCCAATTCGGAGTCCTTAACATTAACCCGAAACACCGAAAGTGGAATCTATGTAATCCCACATGTTTATCCTTTCACTATTCAAGAGGATAAAGGTGGTATTCGGGGAAGACATCCCTTCATTTCCCTGTCCTCACCCGAATACCTTAATCCCACATGTTTATCCTTTGGTGCACTCGTGTTTATGTGGAATGTGAATCGCTTTTCCTCTTTCAAGAAATCATGAAGGCATTCTTTAAGTTTCTCCATTGTAACTCGTGGCTTTTCTTGGCAAAAACTGAGGATTTTATAACCACAAGTAGCATTAAATGCCTCCATAATCACTTTGTCGTTCCCAATGCTGATTAGACGTTTCTGTCTCCTCTTTTCTTGTGCCACCACTCTTTCGACACAGACCTCTTGTTTCCGCCTCTTCCTTTTGTCGACACACGTTCACGTCCGTTGAGATCACTTTAAGTCATGCCACTTAAGTACACCTCCCTCGACATCACTTATGTTGTCGACACAATATCCTTTTGTCGAAATCTTCCCTGTGCCGAACTGTACGTACACCTCCTTCGAAGTCACTTTTAAACAAAAACGCTTAAGTACACTTCCGTCGACGTCACTTATACATCCGACATTCACAACCTTTTGTCGATTTCGATTTCCCGTTAACATTTAGTACGAAGTATTTTTTACCGAAAATCAAACCCTGGTTTTTCTTTCTAATCGTAGTGTGCATTTATCATTATGCCAATACCCTTGATGATTGTTTTGGACCTCATCGGAAAGGAAAAAAATAGGAAAAAAAATCAGTGAATTGACAATGTAAAACTTTTTTTCATTATCGGTGTATTATCCAATAGGCAAAACTATTAGATTGGTCCTGTAAGTTATTTTTGGGTTGCGATTTCGTCCCTTAACTTTTTTTCGTTTCAAATAAATCCGGAAGTTTGTAACTTGTTTCAAATAAATCCTTCCGTCAAATTCTGTTTTAACACCGTTAATGGGAGCCTCCTACGTGGTAACCAATGGTCTTACAAGGCTAAAAATCAACGTTACAGCCCAAATGTCGTATGAGATCAAAATAGAAGCTTATTGGACAATCCCTAACTGCTTTGGTTTTCTCTTTTGGCCTCATATGACATCATTTTGGGGGTGTAACGTTGAGTTTTAGCCACGTAAGACCAATGGTTGCCACATAGGAGGCTCTCATTAACGGTGTTAAGACAAAATTGGATGGAAGGATTTATTTGAAACAAGTTACAAACATACTGATTTATTTGAAACGAAAAAAAGTTAAGGGACGAAATCGCAACCAAAAAATAACTTACAGGACCAATCTAATAGTTTTGCCTATCCAATATTCATTAGTGCACAATCATCAATCTCAAAAAGTAAGGACTTAAATATTAGATTCATGGAATCAATCATATCATCGACTAAAAATAAAAATTTTTGGCCATTAAATAAATAACCAAAACTAATAAAACCAAAACTTTTAAATTTCTCATATTTATGCGAAACATAAAAAAGATAAATCAGGGAAATTGAAAATAAAAAAAATAAAAGAAGAAAAAAGAAATTTGCATGGTTGGTATTGATTTGGACTTTGGCGTATACACAAAAAGCTTCCCTTCTCGAGTTAGTGAACCAATTGTGCGGCCAGAAAAGGAAGACGCCATACGTGGCAGGTGAAAAGGTTTTCGTGAATGAACATGCGGATTTAGCTGTCATGTGATTTGCAGAAGAATTAGGACACTAGATATGTTTAAAACTTCTACCCATCCTAATCTATCTTGTGCTTAGGCCGAAATTTTTTTTACCCTACTTCAAAATATGTTTTTTTTCCCAAAACTATTTTTATAAGTATTATTGAGAATCTTAAAATTGTTGAGTAAATATGGGTAGGGGTTGTGGAAAAAAGTACCTAATTGTCATTGAAAAATTGTATAAGGTCTTATATACAAGGACAAAATAAAATTTTCAAAATGATGTTATATTTAGGGGCAAAGGGAGTAAGTTATAAAAATAAAGTTCATAAGTTCACCTATTTATAAGTCAAGTGAGCAAATAAAAAAATAAATTAAAATATTATGCTGAACTATTAATAATTGAAATATAAAAAATATTTAACTATTAATTTTTTTAAAAATAATAACTATTAAAAAAATTATGAGACCCTTAAATTTTTGGGTCTTGCACGGTCGTCCTCACTGCACACCCCGGGGCGAGCCTGCTTCTTCTAATAATACACCGATCGGCCCCTCTTGCTCTTTTTCCCAATAATTTACGGAAATTGCTTTTTGGCCCCTTTTCGATTTTTTGGCCCCCATTTCAAATTTTCGTGGACCAAAATACCTTTAAGGGTGTTAACATTTCCGATTCTATGGAGCCGAAAAAGTCATTCCGGTTTTGCTGAACCGGAATCACTATTTCGATACTGCTGAACCGAAAATTGGCTTCCAACTTTGTAGCACCGGAAATATAAAATAATTTGCCGGAAAGGTTAAAAATACCACAGGCTCCCACTCGCTATAGCGTTTTGGGATTGGCTGCTCGCTATCTGAGATTTGGCTACTTGGGTTAACATTTTTAACTTGGATTCAACTGCCTATATAGAGATTCGGATTCTTATTGTATGTCTGTTATGTCTCTCTAGTGAAGATTTATTGCAGCTAATAATTATGTTTTGATATGAATTCTGATAAACGGAGCCCTCTGTGGTGATCGGAACTCATGTATGTATAGTATAATACTAAAGCTACTTATTACTGCCTGTCCTTATTCTGGCAAGTTTTTATTTTCAAGAGACCATTGACAGTGTTGAAAAAGGAGAGAGAGGCACTGATGATGCATGCCCATGGAAAACACTCTTAATGTTGCATCAATGGATCTGTTTCCTTGTGAGCCATAGCCAGGGGGTGTTCTACAAATGCCGCACAGTAAATGATGAGGAGCCTCTGCACAAAAGTCTGCTTGTGGTATTTTTAACCTTTCCGGCTCTGTACTACCGGAAATTATTTTATATTTCCGGTACATCAAAATCGAAAGCCAATTTCCGGTTCAGCAGTACAGAAATAGTGATTCCGGTTTAGCAAAACCGGAATGACTTTTTCGGCTTCATAGAGCCGGAAATGTTAATACCCTTAAGGGTATTTTAGTCCACGAAAATTTGAAATGAGGGTCAAAAAATCAAATAAGGGGGTCAAAAAGCAATTTCCATAATTTACCACCCAATTCTACAGGGACTGGATATCCACAAAACAAGTATCGAATCCCTTGGTCCAAAACTGATTAAAATTCAACCAGAGGTCACAAAGGGAAAAGCTGGTCAAGATTTTCAACTTGCGAGCATAGATCACATGAGGCCCCATTTCATTTGAGTTTTATTATTTATCTCTTATACTATTTATTTATTTTTATTATTGAGATATACTGATTTGTCAAATGCTTAAGTGCCAAAGGAATACAAGAATAAACCAGTTATTGAAGTATATATCACAATATATTTTTGATACGTTGCATTTGACAGAGTAATAATCTCGTATCCAACTTAAAAAGAAAATCAATACACACATAATTTTTAAGAATGTTTAAAAAATATACTTATTAAGATACTCAACATATGCTAAGGTGTATTGTGTAAACGTTTTACTTATAAGAAAAAAGTAGGTATACAAGAGAAAGAGAATAAAGGAAATATGTCGTGCAGCAACAATTATAACAGGCAATTCAAGAATCAAAGTGAGAAATATAGATAAGGCTTAATTATGGTTTTGGTCCTTATAAGTTGACATCGTTTTGAATTTAGTCCTTAAATCTTTTTTTGACCTTGAACGGTCCTTAAATCTTTTTAAATTTTGTTTTTAGTCCTTAAATCTTTTTTTGACCTTGAATGGTCCTTAAATCTTTTTAAATTTTGTTTTTAGTCCTTCTGTTTGTCTTCTTCCGTCATCTGCTGACATGGAAAACGGTGTGCCATATCAGCCCTTACATTGACTGCCAACGATGCATCTGATGTGGACCTCCTACTCATGTGAACAGGAATCGAGCAGGAACCAAACATTAACCGATCATGAACCGAGCATGACTTGCCAAACCGAGGGGAGATATCGACCAAGCACGGTGAACTGAGCACGAACCAAGCTATGCCGTTACCAATTGCATCGTACTCGGTCGATATTTCATGCACGATTAATGCTCGGCTCATGCTCGGTTCCTGCTCACATGAGTGGGAGGTCCGCCATCTGCTGACATGGCAAACAGTGTGTCATGTCAGCCAAACAGAAGGACTAAAAACAAAATTTAAAAAGATTTAAGGACCATTCAAGGTCAAAAAAAGATTTAAGGACTAAAAACAAAATTTAAAAAGATTTAAGGACTATTCAAGGTCAAAAAAAGATTTAAGGACTAAATTCAAAACGAGGTCAACTTATAGGAACCAAAACCATAAATAAGCCTGTAGATAATATTCTAAAAGGTTTATGGCTAATATTGACAACCAGTATTGATAGTGGGTAAAAATAAAGAGCCGAGGATGAGGCGATGATTAGCTGCTTATTCATGAGTTTGGTTCGATTAGTCTATTTTTGGTGCATTACAATTATTATTGTCTCTTTTTGGCGTATATGATACGAGTAATTGTTTTCTTCTGCCTATAAGCCGAGCCTAATACAGTAATAAATCTTTACCCAAATAGATATTGAAGCGATATTTGACTTCCGAATATTTTTATTTCTACTCAACTCAATTTTTTGGCTAGTTTCTACTCTACTTATTTTATTGCATATAAATAAATTATATAGTAAGGTACGGTGTTGTTTGAACATACCATGTTTATGTATGTAAACAAGTGTCTTCTACCTATAATCCGTGACTAATACATCTTTAGACATATGGATATTGAAATGATATTTGACCCGCAAATATTTTTTCTTGGAATTCCACTCATTTTTTTTAATTGATAGGTTCTAATTGATCTACTCATTTTATTTTATCTATATAAAATTATACTATAATCAGTCACGATGTTAGTTGTTGGAAGTTTGAACATCATCCTATGTTTGTGTTGATAAATAATTTGTTCAGAAAGCTTGCATGATCGCCATCACATGTATTTAGTTATGTTAATGGAGGAGAGATCCATTGAAAAGTCTAAGATATGAGGCTGAAAAGACAACTGGCTAATCCTTCAATATACTCCATAATAAAAATGTCAGACATCACAGCCTCCGGTTACAGGTCAAAAGTCAAACCCATATCCTCATCACACTTCACAATTTCTTCCATAATTCTCTTCTCATCTCCATTGCTCTCCATCTATTATCATCATCATCATCATCATCTACCTCTTAAATCTCCAACATGAACCAAAAAAACCTTCTTTCAATTCTCAACTCCAACTACATCATCCTCTTCTCTTTTTTAACCACAACCACTTTGTGTTACATAGAACCAAAGTTTGAAGCATGTGAACCCAAAACTTGTGGCAATAACCAAAGTATAAGCTACCCTTTCTACATAGAAGGAACACAAGAACCCTTTTGTGGGTACCCTGGTTTTGCTCTCTCTTGTAGCAACAATGGCTACCCAATTCTCAATCTTTCTAACAGTTTCTACATCATTGATCAAATATCCTATGATAACCAATCACTCAGAGTGTCCAATGTTGTGTTTTCAAGATCAAGAACCACCAACAACAAAGGTTGTCTTCCTTTAATACAGAATCTCACTCTTCCTAGTAGCAATAAGTTTGTTGTTGCACCTAATCAAAAGGATGTGTTATTGTTCTATGGCTGTGACTTATCATCATTGGGTTTGGAAGCAGAGCATAGGATTGGGTGTTATGAAGAAAATAATAATGAAACGAGTTCGGTTGTGGCATTGTATAAGGAGGATAATAAAAATGTTGGCCTTGTGTCAAGGAATTGCAAAGGTGGGGTTGTGGATTTGATGGTGGAAGATGATGTGAAAGGGAATAATAATACTAGTAATAATATTGAAGAGGCTTTGAGAAAAGGGTTCTTGTTGAATTGGATTGCCAGTGATTGCAAATTGTGTAAAAGCAGTGGAGGAAGGTGTGGATTTGATTCAAGTATATTCAATTTCAGGTGTTACTGTACTGATAGAATTCATGCTTGGAAATGTGATCCACCACCACCAGGTTAGGCTCTCTTGCTTCCCCTATAAGATTGCATCTATACCAATGCACAACTGTAGTACATGCGTTAAGTGGTAAAACTTTAAATATTTTTAACCTGATAAAACAATACTAATATAATATACTGTAGTGTTTAAATGTTTAACACAAGGATTTTACTTTAAAAAAAAATACAAGGATTTTTCCATCAACATATAAACAAATTTAAAAAACCAAATTCTTATGAGTAAATGATATACTTATCGAATACAGTAAAAGAAAGGTTTTAACTTTTTAATTTAATTTTATTTTCTTATATATATTTAATTGCGGCACTACAATTATGCAAAACAGCGTGCACGGTCCTACTCCCTGCATCTCATTATCTTAATAAAAGTTAAACAAGTAAAATCTTACTACTGCTTAAATTATAAGCAAAAGTAACTAATTTTACGTTTATTAATTAAGGAGTTTAATTAATTGTATTTAATTTTCTCAAATTTATAGAAGAATAGAGGTATTTAAGGAAAATTGCATGAGAATGAAACAAAAATTAAATAAGATAACAATTTTTTAGGGATGTTTTAGGAAAGTAGAATTGAGAATGAAATAAAATTTATATTATGTTATATATTTTTTTAAAACTAGTTTTGTTTATATTTTAAACCAAGAGAATGATTTTTTTTTGCTTATATTTCAAGCCGGAAGGAGTATATATCAAATATTCATATTTCCAATATCATTAATTGAATTAACTATTTTTTAATAAACATGAAATTTATAAAAAAAATAAAAATCTTATATATATATATATATATATAGAGGATGGAAATATGAAAAAATTACAGTATATGGAGACATCGAGCTAAAGTGGCTAACCGATCAAAGTTTATATATTATTCAAATGTGTGCTAAATAGCGTTACAATTAGGCATAAAGATGTTTGAAGAATTAAACAGGAAATTTAATTGATACATCCGAAATCTTGAGGGATCAAATTGGCACATCTGAAAATTTTGAAGGATTAAGTATATATTTATAAATTTTCAATACTAGGTTGATACAGTGGAAAAATATCAAGAATTAATTTGATACTTTGCTCAATAAACAATGATAATCCATCTGAAAATCATGTAAAGACAGGAAGCAACAAGTTATTGGATTTTTTTTTTCAATATAGAAGAATTTGGTTACAGGATTGATAAGGGTGAGCGTGAGCCAAGAGACAAAAATAATAATTATAAAATTTATGAAAAATATGGATTTATTCTTAAGGCAAAAATGATAAAAAAAAATTATATGATGCAATAAGTTTTTCATCACAAAACTTCTTTTATTTTTTAATTATTAAAATAGTTTATAAAATTTAAATCTAAAGTGTTTGTATAATGATAATTGATCAGACCGTTTCCGCATTATGATCGGTCTACGTACTTTTAAGTATGGACAACTTGGTAAATGAAACATAAGGCGGCTTTGCTATTCTAGTAGAAAAAGATAAATAGTTCAATAGCAAATACCTCTCATAATATGATTTAGCCCACACAAATCACAACAAGATTTTAATCTATCACCAGCACACACATCTTAAACAAATTAATCTCTCACATTATATTATTAACTATCATTTTATTTTAGAAGATGACTTATATATAAAATCAAAAAATAGTAAAGAAATATAAATAGGACTGAAGGGCGTAATAGTAATAAAGAAATATAATATGGGATATTACTTGTATGAAATTGTGTTTTTTTTTAAACTATTATTTTTACTAATATAAAACTTTAAACAAAAGTAAATCAGTAAAACATACTATAACATTAATATGCATTGGAGGATGGGTAGAGTGATCGAAGGAGTATACTCGAAACCATCATCTCTTATATTGGTTCAATCTTTTTTGTCTTTCTTTATCTCTTTTGTGTCAACCATAATGGATCAAACCCAGCCATAAATCATTGGGACGGAAGGAGTTGAAGGTAGGATTCTGGCCACCCATATCAAAAGCTAGTGGATCTGAATTGAATCATGAGTGATTCTTCCATACTCCACTTGACTTTTCAAACTCATGCTCTTTGTTGTTTATTACCATTGGAATTTATCAATAAAAAAATGGTTCAGATTAAAAAGCAAGTAGTCAATTATACCCATGGTATTATCTTCAACCCCATCTAACCATCACCACCCACGCCAACAACCATTGCGACAAGAGCCGCCGGCTGTTCCTTAACAGGCCCCACATCAGCCTTACTTGCCTTCAGAGAGGTAGTTGATGATGCTGCGAGTGTATAACTACGAAACCCAAATAATAATAATAATAATAATAATAATAAGCTAAAACTAAAATTCATGTTATAAAAAATTTAGATTTGATGGAATTTCGTAGTTGGAACATTATATTCCTCATTGTTTAAGTGATGTGCGATGATGATGCTAATTCTCCTGGCTTCATTAGCTTCTAATTTTAAGTTAATAAAATAATAATTAGAAGTTGAAGCAGTGACTTGAGTGGCTGGTGGTACTGTAGGGTAGATCCAAGATTGGGGGTGAGATAAGAGGAAATTGAAGATGAAACAAATATAAAAGAGATTTTTCAATAACAAAAATTAGGATGATGCATAATTTAAAGAGGTTGTCCAGCTCATATATTATGCCAGTAAAAGTGAAAGTAGGCTTCTATTCTTACGGTTGTCAACAAGTTAGCCACTTGATATGGGTTTGGTATACTTGTAAAATTAGATAATGATTATTTTCATTGATAATTATAAACTTGACAAGATTATAATATGTTAAATTATAATTTATTTATTTTTGGGTCTCTTAATTGAAATATGAATTTAATTAAGTTGATATGTTTTATTCAGATAGTGTAAAGAAAATCATTTTTACCGAGTAAATTACAAAAAATGGTATGAAATGATAACGGGGAAGTTATTGGAGTTGGAATGATAAGAATTTAATAGAAAAGTTATATAAGTTTCAAAAAATAATCTTATCAAAAGTAATATACAATGTCTAATGAAATAGATGTTGGATTTTTATTATTTTTTAAAAATATACTCAGCATTGACAACCAAACACATTAAATTATATGTAGTATTTGTTTTTTTTTTTTTTTTAAAAAAACATAATTTTAATTTAAACCAAACATAGTTTTCTTTTTTTGGAATGAAACCAAACATAATTGATTCTAACTTAAAAATAGAAACTGAACTTAAGCTAACTTAATTAACTGCTTCCTCATCAGCAAGCTCACTTGGAGGGGCAGGAGGAAGTTTTTCTGCTAACAATTTTTGAAACCGGAATTAAAATAAGGGCATTACTTTCATGCAACCAAATTTTGGATGGTTGCAAAACAATCTCTTAATGGACCAATGTTTGTTTGACAAATCAGCTAATCTGAGCTGACATGGCAGTAACTTAGAACTTCATTAACTGACGTGTCAAACAATCATTGGTTCATTTAAGGGATTGTTGTGCAACCATCCAAAATTTGGTTGCATGATAGAAATATTCTTAAAATAAATGAAAGATATCAAGTGATAGATTCAATTATTCCTTTCAATGAATCACAACTTTTAAAATATAAAACTCATATACAATGAATTATTGAATCCACCACTTAGACAAATTTTATTAATTTTTTATACATGAGAGAGTCCTAAACCAATCCAGGGAGCCGAGCATCAAATCACAATGGTTGTCATCAAACCTGTTTGAATTTCCTTGAAATATACATAAGCTACTAATTAAACTCGTTTCTCAAAAAAAAAAAAAAAAAAAAAGGCGGTTAAACTAAAAAGCCAATTCAGTTTGAGTCTACTTGACCCGCAAGTTAAATGAACTAAGTCACAACTATTCAATTATTTGTAAACAGAATTTTTAACAGCAGTTAGATTAATTGGTAGGTTGAGGAGAGAAAGTAACATTATAGAAGAAACAATTTTGATTTGATAATCAAAATTCAATAAACCTGTCTTTCCAAATTAATACTGATGTCCATCATGGTATTAGGCTATTAGCATAAGATGCTAAAATTGAAGATTTGCAAATAGATTCCAATTCTTGCTAGACATTATGACCATGGAGAATCATATTGGGCTACGAAGTTTTCTGGTTGGATAAAGAGGACAATTTTACATGGAAATTTTTTTGATGCTCCCATTTTTAATTAAATAATATTTATGCACCTATTTTAATTTTCTTTATGAAATTTCTTTTTAGCTGTGTTTTTAATCTTAAATTTTATCCACTTTTACTTTACTGTAATTAGTCTAACACCATTCATCCTATTGTTGTCGTTATATCCAACTTCACCTATATAGTAATCATTTCACCAACATGATAACATTTTTTACCTCAACAATCTTCCAAAAAATAACGACAAATGTCATAATTACCTATTCTACTAGACATTTTATCCACTTCCATCCTAAATGTAAATTTTATTTGAAACATTTTTTTTAAATATAATCCTTATTTTTTTATATTAATTATTTTTTTCATAAATATCTTATTTACTCACTATTTTTTTAAATACTAATAACAATTATGAAAATAGTATATCAAATTTTGTCATTTTCAAAGATTGAAGGCTTATTTAACATTAGTCCTTGATAATTGGGGGTTGGTCCCTATAACTTTTTTGACCTTGACTTATCCTTAATTGTTTTGAAAATTTGGTTTTAGTCCATGTTACTATGAAAAATCCATAAACTACTAATGTGGGCTAACGGAATGTCAGATTAGCATACACGTATACAAGTATTGCAGGCTATTAGGATGTTGTTGATGATCCCGACCCGCAAGAGGAAAAGGGCCAAAACCCAATCCACGTCATTAACTGGACGTTGATGATTCGACTTTGACCCTTTCACTCTTGCGTGTCTGAATCATCCACGTCATCCTACCGATGGTCTGCAATACTTGCATAGATATATGCTGATGTCTGAAATTCCATTAGCCACATAAGCAGTAATTGATTCTTTCTAATAACATGGACTAAAATTAAATTTTCAAAACAATTAAATGAATCAAAGTTAAAAAAAAGCTTTCAAGAATCAAAATCAAAATACTCCCTGTTATCACTAAACACGTAAATAAGACAAATCTAAAATACTCCATCAATGCAGAAATTGTGGTGCCAGAATTAGGAGGGTAGCAAGAAAATTTGGAGTGATTATGACATGGCGGGTAAATGAAGATAAAATAAGATACGCGTTTTCTCAATGTCCTCGATGACTAGTCTCAGCGAAGTGAAGTGTGAACATTAAACCCCTAACACGACGACTTGACTATTCTTTTTAACCTTGTCTAACTTGTCTTATTCCCAACCTATTTTATGTTAATTATGTGATCTGTTTTTTCTTTCTTCCTTTCCACTATTTTCAACCCTGAGGGCACACGGCACGTCCAAAGTCTTTAGATTCTGGACCTTTCCCCTGTGATACTCCTCTTATCCCTGATATAAGCACCATTTGACCAATTTCACTCTTTTTAAAAAAGTTAGTTAATATGGTTAATGATATTGAAAATGTAAATATTTGGTATACTTTTCAAAACTACCCATAATTATTATTGGAAATCTAAAAAGTGTTGAGTAAATAAGGGTATTTGTGGAAAAGTAGTAATTAATGCTATTAGAAAATGGAAATGAGACTTATATTAAGGACAAAAAAAAGTCTTCAAAATGGACTTATATACATGAAAGATGGAGTTTTTTTTTTTTTTTTTTTTTTTAAAAAAAAATCTGGATTATCATGCATACAAATTTTCTTAGTATGATTTACGTCACGTGGACCGTTTTACTAGCCTCCAAGAGAATTATAGAACGTTCATACGATGAATTGCAACTTTGAAGCAGTTCTTTCAAGAGATTATTACTATTATATAAAGAGTCAAGAAGTCAAGTCCTTGTGGTGCTTTCAATACGCATAAATAATTGAGGCATGAAATTGTTCTCACTTTCCTACTAAGGAGCCAGATGTGTCATATGTGTGTGTTCCTTCCTGGCATCCATGCAAAGTATTTTCAATGAGTATTGCATAGTCATTTTCTAATTCAACTGGCGTATCAAGCCCTTCAAGTAGGTGTTATAAGTGTCCAAACAATTAAGACAGATTTCAATTACCTCAGAGAAATCATGACCCCAGCTTATCAACTTCTCTTCCTTTTCTTTTCTCACCTTCTGCTACTTGCCTTGGCTTCTGGTCATGGAAAAGGAAACCAGGCAGTGTGTCCACCTTCATTTGATTGTGGATTATATCTTCGCAATATCAGCTTCCCTTTCACTGTACCACAACGCCCTCACTGTGGCTCATTTGTCATACACAATTGTGATGATCCAGTGAAGCCCACATTCATCCAACTACAAAATAATGGGACGAAGTTTTGGGTTATAAGATTTGTTCCCAAGTCTACTCTTACTTCTGCTACTACTACAATTCAAATTAGAGACCAAAATCTGTATGACATGCTGGAATCCAAAAGTTGTAAAGCCTTTAGCCATAATTATTCTCTTCCTCCCACTTTTCCTTTTGGTTATATTCGTATACAATTCCTTCAAATTCTGTTCAAGTGCAATCGTACCCTCCATGTCAACCCTCCAAAAGATATGCATAAATACACAAACTGCTCTGATTACGATCTCTACTACAAGCCTTATTACATCAATCCTGATGATAAGTCTTTCACAGCATGTACAAAGGTCCAGCTTCCGATTAAGGACGTCGCTGATGCCCGTGACCCGTTTACATTCATAACATCTGATTTCACCACTGAAGTTCAATTAACAGATGAATGTGCAAATTGCTACAATAACGAAAGAGGGCAGTGTCAACTTGACAGCAGTCATAAATTCTATTGTGCCAATGGTATAATGCAACAAAGTCATTGGATACATAAGCACACATAAATGATTTGCTGTTGCACTTCCACTGACACTACTATTAGTTGCTTTTATCTGCTTTTCAAATGATTGGTTCTTTAATGTTCCCTTCTAGATTTGTGAAACATTGTGTACTTGACGTTAAAAATTGAGTTAGTATTTACTGCACTTAGGTGACTTCATATTACTCTGACGGAAAACGTTGTTCCACTGATTGATTGACTAATATTGTTTGTGCAACACTTGGAATTAGCACCCCTTATTTTTCTCTGCATAACTTAATCATCATACCTTCAGCTCTTTATTGTTTGTTCTAATATGTTTCTTTTGATTGTGTTTACAGCGGAAAAGAGGCTGAAGCCTAAAGTTAAATTGGCTATCGGTAATGTACCTTTTACATAACTTCCATTTAGTGCTATCAGGAAAGTGACAAGAGTCATCATGCCCTCTGATATGTTTCAAAGGAAACTTCAGTTGATCCATTCTTTTGCCCCCCTTCCACAGGTTTAGGTGTTGGAATCTTAGGCATCTTGATGATTTTGTCGCTGTTGATCCTTATACTTTACAAACGGAAACACGCTACCTCTGGCAGACACTTCCAATCAAGAAACTCTTTTTCTGATTCCTCCACAAATCCTCACCTGGAAAGTGGTGGTGTGTACTTTGAAGTTCCAATCTTCTCCTACAAGGAACTTAAAGAAGCGACAAACAATTTCGACCATACTAAAGAACTTGGAGATGGAGGCTTTGGGACTGTCTACCATGGTAGACTACTCAAACACTAGGCTATCAATTGAAACTCTAAATTAGTTTTCAATCTCGTTGTATAACTTATGCTTAGATATTTAAAATCCAGGGAAGCTCCAAGATGGACGGGAAGTTGCTGTGAAGCGCTTATATGAGCACAACTACAGGCGAGTAGAACAGTTCATGAACGAAGTTCAGATCCTCACGCGTTTGCGCCACACGAATCTTGTATCCCTCTATGGCTGCAGTTCCAAGCATAGCCGCAAACTACTACTTGTGTATGAATATATTTCGAATGGCACCGTTGCCTGTCATCTCCACGGTGGACTAGCGAAGCCTGGCTTACTACCGTGGTGTATAAGAATGAAAATTGCCATAGAGACTGCTGCTGCGTTGGCTTATCTCCATGCTTCCGAAATCATTCACCGCGATGTGAAAACGAACAACATTCTCCTTACCAAAACTTTCACTGTTAAAGTTGCTGATTTCGGCCTTTCGAGGCTATTCCCCACCGATGTCACACATGTCTCCACGGCTCCACAAGGGACCCCCGGTTACGTTGATCCGGAATATCACCGATGCTACCAGCTTACTAGTAAGAGCGATGTATATAGTTTTGGAGTGGTGCTAATAGAGCTAATATCATCTAAGCCTGCAGTTGATATAAACAGGAGTAAGGAAGAGATAAACTTGTCCAATCTAGCCATAAAGAAGATTCAACAATGCGCGATCAGTGAGTTGGTCGATCCTTGTCTTGGTTTTGATTCGGATGACGAGGTTAAGAGGAAGATAGTTTCTGTAGCAGAGTTGGCTTTTCAATGTTTGCAAAGGGAAAGGGAATTGAGGCCTTCAATGGATGAAGTGTTGGATGAATTAAAGAAAATTGAAAGTGGAAAGGATGAGGCAGATATTTTAGAGGAAGCAGATGCTCATGTTACTGAAATTTCACACAGTAATGTACATATAGGGTTATCATCACCTAAATGGGATGAAGTTGGATTATTGAAGAATATGATGCAGCCTTCTTCACCAAATACTGTCACTGATAAATGGGAGAGTAAATGTACTACGCCTAATGTCAGCGGCTAATCACTTAGCCTATTATCAATTGTTGATAATCCATTTTTTCTGCAATCATAAATATTTGAAAATGAATGAGCCAAAGCATCGTTATATTTTCATCCATTTGTATAGCTATAGACAGAGTGATCATATTATTCGGCACATTGTAGTTAAGTTGAAGGTATATGCAATTGAATTTTTCTTAAGTTGTTATGGGCACAATGTCATTGATTGCTATACCATTCTACAGCTATCTGCATATAGTTGGAATGTTGCTATTGTGCATATCTGTATCCATTCACATCTTGCTGCACAGCCGAACCATTTATCACAATTTTTTATCAGCCAGCCACTTAGGCCAGGAATATTCTTTGGATTATTTTATTCTTAATTATGAGATATAGAAATATAAATCAAACTGATCTTTTAACCTGGAAACCAATATCAAATACTCCATGTATCATTATCTATCAGCATAAGCACGTCAATGATTAATGACAAATGAAAGATCCTACAACCAAATGCTTAAGTCACAATTTCTACTATGGTGGAGTTTGGCTTATCTAAAGTATATTTTGCTTAATATACACTAATCTAAATCATTGAATATGATGAATGATTGAAATCATTATATTCAATTAATGAATATATATCAGAAATTAGTCAAGATTCTATCAAACTCTAAACTAATGTGCGTTAGAGGAGCCATCCCGTTATGATGAATAAGGTTATGGGTCATCTTGTTAGAACATATATAATTAAAACCACAGGAGAGAAACCATCAAACAATGAAGCTAAAAGAAATAATAAATCCCTAAAAATAGATTGATTGTGAGAATATTGAATCATTCATGTCAGTCTTTAATGATCAAAATTGAATGAATTATCAACCGACTATTGATTTATTAACACATTATTATGTTATCATCCAAATGTTGATTGTATGATAAAAATATTTATTTATTTTTTCATAGGCAAAATTTTTCATAAAGAAAAGAAAAAAAATTGTGTAGTTGTCCGGAATTAAACCAAAATACTCACTTTAGGTTATACAACTTTGTCAACAGAACTACATACTAAAATTAAAGTTTTGTATGTATGCAATTGTTGACCTTTCAAGAAAGAACATATTATTTTTTCTGATCTCTATTATAAAAAAAAATAATAGAAATAATAAATATTATGAAAATTAGTTGATCGTATTTAATTTTTTTAAATTTATAAAAAATATAATTATTTTATGAAAGTTGAATTGTGAATGAAATAAAAATTAAATGAAATCAACACTTTAAAAATAATTGTATTGGAAATAGAAAATTAGTTGTTTTTTTTTTTAACAAGAAAAATATGTCTTATTCGAGAGAGCAGTATTTTGTTAGGTCCCTGTCATATGCACCGTCCCTCATATTGTAGCCTTACAATAAAACTAATTTGAGCATAGCAAAAATCAATGTGGGGGGTGCCGTCGTGCCGAGAAAATCCATCTTCATTTTCTTCCTTTTGTCTTTAGAAGACAAACTTTTGAATTTACTAAATCATATATATTCCACCCAACAGCAAACAATTGGTAATTACTACTACTCCAACTAGTTAGTTGAGCCGAGCTACATGTTTGATGCTAAGTGGCAACTCCTCGGATGTCCAGGAATGTCCAAAATATGACCATGTCAGGTTGAGGACACGTAATAATAAATACTTCCTCGAGTCATATAAGTAAGTCCCTTTAAATTTTTTTAAATATAATTCTCATTTTTAATTTTTAATTTTATTTTTAATGATAATAATAATTTTTTTAACATTCATATTTAGTTAACAATTTTTAATGTTTCAATAATAATTATAAAATTAGTTTTAAAAAAATATATCAAATATATTTTCAATACTATATTAATAATACTAAATAACTTTTTTAAAAATGGCTTTTTTTTTTTCAGTCAACAAAACTTACCTATATAACCGGAACCATTAGAACGTTACCACTGACCTTAACCCAGAGTCACTATCCATTCCCTACCGAAATAAGTACAGTTGATGAAAATTGAGAATCTCAAATTCTCGATGAATTACAAACTTCATTCTTTTCTTTTTATGACATTTATATTATATTAGGCTTAATTATGGTTTTGGTTCCTATAAGTTGATCTCGTTTTGAATTTAGTCCTTAAATCTTTTTTTGACTTTGAACGGTCCTTAAATCTTTTTAAATTTTGTTTTTAATCCTTAAATCTTTTTTTGACCTTGAATGGTCCTTAAATCTCTTTAAATTTTGTTTTTAGTCCTTTTGTTTGTTTTATTCCGTCATCTGCTGACATGGCAAACGGTGTGCCATGTCAGTCCTTACATTGACTGCCAACGATGCATCTGATGTGGACCTCCTACTCATGTGAGTAGGAACCGAGCATGAACCAAGCATTAACCGATCATGAACCGAGCATGATTTGCCAAACCGAGGGGAGATATCGACCGAGCACGAACCGAGCACGATGATCTGAGCACGAACCAAGCTATGCCGTTACCAATTGCATCGTACTCGGTCGATATCTCATGCACGGTTAATGCTCGGCTCATGCTCGGCTCATGCTCGGTTCCTGCTCACATGAGTGGAAGGTCCACATTAGATGCATCGTCGGCACTCAATATAAGGGCTGACATGACACACCGTTTCCCATGTCAGCAGATGACGGAAGAAGACAAACAGAAAGACTAAAAACAAAATTTAAAAAGATTTAAGGACCATTCAAGGTCAAAAAAAGATTTAAGGACTAAAAACAAAATTTAAAAAGATTTAAGGACCATTCAAGGTCAAAAAAAGATTTAAGGACTAAATTCAAAACGAGGTCAACTTATAGGGACCAAAACCATAAATAAGCCTTTATATTATATTATATGAATGAGAACTCAATTACTCCCTCCGTTTCACTTTAAGTGTCTTTTTGGACTTTTGCACGTATATTAAGAAAGTGTTGATTATGATAATTATTGTAAGTTTTATGTGTATTTTGTCAAAAATACCCCTATTTAATATTTTTATTTTGTCAATGCATCATTACTAGTATTACAAATTTCAAAACTAAAACAACATTAAATGTAAGGGTAAATAAGAAAAAACAGTATTAAATGTTGCCTAGATTTGGTAGAAAGACACTTATTTTGAAACAAAATTTTGAAGTTAAAAAGACACTTAAAGTGAAACGGAGGGAGTATATATGTGACGGTTTAACCTTTAAACTTACATTGAATGCTAAGTTTAATTTCTTTTTCATCTTGTATTGTAGTACAATTTTAGAACTCTAATGATCATTTGCATGCACAATTCTAACCATCACTTTGCCATGATATTCATCACCAAAGCACTCAAGAGTCGAGACTCCACTGAAGTTTCCCTACAATCACCAATCTGCTTGTGAACATCAGCAGAGGTAAAAATATTACAAGTACAACATTTGAATGGTAAATATGAAGAATAAAACTTGTATCGTCACCATATTTGCTAGACACAACCAATCAGCTACGATATCTTCATTGAGATAGTGATTTGAAATGGACAATAGAACCCTTTTCAACAATATTTTAAATTCATTTAAGCTTTCGATTCGTTATGCATAAAAGATACTAATGCAATTCTTTCTTAAATGTGAAACCGCAAATTTTTCAAGACTCAATTTTTGTCTTTTTTTTTTTTTTTAATTATGTCACAACTCCGTGAAGTTTGGGGTACTTTTGTCATATACTCTTATACTTTTGTTTTTTCAATGTCCGACTCCCCGAAGTTATTTCTGGGTTTGTCATATACCCCTACTATCAATTCTGGGCACCACATGACCAATCTCCGGCGTAACCTCCTGCGTCTGACTGTCATCAAAATTGCCCAAAATCGATAATATGAGTATATGACAAATCCAGAAGTAACTTCGGGGACTCATACATTGAAAAAAAAAAGTATAAGAGTATATGACAAAAGTACTCCAAATTTCAAAAACCTGTGACATAATTAAGCTTTTTTTTTTCCTATATATACCCTTTTTGATGGGGAGGACTGAAAAAAATTGTGCAGCCTCCACTGATCAAATTTAGGTACTAACACTTTATATCTGGTAACTTTACCATATGAATTACATATTGGGGGACCAATTTTTTTCTTTGTTGAATAGCTGAAATTGTGTTGGAAATGTGGTGGGTCATATGCCTCACTATTAGGGTAATCAAGATGAATCCTGTGGCCATCAACATGTTTGTATCACTTAGTCAATCTATCTGTCTTGTCACCAAGTCTTCCATGCTCATTTTCCAAGTCAACTGACGTATCAAAGTTGCTCATTTAGATTTGAACCATACATAAATTGTGAGGACAGTGTAAGAACACAAAACAGTTAGCAGCACAAACTTCACCAATACCTCAATAACAGAGAATAAGGTTGTTGTTACTCCATTACATTTTTTGCTCGTACATAAAATTGGGAACTTGGGATGGCTCCATTTTATTTGCTCTACTTAGTCTTGTTTTCTCACCTTGGTTTGATTTTCTCATCCCAGCATAACTGTCCACGGTCCTTTAATTGTGGGACTTTAGGGACTTTTCATTACCCTTTCACCACGCCAGAACACCAGGACTGTGGCTTGTTGGTGATACATAACTGTGATGATGATCTTTTACCGAAAAAGATCCAACTTGAGAAGAATGGAAGAAGCATAGTCCTTACCGGCGTAACTGAGCCGAATACAACTGAGCCGAATAAGGTCATTACGCTCTCTGATGAAGAATTTCACAAGCGTTTGGATAACAAAACCTGTGACATTTTGAAAAATAATTATACCCTTCCTCCTCCTTCTCCTTTGGTTTCTATGTATATCAAATATAATGTAACCTTGTTCCACTGCAAGCACAATCTCAATATCAAGCCTCCTGCGCATTATTATAGATATTCCTGCAATGACTACGATATTTATTATGATAATGTCCTTTCCTCTCCTAACATAACCGAAGCTCATAACTTTTTCTCGCCCTGCTCAGTTCTTCAGCTTCCATCTAAAGACATCACTGATACCACAGATATTAAGTCGTTTGTGTCTTCACAGTTGGCGCTTGAAGTGGTATTATCTGATGACTGTGCTGAGTGCTGCATTCACAGAGGAGGCCTGTGTCAACTTGACAGCAATAAAAAGTTTTCCTGTGACAAAGGTACGCTACTTAATTAAGCTACTGACTATTAAATTTATAGTTATCATCATCATAATTCTTGTTATCAATTATTAGTCTATCACCATCACTCTCACAGCAATAACATACCGGCCAGCACAAGATCAGGGAGATTTACATAACTGGTATCAATTAGTTCTACTAATATAATCCTAATGCTGAATAGGTTTCGGTAGTGAGTATTGTAGGAACATCTCATAAGCTTTCTATTCTTTAACAGAATAGGAGTATTAAATGTATTTTTATAGTTGAAATATACTAAATGCTTTACTTTTTAACATGTTGGAAGCAACTAGGATTGACTGGTGATAAGTAAGTTGAGTAATTTTTACCAAACATAAGGTCATAGATTCAAACTTCACTATGTCTATTGAAAAATTAAAAAACCCCAAGTATCATGTTTAGAAATACTATTTCGGCTATAACTTGGTTAACAAATACCATACTTTATTGCATTATTGTTTAATTTACTATTTTACTATAAGTAATTTCTTCAATTAACTTCTGCAGAGGAGCCAAATGATAGAAGAAAAGTTCGGAAGCTGGGACTTGGAATAGGTGATGTGCATAATTTTTTAATAGATATTCACCTGTGAGATTTAAACTTTATTATGATCTGAGTATCATATCATTTAAAGTTTGTCAAATTAAAAGTTGGAACTTACATGTTACAGGTTTAGGTTTAGGTATTGCACTGCTAAGCATCTTGATGATTGGATTTGGATGCCTCTTTAGACGGAGATATATACAAAAACATGTTCCTTCAGACATCCAATACCTATCAAGAAACACAGATATTGAAGAAAGTGGCATCCACTTTGGAATCCCTCTCTTCTCTTACAAGGAGCTTAAGGAAGCTACAAATAATTTCCACCACACCACCCAAATTGGACATGGAGGCTTTGGAATAGTTTACTATGGTAAAACAATTCACAAACATAATTCTTTTTCTATTTTCTAACATGGAATATTCTACTTAATTAATACGGCCATAGTTCCATGAATGTGTTAAATGAGTGGTTGATTATTTGATTATTGAACAACCAGGGAAACTGCGAGATGGACGGGAAGTTGCTGTGAAGCGCCTATATGAGAACAACTACAGGCGAGTAGAACAGTTTACGAATGAAATCGAGATCCTTACTCGTAAGCGCCATGCGAATCTAGTGACTCTCTATGGCTGCACTTCGAGGCACAGCCGCGAACTACTTCTTGTCTATGAGTATATTCCAAATGGCACAGTTGCTTGTCATCTACATGGTGATCTAGCAAGGAATGGCACACTTTCATGGCCTATAAGAATGAAAATTGCGATAGAGACTGCTTCTGCATTGGCTTATCTCCATGCTTCTGATATCATTCACCGCGATGTGAAAACAAACAACATTCTCCTTGACAACAATTTCACTGTTAAAGTTGCGGATTTCGGCCTCTCAAGACTATTCCCTAATGATGTCACTCATGTCTCCACAGCTCCACAAGGGACACCGGGTTACGTTGATCCCGAATATCACCAATGCTACCAGCTTACTAGCAAGAGTGATGTGTATAGTTTCGGAGTTGTGCTCATTGAACTAATATCATCTAAGCCTGCTGTGGACATGAACAGGCACAAGGATGAGATTAACTTATCAAATTTAGCTATAAAGAAGATTCAACAAAGTGCTTTAAGTGAGCTGATAGACCCTTCTCTTGGTTTTGATTCAGACAATGAGGTTAAGAGGATGATAGTTTCTGTGGCAGAGTTGGCTTTTCAATGTTTGCAGAGGGACAAGGAATTGAGGCCTTCTATGGATGAAGTTTTGAAAGTTCTAATGAGAATTGAAAGTGGAAAGGATGAAGGTGAGAATGTAGAGGAAGTAAATGAACATCTAGCATCTCCATCTTCACCAGATTCGGATGAGATTGGATTACTGAAAAATATGAAGCTACCTCATTCACCAAGAGCTGTGACTGATAGATGGAATAGTGAATCTACTACACCAAATGCCAGTGGTTAATCATATACCACCTTGAAGGTTTATAATCGCACAATTATTTTACTGTTCTCGTTAAGCTTACTAAAAAAAAACAATCATAATCATACATTCACATTAATTCTTCTCTTGAAAACTTTAAATGATATATATTCTAATAACTTTAAGGGTATTTGTTATTCTTTATCTTATTTTAAATAATACTATGAAGGCTCATGTCTTTCCATCAACATTTTGTTTGTTGACAATTAACATGGCCATGTAACTATGCTCGCATATATGACAAACTTAATTAAATATGTTTTTGCTTCTTGTGAATGTAGTGATTTTTTTTTAATTTTTTTGTATTCATATTTTTATTTATCGAAATTTTGATTTTAGTCCTTACCAATATATCAAATTATCAATATTATAATGGATCATATTAACAATTAATAAGACACGTTTCAATTTCACATACTATTGTTAGACATGGGAAACTAAAATCAAAATTTATGAATATATAATATAAAATGACTAAAATCAAAGAAAGAATTCACAGAAACTCAAATAAAAAGTCGTTATATTTTCGAGAACTAAAACATATTTAATCCTATATGTCATATTTGTTTTGTAGATGAATGGCTAATAACACTTACCACCAATCAATCATATTTTTAATTTTTTATTTTACAACTTTAATTTGTGATTGATTAATGAAAAGTGTTATTAGCCATTTTTCTTTGAGAATATAATAACTCTACTTTTTTTCAAATGTATCCAAACAATTTATTTTTTTAAGATATACCTGAAATTTTTGGGTATGTTTTGATTTGGACACAATCTTAATATACAGATTGTTTCCGGATAGTAATTCAGAACAGATTTTGAATAAATTATCAGTACCCTTGTTGAACAGATACCTTGACGGCAAGATTATTTAAACGCAATATATAACATAGAAGTCCAAGTCCAACTTATACTTTTACCACAACATTTTTTTTAATGTCTAAAACTAATTCTTTTCCTCCTTTTTCTTAGCTAAGTGTGTGTTTGATTTTTTTTTTTCCTCAAAAGAATTTATAACAAAAAATTTATTCATTAAAAAGAAACTAAAACAATTTATAATTATGTTTTTAATGTAAAACAAACAAATTTGTTCCGAAAATATTTTTTTCTAAATTTCAGCAATCCTCAATGAATACTCCTTCCGATCATATATATATATATATATATATATATATATATATATATATATATATAACTTTTTTAGAAAAAAAATTTTGGTCATATTCCAATTTTTAATACTAACGTTTAATCACTTATTTCCAAAAACATTCCTATTGTTAAGTCAACCGTTTTTAGAATTTTAATAACAATAATATAAGTAATTTTGAAAAAGTATATTATTAAATGTTTATATTTCCAATATCACTAACATTATTAATTCACATTCTTGAATAATCTTACATACGGAGTATACTCTAGTATGCAGGATCGGAAGAAGCAATAATTATTTTATGGAAAATGCTAACCAATGCCCTAAAGATATTGTTTAAGCAACTTAAAGTTGTTATTTTGCATTGGAAATAGTAAATTTAAGATTTCGTAAACCGTTAAACTTAGTTTTACAATACTTATTTACCTATTTTGTATTCCTTAACAAGTGCCTTAAGGACACTCGTTAGCAACACCCTTATTTTATTATATACTACAGTACAAATTATTATTAGTAAGACTACAAAATGACATGTTAATCCAAGACTAATAACGTTGCGTAACTTTGTCAATTAATTCGTGAATGGGAGTGCCAAAAAAGTTACTGTAGAATGGTTAACATAACTCTTCTCCCTCACATTTATTCTCTTTGGTACAAATCTCACTCATTTAAAAATGAGAGGTAATATAATTAAGGGTCTTGCTAGGTCATTTGTTAAGATTTTTAGTATTGGAAAAACAATCATAGGTGCACTCTCTCATGTCTTGGGAATACAAAAAAACACATTTTTTATAAATTTTTTACTTTTTTTGTTTCTTAACAAGTGCAATTAATTTACACAAAAGTAGAAGACTGTTATGAAACGTATGAAAGTAAGGAAGAAGAGAAGAAGAGAGGAAATGATATATTGTGATATATTCAGTCAGTATTTTACATCATAGTTGAGACCTATTTATAAGGAGATATGAAACTCTAATATGGAATGGTATCAACTAAATATAAACACAATCCACCCTAATATGGAGTGGTATCAAACTAAATATAAACACAATCCAATAGATAGTCATCCACTAATTAGATAGATATGAATTGTTTATAACACTCCCCCTTGGATGACTATTACAAAAATATGTCTCATTAAAAACTTTACTAAAAAAATAAATACATAATTTTGATACGCAAATGAATACTGCCTCGTTAAAAACCTTACCAGGAAAACCCAGTGGGATAAAACCGTGGTTAAGGGAAAAAGAGTGCAGTGCGTATTTATTGCTCCCCCTCATGTGAACAAATATCTTTGAAACGACGAAGACCAATCTTCTGTATTAGTTGCTGGAATGTTGTAGTTGGTAAAGACTTTGTAAAAAGATCTGCTAAATTCTCGCTTGAACGAACTTGTTGAACACTTATGTCACCATTCTTCTGTAGGTCATGAGCATAAAATTTTTTTGGTGAAATATGTTTTGTTCTATCTCCTTTAATGTATCCTTCTTTCAATTGGGCAATACATGCAGCATTATCTTCATATAGAATGGTCGGATTCATTTTTCCAAATAATATACCACAATTTTGTTGTATGTGTTGAATTACAGATCTTAGCCATACACATTCTCGACTTGCCTCATGTAACGCTAAAATTTTCGCATGATTAGACGAAGTGGCAGTAATCGTTTGTTTCATAGATCGCCATGAAATAGCTGTGCCACCGCATGTAAATACATAACCGGTTTGCGATCGACCATTATGAGGGTCAGATAGATAACCTGCATCGGCATAATCGATAAGGTCTGATTTAGTCATGTTTGAGTAAAACAAACCCATATCCATTGTACCTTTAAGGTAACGGAGTATATGCTTAACTCCATTCCAGTGCCTCCTTGTAGGCGAATAGCTATGTCTTGCCAATAAATTAACAGAAAATGATATATCTGGTCGTGTGTAACTAGAAAGGTACATTAATGCCCCAATCGCACTAAGATATGGTACTTCAGGACCAAGTAGTTCTTCATCTTCTTCTTTAGGTCTAAAAGGATCTTTATTCACGTCAAGTGACCTTACAACCATTGGACTACATAATGGATGTGATTTGTCCATGTAGAATCGCTTAAGAACCTTTGCAGTATAGGTTTCTTGATGTACCAAAATTCCATTATTTAAATATTCCACTTGTAAACCAAGACAAAACTTTGTTCTTCCCAGATCCTTCATCTCAAATTCTTTCTTCAAGCAATTTACAGCTTTTGAAAGCTCGTTAGGAGTTCCAATAATATTCAAATCATCAACGTAAACAGCAATTATAGCAAATTCCTTGCCACACCTTTTCAAAAAAATACATGGACAAATTGTGTCATTTTTATATCCTTCCTTGATTAAATATTCACTTAAGCGATTATACTACATGCGTCCAGATTGCTTTAATCCATAAAGGCTTTTATTCAATTTAATTGAGTAACCTTCTCGAGAACCTGAATTATATACTTCAGGTAAATTAAATCCTTCAGGAAGTTTCATATAAATGTCATTTTCAAGATAGTCATATAAATAGGCTGTAACGACATCCATTAGACGCAAATCGAGCCCTTCACGTACTGCCAGACTAATTAAGTATCAAAAAGTACTTGCATCCACCACAGGAGAATATGTCTCCTCAAAATCAATGCCAGGTCTTTGCGAAAAACCTTGGGCAACTAATCTTGCTTTATATCTCATAATTTCTCCTTTCTCATTTCGCTTGAGCACAAAAACCCATTTGTATCCAACTGACTTTTCGCCTTTAGGTGTACAAATTACAGGTCCAAATACTTGTCGCTTTTCAAGCGACTTCAATTCTGCCTCAATTGCGTCTTTCCATTTTGGCCAATCATTTCTTTGTCTACATTCCTTAATAGACTTTGGTTCATGATCCTCATCATTTATAATTTCAAGCGCTATATTATATGCAAAAATATCGTCGACGTCGATTTCATTTCGGTTCCATTGAATTTCATTCATGACATAATTTATTGAGATCTCTTTGTTTTCATAATTTTCAGGTACCTGAGTTTCTTCTGGAATTGAACTTTTAATTATGTCTGAAGGCTCTTCAAGAGCCATTATATCATCGAATTGACCATCTTCTTTCTTAGCTCCTTTTCGTTTTCGAGGATTTTTATCATTGGAACCGATGGGTCTGCCACGCTTCAGACGTGCCTCAGACTCATTTGCAATTGTATTTTGTCCAACAGGGACATCAATTTTTATTGGAGCATTAGCAGCTGGAATATGTGACTTAGTCACTCTTTTTAGGTCAGTGAATGCGTCTGGCAATTGGTTAGCTAAATTTTGCAAATGAATTATCTTTTGAACTTCAAGTTCACTTTGTTTTGTACGAGGATCAAGATAAGAGAATGATAATTCTTTCCAAATAATTTCTTTTTCCAGCTGCTTATTTTCTCCCCCTAATGTTGGGAAAATAGATTCATCAAAACGACAATCGGCAAATCGAGCCGTGAATAAATTTCCCGTTGTTGGTTCGAGATATTTTATTATGGATGAAGATTCATATCCAACATATATTCCCAACCTTCTTTGAGGTCCCATCTTAGTGCGTTGTGGTGGAGCAATAGAAACATATACCGCACATCCGAAAATTCTTAAATGGGAAATATTAGGTTCCTGACCAAAAACCATTTGTAAAGGGGATGATTTGTTAAAACTTGTTGGCCTGATGCGAATTAGTGCTGCAGCATGCAAAATTGCATGTCCCCAAGCAGTTATTGGAAGTTTTGATCTCATAAGTAATGGCCTTGCAATTATTTGTAATCGTTTAATAAGTGATTCCGCAAGTCCATTTTGTGTATGAACATGTGCTACAGGATGTTCAACATCAATGCCAATAGACATGCAAAAATTATTAAAAGTTTGAGACGTAAATTCACCAGCATTGTCAAGGCGTATTTTCTTAATTGGGTAATCAGGAAAATGTGCTCTAAGTCTAATTAGTTGAGCAAGTAATCTCGCAAATGCATGGTTACGAGTTGACAATAAACATACATGTGACCATTTAGTTGATGCATCTATTAAAACCATGAAATATCTAAATGGTCCACATGATGGGTCTATTGGCCCACATATATCACCTTGTATACGTTCCAAAAATGTTAGTGATTCATACTCAATTTTTCCAGGTGATGGCCGAATGATCAACTTCCCTTGGTAACAAGCAACACATGAAAGACAATTAGTTTGAAGAATCTTTTGGTTCTTCATTTGGTGTCCACAAGAATTTTGAATTATTTTTCGCATCATAATAATTCCGGGATGGCCTAACCGGTCATGCCAAACAATGAACTTATTATTATCCACAAACTTTTGGTTTGCAACATGATGTATCTCAATTGTTCTAATGTATGTGTAGTACAAACCAGAGGAAAAAGTAGGCAACTTTTCTACTATGCATTTCTTATTTGAAATCACTTTTGTGATATAAAGGAATTCAATACCTCCTTGATTCGTTGTCTCTATGTGATATCCATTTTGACGAATATCCTTGAAACTTAATAAGTTTCTTTGAGACTTAGTATAGAGTAATGCATTATTGATACACAATTTTGTTCCTCCAGTTAGTATTATATTTGCTCTTCCGGAGCCTTCAATTATATTTGTACTACCAGATATTGTATTAACATTTGCTTCTTGCATTACTAGGTAGGAGAAATATTTTTTATCCTTGAGAATTGTGTGAGTTGTTCCACTATCGGCAAGACACATTTCTTTATTTGAAGCACGTAAAGGGATACTCATTCTTACTACGATACAAAAAAAAAAGATAATTAATATGAATTCTTAAAAATGAAATGGTAAAACTTGAAAATAAAAACTTTATTGCTTCATTAGAGAAAGGAAAACACATTCTAGACCTAAATACTTTATTGGAAAAAGGGAAAAACAAAAATAAACTAAACAAAAATAAACTAAAACCAATAACATCTAATTAAATTTTGGCAGTTCCATCTCCAGATAGAAAATCAAAATTTTCATTTGGATCAGTAAAGAAATCCGAAACATCTAGGTAGGTGGTATTCATATGGCTGTAATCAGGGTTGTCTTCTTCAAAAGCAAAATTTGTTTCTATATTTTTCCCTTTTTTCTTGATTGATTCTTGGTAAGGCTTGACAAGATGTTCAGTTGTACGACATACACGAGCCCAATGGCCTTTGATACCACAACGATCACATTTCTTTTCATTATTTTTGCTAATTTGAGCACCTTTTTCATTATTTTCACCCCTTTTCCATGTATGTTTCGAATAACCACCACGATTATGTCTACCTTGTTTATATCCACGACCATGATTGGGTCCATATCCACTATAACCGTTTCCACGACCATAATAACTACCGCGGCCACGACCACGACCACGAGTTTGTGCATGGGAATTGTGGCTGTGTGTTGCTACATTCGCTTCAGGGAATGGAGCAGTGCCCGTTGCATGGGATTCATGATTTTTCAGTAACAGCTCATTATTTTGTTCAGCCACAAGAAGACAAGAAATTAATTGAGAGTATTTCTTGAAACCTTTTTCACGATATTGCTGCTGAAGGAGCAATTGTTTTGCATGAAATGTGGATAATGTTTTTTCTAACATATCATAATCAGTGATTTTTTCTCCACATAATTCCATCTGAGATGTAATTCTGAACATGGCTGAGTTATACTCACTTATAGTTTTGAAATCTTGTAAGCGCAAATGCATCCAATCATAACGGGTCTTAGGCAAAATTACAGTTTTTTGATGATCATAGCGCTCTTTTATGTTATTCTAAAGAATAAGTGGATCTTTAATAGTGAGATATTCTGTTTTCAACCCTTCATGGAGGTGATGGCGTAAGAAAATCATAGCCTTAGCCTTATCTTGGTTAGATGCCTTATTACCCTCTTTTATTGTTTCTCCAAGGCCTTTTGCATCTAAATGAATTTCAGCATCTAAAACTCATGACAAATAATTCTTGCCAGTGATATCAAGGGCGAAAAATTCAAGATTTGCAAGGTTTGGCATATTGATTCTATAATAAATAAGGAAAATAAATAAATTAGATAACATCCAAAAATATTATTTACAATAAATAAATTAGATCACATCCAAAAATATTATTTGCAATTGCATAAAAAAAACACCGAGAAGTTTGGTAATTGCATTTTTTTTTTCAATGCAGAGATAAATTTACTTGCAGAGATAAACTTCTCGGTTCCTTTACAATGAATTATTATTTTTTTTTATACAGCATATACATACAGCATTTTTTTTCTCGGTTCCTTTGCATTTGCATATACATACAACATTTTTTTTTCGGTTCCTTTGCATATGCATACAATTTTTTTTTTCTTTTCTCGGTTCCTTTGCATTTGCATATACATACAATTTTTTTTTTCGGTTCCTTTGCATTTGCATACAACATTTTTTTTAACGGCTGCATATATCATTCTTCAACTTCTTTATTGTATGTATATGCATGGGCCAGGGCTGAATATGTACAGCTTCTTTCTTTTCTTTCTTTCTTTTTTTTTTTTCCGCGGCTTATGAGATCCTTTCAGACTTTTTTTTTCTTTTCAGATCAAACTATTTTTTCTCTTTCTTTCTACATATACGTTGCACTTGCAGATAAAAACAAAATTATGAACAAAAGGAGAGAAGCTTACTTTACTCACTTTTGTATGTGCGTGTTATTGTACGAATATTATAAAAGATAGATATTGGAGGAAAAAAAATAATAAATAAATAAATAAGACAAAAAAAAATTACCTTGCTTTTGATGAATTAGCTTTAACACCTTTTTAGAGGAAAGAACGATCGTGCTGATAACGTGTTATGAAACGTATGAAAGTAAGGAAGAAGAGAAGAAGAGATGAAATGATATATTGTGATATATTCAGTCAGTATTTTACATCATAGTTGAGATCTATTTATAGGGAGATAGGAAACTCTAATATGGAATTGTATCAACTAAATATAAACACAATCCACCCTAATATGGAGTGGTATCAAACTAAATATAAACACAATCCAATAGATAGTCATCCACTAATTAGATAGATATGAATTGTTTATAACAAAGACCATAATGAAAATTGCATGCAAGTTACTCATCCATCCCTTTTTATCTGATTATTATCTGTCTTTTAGCATTAATGAATAATAAAAAGTGAAAAAAATTACTATAAATAGCCTTAACTATTGCATAAACAATACTAGTATTTACATTTAGAAAAAAGAATCTTTAACAAAATGCTTAAAATAATATTTATCATAAAATTTCCTTTAATTTTCTTTTATCAATGAGGAGATGTTACTCGTACTAAGTTAGACCTAAGTGTATTTTAAGTTCATGCTCCCTCAGGGGTAGACCCATCCCATAATGAGAGTATGAGACAGTGAGGGTCTTTGAAAAACACTTGTGTCTGTTTCTTCAAAGAATTTTGGGTCGGAGAGCTTTTTTCCCATCATCAGTGTTTTTTCCATACTCCGTGTGAACACTTATTGCAACTAATTTTGAGTAACGTTTAGCGGTGCCTCAAAACGTGGAAATTGATTTTTAAAAAATAAATTTAATTTAAAATTTTATTTTAGGCAAATAGTCAAGTGCCTTTGATGCACTTGCTAAGAAGCTAAATATAATAAATAATCATTGAAAAATGTATTTTTTTAGATTTTCGAAACACGGAATAATGTGTATTGATAATTGTTTTTCTAAGTATAAAAACTTTAACAAATTTCCTTACAAGACCCTTTATTTTACAATGGGATTGCTTAACTAAGGGCTGAGGATAAGAGGTGAAAATGTAAAAAAAATGTCTTGAAAAGCTAACTCACTAACTTTTAAAATCTTAAACATTTATTTTTTCAATGCAAAGATACTTTTTATAGCTTCTTATCTTCTGCCCTAAGGGCTGAGATTAAGAAAATCCTTTTATAACAGTAGTAAATAAATTTAATTAAAAATTATTTTATACTTTTCCACAAAATATGCGACGTGACATGTAACGTTTTCCTAACTTTGACCTCAAATAGTCCAAATAATAGTACAGTAGTAATATTTATTTTCGAAGTATTCCGTATTAGAAAGCATTTAACAGGTGTGCATTGATGGTGCTAAATTTTTTATATCAGCAATTTATCATCCTTTATGTGTTTATGATTCTTGATTTTTAAATAAATTAATATAAATAAAATTTAAATGATAAACTGATGATATAAAAAACTTTACAATATCGTACACATCTATTTTCTCTTTCGGCAATTCAATAATTTATCTATATGATATTGTAAAAGATAAATCAAATTGTCAATTCAAATACTGTAAGAGATAAGGGGTGGCACAAAGGTAAGGTCATTAAATCCCTTCATATTTTCCGCTACAAAATGGATTCCTCTTATTATGTTATGGCATAAAAGCTTCCAAAAAATATTGCCAAATTGCTAATATTTTCTTCTAATAAAAAAATACATTGTCTTATTATTTTATTCTCTAAAAATATTAGACAAATTGTTAGTATTTTTTTTATTGCTCTCTTTGTTCCTTAATATAAAACCTTTTTTAGAAAATTTATATCCATAAAAAATTAGTTAGTATTGTTAGTGACATTGAAAATATAAATATTTAGTATTCTTGGCGACATTGAAAATATAAACATTTAGTATTGACATTGAAAATATAAAGATTTGATATATTTTTTCAAAATTGTCCCTATAATTATTATTAGGACTCTAAAAAATATTGAGTAAATAAGAATATTTGTAAAAAAAAAAGTAATTAAATATTATTGAAATTTTCAATAAATCTTATAAAAAAATAAAAATAAAAAGTTCGCCAATGAATCTTATAAAAGTATTATTGCATATTTGGTTATGTTGTGAGTTAGTCCATAATCAATTCTGAAATGTCAACGCTACTAATAATTGCTTATACTCCAACATGATTTTGGGACCAGAATTAATTTTAAAAATCCTAACCAAACATGCTATCAGCAATTTTTAAAAAGATCTCAACTTAAAGTTTCCTTTAAGACTTGCATACACAATAGTAGACCACTACCGTTAGAAAAACAGATAGGAAATTGAGAAAGAAAAAAATGGAAAGGATCTCTCATCCGACATCAGGGATGACAATAGATTCGGGTAATGGGATACTCCGCTCCGTTCATACATATCCGGATTTAGACCCTTTCCGGATTAGCACGGATACCCGCTGTCAAATGGGCTTGTGGGTCTTCGGGTATTCAAACGGATTCACGGGTACCCATTATATTTTTTTAAAAAAATATATTAAAATTTTAAACTTATTTTTTCTGAACAAACATAAAAATTTCCTATTTTTACTTGTCAAGCACTTCATATATCATTAAACAATTAACAAACAAACTCACCAGAAGCAAAACAGATTCACTTAAAAACAAATCCTCTCACACAAACAACTTACATACTTAAATTTCAAATCAATTGAATAATAAGTATTTTTTTCCGGATCCGGATACCGGCGGATTTAATACTCCATTACCCGGATTCGGACCCATTACATGTATTACATGCGGGTACCCGTTTTTGTATAACTCGGGTCCATTTTTTATCCGGATCCGGACCCGTCATGGGTATTACTCACGGATACCCCGGGTACGAGTCCAATGGAAAAGCCTATCTGACATCATTAGTTCCACTATGATTGTTAGTTGTCTTGAACAAGTTTAACGAGCCCCAAATAATAAGCTCAGAACTTCAACGGTGACTTTGAAAACGTGAGAGTAAAGAAATCAAGTCTTTGTTAATTTGGATTGATATCATTTTTTTGTGTTGAGAAATAGATCAAATGGAATTCTTTTGTTGAATACACACATCTCTCACACGGCAGCCCCCTATATCATCTCGCTAGCTTACTTGACTGGTCAGTCTCTTTCCAAAGTCAACGGGCGTATGAAACATTTCAAAAGGATTATATAATTGGCAAAGTTAATTCTACATAAGTAGTACTACAACACAGTTTCATTAGAAAAACCATGCCCTTAATTCTTATCATTAGCATCTCTAGAAACTCATTACTTGCTATCCATTAAAGTTTCCTTAGTTGGACTTATCTTGGGGTCACAAACTCACAATTCACAACATTTATAATGTCTCCCCTTAGCATATTATTCAAATCACTGATCATAGTTTCTCAGTTTCTACCTCTTGTGTCAGCTCACTATGCAAAGTGTCCACCTTCTTTTGATTGCGAATTTCTTGGCCAAATCAAGTTCCCTTTCACAACCACACAATTCCCTGATTGTGGAGTATTGGCGATACGCGGCTGTGAGGAACAAGCGGCGAACAAAAGCATCCAAGTAAGCCATGGACTGTTAAATAATATCATAAACGTGGAAGATTTTATGATAACAGTGACGGATAATGATATACGGAACCTTTTGCTAGAAAAAAGTTGCAAAGCCTTCAGCAAAAAATTCACTCTTCCTCCTACCACTCCTTTAGCATCTTTCTACATCAAGTATAATATAACCATCTTCAGTTGCATTCCCTCCCTCAGTGTCACCCTTCCTTCAAGCTTCTATAACTATACAAATTGTTCTGATTATTACAACATCTACTATGGCCCTCCAAATACTGAAATACCTCCGGGCTTTGATTGGCCAAAATCTTTAGCACCATGCTCAAGGATCGATTTCGCAGTAAAAGATGAGACTGATACTAATGACCCCTTTATGTTTCTATCTTCTCAAATCCAAATTCAGGTACAATTATCCGAAGATTGTAATAAGTGTCTTCATCACCAAAGCGGCAAGTGTCATCTTGACAGCCAAGGAAAATTCTATTGCGCCCAAGGTTTGCACAAATATATATTCAGAAGAAATTTAATCCTAAGTTTCTGTAACTAGGCTGTTTCTGCTTTATATTGCAATTTCTTGATTGCTTGCTCTAAATTAACTGCTTCCTTTAACTCATGCTGCAGATAAAAGTCTGGCTTGGAAGTTAGGACTTGGTAATGCTCCTTTCGCATAACATTTGTTCAGTTTCAGCACTTTCCTTCAAATTTGATGATCCTGACATGAGTATTATGCATTACAAGTCTATAAAAGTCAGATTTTTTTTTTATTTTTATTTGTCATCATTTTTTAAATTCCTTGCTATGATTTCATTTTCAACATGTCTTATTTTTGCTTACCTTGACGGCAATAGACGGCAGAGTCATGCAATCACAGTTTGTTCAAATTTCTGATTTTCATGTTCTTCAAGATCATCTTCAATAGGATTTCTCCCCCTTTTTTTTGTTGGTTCTACTAGGTATTGGACTCTCTTGCACTATTTTAATTGGGTTGCTGATCATATGGCACTGCAAGAAAAGAAACGTTCTTTGCTTCTCCTCAAATCCATACCCAGAGAATGGCAGTGTCTACTTTGGGGTCCCTCTCTTCTCTTATAAGGAGCTTGAAGCAGCAACCAAAAACTTTGACCGTTCAAGAGAACTTGGAGATGGAGGCTTTGGGACAGTTTACTATGGTAAGTGTCATACACACTCCAACCCCTGTATTTTCATATTACCTTCTCACATTATTTTTTACATCTTAGCTTGTTAAAGATATATGAATTCGTGATTAATTACGAGTGTTGGGTAGATGGTTAAAGGATTAATCATTAATCAGGAATGTATTCATTGAGCAACCATTGACCATCCAATTCACGTGATTAATCACAAACTTATATATCATCAATCACATAAATTTTTAAGGACACTCAATTGAAATAGTATATAATTCAATTGGTTCTCCTTTGTTTAGGAAAACTCCAAGATGGACGTGAAGTCGCTGTGAAACGCCTATATGAGAACAACTATAAGCGAGTGGAGCAGTTCATGAATGAGATCAAGATCCTCACTCTATTGCGCCACGAGAATCTAGTGTCCCTCTATGGCTGCACGTCGCGTCACAGCCGTGAGCTACTTCTCGTCTATGAATACATCTCAAATGGCACAGTTGCCAGTCATCTCCGGATCCATCATCAACAATCAACAACTCCTAACTTTTTTGCATGGCCTATCCGAATGAAGGTTGCCATAGAGACGGCAACTGCGTTGGCCTATCTCCATGCTTCTGATATCATTCACCGAGATGTGAAAACAAACAACATTCTCCTTGATAACAATTTTTGTGTCAAAGTTGCGGATTTTGGATTATCAAGACTATTCCCTATTGATGTTACTCATGTCTCCACAGCTCCACAAGGAACGCCAGGTTATGTTGATCCCGAATATCACCAATGCTATCAGCTTACTAGCAAGAGTGATGTGTATAGTTTTGGTGTTGTGCTTATTGAGCTTATATCATCTATGCCAGCAGTTGATATGACAAGGCATAAAGATGAAATAAACTTGGCAAATTTTGCTATAAGGAAGATTCAAAAAAGTGCAATTGGTGAGCTGGTAGATCCTTCACTTGGTTTTGAGGCAGATAGTGATGTTAGAAGGAAAATAGTTATGGTAGCAGAGTTGGCTTTTCAGTGTTTGCAAAGGGACAAGGAATTGAGACCAACAATGGATGAGGTTTTGGAGGTGCTAATGAGAATTGAGAGTGGGAAGGGAAATGAGACCAGACATATAGTGGAAGTAGAAGTTAATGGTGATGAGATGTCAAATGATGATGTGAAATTGTTGAAGAGTTTGAAGGTAACACCTTCGCCAAAGGCTGTGACTGACTCATGGGAGAGTGAATCTACTACGCCTAATGTCAGTGGTAATTCACAAAGCCAAATCTAATATAAGAATGTTACCTTGTATCTAGTTACTAACTAATGTGTAGTAGTATCATTTACATTTTTTTCCTTCAATATTACACCTGCAATTTAATCTTAAGGGTCTTGTTATTTGTTAAGTTTTCTAGGATTGAAAAAAAATATTACAAATCCTAACTTCTAAATTGTTACTTCATTTAACTTCTTGACAATTGTTATAAAGACACGTATTGGCATTTTTCTAATGTTAATCACGTTTATTGCCGGGTTGTAATTGTAAATAGGTGAGTCAAAGAAATCATTTCCTTCTTATCCACAATAGTGTTTGGTTCAACGGGTTTGAAAGAAAATGTGAGGGAGAAGATTTGATCTCATTATTTACTCTCTTCTCCCCCTTCCAAAACTATAAAGTCAAATGCTCTCTCCTTCTCTTCCCTCCCTTCATAAATTGTAGTGATGTTCAGTGATTGATTTTGGGATATTAACTTGTCAAAAATACATAGACAACTCAAGTGATTTGAGTTATAGGAAATTTAGTAAAATAATCTGCAGAATTATTTTCTCTCCTTTTACTATCCCTTCCTTTGGACCCTATGTGGGTGGCCTATTCCGTCCGGCCATTTAAGGGGTAGGCCCTCCAAAAGGCAAATAAAGAACCTCTTTTTTACGAGCTTTGTTCATACCCATTAGAAAAGATAAAACAAATAAAAGTATTAAAAACACAAATTCAATATTTTTTAAAATATTAAACAAATATTTTTTAATATCAAATTATTTATTTTAATTACTTAACAAATGTTTTTAAGCACCGGCTAAATTTTTTTTAATTCAAACAAATAAAGAGCTTTAATACGTGAAAAATATTTATCTAAGATGATTTCGTTGTTAATATATAAATATTATTGAAAATTTTAAAAATATTTAATAAATAAAAGTGTTTGTGAAAATAAATGATTAATTGTCATTAAAAATTGATAATTGATACAGAATTTTACAAACAGAGAAAAATAAAAATCTCAAAAAAAATCTTTTATCTAAGGACAGAAAAAAATATTTTTGATTCTTTAACAAATTTAAAAGTGCACGTGTTAGAATTTGAAAAAAAAATAAAATAAAATACTCATTCTCTAAATATTTGTTAACTATCTCATTCTTAAATTAATAATGTTAAAAATTGTAAAACATTGTTTAAGAAATACATTAAAAAAATTGTAATAAAAATATAAGTTCATCATTTTTTTAATTTTTTTAATTTAATATTTTCTAAAATAAAATTATCTCTTTTAATTTCTTAACCAATATCTTAAGGATACTCTTTAACCTTTTCCAAATTCCTTTTAAAAAAACTTTTTTTAAATTAAAACAGGAAAATGCTAACAAGTGCCCTGAACCAAATATAGTATAAAAGTGTTGAAATGTGCGATTTTTTATTTTCTCGAGAGAATAGAAAAAATAGACTTATAATTATTTTTTTCAAATTTAGGGTATGTTTGGATTGGTGGAATATGATGGAATGGAAGGGAATGGAATGATATTTAAACAAACTTCATTGTTTGGATTGTTATATTTATAATGGAGTGGAATCTGGTGGAATGGATTACATCCAATTCTATCAAAAGTTTCACTTTTTCATCCCTCTCAAATTGGGACGTTTGTGTTGGAACCAAACAATGAAGCATTATTTTTGTCCTACCTCACTCTATCCCACTTCACTTTACTCTATCATATTTCATTCCGTTCCATCCTCAAGATTTGAGTGTACCCAAACATAGCCTAAAACTTTAACAAGACCCATTAGGGCATTGGTTAGCACGACATATTAGAGCATCTCCAACCCAGGGTTCTTCACCCTGGGTTTCCGTGAAGAACGAGATTGAAGAACCAGAGGGCGTTGGAGGTGGCTTACGTGGCGGCTCTTGGCAAGCACCGTGCCTTGGCCAAGAAACGGTGCTTGAGGCCAGTTGTGGGCCCAGCACCGTACGGAAACAGACCAAAAAATTTTTAAAAAAATATATCTTTCTTCTTCCTCCTGGAGCCAACGCCAACACAGTGAATAAGAGAAGGATGAAAGGGGAAAATACATGCAAAATCACATAATCAACTATTCCATTCCGGATTCGCAATAAAAAAAACACAAAATAGAAAATTAAAATGAGAAGGATGAAAGGGGAAAATTAAAAACCCTAATCCCAAATCTTTATGCCAACACAAAATTGATGCTTGGGGATCGAAATCCAGCCACATGCAAAGCCTTTGGAGTCTCCCTTTGATGTTTTTCTTGAGCAAAATCGCGGATTGAAGTCTCCCTTTGATGTTGATGGATCGGGTTTTTTGAGGAAGCGATTGTGAGAGAGAGAGCGATTGAGAGAGAGAGAGAGGCAAGGATGAGAGAGCGATTGTGAGAGAGTGAGAGAGCGGTTGTGAGAGAGTGGGGAGGCAATGATGAGCAGCGATTATGAGTGTTTGTTGTAGAGTGAGAGTAATGAGGGAGAAGAATGAATAGAGAGAGTGAACGTGTGAGGAGGGAGTAGTTTTGTTTTTTAGTTTTAATAATAATAATAATAATAATAATAATAATAATAATAATAATAGCGTAGTAACCGTTGAGGGAGTAGAGGGGTAGTAGTTATCTATTTATCTATTACTCCCTCCGGTCCTTATTATAGGACATATTCTAGAGCAAAATCGCGGATTGAAGTCTCCCTTTGGAGTCTCCCTTTGATGTTTTTCTTGAGCAAAATCGCGGATTGAAGTCTCCCTTTGATGTTGATGGATCGGGTTTTTTGAGGAAGCGATTGTGAGAGAGAGAGAGGCAAGGATGAGAGAGCGATTGTGAGAGAGTGAGAGAGCGGTTGTGAGAGAGTGGGGAGGCAATGATGAGCAGCGATTATGAGTGTTTGTTGTAGAGTGAGAGTAATGAGGGAGAAGAATGAATAGAGAGAGTGAACGTGTGAGGAGGGAGTAGTTTTGTTTTTTAGTTTTAATAATAATAATAATAATAATAATAATAATAATAATAATAATAATAATAGCGTAGTAACCGTTGAGGGAGTAGAGGGGTAGTAGTTATCTATTTATATATTACTCCTTCCGGTCCTTATTATAGGACATATTCTAGAAGGTTTTTTTGGTCCTAATTATAAGACGTTTTATATTTTATATGCATCATTGATTGTTTTTTCTCTTTTTTGCCCTTATTAAATGCTTCACTATGATGTGTTTTTTGTTGTTCATTAATGAGTGTGAATTTTCCAAAAAAAGTTGAGAGGATAAAATTGTAATGTTACAATATATTCTCATAGAATTCATGAAACTAACCAACTTTCTTGGTCCGTGTGATATGGTTAAGTATGTCTTATAAATAGGACCGGAGGGAGTACTACAATAACAGGGAGTAGTAGTTATTTCATAATAATAATAATAATAATAATAATAATAATAATAATAATAATAATAATAATAATAATAGTAGTAGCGTAGTAACCGTTGAGGGAGTAGAGGGGTAGTAGTTATCTATTTATCTATTACTACAATAACAGGGAGTAGTAGTTATTTCATAATAATAATAAGAACAACAACAACTGTTGATCGAGTAGTAGTTTTTAATTTATTATTTAGTAATATTTTTATGTATTTTATTATTTATATTTTTTTATGGATTTTTAGTAATTTTATATATTTTTTAAATTATTGTTGTTGAAATATTTGAATTAATTGAATAATAATTTATTTTTTATTATAATAATAATATGTAAAAAGTAATGTGGGGTAGGGTGTGAGATCCATTCAAGAACCATAGTTGAGTTATTAGGGTTGGAACAAATTTGAGTTGAGTCTTAGGATATGGGAAAGTGTGAGATAATATACAAAATGATGTGGGGACCACCCAAGAACCAAAAGTGAGTTCTTGGGTTGGAGATGCTCTTAAAATACCCTAAAACTCGGAAAAGAAAAAGGTATCAAAAGAAAGTTACAATCGGATTATCGGAGGGAGTAAAATACAGTAAAAAAAAAAAAAACGGTGGAAAATCAAAAATGTCGCAGTCCAGTTAGTTTGTTTATACTAGTACTAGTAGTAGTATTTTCCACGGTCAAGAGTTGATGTCTAATCACCCATTCTTTTTCTTTTTCTTTAGAAACTGGAAGGAAGGAAAGACAAAAAGGAAAGCAAGGTATAATAATGAATGATTGATGTTGTTAGGAAGAAAAGAAGCAACAATTCCCAAAACTGATATCACGCTTCCCCATTCTCTATTATTCTCCCTCTCCATAACCATTCAACTTCAACCCACTTACCCACCCCCCTCTCAATTATTACTCCCTCACTCACTCCTTCCTTCCAAGTTCCAACATTCAAATTCAAACCCCCAAACCTAAACTCACCCCCCTACACAATTTTTAAATAAATACTCTTCGAAACACACGGAAGAACTCACCTTTCAATCTGAAGAATGGCCACGCTTCAGAAGTTCAAGTTATTCACGTCTCATTGCGGTGCAGCAACCCAAAGCTCTACTCAAAGCCCGAGGACAAGCCCGCTTGTTCAACTCCGCCGTCCCAAAACCACCCTCCAGACGCTGCTTTGCCTGAACCGATCAACTCGCCGGCGAGACTCGCCTCTTCTTCTGCAGGAACACTCGTCGGAGAAGAAAGGGAGAAACTCGCTGAAGGATCTCTTTGTGTCTTCGCCGCCGGGAGGGGAGGAGGAGGAAGAGAAGGTGGACGCTGCTGTTTCTTCTACGGCAATGTTGGGCTCCGTTGGAGTTGGGAACTTGGGCCTTGGTGGGCCGGGAACTTGGGCCGAGGGATTTGGGCCGCGAAACCCGGGTTGGATGGGTTTCCGTTGCAGGTCGTTGCTGAAAAGGAAAGCGTGGCGCCCTCTGCTTCTCACTATTCATGAATAATAAATAATCAAATTACGAATTACCTAATCTTAAATTAATTATTATAATCGTCATTTTCTTTATATTTTGTTCCAAGATTTTGTGTTCAATCTTCGTATTTTATTTATATACGAAAATTTTGTTGTTGAATTTAAGTCTCCTTAAATATATGACTACATATTTACAAATAATTGCATTTGTGTTTTAGTGAGGTTTCTCATTGTGTACTATTAATATTTTGGTTATGTTATTTTTGTGATCTATGATAAATGAGACTCTTTTAAGATAAATTTTTATAAATTTGAATTATGTGTATTTATTGAACATTTTGATGTGGTGTGGAAATGCATGCAGTTCTTTATTGTTTCTTATACCTTCTTCTTTTTAAGAAGACATTGGAGGGCAAAGTGTAATCGGAATTGGGTAAAGACTAAAGAGAGGCGTGTTGTTGTTGGAGATAATATTTTGTTAAAGCATTAAGAAATAGTACAATCGATGTAGAGGAAACTAGGAAAGGCAATAGACAAAATATAAGCATGCTTGTGGAAATACTCACAAATGCTTTGGTCTTGTCTAGCATTGAGAAAAATGCATTACCTAAAAGTTTTACTGTTCAAAGTTTGAAAACTAAATACTCTACCATAGAAAGAAAGCATACTATATAGATTGATAGCAAAACTTGTTGTGGTGTACAATGTACACAAACCACATCAAACATTTAATTAATTTTATTAAAGTTACTTTAATCTTTTTAACAAGAACTTTTTTAATATGTATGTTATGACACATATTAAGCATATTTTACGTAACAAGTAGTATGTGAAAAAACGTAAAATATCATATCTCAAAGTATTAGACAAATTAATTTTTTATTAAATTAACTTTTTCAGATATCTTTCACATGTGGTATAAAATACACATAAAAAAAAAGTTCTCGACAACTACTTTTAATAAATCTAATGATCGATATTTTTTAATGCATTATACATATGTAAACAAGTCCTTCTCCAATTTGTGATGTAGTGCACAAAATTAAAGTGTGTGCACAAAGCTTTATTATTATTTTTTACATAAGGAAAGAAAGGGAAAAAAAAAGCATAGAACGGTAATTACAGTCTAAGGAGAGAAGCTTCCATGAAATGTGTCCTTGCAAGCTACAACCATGCACAAAGCATTATTTGAATCTTACTTCATCCCTTTTATATTTATTTTTAATATATGATTGTTGCAAATAGATTATGAAATTATTAAAAAAGTGTTGTATTTTCATTAAATCACCCTTATAGAGAGAAAAAAAATGAATAACGACATGATTGGGAAAATAAAAATTAACAAGCCGTTGAATTAAAAAAAAAGATTTAAAACAAAAATAAAAACATAAACTGCAAAAGATGCTGAAAAAGGAGAGTTATGTTTTCTTTCAGATGGAAGAGACTTACTTCATTAATCAAATACTCTGAAAAATATTGCAAAAAAGTTCCAGAGCTACCAAATCAATTCCTAACTACTCCATTTTTTTTTTCCAAAGGGAAAAAAAGAAAAGAAAACAGAAAAAAAAAATTACAGCTTAGGAAGAGAAATTATCATGGAATCCATCAGGAATGAGAGCTCTTGATAGAACGGGAGATTTGAAATAATGAGCTAATTGAAGTTATATATAAATGGGCTTGATACTAGAGTTGTCAAAATGGACCGAAACGAAAAAAACCCGAAAAATCATAGGGTTCAGGCTTCTTAATATAGCATATTTATTTAACTTGACCTTTTTAGTCCTATCCAATCGAGTTCGGGTTCGAGCCGGGTAAACCAGGCCGGGATCGGACCGGCCCGCCGACAAGAAACTTTTCCTCACATTTTCTTAACTTTACATGTGCATGTGATCATTTTAAAAGGAAAAAAAAACATATCATTGGTTAAAAAAACGTGTAAAAAATAAAAGAAGTTTATTCATTAATTTGTTTTTAAAAGAAACATATAAATTGTTAGTGATATCAATCTTAAGACTTCAGTTCCTATGAGTATATAGTATGAAATAGGAAAAAAAAATACAACAACTAATAAATACTGCACCACTTGAAATTTCTATATATATCACTTGAAAATTCTATATATATCACTTGAAAATATTGAACAAATCAACCTTCAAAGAAAAAAATAAAATTTGAACCGAAACATGTTGTCCGAATATGGTTGGATAAAATTTTCTTGTACTCGTGTGCTGATATTTTTGTAAACTATCAATTTTCGGTGTTAAAAATAAATAAATAGGAACCATAGAAATTAAAAATATAAATAAAGAAGTTTGGAGAGTTGAAATTTAAAAATAAATAAATAAATAGGAACTATAGAAAATTTTCGGTATGTTAAATTATACATATGGAGTGGTTAATTTGTACAAATTATTAATTTTAAAAAAAAAAGAGGATGCGGGCCGACCCGCACAGGGCTCGAAGCTCGCTTAGTTCGGGTTTAAGTTTCATACTAGAGTATTCAATTTACAACCGGGCTTTTTGGCTCGAACGCAGCCCGATAACCAGTTTTGATAGCTCTACTTGACACCACATCTTGACCAAGGGAATTGATTTATTAACCCCCCCCCCCCCCCCTCTTACTTAGTTGACCCCCCATGTAGATGGAAAATTCCAAAACACCCTTAATCAAATATTAATTCCTAAACTACCCTCAACCTATTAACTACCCAATCCCACTCATTCCCAAACCCCCACCGTACAATCCTTCTTCTTCAACTCTTCCTTCTTCTTCAACTTCCCTCTTCTTCAACTTCTTTCTTCTTCAAATCTCTTCTTCACTTCAACTTCTCTCCATCACACATTTTCCTCAAACTAAGGTATTTCTTTCTTCTTTTCCTTTCTCTCTTTTTGATTTTTTTTCTATTCGTTTCTCTTCTTCTCTGTCCTGTATTTATATGTGCCATTTTTGTTTGTTTTTTTTGTTTTTGGTCGCTGGGGGTGGGGAGATCTTGGGGTAAGGTATAGATTTAGGGGTTAATAGTTGTAGGGTTTTGTTATTCATATGTTTTATTGCATTTTATAATGGAGTATTTTGGCTGCATGTTGAATTTGCTATTCATTTTTGTTTTGCGATTATGTTGTCTTCGATATGTGTTCTGCAATTTTTTTTTTCTGATTTTAGGTTTTTCTCGCTGGGACCCCAGCGAGTGCATAAAATTAACATTCTCGCTGGGGTATGAGCGAGATTTAAAATTTTATGCCCTCGCTGACCCTGAAGCGAGTATTGTAAAAATGTGTTGCTCGCCAAGAGGTCAGCGAGACTGTTTTGTTCAAGTTGAAAAGGGTTAGCTCGCTGTGGTCCCAGCGAGTTACATAAATTTACATTCTCGCTGGGGTCTCAGCGAGCTTTTGTTTTTTTTGAACTCGTTGACCCTGAAGCGAGTATTGTAAAAATGTGTTGCTCGCCAAGAGGTCAGCGAGCCTGTTTTGTTCAAGTTGAAAAGGGTTAGCTCGCTGTGGTCCCAGCGAGTTACATAAATTTACATTCTCGTTGGGGTCTCAGCGAGCTTTTGTTTTTTTTGAACTCGCTGACCCACCAGCGAGCTTTGTCAGAATTAGGTTGCTCGCCAAGAGGGCAGCGAGCGTGGTATGTTTATGTTATTTTCAATTTGTTGTTTACATATATGACCATATTGACCATATTTTATGTTTACAGTAATGCCGAGGACCAAAAACGCATCGGTAAGAGACCCTATGACGGCATCCAATCGGAGGAGACGGGTAGAAGACCGGGCTGGACCGTCACAACCCGTTGACTCATCCGACGATGAAGAGCAGGAGCAAGAGGTGGAGATGGTTGTGCATGACCCGCAGGACACGTCTTTGCTTAAGAGCTACGACGAGCACCAAGCAAAAGAGATTTGGCAAGGACGTGTAAGTATTAAATGAACCAAAATTATTTCAAGAATAGTTTTTTATTTTAATTAATTTTTACTGATATAAATTGCAGGACCGATTGTTGAACCGGTGTCATAACCATGCTTTCGATATCGTATGACGCCAGATATGCCAAGGATCACTAAGTGGATTCCTCAACAATCCGTGTCCAACTCTGAAAATCACTATCGGATGTTTCTTGAGAGGTTGACGCCAGAGCAAGTGGTATGGCAACCTTACGATCCAGATCACCGACAGGCTAGGCCATTCGAGGAAGCCTCCCTTTACTGTGGCTATCTGAGATGTGGTATCATAAGGACGATTTATCTTCCGCAGAGAGTGTTGCGGCAGTTTGGATACATTCAAACTATCCCTGCTGATCCACCTGTTGGACTTCCCCTGCCCTCGGCCATTGATGAAAGTTTTGGAGAATGGCACCTTCACACTCTTGATGATGCCACTAAAGGAGAGCCCGTGACATACAGTGGTCAGTGCGTAGATGGATATATCGATTGGGTGCACAGAGTGTCACATCCCTTTCTCTTACCCACATCGGTAAGAGTTGATCGTCCGGAGGCTACGTTACTAGTAAGTGTTGTCATCCCTTTTTATTATGCACATTATCATAATTGATAACATATTGACTGATAGTTATGCACTTTTTGTAGACTCGCGCTCTTCAACGATTGCAGATGATTGATGGATATGTTGAACCATTGATTGATGAGGCCGATAATCCTTACTTAGATGCTTTCAGTGGCATACGTTGGTTGACAATGACACCCATCACTAAAGAGGTTACGGAGCCTGCGCAGAGAAGAGGTTGTGTTAGGGTTAGGGGTGGGGGTAGAAGAGGAGGTAGGGGTGGGGGTAGGCGTAGGCATGAGTAGTTGATTTATGAATTCTGTTGACGTAGACAATGTGTTTAATTTATGTATTGGTGTAGACGATGTGTTTAATTTATGTATTGGCGTAGACAATGTGTTTGATTTAGGTATTGGCGTAGACAATGTGTTTGATTTACGTACTTAATTTGATGGTTTGACTTGCATTTCTTTCATTTCCATTTTCCAAATACGTGTCATTGTATTATACCACACATATACTTTATAATTATTTAATTAAAAAAAAATATTAAGTATGAGTTATTACATTGCTCGCTTTAGGTTCAGCGAGCTGTGTAATATTACTCACTCGCTGACCTGTAAGCGAGCTAATAAAAAATAATATATAAAAATAATGCTCGCCTTAGGTTCAGCGAGCTGTGCAATATAAGTCACTCGCTGACCTATAAGCGAGCTAATAAAAAATAACATAAAAATAACATGAAAAAATATATAAATGTAACGTAAAAAAATTGCACTTAATAAACATAACATTAAAATAATTGCACTTAAACCAAAAATCAACATAAAATTCAATTCATCAAAAAGGCATTACATAACATTAAAATCTTAATCACTTGCAATGTCATATACAAGAGGATCCATAGTCGCAGGAGGTATTAATTATGTAAATAATGCAATACGATCCATAAATGTGCCACCCCAAAGCGCTCCATCCTCGTTGAAATAATGTTGCCAAGAAGGATGCACCGTTGGTAAAGGTGACCCTTCCTTCAAAATAACTTGAATCCAATGGTTTGGCTCTTCATCCAATAATCCAGCTATGTTGACATTTCCGATTATCCAAAGTCTAGGATTAAATTGGTGGTGCCTTGGTGTACGGAAAAAATGTAGCACAACCCCTCAGTTGAGAGCATAATGTAACAAGCACCACATTATTTTTTTTAAAAAATTCAGAATGCTCGCTTAGGTTTCACACACGCTGAGCCAGGCGCGAGCTAACAAAAAAACTACTAGCTCGCTGACGGGTCAGCGAGACGTTAAAGTTTAGATACACGCTGACACATAAGCGAGCATGTGGTCTTTCATTATAATACTTAAACTCGCTGCTGTGTAAGCGTGTGTGTAAACTTTAACTTCTCGCTTTGGTCACAGCGAGTGGGTTACTTTAACAAACACGCTTACCCCAGAGCGAGTTGTTGATTTTTCAATATACAAGTCTTTCTCGCTGTGGGTTAAGCGAGTATCTAAATTTTAGTCACTCGCTAAGGGTCCAACGAGTCTGTTAATGTTACACACTCGCTTACCCCAGAGCGAGTTGTTGATTTTTCAAGTCTTTCTCGCTGTGGGTTAAGCGAGTATCTAAATTTTAGTCACTCGCTAAGGGTCCAGCGAGTGTGTTAATGTTAGACACTCGCTTACCCCTAAGCGAGCTGCTTAAATTTTGGCCAGCTCGCTGAACCCTACGCGTACGACAGTACGAACAGAAAAAAAAATTACGAAAAATTGGAAAAAGTAAGTAACAAGTGTACCTTTATGATCATGCAATGCTTACACGATGATGGGATGCTTTATGATTGATTAAACAAGTGTTTTTTGTTGATATGTTATAGAATTAGAAGGTGAAAGGTAGTTGAAGATGAAGAAGAAGAAAGAGGAGAAGATGAAGGGTTTAAGTGTTGCATGAGGTTTAAGGGAGGAAAAGGTTGATGGGTTTAGGAAGGTGGAAGGAAAGAGGAGGGGGTAAGGGTATTTTTGGAAACTCAGTTTTTTTTAGTAAGGGTGCTTTTGGGATTTTGGAAAAAAGGGGGGTCAAGTAATTAAAAATGGGGGTTAGAAAATTAAATCCCTTGACCAAAACACTTAAGGGATGAATCTTATCACTTAAATACATTTCAGCTTATCCATTATGACGAATGTGTCAACAAGAACTCAGTCCCTTGGGGCCCGGGCCTTCAAGAGCTTCTACTACATAATAGGAAATTTGATATAATGAGTAAGTATTAGTTCCCAACCGCATCTATTAACCCCCAAACCCCCATTTTATTAATAATCCCAAAATACCCACCACATAACTTCCAATCAGTTCTTCCTTGATCAAACCATTCCCCAAACCCCAAACCCCACACCCCCTTCACCTTCACGCCCCACCAACCTCGGCCATGGCCTCCCTCCCATGCCGTCATCCCCCTTCTCCGGCCATGTTTTTTTTTCCTGGGTCTGACAAATTTCCGAGAACCCCGTATCGAAATTTCAAGAAATTCTGACACTGGTTCGTCAGAATTGTGTATGGTGTTCAATTCCGACGAACCAGTGTCGGAATTTCTTGAAATTTTCTTGAAATTCCGACACGGGGTTCTCGAAAATTTTGTTCTTTTTGAATATATTTTTTTATGGCCGCTTATTTTTTGGCTCTTAATATATTCACAATCATGTAGCTATAGCCACTGAAGCATGTTTATTTGGCATTATCGCTGGCTACCGTGAGCGAAGGAGACAGCTTGAAAAGGGGCGTCTCGGATCTGGGCAAAGCATGATGATGGAGGCAAGGGGAAGAGCAACAAACGCAGTAGCAGGGGTGCGGTTCATGGACACGCAAGGAGAAGAAGAAAGCCACGCAGCGGTTCATGCTCGCCGGGTTGTGGTCTCCGTCATGACGTTCCGGTGTTGACGGGTCTCACGGTGTTCGGATCTTGATGATGACCCGCGAATTGCTATCTTGCTGGTGATTTGAGGGACGGTTCTTAATTCGTCGGGAGCGATGGAGGTTGCCATGGTGATGGTGGAGGCATGGAAATCCATCGTTGCTTCCACCAAGCGAAGGCTCAAGCGAAGGTGGAAGATGAAGGGTTTGGGGTTCTGTTGGTGGTTTGGGGAAGAAGAAGAAGGAGGAGGGAGTTTGGGGTTTGGTGGAAAAAAGAATAGAATAAGGGGTATTTTTGTCATTTCTCAATTAAATTGGGGGTCGGGGCTAAAAGTTGGGGTTTGGGAACTAATTCTCATAATGAGTTAAGTGAAATTTCATATATGTGGGCTTGATACCACATCATGATCCAAAACTTTAAAGCATTGAGCCTGTAAGTCTTATCACTCATATCTATACACTCTAACTTATTCATTATTATCCAATATAGAACTTGTTTTACCCACACAACTCACGCTTGAAATCCTAACAAAATCTGATAAAATAGAAGGCCCATATTGGCCAACAATCGGGTATTCTCCTTGAAACTATCCTAATGAGGAACACCATGTTTAACCAAGATATATGCACAAAAGTTTCCTTAGTTGAAAGTGCCCTACAGGACCACAATAGAAGGGCATTTATATAGAGAATCGTCATTGTGGATTGTTCCTCTACATTGCCTGTCTTAGTAGTAAACAAATGTTTTTTTTTTAATTTCTTATCAACAAAATGCCGAAATTAAGCAAACCAAATGGATGGAAAAAAAACAGGTAAGAATTTCCCCGTAAGCATAATATCCACTCCATTAATAATGCATTGATAGTGTTAAAAAAAATTTACACTATTGTGCATTATCTATTTTCCCTTGTTTTGTTAGGAAAACATATATTAAGGGGAAAATTTTCTAAAAAAAAAAGCTTAATATTTATGAACTGATGGAGTAACTTTCGGCTTTTTTACCTAAGTGAGGTAGTTTTATAAACAATTTACGGAAAAAGGGTAGTTTAAAAACTATTTACATAGGACCGGGTAGTCAACGAAACTATTTACGCAAATGGGGCAGTCAAAGTCAAAAAAAAAAAGGTCTAAGAAGTCATCCCACATGACTTAACCCAGGTGACATGTGGCGGCCTCCCATTGGTCCGCCAGATTCTGTTAGGATAAAAAGTAAAAAAAAAAAAAAAAGCCAACCGACAGCTGCGCCACGTGGCGCAACCCGGTGGTTGCATCACTGCGCTTGACGCAACGCGTAGCGTCAGCCGCAAAGGTACAAAACTTCCTGAATGGTTTGTGAACATTACGCCTCCAATCAATCTTAATATGAAGGCTCGGGTAAATGTTTCGATCACATACGGATCGTCATCAAAACCGTTAGGCAAATACCCAAAATTCTCCTCCAACCAGCTCATCCTCAGTCCGCTGCCAGGCAAAGCATTTTGTGATGGGCGTATGCCTAATAGCTGCTCAACAAGTGTTGCCCAGTCATCATGATGCGTAGGACCAATCACCGGTTATCCATCCACAGAAATACCAAGCAATACGGCAACATCCTGTAGCGTTATCGTGCATTCTCCAAACGGCATGTGAAACGTGTGTGTTTCAGGCCGCCACCGCTCTACTAGTGCAGAAATGAGCTTATGATCAACTGGAAATAACATCAATTTCGCAACCCAATAAAATCCGGTACTCCTTAACTTATTTTTCAAAGCCTCAGGAATTTCATCAACTCCATGATGAAACTGTTGTGCACGCCTGCATTGTAAAACACGATAAGGGCTATCATTCCACACATGTTGGGAGACGTGTTTATGTTGCAAGTATAGAACGGAATCGTCTTCTGGACCAGGGTTAATCGCACGTCCTGAGGAAGATGAACTTGATGCCATCACTATCTGCATAAACAATAACACATTTAATTAATAACAATTGTATTAAAAATAGAAATATTTTAGTAACGAATGAAAATAATAAAAAATTAATCATTGAACTAATAAAAAAATATAGCTAAACATACCTAAACATATAAATCAAAACAAATAAATAAATAAAAAAAACACTAACTAATACCTAAACATAAAAATATAACTAATAAATAAATAAAAAAATCTAACTACTAAATAAATAAAAAATATCAAACTAATACCTACAGATAAATAATCTCACTAAAACCATAAACGTAAAAACAAAGTAATACCTAAATAAATTCACACTAATACCTAAACATTAATAAGTGCATAAAAAATCTAACTACTAAATAAATAAAAAAATATCAAACTAATACCTACACATAAATAATCTCACTAAAACCATAAACGTAAAAACAAAGTAATACCTAAATAAATTCACACTAATACCTAAACATTAATAAATAAATAAAAAAATCTAACTACTAAATAAATAAAAAATATCAAACTAATACCTAAACATAAAAAATCAAACTAATAAATTAATACAAAATCTCTATCTATTATCTAAACATAAAAAAATTTAACTATTAAATAAATAAAAATTCAACCTAATACCTAAACATTAAAAATCAAAATAATGTATAAATAAAAAAAATAACTAACTAATATACATGAAATAAAGTAATACATTAATAAAAAATCATACTAATGCCTAAACATTAATAAGTGCATAAAAAATCTAACTAATAAATAAATAAAAAAATCTAAGTAGTAAATAAATACAAAATCTAACTAATAACATAAATACATATTACCTAAACATCAATATCAAACTAATAAATAATAAATAAATCTAACTAATAAATAAATATCAAACTATTACCTAAACATTACAAAAATCAAACTAATAAATAAATACATAATCTAACTAATAAATACTTTAAAAAAAACCAAACAACATATAAATAAAAAATCTAAATGATAAATACATAAAAAATCTAACTAAAAAATTTAAGTAATGAATAACTAAAAAAAATCTAATTGATAAATACATAAAAAAATCTAAGTATAAATACATAAAGAATTCTAACTAACTAATAAATCAAAAATCTAACTAAAAATTCTAAGTAATAAATATATAAAAAATTATAACTTATCAACATATCAAAATATCTAAATCCTCTAAAGGAAGAAAAAGAAAGAGAAGCTCAATAATTGTCTCTCAGTATGTGTTTGTATGTGTCATGTGTGTAGGAATAGGAATGAATTTTCTCATATTATTTTTTTTTAAAGGAGTACATGCATCACTCTATCTCAAAGAACTGAAGAAGGAAAATTACGAGTATTTTTTTTTATAATCAAACTAATAAATAAAAATAAAATCTAAATAATAAATACATAACAAAATCTAACTAATAAATAAATTAAAATTTAACCTCGGAAAATATATTACAGATTCATGTAGAACAATGAACGATTATTGACAAGAAAATAAATATTCTTACAAAATATGCTGAAGTAGGAGTGGATTGTGTATGCTGGAATGTGATAAGAAAAATACACCGAGCGAAATTGCACTGGAACGTGGGAAGAAAAAATATACGGAGGGAGGGAGTGTTTGCAAATATACTGAGGGAATAAATTGTAGAAGGGAAGTTTGGGGTGGGATTGTGGTGGTTGTGGTTGCTCTATATATAGAGAAAAAGAGATAGGATAAGGGGGGTTAAATTTACTGGATAATGGGGTGGGCTGGGAGGGGATTGGGTAAAAATCCGGTGGGTAAACCGGTGCTGGGGCATGGGGGACAGGGGGGAGGCAGCGCGCCACGTGGCGCAACTCGGTGGTTGCGTCACTGCGGTTGACGCTACGCGTTGCGTCAAGCGCAGTGACGCAACCACCGGGTTGCGCCACGTGGCGCAGCTGTCGGTTGGCTTTTTTCTTTTTTACTTTTTATCCTAACAGAATCTGGCGGACCAATGGGAGGCCGCCACGTATCACCTGGGTTAAGTCATGTGGGATGACTTCTTAGACTTCTTTTTTTTTTACTTTGACTGCCCCATTTGCGTAAATAGTTTTGTTGACTACCCGGTCCTATGTAAATAGTTTTTAAACTACCATTTTTTCGTAAATTGTTTGTAAAACTACCCCACTTAGGTAAAAAAGCCAGTAACTTTCTTAAATATGGTTAAAATGTGTCATACTTTAACCAGAATAAAGTTCCTCCTTGTATAAGGAGGAAATGTTATATCCTTAAACCGTTAAGATTTTAACGCTTGGCAAGAGTATAAATTAAAAACAAATCATTAATGATTTTTTTTTTTTAAAAAGAAAGGCCAAAAAATCAGAATGGAAAACCAGTAGATCGAGAAGAGATAAAGACAGAGAAAGAAAACGTGGAGAACACGCTGAGCTTTGTGGCCGCAAGGAAAGGATGTGACCTCCGCCATCGTTGTCGGTCGCAGGCCATGACAAGGAAGGCGGTGACTCCGCCGCTGGCCGCTGCCAGTGACTCCCGCTGTGAATACACGTTGTCGTTCCTCCGCTCTCTCTCTCTCACGGTGGTCTCCATTAAGACCTCTTCCTTCTCTTCTTTTTTCTGCAATTCTTTTCCCGTTTCGAATCTAATCTAAATCTCTTTTCATTTTATTGTATAATTATTTAAAATTTGTAAGAGAAAAAGGCAGGCATTTGTCATAAATTTTTAAAAACAATGGTTAATTTCTAAAACAATTGTCAATTTTGAGTGTGTTTTTAATGAAGGGTAAAGATACAATACTCGTCCTTTGTGGATGAGTATTTATATTCATTGCCTAAATCTAAGGTCAATGTGGATTTAAGTCATTGGACGGTTGAGATTGATGGATGAGAGCATGGTGTAAGTATATACCTGGTTAAGTTGAGTACACCATAGAAAATGGTCATCTGTAGTTTTTTTAAATGATAAATTCTCCTAAAAATAATGACCTTTTTTTTAAAAAAAATTTAACACAGATTTACTCAGAATATTTTTTACACATATTCGTATACAGATTTATTAGAATATGTCAATTTTGAATACAGTTTTACTCAATATAGTTTTTTCCAGAACAGAGAGTGAAAAAATTTAATACAAATCATAAAAACGAGTCCATATCACCGAAGAAGAATACATATAGAATATTTTTGAAATGACTAAATTTGAAAACAAGGAAAAAATTTTAACCTCTGTCAGGGAGTACATAAAAAAAATTAAAAAAAAATCTGAATAACAAAAAATATATATTTGTGAAAAGGAAAATACATAGGATATTTAAAACAATTTTAAAAAAAAATAAAAAAATTATACATTGGCTGAGAATTTTGCACTGAAAATTAGAAATGAGATCTATATTAAGGACAAAGAAAGTATTCAAAAAATTGTGATTAATGTATTTTTTAAGGTCATTATTTTAGGAGAATTTATCATTAGAAAAACAGTTTACAAAAAAAAAACGTACAGATAACCATTTTCTATGATACACTCAACTTAACCAGGTATATATACATCATACTCTCATCCATCAATTTCTGCCGTCCAATGGCTTAAATGAATATTAGCCTTAAATTTAAGTAATGAGTTATCTGTACTCATCCGCAAAGGATAAGTACTGTATAACAAGGCTTTAATGAATATCAGCTACATGATGGTGTGATGGTACTGTAGGGTGGCGAGATGGGATGGCATGATGGTACTGTAGGGATGTCCAGGTCTCTTTTACAAATTTGTGAAGTCCAAGTGTTTTCATAATTTTAGTCATCTTTAGACTAAAAAAAATTTAAAAAAAAAGACAGATGTCTAAATTTAAATGGGTTGAGGAAATAACATACCTCCTGGTATAAAGAAGAACTTTATTTTGTACTTTAATTATCAAATTTTAATAAAGTAAAATATTTTTTTTTAATAATATAATGATGTACATGTGACATTTCATATGACATGAAAAGCATTTATTGATGAATTTTTTACGATACTGAAATCTACGTACTGTTTTGTAACTGTAACGAAAAACTCCAGTGACAGCAAAATTTTATTTGCTGTTGGTTCAGGAATCAGGATCATGCAAGAAACGCTCTTAGTGGGATTGGTTCACTAATTCCTCACCTTGTTCATTAGTATATGCTATATATTTAAATTGGTAGGACCATGCTGGTAAGCTGTGGTTCACATAGGGCCCATAAAAGGCCCGTTCTCCCAACCTGATCATTTTAAAAAGCTTGGCTAGATGATTTTGCCTTTGTTCAAAGAATGATGATTGATCCAAGACACCTACTTGGCCTGGGAATCCTCATAGAGATCTCAGGTTGGTGAAAGGTTGCCAAGGATTGATAATACATGCCCTTCAATTCTTGCCATTTTGTACATGGACTTTCTTTGTGCACAATTATTATTGGTATTTGTTATTGTCTCACTTGACCCCTGATGTTTTAGTTAAGTTACACTTTAAACTTACTACTCAGCTACACCTAGGGTGACATATATTTAGGCAACTTTTCCAATTACCATTGATGTTTCTCGCTTCCTTGTTTATCGGCAAGTTAAAATAATTATAGGGATCATTTTAGGTTGAGAAAGTATTGTTCTATGGTCTTAACCTAGCAGAAGCAATCTTGTTCCTTATATTTCAAGGGCTTCCAACTCTAAATATTTAAATGTATTTTTTTCACGGGACAAAAAAGAAATTAAATCTATTAATAAACTATTAAATGATGGTATAAATGATTGAACTCGGGATCTTGAATTTTCAAGTTTTAAGATTTGGTACATGATTACATGGACTACAATCACTTATCAATATTTAAATATATTACTCCCTCTCTTCCTTATTATCTGTCGTTTTTTTGGAAAGAATTTCAATAGTGTAATAAATGTTATTTTTCATGTTTGCCCCTATTTAATACTCTCTTCGTTCCTATTTATCTGTCCTATTTCAAACAAAACACACCATTTAAGAAATGCAATCATTACTTAGATTTCCAATACATTAATTATGTTTTTTTCCACTATACCCTTTCTCTTTCTATAATCATTACTTATCTTCCGCTACTTACGAAAACCAATACCCAATTAAATAGGGGTAGACATGGAAAGTAACATTTATTATTATACCTTAAGATAATCAAAATGACAGATAAAAAGAAACAAAAAACTTCTCCAAAAACGTACAGTTAAATATATAGGAACAGAGGGAGTAGTATGTCTTAGTTTATGTAAGTAGTGGAAAAAAATTAATGATTATAGAGAGAAAGGATACAGTGGAAAAAAACATAATTAATGTATTGGAAATCCGAGTAATGATTAGATTTCTTAAAGAGTGTGTTTTGTTTGAAATATGACAGATTAATAGGAACGGATGAGTAATTAACTTTATTGATTCATGGATTTCCAAAAAACAAGAAAAATTAAAATGGATAGGGTAAAAATTTGGGTTCTTAAATATTAGGATTTTTTGGGGCTGAGGATAAGAGGTTTAAAATAACATTTTTACATTGAAAAATTAAAGATTTAATACTTAGGTGATAGTGGACTTCATTTCCCAATATCACTTTATCATTTTTTAGCTAAGAGTTGAGGTTAAGTAAACCCTAAATATTATTCCCTTCATCTCACAATAATAATGGTAACAAATTTTGATTTTGAAAAGTAACAAAATTAAAGAAATATGTATTTAATTGTTTGTCTAAGACATCAACCAATTATTAAACACATAATTTAATACATGTTGCATTGATCAACCAATATAATTTAAAATTTTCAAGTTATTATAAGGTTTTGATTAATTATTTTAATTTCAATTTGGAAAAAATTTTGTTTTTTTACCATGATTATAGAATAGATCGAGAAAGTAGCAGTACTACGAACTTACGAAGATAACGGCAAAATCCTAAATATTTTTGCCGATATCTTTTAATTTAGATCTGCGTGGGCAGTTGTCATCCTTAATTAAATCCAAATGCAGTGCATCACATATTCCGAATTCTAGTATTTTAAAGAAAGTTTAATCTGAATCCACTTATATATACAATAATGTAGTTTTTAATCAATGATGAAAAAAAGTTGTTTTTGGCCAAACATACATGCTTATACAAACATTTGAGCTTGTATTAGCATACTTTTTCTTTTTACTTCAATACATTTTTCTATAAGCACATATGATTATCTTAACATAAGATGAGCATCGAAGATGATAGGATGCTAAAGGGACGGGCAAATTTAATTGCTTAAAACTACTCACAACACTGTTGCATGATGCTACAACTCGAACCAGTGTTTCAGTTTGCCAACTTGGCTATAATGGCTAGTTGTTGTTTTGGGATAAGCATACAATATCAAGTCACTTTCAAAAGTTACATGGAACTCCCAATGGACACTACTTCTCCTCCCAACCACTTTTTTTAATCCGAATTCTTAGAGTTATACTATTATCCATCAGCCCAGATCGATATATATGCGCATATTAAATGCTTATATGTTATTGTCATCCCCAACTGGTTGTACTGTTGTGTAGTATAGCAACCACATAAATATATGCCCCACCATACTGCATAAGAAAGAGAACCCCGAAGCAAATTAATTCATGTCCCAAGCAGGTCTGATATACCAGCTGAGTACCATTGCAAATACACAATGCTTAATTTAATTTTAGAGTAATATATCTTATTGGTTATGATTTTGTGAGTATTGATCAATTTAATTTCGGAGAATTTCGAAATTTTAAATCGATCCTTGAGATAAAAAATTGTGAGTCACGATAGTCATTGCTGTTAATAATTGTCCGTGGTCCTTAACGTGGACTAACGGAATGTTTTGACCAAAAATATAAACAAAGATAGTTGACTATAGATCAAATCAATCCCTAAGATTATGAGTATCAATCAAATTAATCCATGCATTTGTAGACCGCTAACAGCAATAACTAATGTGATTCACATTTTGCTATTTCGGAGACTAATTTGCAATTTCGAAAATCTTAGAAACTAATTTGATCAGTATCCACAAAATCAGGAACCAATCTTACATATTAATCATTTAATTTCTAACAACAGTTAAGAAGTGCTTTAAGAGCAATAATTAAGATAATTCTATAAATTATAGTTCTATTTTTTAAAAGGTGTATTTATTTGTTTGATTCCTAAAAATTTAGTGTGTTTTGATTTTAGTCCTAAAAAATTGTTTTGATCGAAACTGATATTTAAATTTTCAAATGTTTTGGTTTTGGTCCATGCCATTAGGAAAAATCTATTATCTGCTGATGTGGCTAATTAATAAAACATCACATCAACAACTACGTGGTGTGAGATGACATCAAATAGATGGTATGACGTGTAAGATACAAGCTCACAAACGCAAAATGGTCACATACGCAAAATTTTATGTTCATGTGTGTGAATTATCCATATCACATCATCTATGCTTAGAGGACTACCTCACTGCACATCACATTATTGTTGATGTTATGTATATTCCCTTAACTACATTAGCATATAATATATATTTTTTAATAGTGGGACTTAAACCAAAACGTTTTAAAAATAAAGAATCAGACTCAGTCAAAATAATTTTTAGTGACTAAATCCAAAACACTTTGAATTTTCGGAGAAAAAAACATAAATAAGCCTTTAAAAAATATTAAATTTGTGACAGTTAAGGATGACCAATAGATTTATATATATAATTCAACTTTTTATATTATCGTATTTTTCTTAAACAATGTCATGAGGCTAATGTTTAGCAAGATTCTTGATTTTTTAAACTTTTTTAAAAAAGTTTCTTAAGGTTATGACACACAAATTAATGACTGCAATTATATGTTTGTTTGATTTAAATTTGGGTATTATTTTTATTTTGTACTCCCTCCGTCTCTCATTATAAGACCCTGGGAGATTTTACGTTCTTTAAGAAAGTTGATTAATTTAGTTATTTGTATTGAAAATATGAACTTTTGATGTGTATTTTTAAAATTGTCCCTATTAATATTATTGAGAATATAAAGTGTTAAATAAATAAGGATGTTTGTGGAAAAAACAATTAATGATCATTGAAAATTGACATGAAATCTTATAAATAGGGACAAAATAAAAATGTCAAAGAGATCTTATGTTGGGGACGCAGAGAGTATTTTTTTTATAATTAATTGCCCACTTTACATGTCTCTATCTATTACTCTTTCTTAATAGAATTTTCTGGCTTTTTCTTTAGATTTCACGGAAATTAAAAAAGTTAGATAAAATTTTTAATGATAGATGTTGCTAAAATTTGGTACATGTATTTTTATAAAATCATTTCTATAATTAATATTAGCATTCTAAAAAATTGTTGACTAAATATAAATATTTATAAAAAAAAAGAGATAATTTGAATATGAGATAATATAAAGGAAAAAAATTGTGTCAAAAAGCAAGGACTTGATTTTAGGATATTGGGGAGTACTGCTTATACTATTGTAAATTTGAGGCTACTCTCCGTCTCTCTCTTTGTAACAAAAGCTGAAAGTCTTATTGACCTACAAGATTTTGTTTACATTGAGAAGAAAGATGAGAGAAAATGAAAAATTAAAAAGTACTAGTTTTTTTACTAAGAATAAATAAATAAAACAAATTGTCCATTGCAATTAATATCCTCTATTTCTGTTCACTAATCTAAGTTTTTAAAATCCCTGGAAGTGAGAATATCTTAACATAATTGATCCTTCAAACCTTCCCTTATTTGCAATAAAACCACAAGTAATAATGAAAATCACCTTTTTTTCCTTGCTTATAACCACTAAACATGGTTAAATATATGGTTTTCCATCATACATTATCGAATTATGATTTTTGAAGCAGTTATTATCAAAATCTAATATGTAATATTAATGTATTTTTTTTTTAATCTTTGACTATTGATTAACGTGAGTAGAGTTTGGGTCATTTAAAGAAGTTGAATCCCAAATTTTCTTGGATTTTAGGTGAAATATAAAATGGATCCTAAATTTAAGAAAATTGCGATTTTTCTTATAAACAAGAAAAAAAATTTAACTCAGAATTATTAAAAAAAAAATTACTCAGCAAAATTTTAACATGCACATTTGAATCAACACACCAATATAATTTACATATGTTAAATTAAAAGAATTTTTTTGCAACATTTCCGGCAAAAACAAATATAAATTAAAAATTGAAATTCAACTATAGCAATCATACTCAATTGAAGTTACAGCATATGGCTTAAAAAAAAAATTGAGATTCAACTCATGATTAATCTTCTTAGGAGCCCCAAGCTTTTCATTAATTGTTTAAAAGTATATGTATGTGCTTTCTATATTTTATTATGTCAATGCATGAATAGTTATTAGATTTAGCTTTAGCTTATCGGCATGCCTGTACCAAGGGAATGGGGCAAGCAAGGGTTCAAGCCTTTCTTTCACAAAATATCCGCGTACCTTTAATATATTCACACCTTTTAGTAAGTTAAGACTTTAGTTAAAGGGTTAATTAATAGTGATTAGTTTTTAAAAAAACTTAGCTAATTGTTCAATGATTTTTTTGGTCACGGTTTTTATTAAAAAATTACAGATCAAAAGATTATATAATTTTGACAATACAATAAAAAATGAAATCATGCAACCAATAATAAACTTGGCATCAACCAGTGAAAAGTATGGCTTTTAGCCATCACGCCACAAAAATAACTTGATATCCAATGTACAGAAAAAAATACTCCTTCCGGTTCTTATAGGGCATACTTAACCGAATTACACATATCAATAGTTTTATGAATTCTATGAAAATAGTATATTGTAACATTACAATTTTACCCTCTCAACTTTTCTTAGAAAATTCATTTTTATTAATGAACAAAAAAAACATAAATATTCAAAACATTTAATAAGGACATAAAAAAAAAAGTAATAAATAATGCATAAAAAATATGAAGTAACTTATAAATATGAAAAAAAAACTTTTTAAAATGTGACATAATTACAAGAAGGATTAGAGGGAGTAGTTACTATGGCATTGGGGTACAAACATTTTTGGGCCCTCCTGTTATAAGGGGTCGTAGGCCGTCACCCTCAGGTCTATTTTTTGGGTCGACATTACATTTAAGCATGTGATTTTAGATTTAATCTTAGTGTGTATTTAAGAGTTTGGTGTTTAGGGCAAGTTTTTATTTTAGGTATAACCCGATAAAATTTTCTCTATCAATTATATATTAATGTAATTGCATTTTCAATTGATCTACTTATTGTATGTTAATTTTTACTTCATCAATTAAAAACACAAATTCTTAATTGCAACAACAGTTTTTTCACGAGCAATTTTTTTTCCCTACTTTTATCAACAATTAATATCTTATTTCTCCATTTCCCAAAAAAAAAAAAAAATCTTATTTCTTCCCCTAGTTTAGATCTACAACTGGTATAGTAAGTAACATCTCATATTAGGTGCTTTGATTACGGAGAAAGTTGATTAAAATTTGATTAAGCAGCATCGGATACCTATGTATCTAGATTATTAGTTTAATCAATGAGCCTGCAAAAAAAGTTATCTACATCATACAAATGGAGGAGCAATGATATACACATACATACGGCCACGTGCTTCTCGGTCTCTTATATTTGGCCTGATGTGCATGATCGTGTTCCTCAAAATCGTAGTAAAATATATGCAACTATTTATATTTATATTTATATTATAATTATTGTAGCAATTCTCTTATGAGGGTTGAAGGCTTCAAGAAGCTGCATGATCTCATAGCAATTCTTTTGCAAATGGCTTTTGCCTTTCTCACCCTAGTCCCAAGTCCCAACAATAACGTTATTAGTTTGCATAAACTGTCAAAATAATGTTAGTTGCACTATCAAGCTAGCTAGTTCAGATTATCCAGAAATCCTATAGAGAGTGCAAGTGTACGATTCCCCCATAGTTTTCCCTGGGCTCCTAGCCACTCTTTCATTATAACATCACCAAGCATAAAAACCTTTATATTTATACTACTGTGGATTTATTTTGATATATTATTAGTGTAATTTTTATTTTTTTAATACTTTCGTCCAATTATATATTGTTATTTGTTACATCTATTCTCGTAATATATACCTCAGAGAATTCTATGCAACAAAATTCTTCGAAATAATTGAGAATATAAAAACGAATAAATTCGGTGATTGAATAATTATGACAGTTGTATAGCAATGGCTTTGTTGTCAAGCAATGATGGTCGTTGTCAAGTTTATGTGACAGTGCTATACACTAATATTCTAAGGGTGTTGTTACGGCATATGTTAAAGTTTTTGGATTTAAAAAAAATATTGCTAACCAGTGTCCTAAGGGCATTGGTTAAGGAATACGTTAAAGGAAAACATGCATTGAAAATCTAAGTCTACAATTTCTCGAAATTTTAAATTCACCATTTTCAAGATAAAATTACCTCTTTTGCTTCCTTAACCAATACCCTAAGGTCACTCTTTAGCATTTTCCTAAAATATATATATATATATATATATATATATATATACACGATAAGTTTATGTTTTTTCTTTATTTAGAAGATTAAAAAATCACACTTTTTACACTTTGATATTATATTTGATTTAATAGGTGCTCGTGCTTGTTAGCATTTCTCATATTCTAATACTATTTCTCTTTTAAATTTTTTTTAAATCTCTTTTAATTTTGTAGGGGTGTTTAACTTGTTAAAAAATGATTTAACAAGACGTACCACACATTTGTGGAAGTGTTATTAAAACCGAATTATTTCGGATGGTTCGATCGGGAAATCTGTGAATCGAACTTACGAAAGGTTTGGAATGTCATTTGGATCATTAAACTGCAATAAATTGGTCAATTGAGTAAAGAATCGGTCAATTTTGTTGAAACGGGCATAATTACTGCTCTTTCTCGTCTCATAAGTGATGATCTTTCGGAGATTTCACACAAATTAAGAAATGAGTTAATAATGCAAGAATTTGGTATAATTTAACTAAATTACCCCTATTTAATATTATGAGAAAGAATAATAATAAATGTATGAAGATTATATTGAAGAGATAAATAAATGAGTGATGAAAAAGATAATCCAATTAATAAAAGGTATATTTGGAAAAACAAGTATAAATGAGTTTTGGATTTCTAAATGATCATGACTCATAGGACAAAAAAAATCTTCAAAAGATCATAAATTATGGGAAGGGGGAGTATAAATTAGTTGAGATGAAGATTATTTTTTTTAGTTTATTTTTAAAAAATAATCATAATCTAATGTATTTGTTTACAATACATATTATAATTTTAGCTTATATTTTTGGAAAAATAATCAAAATCTATAAGCTCCCTTATAGCAGTTGAAAATTATTTTTTGAAAGATTATTTTTATAGACCCGTGTAATTTTCATGTTATACCCTTATCGCTTCATCATGTTAATTGCCCACTTGTCACATCATACCCTTTCTTGTTATTTACTCAGTAAAAATAATTTTTTTTACAGTATACAAACAAAACGAATTAGCTTAAATTTATTTTTCAGCTAAGATACCAAAACATAAACAGATTATAATCTGGTATTATAATCTTACCAGATTATAATCACAGAAAAAATAATCATAATCTCATTTTATCAGCTATAATAAAAACAGGCATATTTCAAATGCTGCAAAGTCAAATAATGAGTAAAAATCAAACATTTTTACAAAAATGTTCCCGTAAGATTTAAACACCAAACTTTGAAGTAGCATGAATGTACCTAACCATTGAGCCAAAATTAGAGGTGGCAATTCGTGCTATCCGACCGTGTTCGTGTCTGTCGGGTTCGGATTTGGGCTTTGACTGTGTCGTACCTAAAAAATATGGGTTAAAATCGTGCTTTAAAATAGTCTTTAGGCGCACATCGTGCGTGTTTCATGTTTTTGCGTGCCTACCTGACAAACATTTAAAAATATATATATTCGTATTATAATATCTGATAATTGGTAGTAGCACTAGTTATATGTATTAAATGACATATATGTATTAGTAAATAAGTAAATAAACATTATATAGTGTAGTGAATTAGTTGATCCTTTCCTTTTTTTTCCCGTTTCAGCAAAAAAATTTAGCAAATTAAAAATAAAAATAAAAAATAAAATAAGTTGGGTTGGCGTGTCGTGTCGTGCCATGTTAGTCTGGTAAAAGTCCGGTTGTGTTTCGTGCTTTTGCGGACCATGCTAAAAGGTACGAGTATAATTCGTGCTCCAAAATTTTGTCCAAGCCCGATATTTTGTCGTGCTTATTTGAGTCGGTCCGGTCATGTCATGTTTTTTTCCTGGCTCTAAGCCAAATGTTGGATTATTATATGATTGGTCAATAAATAATTTTTATATAAGTATCAGTTAGTATATTAAAACCAGTATCTTAATATCTCGAGCAATTTGATCACGGGTACAATTTTACCAATATTGTTTTGCAATACTACATGTATATGTGCACAAAGACTTGTAGTAATTGGTTAAAATTATAATTCATAATATTTTTAGTTAGTTATACTCCCTTCTTTCTATATTATTTTACAATTCAAGGTTAATGTACACACATTTAAAAAAAAAACACTCAAGATTATTGTATTTTGATTAAACACCTCTATTTATTTCTTAAGAAAGAGAAATAAAATAATTAAATAGTTCTTAAAATTATAATAAGTATATATAATCAATAAATGATGATAGAATTAAAAAAAAATTGTTTGATTAAATCTTAGAATAATAAAACAACGAAAGATTTGAAAAAAAAAAAAATCCTAAAAGATATTTAACAAATATGAAACGGATGAAATAGTTTTCATATTATGTTAATCCTAAAACACTTTATTACATGAAGTGATTATTGAATAAGGATTTTATTAACTTTGAGCCCAAGAAATAAGGTTAATTAACATCCAAAAGTAAAAGGATTTTCAAGATAAATTTAGCATATGAATTTCTTGACTTTCTAAATACATAATTTTTTATGAAACTCATTTACTTTTAAAAATTTATTTAGAACTGAAATTAAAAAATCATTTAAATTATTCCGTTGAATTTTTTTTTTTTATATTTGTCAATTATACTACACAACACTAACACATGGAATGATGGGAGTGCATATTTTTTTCCCCGCAAAATGGGAATTTTCCAAGCTTAGATCAAAGCCAATATATATTTTATATATAATAGAATTGATGGCCTAATGCACGATTGAAGAGTAAAATTATGCATATATATAAAAATTAGTTTTGTCCAAAACACTAATTTTCATCAACAATTTTCAGGTCAAATAAATTTAATGAATTTATAAAGTTAATTTTGATACTCCACTTCTCAGCAAAAGAAAAATAAATAAACACTGTAATATACAGATGACTAGATGAGATAGACAGACAAATACAGTGACACTAAGTAGACTGCTACTTTACCATGAGCAAGTATTTTTGATGCATATCCAAGAAGGAGTGAGAAGATCAGAGGAGGCTACAGTAGAGAAAAGGTATAGTGGTCAGTGAGGTGTGTGAAGCTGCAGCGCACTTTGCTCTTCTCTCAGCAAGACAACGAAAGGTTGTCGTCAACATCATTACCATCCCAGAAACACATGCAAATCCCTTCAACATGTGTCTTTTTCCATTCACCATTTTCCATGTTAATTAAGGACTCCCTCTCATATCTCATACTCAGTCCGGTCCTTATTATAGGGCATACTTTACCGAATTACACATACCAAAGAAAGTAGTTAGTTTTATAAATTTTATGAGAATATATTGTAACATTACAATTTTACCCTCTAAACTTTTCTTGGAAAATTCATACTTATTAATGAACAACAAAAACACAAAATCAAAACATTTAATAAGGGCAAAAAAGAGAAAAAGCAATAAATGATACATTGGAAATATAAAGTGACTTATAGTTAGGACCAAGAAAACCTTCTAGAATGTGACCTATAATAAGGACTGGAGGGAGTACTGTATTAAAAAAAAAACTAAATACTTGGTGCATGTTTAGTATAACTAATCAAATAAGATTATGATTATTTTTATTGTGATTATACTTAATCATAATCTATTAAAATTATAATTTGTTTATGTTTGGGTATGTTAGCTGGAAAATGAATTTAAGTTGATCTGTTTTGTTTTAATAGTGTAAAGAAGTTCATTTTCTACGTAATAAATTACCAAAAAGGGTATGAAGTGATAATGGGGTAATTAATATGTTGGAATGATAAGGGTATAATAGGAAAATTACATGAGTCTAAAAAAAATAATCTTACAAAAAATATTCTCCATTTGTTATAAGGGATCTTTTAGTTTTGGATTATTTTTCCAAGAATATAATATAAGATTATAATATCTATTGACAAACAAACAAGTTAGATTATGATTATTTTTGAAAAAAAGAAGTCAAAACTATAATCTTAAGCTCTACCAAACATGCTCGACCTTAAATATATATATATATATAAAAAAACTAATTTTCTAATCGTAATAAAGTATAAAGGAAAATACTAAAAAGTGATATAAGGACACTTGTTAAAAAGTTAAAAGTAGTAGACAAATCTTGGAAAGTGTAGCTTTTGATGTTTTCGATAAAAAAGTAAATATGGATTTATGATGTTTTTTTTCTTATTATGAGAACCTTAACAAGTGTCGCAAGACCCTCAATCTTAAAATACGTTTAGTAAATGGTTATTTCTTTTAGTTTTTGTTTCACTACTATTATGGACCGTGGTTTAACTGTCTAAAATTGGTCCCACGGTTTGACATAAGAAAATTGGTCAAGCAGCCAAAACCTCAGGGATCCGATTAGAAAGCCCCTGACCAGTTGGTCGGTTTAATGGCTCGACAAGAATCCTCTTAACTTAACCAGTACGATCAATATCAATAGTTCAGCAACCACTTGTTAACCAGTTATCGGTTAACCGGAATCTGAAACAGAGGCTTAACGACAATATAGGGTTAACTGCTAAAACAACAAACAGGGCTAAATGAACCTCTTATCATCGGTACATTGAGTAAGTAGCAGGCGGACCGTTGACCCCATATTACCTGTATTTCGGTTTACCATATTAACGATCCATGATGACTAGGTTAATAGACAAACCATTTACCTCATGTGCCGGTATACCGGTTGACCAAATTAACGACCCATGTTGACCAAATTATTAATAGATGGACCATTGACCACATATTACTGGTATACTGATTTACCAGCCCAGTTGGGGGATGGGCCACGAGGTCCTACAACTCGTGGATTTGGAGAATCTAATACTTGCGGTAAAGGAGCATTGGATCTCTAGTCAACAAACTATCCGTTGAGAAGACATACTGGATATTTACTCTCCAGTAATCGTCACCAAGAAGACTGTTGCTAGCAGGAATCATGGGACCACCATAAATCAGTCATAACACCACTACGCCTCTAAAGAAAAGTAAGATGCAAAGGTACGACAATTAACCTTCCACACAAATACACACCCAAATTTCTTGATTTGGTTGACGAAATCCTCTAATTAAGATCCTGACACCACCGTCATACATTAACAAGCCAGTTTACTAGTATATGTAGGATAACACCCTACAACAATTCCCAATACAACTTTTCTATGATAACTTTTTTTTAATCAATATGAGATAATTAAATGCATTCTATTAACTTTCTTAACAAACGTAAAATTAATCTGTCTTTCTTATAATAGAGATCGGAGGAAGCACTATACAATATGCTACTCCCTCCGATCTGGAATATAAAAAAAAACAATTAATTTCATACTTATTAAAAAATCAAATTAATTTCATTCAAACATTAAAGAATTCACATCTCATATGTGATACACATGGTAATGTCGACGGGAACTTCTGTTTGCTACATCAATGTTTAACACAATCAAGAGAATAAAGAGACTAATTTTAAAACTTTAAACTTTTTGGAAACTAAAACCTAGCAAAAAACTTATAAGAAATAAATGCAAAATTGTCCCGATTTTCAGGGACCAAAAACTTATTTTATCCTATATTTTTTTAATATACTAACAATGATAAACTTGCATATATAATGAAAGCATATAGGATAAATATATCTTTTGAGATTTTTGAGAAAAAGATAAATATATATTTATGATTGTTTTTTTAATTAGTAATTTTAACAAATATATTATTACTTCTTTTGGTCTCAAATATAAGAAAAAATTAACTTCACATTTATTAAAGAATTTAGTCGAGTGTATTTATTTTTCTCTATTTCATATAAAAGTCGATTATTTCAAGAAACTTGTATTGAGTAAAACAAAAGTGAAATGATATAATCACTTTATTAAGATATTTTAAGAATAATTGTTTTGAGATTAAAAAAATAGTTAAATTTTACTTATATTTAAAATCATTATAAAGTGTTTTTATTTACTTATATATGGGAAAAAAAGATGCAAGTTAACTTAAAACCCAAAAGTAATTGTTTAATATGTCAATGGTTTTTTTTAGTTTTACGACAGTAATAAGGGGAAGGCTCCGGTGCATGGTTAATTAAACCATGCATCGGTGCATGGTTTAATTTTTTTTTTTGTTTTTCAAATTTTTTTAATACAAATTTATTCAGAATATTTTTTAACACAAGTTTGTGTATAGATTTATTAGAATCTGTAAATTTTGAATACAGTTTTACTCAATACAGTTTTTAAGAACACAGAGTAAAGAAAAAATCCAAATTATAAAAATCACTTCATATCCGTAAAAAAGAAAACACATGGAATATTTTTTAATTGATTAAATTTTGAAAAAATAAATAAAAAACCCAAGAATAAAGGCATGCACCAATGCATGTTACATGTTTACATGCACCGGAACCTTAACCCAGTAATAATTTAAAAACTTAAAACTTCCTTTAATATTTTCTCTCTCGAAATTGTCATCGGAGCAAACAAACATGAACATCATAGTAGTAGTAGTATCTAAGAAAAACCTGTTTGTTTTTAGTGGTCTCCCTCATCTCACAGGACCCCTTCCTCTCAAATATATTTTTATTTAGGGAGTTACTAGCATTGGATTGTTGTCATGCAACCTTCTCTTAAATCAATAAGATGTTGCCACTTAATTTACATGTGCCATATTATCATTTGAAATAGTCAAATTTAGTTTTTTGCAATTTGGTCCAACTTAAAAAGTAAATTAAAATTTTAGTCCTTTATACCTATAGATAAACAAAGGGAGAAGTCGCAACGGAGGAAAGGGAATGACGGGAGACTTCTATGAGGCATTTGGATGGGGAGGTGATGGTGGCTGGTAGTGGTGGTGGTGGGGGCGTTGGGTTTTGCTAACTTGAAGAAGATGAACCACCAGCAACATACTTTGATTTTTTTTAATGTTTTTTAAAATTAAAAATTATAATTTATCTATAGATATAAAGGACTAAAAATTTAATTTACTTTTTAAGTTGGACCAAATTGCAAAAAATTAAATTTGACTACCTCAAATGATGACATGACACAGGTAAATTAAATGACAACTTTCTATTGGTTTAAGAGAAGGTTGCATGACAACATTCCAATTTTGGATTGCATATTAGAAATCTCCTTTTATTTATTTAAGACAAATGCTAATAAATAATATTTATATGTATTTGTTAAAAAGTTAAATATAATAAAAATTTATAAAAGAAAATATTTTTTTTTGTATTTCTAAAATATAAAAAAATACTTCATCTGTTCTTAAATATAAAATCTTTTTGATACTTTTATTTTGTCTCTATTTATTACAAGACATTTTGCCAATTTTCAATAATCATTCATTATTTTTTTCACAAACATCCCTATTTATTTAACACTTTTTAGATTTTCAATAATATTAATAGGGATAATTTTGAAATTACATATCAAAAGTTTACATTTCGAGCATAATTAATTAAATTATTTCACTTTCTTGATGGAAATGAAATCCCTGAAAGCAATCTTATATTTAAGGACAGGACAAAGGGAGTACTTTTTTTTAATTGAAAAGAAAATACTAATATACACTTATAATTTTTTTCCCAATATTAATATCCTTAACAAATACCCTAAAATTATTCAACCCACAATTTGTTTGTTACCATCGCTCCTTCCCCTGATTCTATTTCCTTGTTCTTGTCCTCATCCAATGAGATAAAATAAACTCATCAGTTCCCTTAGTTGCTGACGGAAATATTGGTCTCCTTCACCAGCAAAGGTTGTCTATTATATCCACCTCATTTTCACACTTGTCACACTCTTTTGTTCCTCACTGTAATTAATTTCCTTCTTATTACTTTCCCCCACAAACTACCAAAATAAGGTTGCATTTTAATTTTTCCCTGTGGATTAAGGAAACACAGAAAAAAGGTTAAAGATACCGACTTTTAACTGAAACACAATGTGGGTGTTTGCAAACAAGCCTTTATAACTCAGCCAAAGCCACTTTCTTGCTTCATTCTACTAAATAATATCCCAAGCTACCTCGCCAGCACCATTATTCTTTTTCTTGTTTGGTTCAGAATTGGAATCTACATAGAAAAGTTTGTATCTTTGTTTCAGTGTTTGTTTGGTGGAGGGATAATAGTTCTCAAGCTCACTTTGTTGTTGGGTTGGTCCTAAATTCTCTCTCTCTCTCTCTCTCTCTGTGTATAGAAATTTGGTGCTTCTATTTTTTTTTTTTTTTTTTTTTTGCGTGGAAGATTATTTATGGTTTAGACTTTAGATTAATGTGTTTTACAGTTCATTCCTTGTCATCAATACAAGTTTTTTATTCTTACATGTTTGCTTGGTGTATAAGTCAGATCTGCTTCTGTTTTTTGTACAGTAATTCACTTTCTTTGTTTATTCCTTTTCTGCTTGGAATTTGTGTTGTCTGTTTTGTCTGCTGTGAACCTCTGAACTCAGCCTCAAGTTTCTTCCTTTTTTGAAAAAGTTAAGTAAAAAGTGTTGAAGCTCAAGGTTCATTTAGTTCAGTAGAGGCCAAAGCTGGGTCATACAGATATAGTATAGTGCATGTTTTGAAGTTTTATGTTTTATTTGGTTGTTGCTGAAGATCAGTGAGTAGTAATTGTTAGATCCTGGGTTAACAATTGTGTTTGTAATGAATGCAGATTAAGTTGGGAAAAGTCTGTGTTTTAATGTCAGTAAGTTTCTTCTGTGTGGAAGAAGTTCCTCGGTGTTGATCTGGGTGCTAGTTCCAGTGTTGAGTTTGAGATTCTAACATGCTTGTAAGAAAGAAAGCTTAGTGAATTTGAGTAATTGGGCCTGAGAGGAAAGGTACTTATTGTGGGATCTAGATATGGCTTCGGGTGAAGGGAGGCGTCATCGACATCATGATCATGATCTTGTGCCTCTTGCTGCATTGCTTAAGAGGGAGATGAAGAGTGAGAGGATGGGAAAGCCAACTTTGAGGTATGGGCATGCTGCTCAATCTAGGAAAGGGGAGGATTACTTTCTAGTCAAGACTGATTGTCAGCGAGTTCCTGGGAATTCTTCATCATCCTTTTCAGTTTTCGCGGTAATTTTTCAGCATTTCTATTTCTGATTATGTTTATTCCTCTAGAGTTCATGGTATAATAACTTGCAGTTAGGTGATTGCTGATTTTCAGTTCTGCAATGTTTTAATTGAAAACTCGATTTATTTATCTTTCAACTGCTTGGCTAAGAAACAGCTTTTTCAAATTACAATTCTGAATTGTGATTTTTGAGTTAAGCTGAATGTCATTTGGATAAAAACACACAATCCTAAGAAATGGTCACTCATTTTGTTCTGGTTTACAGATCTTTGATGGACACAATGGAAATGCTGCTGCAATTTTTACTAGGGAGCATTTGTTAAATCATGTGTTGGGTGCTCTTCCTCGAAGACTTGGACGCGATGAGTGGTTGCAAGCTTTGCCCAGAGCATTAGTAGCTGGCTTTGTTAAGACTGATAAGGAATTTCAGAGCAGAGGTGTGGACTTTGACTTTAATTAAAAAACTTCTTTTGGTAATAGAATTTTTTTCCAATTGAGAATAAATTGATCTTTATTCTTAACTGACTTTTTGTTTCCTCATGTTATGTGGTTTTCACCAGGAGAAACTTCTGGAACTACAGCCACATTTGTGATAGTGGATAGGTGGACCGTGACAGTTGCATCTGTTGGAGATTCACGTTGTATACTAGATACTCAGGGCGGTGCTGTTACCACTTTAACTGTTGATCATAGACTTGAAGAGAATATTGAAGAGTATGTTTTTATTTCTAAGGCCTAGGTTAAATAGCCTTTTATGTATTCTTGTGGTAAATGAGTTGCACTTCATACACAGGAGGGAGCGTGTTACTTCAAGTGGAGGTGAAGTTGGGAGGCTTAGCATTGTTGGTGGTGTGGAGGTGAGCATATATGTTGTAATTACACTTACATAAGTCTAAAATGGGAGAAAGGAAGGGAGTTTTAATTTTTTTTCCTTTTTCCTTTCAGCATTCAGTGTAGGAACATTCCATTTTGCAAATCCTTGTGCTACTATTATTTTACAATGTAAAATTTACGTGGTGTTTCTGAACCATTGCAGATTGGTCCTCTTCGTTGCTGGCCAGGGGGTCTATGTCTTTCTAGGTCAATTGGAGACATGGATGTTGGGGAGTTCATCGTTCCAGTACCATATGTCAAACAAGTGAAGGTATAATTTGTTTCCAAATAAAATCTACAATATCAAATCTTCAATTATAAATTCTATTCATGCTGCTAGGTATGTCTTCATGTTACATCTAACATTTGCCATGGATTGTAGCTGTCAAATGCTGGTGGGAGGCTTATAATTGCTTCTGATGGCATCTGGGATGCTCTATCCTCAGAAATGGCCGCAAAATCTAGTCGTGGTTTGCCTGCTGAACTTGCTGCTACACAGGTTGTGAAGGTAATTGCACTACAGTTCTATCTGCTAATTTTGGTCAAATCAACATGTATTCCAGCTTGTGATTTGGCATTAGCATCACGCAACACGGTTGGCATTTATCCTCGCATATGTTTAAATTTCTAAATGTTCCTACTGTTATTCAGGAAGCATTACGGACCAGAGGGTTAAAGGATGACACAACTTGCATAGTAGTCGACATAATCCCTCCTGATAATGAGTTGCCACCAGCACCTCCCCCTAAAAAGCAGAACAAGCTGAGAGACCTATTGTCCAGGATGAGTTTCCGTGGTTCCACCAATAAGCTGTCAAAGAAGCTTTCAGCTATAAATATAGTGGAGGAACTGTTTGAAGAAGGATCAGCAATGCTTGCGGAAAGGTAATCTCTTTCTCTTTTATAGGCAACTTTTTTCCAATCAACACTGGTACCAAAAAATCTCTTGACAATGCATTGCATATAGTTTTCCTTCTATGGACTTCCTTTCATCCCCACAGGATTTTCTAGGACTTTCACATCTTTCACCCAACTGTGTAAGGATGTCGATCACTGGTTTTTATATTATGACAGAGACTTATCGGTTTTGTGGAGTTGAAAGTGACTCATTTTCCCTTGAGGAGTCTGCATGTTTGCCATAATCCTTTTTGAAAGACTCATCACGAGATATCTAGTTAATTTTTTTTTTCCCGATAAACAAATAATATATTAAAAGAGCATAAGGTGTGCTAACCCATATACAAGGATGGACTACGATCAAGTATTGGTGCCATAAGCAGCAGAATTTTTAAAGCACTCATATCCTCTTGCTAATAGAGTTCGTGTTTGGTTCTCGTTAACTGATTCCTAACTTAAAATGCTCTGCTTTGCATGCCTTGGCTAGCCAATATCAGTATGTGTTCTGTAGTTGTGAATTTGTCCTTGCCTCAAAACATTACATGCTACCGTTTGATTTTATTTGCCTGGTATTCTTTTTGAAAGGATCTGACTCATCGCTAATTTTTTATCTGTATTCCTTTTTTATTTTTATTTTATTGGGAATATATTTTGGAAAGTGGTCTAGCTCGTAAATATTTAATACATACTATGTCTTGCAGATTAGGAAATGACGACAACTCAGGGCAATCAACATCTGGCCTTTTTGTGTGCGCTGTATGCCAAGTTGATCTTGCTCCAAGTGAGGGTATCTCTGTCCACGCAGGTTCCATTTTCTCCACCAGCTCGAAGCCCTGGCAAGGCCCTTTTCTTTGTTTTGATTGCCGCGATAAGAAGGATGCCATGGAAGGAAAACGTCCTAGTGGAGTGAAAGTGTCATAGGTTCAAAACTAGTGTCCTTCTATTCTTTATTCTATCTTTCCCTCCCCTCCCTTGTAATCACTAGTTTTATAGGCAAAGTAATTGATTGAATCTCAGTATCAAGTAGCAACAATTGATATGTAATATCCTCAAATTCGTCTAATGTGCAAAAGCTAGTATAATCTTTGATCAAGTATGCAGCATCATAGAAAACATTAACTTCACCCCAAATTCCTGTATATAATAAACTTCTATAACCATTTCAACCCTTAGGGGACAAAAACTTCTAAAAAACTTTAACTTGGGGAGTGAAAAGTTAGTCCGTGTGAAGTGTAAACCAAGAAACTGCATGTTAAGTATGTTTCAGCCTTCATCTCTTTTTCTTTGATGGGCTTGTTTTGGGTCCACCAGAAATCATTGGAAGGTTCGTGTAATAAGCACTCTGTTATCCTTTTTTGAAACACCTAGATATATGCTCGTAATACATGTTTATTATTAATCTGTGATCGTAACACGGTACATAATTTCTGGTCGTAATATGCTGCTGGCACATACGCGTAATGATGTGTGGAAATTGGAACAACGGTTGATTTTATGGTTGTCTTGTTGTTAGCTATGCATGCGATGGAAATCTGGAATCCACGTTCCATCAAGTTAAAAACAAGCAAAAAAAAAAAAAAAAAAAAAAAAAAAGAAAAAATCTCAATCAAATCAATAGAAGGCCATCATCCTCATCAAGTACCCACCCAAATCTATGATAACCATCATCAAATACATTCAAATGAAGTTATGAATTAATGGCAGAAATTATAAAGTATGATCATTCTTATTTTCTTGAGGTGCAATTCGGTCTAAGACCAAATGGGATGGATGCTCATGACCAAGCAATGAAAAGATAAGGCTCTTGGTTTGCCTTCATGAAAATGACATCATTCATTATTAATAGCATTAGTTCATGATTAATGTGTATTTAACGGGGGATACAATTTGTAATGATAGGGGATTAATGGATAATTAATTAAAATTGGATGAGAGTTAATGAATGGGCTTGGATTGCTCAGGATCCATGCCGAACCATGTATACACGAGGCCATTCAGCCATCATAACATAGGATTGAAGAAATAAGAAGGTTTAATTATGTCACAAGTCTCTAAAGTTTGGGGTACTTTTGTTAGATACCATTATTCTTATTTTTTCAAGGAGTCAGTTATTTATGGGTTTGTCATATACCTCTATTATCAATTCTGCCCAATTTTACTGACATATAACATCGAAATCCTGAAGGAGGTTAGACCTTTATATTCCCTGACTCTACCATGTGATAAAAAGAGACTATTGAGACCTTTTAAAAAAAATTTAAAAAATTCCTAACGCTACCGTCCCGCAGGAGGTTGCTTTCAAACACCTAGATATGTGCTCATCTATCCTTGGAAGGTTCATGTAATAAGCACTCTTTCTATCTTTTTTTTAAACACCTAGCTAGATATGTGCTCGTAATATAAGTATACAGTATGTGACTATGTTCATTAGTATCAATTCGTGATCGTAACACGGTACATAATTTCGGGTCTGGTATACTGCTGACACATGCATACACGTCAAGATGTGGTGTGGAAATTGGAACAACAGATGATTTTATGGTTGTTGTTGTTAGCTGTGCATGCATGTTAAGTTGTTAACATATCGAGTCATATCACAAAAGAGGGGCTTCCCGAGTTGCAAGCCTTTACAATGACCAAAGTCTTTTCTAGTTTATTTCCAAGTCAACTTAAAGGCAGTATTTATAAGGAATTCTCCTTCTCCAATTGCATTAAAGAGTTTCGTCTTTGCTTAAAGCTGGAACCGTGTGATTCAGGATGGCTCAAATAACGCATGTATTCCACTTCCTTTTGTTGTCTCATCTTATGCTACTTCTCTTGGCTGCTGGAGATGGGAATGGGAATGGATACCAAGGAGAGTGTCCTCCTTCATTTGATTGTGGATTATATCTTCGCAATATCAGCTTCCCTTTCACTGTACCACAACGCCCTCACTGTGGCTCATTTGTCATACACAATTGTGATGATCCACTGAACCTCAAATTCATCCAACTACAAAATAATGGGACAATGTTTCGGGTTATAAGATTTGTTCCCAATCCACTTACTCCTGCTACTACTACAATTCAAATTAGAGACCAAAATCTGTATGACCTGCACCAATCCAAAAGTTGTGAAGCCTTTAGCCATAATTATACACTTCCTTCAACCTTTCCTTTTGGTTCTATTAGTATACAATACAGCCATACCCTGTTCAAATGCAATCGTACCCTCCATGTCAACCCTCCTCCTGAACATGTGCATAATTATACAAAGTGCCCTGACTATGATCTCTACTACAAGTCTTCAACCACTCCTCATGATGAGTCTTTGAGTTCTTTGACAGCATGTACAAAGGTCCAGCTTCCGGTTAAAGACGTCGCTGATGCCAATGACCCTTTTACATTCATAACATCCAATGTCTTAACTGAAGTACATTTAACAGATGAATGTGCAAATTGCTACTATCACAAAAGAGGGCAGTGTCAACTTGACAGCAGGCAGAGATTTGTTTGTACATTTGGTTATGGTAAGCATTCTTGCGCAACTCATAAATTTTGGAACACTGCTAACAGTTTATCAGCAGATGTTTGAGATTGCTAAACCAGATTGAATAAAATTAGTTGCTTTGTTATCTGTCGCAGAAAAAACCAGAAAGAAGGTGGTGATAGCGGCAACAGGTAAATCGTTATAAATTATAATACACGACTAATGTTTTTTTTTTTTCATTTCTTTTCCATAAAATAAAAATTCTTTACTAGATCGAGTAGATTCCACTATTACAGGCAACATTCTAAGTATATCCAGATTTATATATTTTGTACAGTGGTGTTTAGTTGTCCAGCAAATCAACTGAAGCCATAACCTATGAATATGTTGTGACTTTTTTTCATTCATACAGATACAGCTGATTACTTTCTTACTTATGTTAAACATTTTC